>CM066034.1:618643802-619359021 GCA_033557465.1 Ichthyophis bannanicus | reverse complement strand
CATTTGATAACTTGGATTTTTCTAAGACACAATGGATAGTTAAGTGACTTGGCAAGGTTACAAGGAGGGCTATTGGGAATTGAACCCTGGTCTCTTGGCTCCCTAGCCTAGGTTTAATCATTAGGCTACTCCCCCGATTCTACGCCATATCTCCACCATACCATTTTCAGACTTGGGTCTCCTCACACTGGGGACATCCACAGACTCAGCTTTCTACAATGGCTCTGGAAATGTCCTTTGTGCTTTGGAAATCTCTATGCCTGCCTTTCAGGATGTTTTTTAAACACAACTAGGACTTTCCAAAATGATGCAAAAGAATTAAACCGATGGCAGCTAAAGATCGGCATTAACACCATTGAGTCTGCCCAGTAAGGTGTTCAGGGTGGTAATTGCTGCTTTGTGTGGATTATCATTATTATAATATGCTACATAATCATTATTATAAAATGTAACATAATCTGTATCTAGTTTGATAATGATTATAATCTATTTATAATAATAGTTTAATAATGATATTATTGATAATGCTAGTTTAATAATGAATTATAACATCAATTATAATCAGTATTATAACATGTACATAATCTTGTATATAGTTCCCCACGTTCCTCCATGTTTTGAATATCAGGTTTCTATAGGTAAGCTCAATCGTACCATTACATTGTGAGTAGTGTTTGTTTGTAACTGTAAACCGCACATGCTTATAATAGCGTGGTATATAAGGAAATCTAAATAAATTATTCCAGCCTCTGTTTTTACGTAGGGTTGTAACTCTCTATCCATTGCAGACTACCCTGCTAACTGCTGCTATATGCAGGTTACCCTCAAAGCTTTTTTTGAAGTGCTGGTGAAAGTCATTTAAGTTTGCTTGCCTATTCTTTCTTGCTATATAAGGATCATCTGTGTTTCTCCTCTGCTTTTTTTAGCATTCAATCCACTTTTTTTGTCCGTACAACTTGCGCAATAGGAGTGGCAGTCCAGGCATCCACTTAGCCCTTTCTATGAAAAACACCAATTTTTTAAAGAGGGTTCCAGGGGTAATCTGGGAAAGTACAGGGCAGTGAACCTGAACATCATAAAATAATGAGTGGTATGGAACAGGTAAACGTAGACTAGTTGTTTACCCCTTCAAAAAGTAGAAAAGACTAGGAGACACGAAAATGAAGCCACTATGTGGCACGTTTAAGTCTAATTGGAGAGAAAGAAAATAGGCGTCATCAACGTGTAAACAAAGTCTGGAATTTGTTTCAGATGATATTAAAGCTTTTAGTGTAGCTGGGTTCTAAAAAAGGTTGGACAAGTTCTTGGGAGAGAAAAGTTCCTAAACCATTATTAAAGTGGACTGGGGAAAATCACTATTGCTTTGGATAAGCAGCATGGAATCTGTCTACTCTTTTGGAACCTGATAGTTTCTTATGAATTGAATTGGACCCTGCTGGAAACAGGATGACTGGGCTTGATGAACTTGTTGGTATGACCTAGTATGGCCAGTTCTTATGTTCTTAAGGTTTTATGTAAGTAAAAGACATTTAAAAATTTCCTCCTTTATGCTTCATTTTAGGTCCTCTAGTTTTATAGCTTACAAGTATGTCTGAATGGTATCTCCCATGTGCCCTCCTTTCCTGTTAGGGCAGGGAGGGACAACTCCAGTCATGGTGTACCACAATCTAGTCTGGTTGTTCAGGATGCCCTTAATGAATAGTCATGATGCCTATTTGATCTGTCCACTTCCATTGTATTGCAAATATATATCATGAATATTCATGAGGGGCATCCTGAAAACCAGGCTGGATTGCGGTTTGCACCAGGAACTGAAGTTGGCACCCACCCCCTCCTCTAAGGGTATACACATTCAGGTCTTCAAAGCGGGGCCGGTATCAGAGGTGATTCAAGGTGTTAGTGCCCTAGGCAAACCTTAAGCCTCTATGCCACCCCTGGCTGCCAGAATCTAGTGTTTAGCTTTGAATTTAGGTTCTTTGCTGCCCCTCAGAAGCTGCGGCTCTAAAGGCAACTGCATTTGTGGCTGGTGGTTGGGCCAGCCCCGTCGTCAAATCTCCTCTCATAAAGATTCTGGAACACAAACCATGCCATTGTTGGTCAACCCTTCTTCTGAACCACGTCCCAAGGCTTTTTACATCCGTTGTGAGATACTGCCTCAGGAACCCTGAAATCTCTTACTAAGTGAGGCCTTATAAATGACCTTTACAGGGGCATTATCACATCCTCTTTGTGGCGGGCAAATGGCCCTCTCTATGGAAGCCTATCATCCTCCTAGTTTCGGCCGTACCTTGTCACAATATTTTACAAACCAATGAGATCCTGAGAACTTTCACCCTCTATTACATAATTTTCCTTGTGATTTCGGCACCCCCAAGTGCATCATTTTGAACTCCTTTGCATTAAATCTTAAGTGCCAAGTTGCTTGCTTGTCTTCCCATTTTTTGTAGAGTATTTCATTATTTTGTCAAATATCTCCAGGGATGGAAAATTTTTGTGTCCTATGCAGAAAGCAAACCTTTCCTTCTAAACTCGATGGCAGCGTTACTTACAAAGATATTGACCAGAAATGGCCCCAAGACAAATCCTTGAAGCACTCCATTACCTTATTTCTTTCTTCCAAATGAATTCCATGTCATAAAACCTTCTGTCATCTGCCAATCAACCAGTTTCTAATCTAGTTCACTCCCTTGGATAATAATGGCAGGCTGCGATTCAGTTTATCATGAATCCTCCTATGAGGAACAGTATCGAAGGCTTTGCTGGAATGTACAAATAGACCACCTCCAGCACATACCCTGAGTCTAGTTCTCCTGGTAACCAATTGAATTTGAAATAAGATTTTATCTGGCATGATCTGCCATATCGCCCTAGGATTGTAGGAAATTTCACTATCCTTTCCTTTATTTTTCTATCCACCGAGGGAAGCGTATTGGCTTTCAAAGTCTCATCTCGTCTGTTACCAGTTTTATGAAAAGAGGCCATATTAACCCTTTGCCAAATTTATGCTCACAGACTTTCTGCTTCCTTAATTCCTCCCACCCTGCCAGCTTCTCTTTCAGTACTTCCCATTGTACTGAAGTCAATGTGTTTTGAAATCTAGGAGTTTTTGTGTGTCTGGAATCGACTTGTGCTTTTCTATCAAACCAGATCTTGTGGTGGTCAGTCCTGCCCAACTGTGCCCCCCCACCCAGACATTACCCTTTTTGAATATTAGATCTAGCATTGCCTCTTCTTGTGTGGGGTCCTTGGCCATTTTTCTGAGCAGCAAACCTTGAAGGACATCACTAATCTTTCAGTTTCTTTCTGTTTCTGCAGGTGGGAGATTCCAATCCACATCTGGAAGGTTGAGACCTCCTAAAAAACAGCACTTTCACTTTTATATGTTCAAAACTTCTGGAATACCCATATCTCTCAGCTTAGAGTAAGTAGACCATACTTTTGTGGATGGAAGCTCCATCCGTTCTTCTTTCTAAGATAGCTTATATTGCCTAACCTCCGTTTCTTCAAGTCCCCATGTTATTTTTTCAGTTTCCTTTAATATTGGTTTTCACAGAAAAGGCTACTCCCCCCACCCACTGATATTTTGAGCGCCCTATAGCCCCCATGACTCCCTGAGTTCACAGCGAAAACATGAAACGATGATATCTGCCTAGTTGTGTATAATTAGCATCCCTTTGCACCAATGAGATAATGCCAGGCCGATGAAGATAAAGATTAACAAAAGGTGGGATGAAATAAAATAACCCCATAGGGTTCCCAGCCTCAAAGTTGTAGCCTTGGTAATTTTTGACAGGTCCCAGATTAATGATCACTAAAATGCAGAACCTTCTTATTATGTGAGACAGGACATATTACTAAAGGTTGTTATATGTGTGGGTTGTTTTTTTTGTTCATTTCATTTATAAGTTAATTTATTTTTCTCTTGCAAAAAGCCCAATGCCAGTATACAATAAAAACATACATAAAACATATGGTGAGTACCCTCAGCCCGTTTATTTCGTGTGGGTGCAGTGGGACTTAAACACAACGTACCACACCTTTAGTAGAACATTCCCCCTATAGTTTGAAACCAGTGTTTTTTCATACCTTTTTGTGCAAAGGCACACTTTTTTACATGAAAAAAATCACGGAGGGCACACCACCATGAGAAAATGTTAAAAAATTTACCTCTGTGCCTATAGTTGACGATTATATAAAGTAATTCTCTTGAATAGGAATCAAACACTCACACCAACCCCCCCTCCCCTGCTGGGTTCACTCACACCCACCCCCCCCCCCCCCCCCCACCTCCACTGCCTGGTCACATCACCCACCCCCCCTGTCACTTACTCACCCCTCCCTGCTTGGGTTCACTCACTCACTTAACCCCCCCTCCCCTGCTGGTTCACTCACACGCATCCGCCCCCCCCCTTTCTGGTTCCCATTAACAACCCCCCCCTCCCACTGCTGGTTCACTCCCAGCCCCCCCCCCCCCTTGCTGGTTCATCACTCACACTCCTGCCCCCTTTCTGGTTCACCTCACACACACACACACACCCCCTCTGCCCAAGCCGCTGCTTCTGCTTTGTACAGAGCAGCGGCTGCACTACACTTACATTGAAAAGTAAAGAGAAACTGTGTCAGGAGCCCTCCGGTCATCGCAGAGCCCGAGGAAGTGATGTCATGGGGCGGGTTCCTCACAGGCAGTCTTTCCTTTTCAAATTAACTTTAATGCAGATAAAGTTAATTTGAAAAAGAAAGACAGCCTGTGAGGAGCCCGCCCCCATGACATCACTTCCTCGGGCTCTGCATGATCGGAGGGCTCCTGACACAGTTTCTCTTTACTTTTCAATGTAAGTGTAGTGCAGCCGCTGCTCTGTACAAAGCAGAACCAGCGGCTGCACTGCTATAGGGAATCGCGATCACGTTCGCGCCGCGGACTTCGGCACAAAAGCTGGTTTTTTGCTCTGGCCGCTCCCGATCTTGCGGCCAGAGCAAAAAACCGGCTTTTCAATGGCCGGTTTTACAACTGTGCCGGCAGCCGGCCTGGCCATGGAAAAACCGGCCCGGCCGGCGGACAAACGGCCGGTTGGCCACCCTAATTTGTGTGCCGAGGCCACATGTTACGGCTGTAATTGGGATGTTTCCCACGGCACACCAGACAATATCTCACGGCACACTAGTGTGCCGCGGCACAGTGGTTGAAAAAACGCTGGTTTAGACCTCTTTTTGATCTTCCATTGGTGGGAAAATCTGCTTGCTTTTGCACGCTTTGTAAGATTAGCTGTTGTAAATGGACTAGGATTAAGTTGTTTTAATATGTTTATTCTTTTATGTTTTATTAATTCTCTTTATTTTATATATTTATTTATTATGCTTTTCACTGCCTCATAGTTGAGGAAAGATGGTTTAAAAAATTGTGCCTTTATGCAATTCTAAGAAGAAATTTATTTGTTATTAGCCATTCTTGATATTTTTCTACCAATACAATATTCCCAGGTCTCGCAGCTATGTCCTACATATAACAGAATTAATTATGCACTTGAAAGCGTTAAATCAGCCAACAAATTTATAGCAAATTAGGTGCAGCAGTCAGTGAAAATTTGATGAAATGAACTTCATGTATGAAGAAAATAGGACATTGAATGGTTTAGAACACATTAATACGGAATCTCCATAAATTTGAGATTTTATGGATTAAGGAACCCATGAAATTTGAGCTTCCACAGTCGATAACAAAAGGAAAACTGTTAGGTATTAGTTTACATTCAGATTTAATATGCAATCTCAAATTGTAATTAGAACATTTTTTCACAACTTTGGATTATCAGATATCTGAAATTGTATGTTTCATGAGAGAATTTAGTTAGTTTACTTCATTTTACGGCACAATGAAGTGGTTTGGCAGTTATGAGTATTGTTAAGAGATTAATTGCAAGGGTTCAATAGTTACAAGTATAACGATATTTATGGGATAGAAAAGTGATAACACTGGAAAAAAGCAAAAAAATTGTGGATGCTCTCCAAGATGCATTATTTAGACAAATGGTGATGGAACCAACCAGGGAAAGCTCAACGCTGGATCTAGTGCTCACCAACGGTGATAGTGTGTTGAATGTCTGCGTGAGTGCCCCTGTGAGCAACAGCGACCATCACACGGTGTGGTTTGAGATAAAAGCCATGGTACAGGCCAATCATAGCAAGCTCAAAGTCCTAAACTTCAAATACACTGACTTCAATAAAATGGCAGAGTACTTAAAGGAGGAGATGACGGGGTGGAAGTAGAATTGCAATGGGCTAAACTAAAGAAGGCAATAAAAGGGGCAACAGATAAATATGTAAGAAAAGTAATAAAAACAAGAGGAGAAGGAAACCTATTTGGTTTTCCAAGAAGTGGCTGCTCAAATAAAGGCAAAAAACACAACTTTCGCAAAATTCAAAAGCTTGCAAACAGAAGAACACAGAAATGAATACAGGATCCAACTCAGAGTCTAAAAGAGTAATAAGGATAGCAAAATCAAAGGCAGAGGAAAGGATGGCTAAAGATGTTAAGAGTAGCAACAAAACTTTCTTCAGGTATATTCGGGAAAGGAAGAAGATCAGAGTTGGAATTGCAGGACTCAAAAGTGCTGGGAAAGGACTCGTGGAAAGTGACACTGAAAAAGCGAAATTGCTAAACAAATACTTCTGCTCTGTTTTTACTAAAGAAGATCCTGGAGATGGAACAGCTGTGATTCCCAAATATAAAAATGGGAATGAAGTAGATACCACACCATTCACAGAAGACAAGGTGTTAGAACAACTTGCTAAACTGAAAGTGGACAAAGCCATGGGACCGGATGGGATACATCCCAGGATACTGAAAGAGCTCAGAGGTTCTTGCAGGACCGTTAAAGGATGTCTTCAACAGATCCTTGGAAACAGGAGAGGTTCCTCAGGACTGGAGAATGGCTGATGTCGTACCTCTACACAAAAGTGGTGACAGGGAAGAAGTGTCAAACTACAGGCCCGTGAGCCTTACCTCGGTGGCGGGAAAAGTAATGGAGGTGCTCCTGAAAGAGCGAATAGTGAACTTTCTCAAAACCAACAGGATGCAAGATCCGAGGCAACATGGTTTTACCGAAGAATGGTCTTGCCAAACAAATCTGATTGATTTCTTTGACTGGGTGACCA
This sequence comes from Ichthyophis bannanicus, assembly GCA_033557465.1. NCBI lineage: Eukaryota > Metazoa > Chordata > Amphibia > Gymnophiona > Ichthyophiidae > Ichthyophis > Ichthyophis bannanicus. The sequence continues at coordinate 619,351,869 of CM066034.1, read as the reverse complement.
AGGAACTAGATCAGGGGCATGCGATGGATGTCATCTACCTGGATTTCAGCAAAGCCTTTGATACTGTTCCTCATAAGAGGCTTGTCAACAAACTCAGTAGCTTGGGGATGGGTCCCAAGATGGTAAACTGGATTAGAAATTGGTTGACTGACAGACGATAGAAGGTGATTGTACATGGAGCTCACTCGGATGAGAGGAAGGTGATTAGCGGGGTGCCCCAGGGTTCGGTCCTGGGCCCGGCACTGTTCAATGCATTTGTGAGTGATATTGCTGAAGGACTGAATGGAAAAGTCTGTCTTTTTGCAGACGACACAAAAATTTGCAACAGAGTGGACTCCCCCGAGGAAGTGGTTAACATGAGGAAAGATCTACAAAAGCTGGAAGACTGGTCTAATGCTTGGCAACTACTATTTAATGCGAAAAAGTGCAGTGTCATGCACTTGGGTAGCAGAAATCCAAGGGAAATGTATGCGATTGGGGGCAAGAGGTTGGTATGCACGGTTCAGGAGAAAGACCTTGGTGTGATTATCTCCGATGATCTCAAGGTGGCAAAACAGTGCGACAAGGCGGTGGCAAAAGCCAGGAGGATGTTGGGCTGCATACAAAGAGGGATTACCAGCAGAAAGGAAGAGGTACTTATGCCACTGTATAAGTCACTGGTGAGGCCTCACTTGGAATACTGTGTTCAGTTTTGGAGACCGTATCTTGCAAATGATATAAAAAGACTGGAAACTGTTCAGAGGAAAGCGACCAAAATGATTTGGAGCCTGCGTCAGAAGCCTTATGAGAAGAGACTTGAAGACCTAAATATGTACACTTTGGAGGAGAGGAGGGACAGGGGAGATATGATTCAGACCTTTAAATATTTAAAGAGAAATGATGAACAAACAAACCTCTTCCAAAGATGGGGAAGCTGTAAAACTAGAGGGCATAACATGAAGCTGCAAGGTGGTAAATTGAAAGGCAATGTCAGGAAATATTTTTTCACTGAAAGGGTGGTAGATGCTTGGAATGCCCTCCTGATGGAAGTGGTGGGGGCAAACACGGTGACGGAATTCAAAAAGGCATGGGACAAACACAGTGGATCCCTTTACAGTAATAGGATAAAAACAAGATAAACGGTATCATCTAACTTCTGAACCATATAACGTCTCAACAAATAAGGGTGTCCTACATGGAGTGGTGGGTTTACCCCTAAACAAAGACATGGGGAGGGGTGTCCTGCACAGAGCGACAGGTGCACCTACTCTTGCCATCTTGCTGGGCACACTAGATGGACCATGCTGGTCTTTATCTGCCGTCATTTACTATGTTACTGTGTTACTATGTAAAAGCGATCTGGATCTTGTCACTGGCCTTGGCCATGACTTCACCTCAGTTATCTGTGTATGCTTTAATGACAAGATACATTTTCAAGTTAATTTTACAGAGTGATTAATTTCTTCCCCCTCTTAGTTCTGAGGGTAAGGTGTTGCTTTGGTATAGGCCAAAGTAAAAGGAAGATTAATTGTTCTTTAGTTACTGGAAGACTCAGTTATTGTGATGTTTTATAAACAAGATGTTCTTATGTTCTAAGGTAACTTTAGTCTCAAATTCAGCAGTTATAATATATGCAAAACACAATGGCCTACATTTTGCTAGATTACAGCTTTGACCATATAATACCAGCTTTGGAAAGCTTCCATTGACTCAGAATCTGGTAGGGTTAGTATTAAATCACTAATGTTTTTGTGTCTTTTTTTAAAGTCTGGCCCACAATATTTAAAGGATTAATTAAGCTTTTATTTTTCAAACAGGTTCCTAAATATTTTTCATAATCTACTTCGTAGATCATCTCTTTCAAAAACAAGATATGTAGAAATCAAGAAAAAAGCCTTTTCCTCTTTATCAATCCTGCATTTTTAACAAGAGATACTCAGGGTGAGACTATTTGTCTACTCAAATATAATTCAGTCCCCATGTGTGAAGCAGGGATACTTATATCCAGAGTCCAGGCATCCGGTTGAAATGATATTATGTAAAGCAGTGAATCAGAGTTGGAGACTGAATGATGTTAAATAGATAATTGCTGATGCAATACAAGATGCATATATTGATGCAAGGTAACCAGTAATATATAGGTTTAGTTGCAGTTAACCTAGGGAGTTGGCAGATTAAATCCTAAATGCTTTGTGTTTGTTTAGTCCTTGAAATAGTTTTGCCTTTGGGATCCAATTGTCCCCACCACGATTCTTGGATAACTCCTTAGGCTCTATAAATATCTTCAGTATTTGAATGATCCTCTCTTTCAAACCATGAATGCAAGACAGAATTGTTCTCTTTGTCATCATCCTCTCCATCTTTTGTAAATACCTCCTTCAGTTTCTTTGCTCTGAGATTCTCATTTTAGGAATCTTTGTATCGCCTGTCCTTCAAGTACCATTTAGGAAACCATTCCTTATTTTTCTACCTTTATCTTGAAGTGAGGTGTACTTGATACTCTATCATATTTAATATTTCTTTCAGCAACAGAGCATTTAATAAAAATAACCTCCTTCCTATAACGCATTCAAAGTTTAGGTTTCTTAAATTACAGATCATATGGGTTTCTAACCTAGTTTATGCTGAAGCAGAAATTAAAATTTAAGTGAACACACAGGATAATTGCCTGTTCCTAAAACTTAAATATCCACAGAAACTCTCTCAGAGAAATATCTAAGAACTCTCTCAGAAACAAAACGAAAAAGGCTATAAGGAAACAAGTAGAGATAGGCCCCCATAAAGGTTGAACAGAAATGATAACAGGGATCAGACTCAGCTCACTCTGATTCCTAAGAAAAATAACTAAAGGGAAATGAGAGAGATCTTGCTTCCTTGAAATCCACGTAAAACGGCTACAGCTACTAATTAAGCTTAGTTAGTAACATATAAACTTGAAATTAATAGGCATGCATATTAATCTTTGTAGGATGTAAAAGTAGATGACAATTGGCAAATTTAGTTAGTTCTGCTCCAACTGAGTGCTCATGCTCATCAAATTTGAATAAATCACCATTGGTGAATTTCATTTTTGTCATGCAAACATACTGGCCAAACATACTCGGCTGGGGCATTTTGACCCCACCCCATACTCCCATCCACCCCTCACAACCCCGTCCACAGTCCTCCCCCCCCCCCTATGTTACATAAAGCCAATGTTAACACTGCTCACTACTGCTGCCTGTACATAGAAAAATACGAAGAGAGAAAAAATGTATATAAGTTACAACTACAAAGACACTGTTTAACGTTCCATAGTCAATGTATATGAGTTTAAAACAAATGTACACAAGTTAATGTTCCATGCAACCAATGTAATCCTTTGTTATATGTACACCACTTTGATCTGGCAAAAAGCAGTATATAAGAACAGCTAAATAAATAAAACAAATAAATCTGGGAGGGGCAGAAGGTAAAGGAGGGGCGATGAGCAAGCAACCCAAGGCGCTTCTGCCAATCTTGCTGGGAAATCCTTGACCAGCAGCCAAAGAAACGCATCCCTGACTGAGTTGTGCAAATCCCATGGGTTGTGTCACAGCAGGGCTGGAAGACAAGCCCCACATAAGTTCCAGAAAGCCATTTTGTGTTTAAGTTTGAGGTAGTGAGGAAGGAGTATTGAGACTTAGGAGTTTAAAAAAAGAAATTGAAAAAAAGAAACAGATTTCAGGAACCAAAGTGGTCCTGCCTCCTTGTTTTAAGCTGAGGACTGCTGCTATGTCTGTCTAGTTTTAGAAGTAGGATTTTGATGGTTTGGCAGGACTTCCTACCTGCTTCTGCAGGGAATGTCTGTGGAAGAGTGGGGAATATCAGTAAAGTCAGAGAGAGGCTCTTTTCATGTGTCTTCTGGTGCAAACACTAAGAAGTAGATTCTGACCCATGTTTAGCAGGAATATAAAACCCGGGCGAATGTATAATCCCTGCTAAACATTGGGCTCATAGTCCCACCTAAGAGCTCCCTGCACGTACTACCAAGATGTGCAGGGAAGTCTGGACGGGGGTAGGAGGGGCAGACTGGAGGAGGAAGAGTAGGCAGGACGCTGATCCCAGACGTACAGGGCCGATTCCAGTGTTGGTTCTGTATGTCTGGGGTCAGCCATCTACACAGAGAACGTATTCCACCTCGGAGGTGGAATAAGTTTCCCCAAGGTTCATGGCAGACAGCGGCAGGACCAGCAGAGAAGGTGAGTAGGGGCAGGGTGTTCCCCGCAGACCAATCCCAGCCTCGGAAGGCCCGATCAAGGGTTGGATGACAGGGAACAGATAATTTAATGCAGTGCCGGTCATCGGGGCTCCGGCATGGAACTGCGGTGCCATGGCGATGCCAAGGCATCACAGCTCCATGCAGGAGCCTGGCTGGGCTAGCGGAGATGTTCATGCACATCCTATGGGTCAGATTTGGGGAACAGCTGGCCCGTCCAAGCTGGTTGCACTTGATTCTGATCCCGTGGGATCAGAATTGGGTGCAAATCTGGCCCGTCCAGATTTTGGACGTCTGGATGGGCCGGTATGCCCTGATCAAAACTGGCTCTTAATCATTTTATTTGCTATCCTCGGATCCATTTACAGTATATTCTTTATATTAAGTATTTATATTCTTAGCAAGATATGGTTTCCAAAACTGAACACAGTACTCCAAGTGAGACCTCACCAACGACCTGTACAGAGGCATCATCTCCTCCATTAAGCTGGCTATGTTGTGAGACTGAGATTGGGATCAAAAGCTCTCTGCTTTTCCAGGACTGGACAAATATCATGCAGGTGATAGAATTCTTAAAACTGCCATGGAGGATCAGAGTTCCATAAGGACTATCCTGAGACTTCTTATCCCACTAGTGAAGGTTTTAGAGGTGACGCTAGACAGTTTTCAGCGGTGACAGGGAGACACAGCAGAGATTTTGCTAATAGTTAGTGTCTTGCATGGTCAAGTGGTAGAAAGCTTGCAATCCTTTATGAAGAAGGATGCTTACATGCTAGCTGGTCTCTGTGACCTGCAGATGAAAGGAACTATTGCTCTGCTGTGTAACACACTGACATAATGGAAGGAAAAGCTGGCGAGTGAGTTGGGGGAAAGAGAGCGCCAAAGGCAGGAGGCAGCAGTGGTCATGCAGCAGTAGAAATAGTAAACATATCTTCAAGCAGTACTACTATCATGCCCCTGTTACCTTCCAAATCTTCACCTAGATTTTACATGCCAATGGATTTTACAAGCCCCAGCATTGAAAAATCTTTGATGACAAGCCCTAACTACAATGCTAAGCAGCAGAGGTCAGTCTACCCCAGATCAGACTCCTGTATGGATTTCAATGACAAGCTATCTTGCAGAGTCCATTAAGGCCATACACACAGACCCCTTGGCATACTGGGAACAGAAGTTGGCATTATCTGTCCTGCCCCCCTACTGGTGTTCCCATTGAATGTATATTCTCCATGTCAAGGGATATTGTGACTCCCCATCATTCCTGGCTAGCACTAGAGCTGGTGGAAAAGGTAGTGTTTCCTTTCATTTTCATATGGCTAGGCAGAGGAATGAGTGTAAAGCTATACTGAGGGGCAGTTGTCCACACTCTCTGCTTTCAGTATCTACCTGTGTTTTTGAAGTTTTCACTGCAGTTTCTCTGGGATGGTACCCATATCCAGTGGCTACCTTTCAGCCTACCATGCCAAAACATAACAGAAATAAAACAATATCAAAACAATTAGAAAGAAAATAAAAAGACCCCTGTTGCTAGTACCAGTCTCACTATGCTGCCTTGTCTGTCAACCAAAACATTACAAAAGCTTAATAAATCCGGAATCAAAGTCTACAAGTGGTCTCATGTCTTAATTGAATGCTTCAGCTGAAATTATTTGAACTGTGCAGCAGTTGACACGTTACTTATGTCTAAGTTCAGCAAAAGAAAGAAAGGAACTAGAGTTTACAAAGTCCTCTACACGTTGAATACCGTTAGATGCCCAGTCCTGCCAAATTGTCAGATTCTGATGTATGTGCATATTATGATTATACCATAATGGTGAATACAGAGTACGTTCCCAGGTATTTTTTCCCTATCTTCTTCAACTTTTGAAAGGCCTTACAAGTAGAAAAAATGACTTGGTCAGTTCTAACTTCTAACAGTATACATAGCTGACAGAAAGAGCAGCTCCAGGGGTGCCCATATGTCACTTTTCAACAGCAGCCAGCATGGACTCTTATCAGACAAACATCAGTTGAAACCAATGTAACTCCTGATGGGACATGAAGGCATTATGATAATCCTGGAAATTGTGGACATGAACCCCATCCTACTCCTTGTGGAGGTGCAGCATCCCTGGGATGCTTTTTTCTATAAAAAATTGAAAAAGAGCAATTCTACTTGTTTAAAAAAGGCCTTTGAAAAAATCAGGGAGAGACTGCTTAAAACATAATTCACTAAAGGATTCAACAACATTTTAATTGTGTCTGGTCTGCCCAACCAGATAAGATTCAAGGGAGACCATCAAGATATATTGCCTTTCAAAGACTGCATTAATCTAAACACATTGGGGCCAATTTAGTTGTAGATGTCCTGCCCCTGTACAGTCAGTCAAAACCGGGATGTGCAGCGGTAGCACCCGATTCTGATCCTGCAGGGGGCTAGACGTGCCCACGGGATCAGAATCGGGTCTATCGGCCTGGACATGCAGGCTGGGCCCCAATTCTGATCAGCTGCATATCCAGCACCTATCTGGCTAACTCAGCCAGGCTCCTGAATGGAGTGGCGGTGACATGATGTCCTGTTTCCATGCCGTGATCACCAGCTGCCACCAAGAAGATTCTTTCCCACAGCCGGACTTCCGATTCGGCCTGTACCCCTCACCTTTCTGTCTCTGCCGGCCTTTGCTGACTACTCAAGTCCAGAGGGATTTATTCCACCTCTGAGGTTGAATATGTCCCCCATCTAACTGTGTGACCCCGGATGTACAGGGCTGACATCAGAATCCCCCCTGTACATCCAGAGCCACAGCCCCGTCTGCCACCCACCCTCACTCCTTCTCTGGCCCATCCCCAGCCACTTACGAACAGAGCTCCCCATACAAGTACACTGTATGTGTGGGGAGCTGTGTCCCCGGCAGCATGATCTGGGCATTTAGCGGGTCTGGACATCCAGACCAGAATCCAGACCTGCTAAACAGGATCGGAAAGACCCCAGTTGGCATCCTGAGTCTCAACATGTGTTGACATAAAGAGAATTCATAGTCTTTTAAGTCCTTTAGATGTTCATTGAAAGGACACTCCAGCCAAATCAGCACCATACCCAGGCCCGGTCACTGGCATGCATTCCAACTTACTCCAATTTGTATGGTATCTGGAAAATTTTGAAAACTTGTCAATGTTCATCAATCTAGGGAGGGAGGTAGTAGGTTTAGTGATGATCAACAGTATATTAGCTGAATACAAACAAAGTTTAGATTCAAGTTGTTCATAAGTTATCCCACAAATTTGTGTATCCTTCCGGATCAACATGGTCAGGATCTTCAAAATCAAGATGAACAATAACAGGAATAAAGAACATAATTTCCTCATGCCCCTATGTATTTGAAATGGTTGCAAAATTATCTTAGTAATAAAAGGATGGGTAATTGGATCAGAAAGTAAAATACGAAACACAGAGGAAAATTTATCACTAAACCCCATTCGAGTACTTGAAACAGATATCCCTATTTCACATAATCAAAAGCCTTTCTGATGTGTAAGGAATCAATAACCAGTGGATAAGGAGCTTGAGATACTAATTGTAACAAATGACAAAATAAGTGAGTATGATCAGCCGAGAACCTCTCTCTCAAAAAACCCACTTGATTGGGGTGAATGAAGTGGTGTATGACTCCAATTGCCCGGCTAGTATTTTGAAATGGGCAGATAATTTTGGCAAAGGAACGGGTGCCTATCAGGTTTTTCAATTAGCATTATGAGGGTCTCCGAGAAGGTACCCTCATCTTTCCTAGTTTCCATAAAAGAGAGGTAGACTTGCAGCAGAATGGAAGATAAATGGTCTCAAAAGTAAAATTCATTGGTGAACCTGTCTCCACCTGGTACCTTCTGCTTTTTAAGTGAAGCAATACAACTACTACTACTCATTTATATTAGCACTACACTGTGTTTGCAGCGCTATACAATGCAATGTGTGCCTTTAAGTCAGTGCTGACTCCTGGCAACCCAGCAGCTCCTGGATTTTCTTGGCAGCAGAGCCGGCCCATCCACTAGGTAAACTAGGCAGCTTCCTAGGTTGGCTGGCCTGAGTGGGCAGCAGCAGAGGAATGGGTGGGTGGAGATGGCGGTGGCAGTGCCACATCCCTCCCCCCAGCCACCACCAATTTTGTTTGGGGTTGGAGGCAGGCAGCAGCAGTATTTCCAAAAGTGGAAGGAAAAAGCTGCCAAGAAAACCCAAGAGCTGCTGGGTCACCAGGAATCAGTATAGACTTGAGGGCACACATTGTTGATAGCATTATTCAATTTTTGTGTGTTATGAACATTGGTTCTGCAGGCATGCACATTGCAGTCATAGCCATCTGACAGCTTGACTTTATTGCCTCTGCTGCAGAACATTGCAAAGAGTCATTCAACTTGACCCTGTAGATGCATGGCACATGAGTTGTACATGACTGGAAACTGATGTATTAACTGTGAATGAACATCTTTTGCTCCATCACACATATGCAGTACATGCAGGCATGTCACACTCCAGGGATGCCCACCTGCACAGATCATCCCATATCCGTACTTGGTCCATATGGGCAATATTAGAAGCATATCAGTTCAGAGACATGAATGGATGCCAGGCATGTAACATCATGTCATGCGAGTGACCTTGTTGCACCAGACAGTATGAGGTTGATACTGTACTGGCCATCCAGCCCCTGTACAGTCGATCAGAATCAGGGCATACAGAGGTAGACCCAATTCTGATCCTGTGGGGGCTAGATGTGCCCGTAGGATCAGAATCGGGTCTAAGGCCTGGACATGCAGGCTGGGCCCTGATTCTGATCGGCTCCATGCCCAGCCACATACCTAGCTAACAGCCAGGTTCTGTAATGGAGCTACAGTGCCATGGTGTCTCGTTGCCATGGCACCGTGGCTCCATTATGGATCCGTGATCTACAGGTGCGACCCAAAATGCCCTTTCCCCACAGTCCGACCCCCAATACAACTTCCCATGGCCAGGGTCGGGCTATGGAGAACCCCTTTTGCCCCCCACCTGTGTGTCCCCCCACCAACCGCTGCCATCCTCCAATGTTCCCTGTAAAATAGTTATCTCCAAGTTAAATTGTCCTGTTCAATGTAATTTCAATTTGTTCAATGTAAACCGCCTTGATATTATGAAAGGCGGTATATAAGAAATTTTAAATATATAAATAAAATAAATGTCCACCTCAGAGGTGGAATAAGTCCCCCATCTACCCGGTTGACCCCAGATGAACAGGGCCGACCACTGAATTGGCCCTGTACATCCAGGGTCTTGTCCTGCTGACACCCTGCCCTCACCCCATCTCCAGAACACCCCCTCTGGCTCCATCTATGGCTCCCTGTACAACACAGCTGTATGTACAGGGGGCCTTTGCATTGGGGCAGTAGGGGAACACATAGCGGGGATGTCATCTCGATGGGACGTACTGTCACAGCCCCTCCCTTTGGCAACGTGCTTGGTGGTCAGGGTGGACATTTCTTTCTTGAAGTGAGAAACTTCTTTTGCCCAGAGGGATTCTGGGACTAGTAGTTCACCGCTTTGGAATGAATAGTTGTGAATGCCAATATAAGTGGTAAGGTAAAGAGTTTTATTCCCATACCGCACAAAAGGTTTCCAAATCAAAGCAAACAGGTTTCACCTTATTCTGGATTATCACCAAACATTTACCAAGTCCAAACTGTTATGTGTTTCACAGTTCTTGTTATTTAGGCAGGTTGAAAGCAAACAAACAGGTCAAATAAATCAAAGTCAAAGCTTCTTCTTTTCAGCTTAAACAAACAGTGTTTTCAAGTATGTCCTAGCCACTATAGTTCAGGTAGGGATTCCACACTCCCTGCAATACATAGTGTGCAGTCCATAGGACATTCAAACTGGGCTAATTCAGGTTCCACAAAGTCCAATTGCATAGCCTCTGGCTCTGCTACATTAATTGCTAAACCTGGGTTTCCTTTCGGTAGGTCTGGTAATACGTCAGTGGTTCTCTCCAGGCCTTACCAGCCCTGCTCTGCTTGTTCTGGCAAACAGGTAATGTGCTCTTTGGCTAGTACTTTCTGTACAGGTTTCCACACCTTCTGCCAACTAGGTTTGCTATAGCCATGGCTCCCTGACTTCCAGGCTTCTCTAAGACCTGGCTCATATCTAGGAAAGGAATTGTATCTGTACCTTGGCTCTCTGAGCTGTGGATCTCCAGCGTATCATCTGCAAGGCACTCTCCTGCTTTCTCTGTCTCCTCTGAAGACCTCTCTCTGGGGCTCTCCAATATGAGACTGTCCTTCTGGAACTTGTATTTTCCCTGTAAGGACTTCCAGTTCAGCTGCCTTTCCTTTTGTAATTGGAGCCTTCTGCTTTCTCTCTCCTCAGTATCAGTAGGAGCTCTCCTCCTCTCTAACGCTTTCTGCTCCTCTCCCTGGAAGACTTCCCTTCTGAAGACTTCTTTCCTGAGGGCTTCTTTCCTGAGGACTTCCCTCCTGAGAGCTTCCTTCTCTCCTATTTGGGGACTGCTTATAAGAGCATTCCTCAGCTAAAGTTCCTGGCATTCTAAACAGGTGTGTTTGATTACTCTTTGAATTAGGCTTTGCCTCCTCTACTCTAGGGTGTGTCAGCTTTCCTCATGAGAGTCCTTGCTTGCTCCCTCTAGCTACACTTCTATCTAACTGCACTCTACACATATCTGATTCTTTAACAGAATCAGTGTTTTTTTCTAACTCCATAGGCTCAGTGGTGTCAGCTTCATCACAGTACATCTCCGCAATTTGTGGCACAGAATGACCTCCTATGTGTGTAGGCCTTATGGGCTCGATACTCTTCTGGGCAGGATATGCATCGTGTCTGCACATAGCCCTGTCCACCATCTTTAAGCCCAGATATTCAATGCCAGGGTCATATGCCATCCTGGCACTGAATATCCAAGTATCGCCGCACAACCCGGAAGCTGCCGAAGCTAACCAGGCAGAGGCGATATAGCATATTTCCTCATTAGTGCCTGTGCCATAAAGATAGGCAAGGGATTTCCTCGTCTATCTAATAGTAACATAGAAACATAGTAAATAACGGCAGATAAAGACCAGTATGGTCCATCTAGTCTGCCCAGTAAGATGGCCGGAGTAAGATGGCAGGAGTAGGTGCCACTCTGTGCAGGCCACACCTCCCCATGTCTTTGTTTAGGGGTGAACCCACCGCTCCATGCAGGACACCCCTATTTGTTGAGAAGTTAGATGGTTCCGTTTATTTTTATGTTATTCTGTTGCTATAAATGGATTCATTGTGTCTGTCCCATGCCATTTTGAATTCTGTCACTGTATTTGCCCCCACCACCTCCATCAGGAGGGCATTGCAAGCATCCACCACCCTCTCAGTGAAAAAGTATTTCCTGATATTGCCTTTCAATTTTCCACCTTGCAGCTTCATGTTATGCCCTCTCGTTTTACAGTTTTCCCGTCTTTGGAAGAGGTTTGTTTGTTCATTATTTCTCCTTAAGTATTTAAAGGTCTGAATCATATCTCCCCTATCCCTCCTCTCCTCCAAAGTGTACATATTTAGGTCTTCAAGTCTCTTCTCATAAGGCTTCTGACACAGGCTCCAAATCATTGTGGTCGCCTTCCTCTGAACAGTTTCCATTCTTTTTACATCCTTTGCAAGATACGGTCTCCAAAAGTGAACACAGTATTCCACATGAGGCCTCACCAGTGACTTATACAGTGGTATTAGAACCTCTTTCTTCCTGCTGGTAATTCCTCTTCGTATGCAGCCCAACATCCTCCTGCCTTTTGCCACCGCCTTGTCGCACTGCTTTTGCCACCTTGAGATCTACAGAAATAATCACACCAAGGTCTTTCTCCTGATCCGTGCACACTAACTTCTCGCCCCCTATCATGTACATTTATCTTGGCACAGAGCACTAACCGGGCACATGCAATATCGCTGCTGCCTGGTTATCTCGTATCTCTGCCTCCGCTCCACCCCAGAACACCCCTGACATGCGCTGATACTAGCCGAATAGCATAAGGGTGCATGGGGATATTCAACGTCACTATCCATATTGCCATTGAATATCACTGTCTAAGGCATTTATACAGTTTACTAGGCTGTAAACCATGTAAGTGCCCTTCGAATATCAGTCCCTATCTGTCCAAGAACACTTTTATGTCTTTGGATCATAGCCTCCTTACTTGTGCAGTAGTTATATACATATGTGTCAGGAAGATTGTATGATTGTTAGAACAGCTGAGACAGCTGTGACACCTAAATAGATGGTATTATCCCTCCCCTGTGGCCTGGCAGTTGTATTTCATGCATACTACAACTGAGGTTACCTGCATTTGTGAAGTCACATCGGGGCAGCAAGGCCATAGAGCACTCTCATCTGCCCCCATCCATCAGCATATACCAATCATGTTCAGTCATGTATTCTCCTGCCAGCTGCTATACCCTGGTCACACTGGCATTTTACTCATTGGGGTGTATCACTACCACCTCACCTACAGCTGATATAAGAACATAAGATATGCCATACTGGGTCAGACAAAGGTCCATTAAGCCCAGTATCCTGTTTCCAACAGTGACCAATCTAGCTCATAAGTACCTAGCAGTTTCCCCAAAAGATACAGGTTCCACAATGCTTGTATTGGGTCAAGAAGTGATATCCTGGGACCCTTTAAATAATGGTTTATGGACCTTTCCTCCAGGAACTTGGCCAAACCTTTGTAAAACCCAGCTACACTAACAGCTTTTACTATATCCTCTGGTAACAATTTCCAGAGTTTGATTACATGTTGAGTGAAAAAAAAAATCTCTTATTAGTCTTAATTAGGTTACCCTGTAGCTTCATTGCATGTTCCCTAGTCTTTTTATATTCTGATAATGTAAACAATCGATCTACGTTTACCCGTTCCATTCCGTTCATTAATTTATAGACCTCTATCATATCTCCCCTCAGCCGTCTCTTTTCCAGGTTGAAGAGCCCTAACCTTTTTAGCCTCTCTTCATAAGGATATGCTTCCATCCCCTTTACCATTTTGCTGCCCTGGCATTCTTTCTATATCTACATCATGGCCATGCTGGCTACTCCATGGCACACTTATACCCACTCCTATGCCACCCACAGTCATCACCATGGATCACAAGTCTGCAAAAAAATTTTTTTCGAGAGCTGTTTTGGTTATTCCACGTAATCTTTAGGTTTTTTGGTGCGCTGAATCCGAAAATCACCTCCATTTTGTCATAGGACATCATGTTTTCTGACAATTTAGGTAACTATGTTAAATAAGGCAATACCTCAAAATAAATGGAAATAGACTTATAAAATTAAAGTTTTATTACAATATTTTCATGAAAATCCTTTTTTGAACTGAAATGAGCTCACCTACACACACTAAACTCGAATCTTCTTCCTTGTGAGGCTCCTCTTGGTGCATTTACGCTTGTGAGTAGCATCTGGAATGTCTCTCTGAAGCATTCAACAGTAGTCTGCCATCATTGTCATGCTCCATTTTCCCTGTTATCTCCTTTCCATCTCTTTAATTTCTTGGTGGAATTGTTCACCTTGTTCCTCACTCACAGCTCCCAAATTTTCAGGAAAGTAGTCAAGGTGGGACTGGAGGAAATGCACTTTCAAACTCATCAGGCAACCTAAAGCTTGAAATGCTTTCAGCATTCGTCCGACGATCTTTTTGTAGTGAGGATCTTTGTTATTGCCTAAAATTTCTGTACGACTTCTTTAAATGCAATCCACCCTTCTTTTTGAGGATCCGTCATGGTATTGACAAACTCTTGATCAACTATAAGCCTTCTAATGTCTGGTCCGACGAACACACATTCCTTCAATTTTGCCTCCGACAGGCCTGGAAACTTGGTGACCAAGTATTTGAAGCATTCTCCATCTCTTGGAAGTGATTTTATGAATTGCTTCATCAATCCCAATTTTATGTGGAGAGGTGGTAGAAGAACTTTATGGGAAGGTACCAAAGTTTCTCTGAGGACATTTTTTTCACCGACTGTTAGCACCCTCGGCTGCCAACTCTTCTTGGTCCAGTGATGTTTTCGGTCTCGATTGTCCCATAGACACAGAAAACAAGGATATTTGGTATACCCAGCTTGTTGCCTGAGCAGCATGCACAAGACCTTCAAGTCCCCACACACTTGCCAACCATGGTCTTCATATTTAAGTTTACAAAGAACCAATTCCAAGTTCTCGTAGGTTTCCTTCAAGTGTACGGAATGACCTACAGGTATGGAAGCATAAAAACCATTGTGGGGTAAAACTGCTTTGAGACTTCATTTTGAAGAATCTATAAAAAGATGCCATTGCTCTGAATCATATTGGATTTTAAATTGATCCATCAGACCTTCGACATCGATGCAATAAACCAACTTGTCTTCCTGGGCAAAGTAAGGAACGAACTTCTTTTCACGATGTCTGAACCATGAAGATGACACTCCTGGCAACAATATATTCCTGCTTTTCAGCCTTGATCCGAGTAACTCAGCGGCATCTTTGGGAAGATTCAAGTCTCTTACCAAATCATTCATCTCCTCCTGAGAAAACAATTTTGGTCTTGTATCATCTTCAAAGTCAGAACTTGATTCGTCATCTGGTTCAGGTATGACTTCACCTTCATCGGAGCTAGGTATCTCTTCCAAGGTAGCAGGAGGCTTGGGTACTGGTATATCTGTGCCATGGGGGATGGGACGAATTGCTGAGGTAAGATTGGGGTATGAAATGGAATGCTTCCATTTGGAATTAAACCCTTTCACATCCCATGAACAAAAGTAACAGTCGTCACTATGGTTCTTTTGCTCTCGCCATACCATAGGAATCCCATAACGGATTTTTTCTTACCCTTGAACCAGTTTCGGAGGTCCTCAACACACCGTTTGCACACTTTATGAGGCGCCCAGACTTTATCTTGATCTCCAATTTTTAGTCCAAACTATGAAAAGTATACTTTTTTCACAAAGTCTGTAATATTCTGCTGTTGCTTCAACACTGTATATTCACCACAGATGAAACAGAAACTGTCTGGCAAATTAATACACTTTCGCAGAGCCATAATATAAAGGTTGAAGAATGACGAGCTAACACGAACTGCGATGAAAAAGTGTGAACAGCCTTGAACCAAGAACCTGATGATGATTCGTGCACAAGTGTGGCATGCATGAGAGAGCAGCTCTGTGTCTGTGCACGAGACGTCACAGTGTTGGCTACGCCCCCCTGCACTGACTGGAGCTGCTGCTATCTGCCCTGTGTCTCCCTCCCACTGGATTCTTCAGGAAAGATTAACCCCTTCTACCATTAGAAGCACGGACTTAAAACTTGCTTAGCTTATGTATATATTGCTGACCATCAGATTTACAGTGCTATATTTTTTTTTACATAACTCGGACAACCCCTTTAAGGTTTTTTTGGCATTTTATATCTTAAATGCACTTATGTGAATTAATTAATAGTAATTTGAATTAATTAATAGTAATTTGAAAAAAAGTTGATAAATTTGAAGACAATTTTGCATGTTGTGGCAAATCATGACGTCTAGGAGTTTTTTCAATATTGTATTTGTTTTCAGCACACCAAAATACATGAAATTAGATGAAAATAATCAAACAGCTTTTTAGTCGCAGACCTGTGATGTGTGTACCCCTTACTGCTACAATCTACCTTCCCCCCACATTCTCCTCCCACTCACTGTCTCAAATGTACAGAACATGTGGATGCAATCTCTAAATCAGTGTGTGTGACCCTGTGATGACCTGACTGAATGAAAGGTTCTGATTAGTTCTGCCACTGGGATTATCCATTTTGTGCTAATAGTAGGAGAAGAGTCTAAGATATATCAGTATATCTCCTGCTTCCCCCCCAAAAAAAGTAGGAATAATAACACAAAAACCATGACACTATAGGTGCATGAAAAGCATATTTCTGGCAGTTAACATGGATCCCTGTGCCCTAACACAGAATACAAATAGCACAGGTGCACTTAACGTCACTTAATGAGGTGGCATTAGGTGAACCCACACTAATTGCAAGGGTCACAGTTAACATATAGTGTTTACTCCTGTGCTCACCATGCCCACCCTCCATCCCTAACCTGTCCCCTTACCACCCCAACGCATGAAGCACAGTGTGGAAATTGCCCTGTGCTAACTGTCATGGCCCCAGGCTAGCTGCCAATGTATGTCTCAGTGCACCTTCAGCAGGCCAAAACATGTGCTGACAGCTAGCACCCTTCAGTTGTAGTAAAAAGGGCCAACAGCTTTGAAAATGTCCCCTCTTCGAAGTCATTATGAGCCTTTCCTTAATTGATTACCATTCTGCAAAGAACATTTGCATGGGAAGTAGGGGCAGCCCAAGGGGGGGTGCGGGGCCATGTGCGGAGACTCGATGCAGGACATCATTTGCATAAGGGACCTCATTTGCATAGATATTTGCATAATGTTACCATACACTAACTTTTAGTAAACATGCCTCTTAATGAGTGTATGGATAAAGAAAGACTAAAAGATTTCTATATTACTATAATCCAGTGCCAACTGCCAGTACATTACGAACTACTACAAACACTGCCCATTTAGAACCCATAGCAAACCCGCCATATCATAACAGCACTACCAGGACTCACAAAGCACAAGACCCTACCTATCAAAAGGCAACACTACAAATATTAAACCAATACATTTCAGAGAACAACAATACATGACCTACTGGAGAAAGAGAACAAGTGGCAATGTCAAATAGGAATTACATAAACAGAATACCTCAGCTCAGTTACACATGCAGAACATAGACCGTCACCAAACAAGAAATCACAATGTAGAAACAGGAAGACAATAATTAAACTGGGAACCCCAAAAGCCCAACAACACTGTAGAAATAAAACTATAAATTAATTTCCTCTTGTTTATTTATTTAACAATTTTTATATACCGCGCTATTTGTTATCAGTGCGGTTCACATATAACAAAGGTTGCACAGTCACAAGACTGTTCTGTGCTTACATTGAACAGGAGTTTAAACTTGGAGCAACAGGGTAACTATAAACATATGTACAAAAACAACAGGGTGACTATAAACATATGTACAAAAACACAATTAGATTGTACTAAACAAAGCACAGGCGTTAATGATGCACATTTCCCAGAGCTGGCATATTTCAGTTAATAAATTCAATAAAGAGATATTTTTCTACCTTTTGTGCATTTTTTTTAGTTGCAATTACTCCAGCCACTTTCTTCTGGTTTCTTCATGTCTTCTGCTAACTCTCCGTAGTCTGCTGTCCATTTGTCCTTTCTTCACTCTTCTAGTTTTTTTTTCCATTCTCTCTCTACATCTGCTTTAACATACTAATCTTTCTCCTTTTGCTCTTTCCTCATTCCTATTTCATCCACTCAAATTTTACCCCGCCATCCTCAATCCCCACTTACTCTCCCAATATCCGGCCAATTGTAGATTTGTCTTCCCTCCCACACAAAATATTTTTTCCCTCTCCATTTCACTTTCCCAACTCTATCCCATTCTAATCCTCCCCCAACATCAGCTCCCTTCTAGTTCCAGCCCCACCCAGCATCCGCTCCCTTCTAGTCCCCGCATCAGCCCATTTACAGTCCTAGCTCCCCCATCCGAATCCCTCCATCAGCTCATTTCCAATCCCAGCCCCCCATAAGCCCATTTCTAGTCCTATCCTAGCCCCACCATCAGCCCATTTCCAGTCCTAGCTTCCCCATCCGAGTCCCTCCATCAGCTCATTTCCAATCCCAGCCCCCCATCAGCCCATTTCTAGTCCTTTCCTAGCCCCACCATCAGCCCATGTCAAATCCTAGCTCCCCTCCACTCAGCCCATTTCCAATCCAAGCCCCCCATGAGCCTACTTCCAGTTCTAGGCCCTCCATGAGTCCATTTCAATCCAAGCCCCCCCCCCATCAGCCCATTTTCAGTCCTATCCTAGCCCTCCATCAGCCCATTTCCTGTCCTAGCTCCCCTTCACTCAGCCCATTTCCAGTCCTAGCTCCCTCCCCTCACAGCCCATTTCCATTCCAAGCCTTCCAAGCCCCCCGCCCCATCAGCTATTTGGAGTTCAAGCCCTCCTTCCACTCAGTCCATTTCCAGTCCTAGCCCCCCCATAGCCCATTACCAGTCCTAAGCCCCCCATACCCATTACCAGTCCTAAGCCCCCCATCAGCCCACTTCCAGTCCTAAGCCCCCCATCACCCCATTTCAGTCTTAGCCCCCCATAGCCCATTACCAGTCCTAACCCCCATCAGCCCATTTCAAGTCCTAGCTCCCCCATCCGAGTCCCTCCATCAGCTCATTTCCAATCCCAGTCCCCCATCAGCCCATTTCTAGTCCTTTCCTAGCCCCACCATCATCAGCCCATGTCAAATCCTAGCTCCCCTCCACTCAGCCCATTTCCAATCCAAGCCCCACATGAGCCTACTTCCAGTTCTAGCCCCTCCATGAGTCCATTTCAATCCAAGCCCCCCCAACAGCCCATTTCCAGTCCTATCCTAGCCCTCCATCAGCCCATTTCCTGTCCTAGCCCACCCCTCACTCAGCCCATTTCCAGTCCTAGCTCCCTCCCCTCACAGCCCATTTCCATTCCAAGCCCCCCATCAGCTATTTGTAGTTCAAGCCCTTCTTCCACACAGCCCATTTCCATTCCAAGCCCCCTTCCCCATCAGCTATTTGCCATTCAAGCCCTCCTTCCACTCAGCCCATTTCCAGTCCTAGCCACCCCCCCAGCACATTACCAGTCCTAGCCCCCCATAGCCCATTACCAGTCCTAAGCCCCCCATCAGCCCACTTCCAGTCCTAAGCCCCCCATCACCCCATTTTCAGTCTTAGCCCCCCATAGCCCATTACCAGTCCTAACCCCCATCAGCCCATTTCCAGTCTTAGCCTCCCCACAGCCCATTCCTGTCCTAACCCCCCCCCATTAGCCCATTTCCTGTCCTAGCCCCCCCATAGCCCATTTCCAGTCCTAGCCCCCCATAGCCCATTACTAGTCCTAACCCCCCATCAGCACATTTCCAGTCCTAGCCCCCCTATAGCCCATTACCATTCCTACCCCCTTCAGCCCTCCAGTCTTAACCCCCCCATCAGTCCACTTCCAGTCTTAGCCCCCCCACAGCCCATTAGTAGTCCTAACCCCCATAGCCCATTACCAGTCCTAACCCTCCTCCCCCATCAACCCACTTCCAGTATTAGGCCCCCATAGCCCATTACCAGTCCTAACCCCCCTCCCCCCAGCCCTGATAGATTAATAAAAACAAACCGGCTGCTGCTGCCGCTGCCGCCGTGGCAGCGGCAGAATCAAATGTCCCGCCGCGGGGCCCCGCCTACCCGGCAGAGCCTCCCTGCAGCATCAGCTCCCGAGTCCCTCCCAATGCGCGGGCTTTCAGAGCCGCGAGAGTTTCCCTTTCTTCTCACGGCTCTGTTAATCTCGCCGGGGCTGATGGGATTTCCCATCAGCCTCAGCGGGATTAACAGAGCTGCGAGAGGTCAGAGAAGCTCTCACTTCGTGGCTCTGAAAGCCCGCGCATTGGGAGGGACTCGGAGCTGATGCTGCAGGGAGGCTCTGCTGGGCAGGCGGGGACCCGCGGCGGGACATTTGATTCTGCCGCTGCCACGGCAGCAGCGGCAGCAGCAGCCAGTTTGTTTTTTTTAATCTACTTGTGCTAATGTAGAATGTTTTTTGCGCGGGGCCCCCTAAAACACGGGGCCCTGTGCAAAAAACATTCTTGCTCAATGGACGGGCCGGCCCTGATGGGAAGAATTCTATATATGGGATCTTTATACTTCGAAGGAATGTTTGGGTTAAAAACATTACTCATTGTGGAAATGCACAGTACTTTATTAAATATGTGTCTTGCATCCATAGAACTAAGGTAGCAGTAAAAATGATCCATTCTTTTCAATGTGGAATTAATTCTCCAGTGAAGTATAGAAAAGATATTTTGAGGCAGTTTTGCCACCTGCTCCTCAAGAACAGGACATGAGGATTGAACTTGTGATTTATGAGCAATGGGGATTTTTTAACACAATATTTCAGGAATATGAAGACAGCTTTTTTGGTCTTGTGCTTGCCTTATTTATCTCTGCAAACTTTTAAATGATCTGAAAAATTTAGATTCTCAGTCCCTAGTAATAACGTAAAGGCTTTTGCTTCTCAAAGCATTAGTAATTGACTAGAAATAAAGATATGATGTGTCTACCCTGACTAGGAGTGTAAATGTGTAAAATAGAGTTCCTGATGAGACACAATATATGTTTGCCACACACAGAGCTCGGGATCATAAGGGAGCAACCTTTTCTCTTCTGGGTGGAGCACAATCTCTAAAATATATTGTTTATTGTATTATAGTTTGAAATGTTCTCTGTAACGAGGACCCTGGAATGTTGTTTAATGTAAACCGCCCCTGATGAATGGAAGGGGCGTTTTATAAGAAATGTTTAAATAAATAAATAAATAAAATGTAAGTGAAACCAGTTTCAAGTGATTTTATTTCCTAGTACTGAAGTCCCACCTCCAATCTGGCAGCCTCTCTATTGCCATGGAGGAGAGAAGTCACATGAAAGGAGAGCATCACCTTAGAGTGGCAGGAAGTGATCCTGTAGCTAGGACCTGTGCTCCAGGCGATGTAAAAGGCTCTTTTACCGAGGAGGATTCTCAAGGGCCATGTGCCCATGACAAAAGGGTTAGGATGTCCCTTATAGTTAGCATTTCAATCATTAGGCATGTAGGTAGCTGGGTGGCTGGTGGACGTGAAGATCGCCTGGTAACATGCATTCCTGGTGCAAAGATAGCAGACCTCAGGGCCACCTAGACAAGGTTTTAGATAGTGCTGGGGAGGAGTCTGTTGTCTTGGTACATATTGGTACCAATGACACAGGAAAGTGTTGGAGGGAGATTCTAGAGGCCAAATTTAGACTTTTAGGTAGAGAATTGAAATCTAAAACTTCCAGGGCAGAATTCTCTAAAATGCTTCCCGTTCCACGTGCAGGACTCAAAAGGAAGGCAGAGCTCCAGAGTATCAAAGCGTGGATGAGACAATGGTGCAAGGAAAAAGGTTTTGGATTTGTTAGGAACCGGGCAACATTCTGGTGAAAGGAGGGGCTTTTCCAAAAGGATGGGCTCCACCATAACAGAGCTGGAACCAGGCTGCTGGTATGAACCTTTTAAAAGAAGATGGAGCAGCTTTTAAACTAGATAATATGGGAAAGCTGACAGTTGCCCAAGAGCACATGTTTCAGAAGGATATATCCTTGATATTAGCAAAAGAGGGAAGATAGAGCACATGTTTCAGAAGGATATATCCTTGATATTAGCAAAAGAGGGAAGATAGGACATCCTGATAGAGAGGTTCCAATAAAGATAAAAGTAATCCAGATGTCCTTAAATACAGTGCAGACAGAGTTGAAATATTCCAGATTACCCCTATCAACTGATGACCAGATTAATATGAATAAAATACAACCTCTAAAAGTCTTGTATGCAAATGCGAGAAGTCTATAAAATACAGTAAGATGGGAGAGTTAGAACATATAGCATTAAATGAAAGATTAGATATAATTGGCATCTCAAAGACCTAGTAGAAGGAGGACAACCAATGAGACACTGTGATACCTGGGTATAATCTATGATAGGGTAGACCAAACTGGTAGAGGGGTTACGCTATGAGAGGGGGCATTGAGTGACACAGGATTAAAGTTTTACAAGAAACAAAATGCACTGTAGAATCTCTATGGATAGAAATTCCATGTAAAAAGGGGGAGGCAATCACTATGGGGGTGTACTAATGACCACCTGGCCAGAATGAACAGAAGGATTATGAAATGCTAAAAGAAATCAAAGAAGCTAACAAACGTTACATCACAATGGGTGATTTCAGTTTGTCCCGGTGTCGGCTAGGTCAATATCACAGCAGGACATGCTAGGGAGATAAAGTTTCTAGATGAAATAAATGACTGCATTTTGCAGCAGCTGGTTCATGAACTGACAAGAGGGGAAGCTATTTTGGACCTAGTCCTTAGTGGAACACAGGATCTGGTGCAGTAGATAAGGCAATAGTGATCATGGCGTGATCAAATTTGTGTTTTTTTAAATTGTTTATTTTCAAATTTTTAATAAATCCAAGAATATACTCTTGTACAGAAAAAACAAACCCTGTCAAAAATACAATCTACACATATGGGAAATTTTAAAGATGACAAGGATTATCAATGGCCACGTTAAGGGGAAAGCTGAAGAAATATAAAGTAAAAGAGAACAAAAGTACAATTCCTGCAAATACCCAAGGAAACAAATTGTGATTAAATTTGAACCCCATATACATAAGTGAGCAAGTGAAAAAGAAAGGAAAATAAAAACTTTAACCAACATTCTCCTTGCCAGACACAAAAGCCTCTAATTGGGAAGGTTCCTGAAAAACGCACTTAGCCTGTTGAAAATGCACTAGGCATTTGCAAGGATATTTTAAGAAAAAAGTAGCTCCAAGGGCCAAGGTACGAGGCTTCAAAACCAAAAGCTCCTTCCTGCACTTCTGGGTAACCCTACACACATCAGGAAAAATTTGTATAGGAAAACCACAGAAATCAGCACTCTTTTTAGAAAAATAGAGCTTTTATAATAAGTTCTTATCAGATAACAATAAAAAAGAGGCGATTAGAGTGGTGTGCTGTGAAATAACTTCTGAGGAGGTTTCCAAGAAGGCAAAAAAATGCAATGTGTGCTTTTGAGTCAGTCCTGACTCCTGGTGACCCAGAAGCTCCTGGGTTTTCTTGGCAGGGTCACCGGAAGTAGATTGCCAGGCCTTTCTTCTGAGGCAGTGGAGGGTTAAGTGACTTGCCCAAGGCCACAAGGAGTGCTAGTGGGAATTGAACCCTGGTTGGTTGGTTACTAAGCCAGTGTTCTAACCACTAGGCTACTCCTCCATGCCACAGAAAGGGCTAAAGAATCAGGAGGAGCCTCGGGTAGAGACTCATCCTGAGAAGAAGCCTGAGACCGTACCCTGGCAGGAAGATAATAGACATTAGATAACTTAATAGAATCCACATCTGAAATCAATAGTACTTCTTTGAAATATCTTTGTAACATTATCACTGGAGAAAGATAATGCGTAAATTCTTAACCCTTGAGACATTTTCCAAAGATTCTAAATGATGGTTAACTATTAAACTTTCTCTCATATTTGAACAAATAGCAGCCTGTGCAAGATTAAGCTGACCTTCCAACTTATTAACACCTAACTTACAACCAGACATGCCAACTTCCAATTCAGTTAGCTTAGAAATAACTTCAGTAGAAAAATTTTGAAATTTGAGAGAGGGCAGATCGGACTGAAAGTTCTGTACATGCCACAACTACCCAAATATCACTCAAAGTTATATTATCGGGGGCAGTCAAAGGTTCAACAACAGGAACGAACCCGAGGAGCAGGCATATTTAAATCAGCAATGTAGGGTTGAGGAGAAGTTCTTTGAGAAGGTAAAGAGGCGGGCTGAGCTAGGTCATTCAAACCCGAAGTAGCTCTTACCTCTGATAATCCTTGCAAGCAGGGCAGGGTTGGACCCAAAATGGAGGGGTTGTCCATGACAGAACTGCCAGTCTCAGAAGAAACATTAGAAACCTCCAGATTAGGATTTACAGGTAAGACTTGAAGATGGCGATCCATGGGGCAGCGGTTTTCACAGTCTTAACCACTGCAATTGGCAAAGACCGTTTCTTCCATTTCCCCATTCAGAACTGCAATGGACTCATCCAGGCTCCGAAGGGTCTCCAAAGGGGCGGGGCCTGCCCCTTTGGTCACGCCCCTTCGGACCCATGACCGCGTACCGCGGGATAACTAGCTCTTATGGAGTGGGGGGAGGGAGGTCCCAGAAGCTCCACCTCCTCCACACCAGCACCCCCGGCATCTCCTAGGCAAGGCAATCAGTGAGGTAATGTTTCTGCATTCCCCCACATTTGTTTTAATTAATGGAGTGAGGACAGCACGGAAATCCATATGGCTACTTTTTAACTTTCAAAAGGGAGACTAGGATAAAATGAGGAAAACAGTTGAGAAAAAATAATAGGAGCAGCTGCAAATGTTAAAGATTTACATCAAGCATGGACATTGTTTAAAAATACTATCTTGGAAACCCAGGCCAGATGTAGTCCATGCTTTAAGAAAATTGGAAATGCGGCCAAAAAAACTGCCAGCATGGTTTAAAGGTGAGTCAGGGAGGCTGTTGTAGCCAAAAAAATATCTTTCAGTAAATGGAAAAAGGAGTCAAATCACAAAAACTGGAAACAACATAAGGACTGGCAAGTTAAATGCAAGGCACTGATAAGGCAAAGAGAGGATTTGAGAAAAAACTTGCCGTGGAAGCAAAAACACATGCTACTTACCCCAAGGGTAAGCAGTATATTTCACTGGTCCTCTTTAATAATGGTTTATGGACTTTTCCTTCAGGAACTTGTCCAAACCTCTTTTAAATCCAACTACACTAACAGCTTTTTCTACATCCTTCAGTAACGAATTTCAGAGTATGATTACGCACAGAGTAAAAAAAATATTTCTCCTATTAGTCTTAAATATGCTACATTGTAGCTTCATTGCGTGTCTGCTAGTCTTTCTAGTTCTTGAAGGAGTAAACAACCAATCTATCATTCCAGAAGTTTACCCATTCCACACCATTCATTATTTTGTAGACTTCTATCATATCTCTCCGCAGTCATTTCTTTTCGAAGCTGAAGAGCCTTAACCCTTTAAACCTTTCCTCATAGAGGTATCTTTCCATCCCCTTTATCATTTTGGTTGCTCTTCTGTGTACATTTCCTAATTCCACTATATCTTTTTAGGGTATGGTGAGCAGAATTGCACATAATATTTGAGATGTGGTCACATCACGGAGTAATGCAGAGGCATTATAATATCCTTGGTTTTATTCTCCATACCTTTCCTTATGATTCCCTAGAATTCTATTTGCTTTCTTGGCCATCGCTGCAAAATGGGTAGAGTGTTTCAATGTATTATCCACAATGACACCTAGATTCTGTTCCTGGATGGCGATCCCTAATGCGGAACCTTGCATTGTGTAACTGTAGTTTGGGATGTTCATCCTTAAATGATAACTTTGCATTTGTCCACATTAAATTTCAGTTGTCATTTGGACTCCCAGTCTTCCAATTTCTCAAGGTTCTTTTGCAATTTTTTCACAATACTTTTGTGTTTTAACACCTTTGAATAATTTAGTGTCATCTGCAAATCTGATCACCTCACTCATTGGTTCTATTTCCAGGTCTTTTATGAATATGTTAAGGAGTGGCAGGCCCAGCAGAGATCCTTGGGGTACTCTACTATTCACCTTTCTTCATTGAGAAAGTTGGCTATTTAGCCCTACTCTGTTTATTACTGTATATTTTGTAACCAGTTTTCAATCCACAATAGTACAGTGTCTTCTATCCTATGACTTTTTAAAATCCTTAAGAATCTCTCAATAGGGACCTTATCAAAGGCTTTTTGAAAGTCTAAATACACTATGGGGGTCATTCTGAGTCATGAATAGCATGGATGTATGCCCTGCCTGGATGTATATCCCCGCTATTCATCCCTTTTGCCATCTCCATGCAAGGCTCCCTGTATGAACAGCAGAGTTGTACGGGGAGCCTTAGACGAGGGCAGGAGGGGGCAGGCGGGAGGTTGAGTGAGGGCGGTGCATGGGTGGGTCATCACCTTGGATGTACAAGGCCAATTCTGAGGTCAGTCTGTACGTCTGGGATAGGCCAGTTAGATGGGGGACTTATTCCCCCTGGAAGTGAGGTAGCAGCAGCGGCCAGCGGCGACAAAACCAGGGAAGGTGCAGGAGGTTCCCCACAGCTGGACCCTGTTCATGGGAGACCAGATTGGGGGTCTGGCTGCAGGGAAAGGAAAATCTTGGCAGCAGCCGGCATTCATGGCTCCTGAATGTAGCCATGGTGCCGTGGCGATGGGATGCCATGGCTCTGTTGCTCCATTCAAGAGCCTGACTCAGTTAACCGGGAATCTGATGGGCCTGTGGCCCTTCCGAATTGGGGCCAGGCTTGTACATATAGGCCAGTAGACTCGATTCTGAGGGGATGTAGAGGGGCTGGACGTCCAGTAGAGAATAGGCCCCTATATCAACTATCTCATTTTTATCTACCTTTTTTTCACATCTTCACAAAAATAAAGTAGATTAGTGAGACAAGACTTTCCTTGACTAAATCCGTGTTGGCATTGTCCCATTAAACCATGACTATCTATTTATTCATAAATGTTGTTCTTTCTCCCATTTTCCCCCAATACTAATGTAGTGCTCACCACTCTGTGGTTTCCCAAATCACCTCTGGAACCCTTTTTCTTTTTCTTTTTTTGTTCCAATCTCTATTAACAGAACAAATGAAGCAAAACAGTCAACGTGTATTTGTTTCAGATTTTTTTTCACTTTTCCATCCAAATCCTCTTCAACAAAACCACTTCTTTCCCTTTTGCCCTTCCCCCAACCCTCTCCTGCACCTTCAAATCCCAACACCAGGCAGCAAACAATCAATTAAATCAACTAATATATCACAAATAGTGGAGCAAAGAGCATAGTCAACAAGCTCTGCCTATAGCCCCCCCCCCCCAAAGTACCCCGGTTCAGGTCAGCAATTGAAAAGTAAGCTTTGAGTCCTGTGGGCAAAGTCAGCCAAAAGGACTCCCTAATGGTTTCAAAAGTACGCCAGCGAATGGGATCATCATTGCCCACCTCTTTTCTCTCCTTTGCCATTGAGCAAAAGAGGGGAATAAAAACTTCCAAAAAAAGCCTGAGCTCCTCAATGTGAAATAGAAGGCAAAGAAAATTCCAGAACACCACAGCTACCTTCAGCAGAATCCGTCCCCTGAGTACTTCCATCAATAAGGTGGAAACTTGCTTCCAAAACAACATCACTCCAGGACAAACCCAAAATATGTGTCTCATAGGAGTCTGTTCCTGTACACATTGAAAGCACACACCCATCTCTGCAAAGTCAGCTCAAATGACATTCCAAGGTGCAACATATGCTCCCTACACAAACTTATATTGGGACTCTTGGTATAAAACATTAATAGAGATATTCTATACTCTGTGCAAGCTAGTTATCAGGACTCTCAGGAGCAATCAGGGACCCCAGACCTCCACTACATGCTTCCTCCAGTGCCTCAAAATGAACTCCCTCTTTCAAGCACAATCATGTCTAATGGAAAGTGGACAGTTTAACCCATGCCCCAGCTCACAGGTCAGACAAGAATCCAAAGACTCTCTCAATGTTTCCATAATCACCAGTAGAGCCACTGAAAAAAAGATAGTGGCATGCCTATAAGTATGCATAAAAATCACGATTAGACAGGTCATACTGAATCACCAAATCTTGAAAGGTAAGCATTCTTCCCTCTTCATCCAAAAGGTCAAACAAATATTCGAGTCCCATCAGCTTCCAATGGCAGAGGAGCCCACTATCCAGATCCACAGTGGTAAAAGGGGGGTGGCATAAAGGCATAACTTGAGTTTGCTACACAGCCCTCTCCATACCTGCCGCATATACTGTGGCACCAGATGTTGATGACACCTCGTGCCTAAAGTCTCCCTCCAGGCCTGCAGCACAAAGTTTGGCTCCAAAAGTTGAAATTCTTCCAAGGTCAGAGAGTAATAGGAAAGACCCTCCACCCAATCTCGGACATGTCGAATACTGCAAGCCAAACTGTAATGTAATAAATAAGGAAGTGCAACACAATGTTGAAACCTTGCTCACCTCTCTGTTTGATAATCTTTTAAGAGGTATCGATAACATTAAGAATGGATTTCTGCTAGTATTCATGGATGTTTCAGCTGCTTTTGACACAATATCTCATTCTAAGCTACTGCACCGCTTGCATCATATAGGTTTACGGAAGAATACTCTAAACTGGTTTAGCTCTTAATTGGAAGGTTGTATGCAACAAGTCAAATTTGACCAAAAAAAATCTTTTCAATTCCCAAGCATTCAAGGAGTGCCATAAGGTTCAACTTTATCTTCTATTCTGTTCAACATTTATATCCAACCTTTATGCAATATTATTAAACTACACAAATTCCATTATCACCTTTATGCTGATGACATCATGGTATAAGAACATAAGAACATAAGATATGCCATACTGGGTCAGACCAAGGTCCATCAAGCCCAGTATTCTGTTTCCAACAGTGGCCAATCTAGGTCATACGTACCTAGCAGTTTCCCCAAGGGACACAGGTTCCACAATGCTTGTATTGGTTCAAGCATTGATATCCTGGGTCCTTTCTTAATAATGGTTTATGGACCTTTCCTCCAGGAACTTGTCCAAACCTTTTTTAAACCCAGCTACACTAACAGCCTTTACTACATCCTCCGGTAACAAATTCCAGAGTTTGATTACACATTGAGTGAAAAAATATTTTCTTTTATTAGTCTTAAATAGTTTACCCTGTAGCTTCATTGCATGTCCCCTAGTCTTTCTATATTCTGATAAGGTAAACAATCGATCTACGTTTACCCGTTCCACTCCGTTCATTAATTTATAGACTTCTATCATATCTCCCCTCAGCCGTCTCTTTTCCAGGTTAAAGAGCCCCAACCTTTTTAGCCTTTCTTCATAGGAGTAGCCTTCCATCCCCTTTACCATTTTGGTGGCTCTTCTCTGAACCTTTTCTAAAATTGCTATATCCTTTTTAAGATATGGCGACCAGAATTGCACACAATATTCAAGGTGCGGTCTCACCATGGAACGATATAGAGGCATTATAATATCTTTTGTTTTATTTTCCATTCCTTTCCTTATCATACCTAGCATTCTATTTGCTCTCTTGGCCGCCGCTGCACACTGGGCCGAGGGTTTTAACATGGAATCCACAAGGACGCCTAAATCTTTTTCTTGGGTGGTGGTTCCTAATGTGGAACCTTGCATCGTGTAACCATAGTTTGGGTTGTTCTTCCCTAGGTGCATAACCTTGCACTTCTCCACATTAAATTTCATCTGCCATTTTGATGCCCAGTCTTCCAATTTATCAAGATCCTCTTGCAATTTTCCACAATCCTCCTGGGTTTTAACAACTTTAAATAGTTTTGTGTCATCAGCAAATTTGATAACCTCACTCGTTATTCCACTTTCCAGGTCATTTATGAATATGTCAAAAAGCAGCGGACCCAGCACAGATCCCTGGGGTACACCACTATTCACCTTTCTCCATTGGGAAAATTGGCCATTTAGCCCTACCCTCTGCTTTCTATCTTTTAACCAGTTCCTGATCCACAGTAGTACACTGCCTCCTATCCCATGACTCTTTAGTTTTGCCAAAAGTCTCTCATGAGGGACCTTGTCAAAGGCTTTCTGAAAGTCCAGATACACAATATCAACCGACTCACCTTTGTCCACCTGTTTATTCACTCCTTCAAAAAAACATAACAGATTAGTAAGACAAGATCTTCCTTGTCTAAAGCCATGTTGGCTGTCTCCCATTAGGTCATGACTATCTATATGCTGAGTAATTTTATTCTTTATGATGGTTTCTACCATTTTTCCCGGTACTGATGTCAGGCTCACCGGTCTGTAGTTTCCCGGATCACCCCTCGAACCCTTTTTAAAAATTGGTGTTACATTGGCGATCCTCCAATCCTCAGGTATTAGGATATATACTCCAATTGTTTTACAGTTTCTTGACTTTACACTTAATTATGACAAAACTGAGGTAATGTTTGTTACTAGGAACCCTAATTTCATTCCTCCAAATACTATTGATTTACTAGATAGGCCCATCATAGTTAAAAACGAAATCAAATACCTTGGCATAATTTTGGACAAGGCATTGAACCTTAAATCTCACATGTTAAAACTGCTAATAAGGCCTATCATCATCTAAAGATTGTGAGAAAACTAAAGCCATTACTCCATCAAGACCATTTCCATACCGTTTATCAGGCTCTCATCACCCCCCTCCTAGATTACGGAAATCTGCTTTATCAAGGCCTCCCTCAGCTAACTCTACACCCTCTCCAGATGGTTCAGAATACTGCTGCACATATTATTTCTGGTTCAGCAAAAGCTGACCATATCTCCCCTGTCCTACAACAATTGCACTGGCTTCCAGTAAGTGTCAGGTCAAAATTCAAGACACTTTTAATTATCTTTAGGATTTACAATCACCTATCATCAGATGAATTACAAAATATTATAACTAGAGATGTTATCAATAGATCAAGAAGAAGCAGGGCCAATAATGACAACATAATTGGTACCCCTGCTGGATATTGTAGGACTAAACAAGCAACTTCAAAAAGAGCTCCTTCCTTACTGGCTTCCAAACATTGGAACTCTCTCCCAATGGACCTTAGAATTATGACTGATATTAAAGATTTTCGCAAGGCCTTGAAGACCCTGCTATTTGCTGAAACTTATGATTTGATATATAATCAATAGTTTTTACCAATAGGTCAATTTTATTACATTAATTCTTTTAGTTTGTTTGTTAATGTCTTATCTACCTTATGTTATTTGTAACCTTCCATTTATATTCTGACCACTTTGATTGAAGGATAAGGTGGGATACAAATCTGTCTAAATAAATAAATACCCCCTACATCCCAAGGAAGCACAGAGTCTTTAAAGGGACGAGTGCACGCCTCCCTGTTCATAAGAATCGGATCAGGGCAGAGTGTATCCTCTGCAAGTCCCCTCCCTTCAGGCACAAAGGAAGCATTTGAAAAACATACAGCCACTTAGGGACTACAATCATCTGGTATAGAAAAGCCCTGTCCATGAGAGACACCAGCAGTAGTTCTCAACTGTGCAACTGCTTGACTGCACACAGTCTAAAAGGGGAACAATGTTAAGAGGATACAATTTATCAAACTCTTTTGGGTTCCAAAGCCCCAAATATCATACACTAGATTGCGCACTTCAGTGAAAATCCAACTCCTCACTCCAATGCTACATCTCCATTCAGGGGCATCGCCTCAGACTCCATCAAATTTAACTAAAACCCCAAGATTTTCCCAAAGGGAAAAACTAGTCATAGCTCTCCACGGTGATTCCACCCGGGTTTGTTCACACTACCAAAACATCATCAGTGAAGGCCAACCATTTCACCTCTTACACCCCCAACCACACTCCACAAACAACCTTTGAGATCTTTAAAGCACGCAACAAGGGCTCCAGAAGCAATCCAAACAGCGGGTGCGACAAAGGGCATCCTTGCCTGGTACTCCTAGCTAATGGGAACCCTGCAGAAAGATACTCATTTAGCATCATGACTATTGATGAGTTAGCATACAAGGTTCACACTGCATCCGAAAATATCCCCAAAACTAAAATGACTCAAAACCAGAAATAAAAAACTTAATTCAACCCTGTCAAAGGCTTTTTCAGCATCAAAGCTGACCACAAGAGCAGGGTCCCCATTCCATAACTTGCATCATGACAACCAAAAGCTTATGCACATTAATCACCACCTGCCAGTCCTTAAAGCCCACTTGTTTCTCCAATACGAGACGAGACACATTTTGCCAAGCGATCTGCCAGGATCTTGGCCATCACCTTTAGATCAACATTCATAAGAAAGATGGGATGATAAGATTCTCGCAACATGGGAGCTCTCGCAATTCTTAGGGATGACAGGGATCGATGATTGATTAAATGTTGTGGGAAATCGACCATCCTACACTGTAGCTGTATAAGCAGCTTCCAGAGGTCCAGGAAGTTGCATCTGTAAAATGCGATAAAACTCCCACTGAACTTTATTTAAAGGAAGGATTTTCAATACCTTTTGGATCTCAGAATCGGAGAAAGGAACTTTGATCCTTCCACATTGCTGATCCTTATGCCTGGAACAAACTACCTGAGTCAGTACCCCAGGCTTCATCTCTGGCCCTTTTCCAATCCACGCTGAAAGCTCACCTCTTCGAGGCCACTTTAGGATCCTGATCAGTGTAGTCTCCTGCTCTCCAACAATGTGTTCCCTTGCCATTCTCCTAGATATATCCTTTTTCCCAGTTGTGTTGTCTTGACTTGACTCGATTATAAGCTCAGATGAGCAGAGACTGTCTCTTACATGTGTCTGTACAGAGCTGCGCACCTTGCAGCACTATACAAATGATCAGTAGTAATACTTAAGCTAGATCTGTTTGCGTCAGAGTAGAAAGACACAAACCTGCCAAAAATGCATTTGCCTCAGACTCCTCCACCTGCAACTCAGAGGAACACAGCGTAGCATAGCAATCTCAGAAGATCACAGCCATTGTCTCTTCTCCAATGACACTCTTCCATGTCCCATCCATAAGGCCAAAATTAGTTTCAAGGTTTAACCAGTCTGGCCAATAAACATCCCAGACGATTTCCAAACTTATGAAGTTGAAACTTATGGAAGAGCAGCATATATTATCTGAGTACACCCAGTATATCATTCAATGACTATGTGTTAGCAAGAAAGTTTGCTTATTGACCCGTAAGGGACAAGAAGCAAAGTGCCACTTTACGCAATTTGGCCTCCAGCTGTATTATAGCTGCAGACATCTGCTTCTTGCGGCACACTACATAGGCAATAACCTCGTCATTCAGAACTGCTTTAGCAGTGTCCCCCCCCCCAAAAAAAACATGTGTATCCACATGCTGTTGGCTATGCTCATAGAACCCCCCCCCCCAACACACACACACACACTTTTCAGCAAAAAATGTATGTAAGGAAATATCCGAATAAAGAGGCCAGAAACCTCCAATGAGAAAAAAAATTGTTGAGGAGGACCCAGCTCCAACTGGAGCCAAATCATCTTGTGGTCTGAGACCTCCTGGGGGGGGGGGGGCTAAGTCACCCAGATCTATTTACTTTAGAATAAATTTGCTGAGTCAGGCTTTAGTCCTTAAGTAAATCAATTGAACGCTACATTTCAAATGATTAAACAGCATATTTCAAAGAATGAGGAAGAAAATCTATATATTAAAAATAAGTTACAGGCTATTGATGGAAAAATTCAAACTCTACAATCTTCTGAGGACAACTTGGTGAAAGATAACTATTTTGAGGGCTAAAATTGAATAAGGTTGGAGAATTCAATCAAATCATATGCAATTTGAGTTTGGTTAATTTCCATAAGCTTCCATTATCATCTCAATGACAGCTTTTCAAGAAATACTTGTGATTTTAAAGTTATCTTCTGAGACAATTCCTCCAGTTTCTAAGATATATTATTTGCATATTGTGCAGAGCCATAATGTTTCTATTAATATTCTGGATGTTTCTGCTGTACTGGAGGTTTAAGACAAGAGTTGGCTACCCCTGCCACTCTAATGGTGACCTTAGCCTTAAGTTCTGACTCAAAATGGCCTTTGCATATTTTCTTTAGGCACTGTGATGTCTTTCTTGAATTGTCAAATCGGAATGTTTCAGGGTGCTACAAGGGAGATGTAGAAGAGACAGAGAGTTTTTCCTTCTAAAACCAGGGATTCTTCAGCTGGTAGCTATATTTATTTGTTTTAATTCCCCTGCAGGTATATTGTTAAGTATAAGTCAGTGAAATATGTGTTTTGGGAACCTTCCTATTTGTCTATCTTATTGCAGCTAATCAAAATGTTATAGTTGCTTCCAGGCAAGAGCTTAGTACAGAATGAAAAACCCGTACTAGGTTCTTGTGTTCAGTTCAGTTCATTATTCATTTGTTTCTTTAATATTGACTATAATGTTTTTTCCTTTGTGCACTAGTATTGCATTTCCCTGTCATGATGGATTTTTGTTCCATGGATGAAAGAACCATCATAAAACAATCGTTTTTTTTCTTCTTTACTTTTTGTTTTATTTTGGTTTATTATGTCATCTTTCATGGAATGTTTCTGTACTAGTTATTTACTTGTTTCATATGGTGTAGAAAGCATAAATATAAAACTTTAAAAAATTCTGAAAATGGGTCCAGCGGGATGGTCGCATAACGCTGAGGCTCCCGAGAGGCCTATTCAGAATCCTGAATTAACACCGTACATACTTGGAACTTCTACTCTGATCTTGCTGGGGCACATTGATGAGATGGCGGGGACCAAACCCCGCGCCTGGAATTAGCATCTCCAGCGGCTTCTCACGGCAAACGTTCCAAAACTGAACCTCCGTCCCCACAGAAGGGGCTGGCCTTGCGCGAGGGCCCCGAAATGCAGCAGGAAATCCTCGCAGAGATTAAAGGGGTCAAAAACCTCGTGCAGTCAAACGGTGAAGCACTTCGAGCGCTGCGGGAAGATCTTGGTGTGCTGCAAAGCAAGCTAGAAGGGCTTTCTTCGCGTCAGGACAAAATGGAGAGCATCTTGGACTCCCATGCGGCCCGGTTGTCCAAACTTGACAGAGTTGAACGTCAGGTGCGGGCTCTACAGAAAGAAGTGGAAGATGGCAATAACAGAGCGCGTCGCAACAACATACGACTCGTGGGCATACCGGAGGGAGCGGAATCGGGAGACATGAAAGAGTTTTTACGCAAAACCCTCCCTTCCCTGCTCCGAATCACCTTTACCAAGGATTTGGAGATCGATCGCGCTCACCGTGTACCCTCAAGCATAACGCTCAATAGCAAGACCCCGCGGCCTATCATCTTTCGACTTTTGAGATATCAACACGTGGAGCAATTCTAAGTGCCTCTCGGGCAAAGGGCCATATGGAGTTTGAAAGCCACAAGATCTCCTTCTATCCTGACTTGGCTAAACCCACGGTCGACCGCCGAAAGCGCTTTCTGGAATTTCGGCCGAGGGCTTCAACAACTACAAGCACGCTACGGTCTGATGTACCCGGCCAAGCTCCGCGTCACGCTTCACAATCAGACAAGAACATTTGAGGACCCTGATCTACTAGCGGAGTTTTTGGATTCCAAAGAAGCCGACTTGATGCGCTGACTTCCAGAATATTCCTGCAAGCATTATCATATCCGCTGTATTTGCCATATTGGATTTGCCGCAGCCCAGCAAAGAGTCTGGCGAGGGCAGTTTGTTTGCCTTACTTTTGATGATATCTGTGACCCGACTCCATCTACCCACAGTAGCCTCGATGAATATCAGAGACAGTGTTAATTATGGACTCTGGTGTTTCTTCTCTCTTCTTCACGTCTTTCTAATTCCTCTCTAGGGCCTCCTCCCGCAGACATCTGGTCGCCATATTCTTTGGGGGTTTGCTTCTTCTCTAGGATACAATGTACATACTTTTCAATATGGGGTGTATTAGCCAGCATCTTCGGTGATTATGTCATTGTTGCACAGATTCTGATTATGTTGTATGTTTCCAAGCGCCTTACTTAAATGTCCATTACTGATTCATGGCACCATGTAAGATTTTCTCATTGAATGTAAAATGAATCAATAATCCGATAAAACGGAAGACAATCCTAAGCTACCTAAGTCAAGAAGCCGCGGATCTGATTTTCTCCGAGAAACGCATTTAAATTCGAAGGAAACTCTTAAACTCAATATTAAACTTTACATGGTGACCGCCTATTCCCCAGCCGTTTCCAGAAATGTGGGGTTGCCATACTGGTTAGTAACTCTTTGCATGCTACTATTATTGCGACTAGCTCAGATACAGAGGGTAGATGGTCCAGAGTTCACCTCAAGATAGGTAGCCTTGAAGTTACATGTATATGCCTTTACGCTCCTAATGGGGATGACCCTGCCTCTTGCTACCATTGCTCAGGTTGCGCAGGCCTCTGCTGATACTTTATTGATGATTGGGGGGGATTTCAATCTAGTCCTTGATCCCCTGATTGACAAACAGCCGCCTAGGACACGTGGTCCCCCCAAGAGTCACACCTCGCTTGCCTCCCTGATCAAGGATCTTGCCTTGGTTGATGTATGGAGGTACTACGCCCCAATGGGCTTGACTTTACCTTCTTCTCTTCCCCTCACAAATCCCAGTCTCGCATAGCATGGCCACTTTCAGAGCTCAACAGGCCTGGGAGCGCGAACTGCAAATCACTTTAAACTCCTGTGCAACGGAGCGTTTTCTGGCGCACAGTAGTAGTGCGGGTTTCCCGGTCTGCCTCTGGTACCCAAACTCTCTTCTTTTTACACACAGATGCTTTTCTACCCCAGAAAATTGCCAAATGGAACACAACTGCTGGGGACCAGTGTTGGTCTTGCCATACTGCTGTGGGAACCTTCGCTCATGTTATTTCTGAATGTCCTCAACTACAGGTTTTATTGAGGGTGGGTTTGGGGTTGTATTCAATTTATCTTATACCTTCACAAGCCTCTCTCTTGGAAGATTGTGGGACTCCGCTCTATGGCGGAGGTCCCCTCTCTTCCTAAGAAGGGTCGCTTTCTCCTTGATCTCATGCTGGGTATAGCCATATGCTCAATCTTGAGGCATTGGAAGGATAGCTCTCGACTTACCGTCAATGAATGGAGGAACCTCGTCTGCTTATATAGTAAATATGAGCAGATACCTCGGAGAGCTATTCCCCATGCCCAAACTCACTCTCGCTTGTCTAAATCGCAGCTGCTTAATGATTATGTACAATCTTCTCATTGCTCCAACATGCCTGTATAGTGTGCACTCATCATGTTTTAGATCACCGCTCGGTTTTGTAACACAATAATGTAGGTATACGCCCGCTTTGGGAATGATTAGTTTTCTAGAGAAGAAGCAGGGGGGAGGGGGGTGGCAGGGGTTTACTCTGGTGTATGTATTATACTTTATGTATTTGTCTTTTAGTTGTATGTCTTCCTTTTCCTTTGTTGTTATAAAACGAAAATAAAGAATTTAAAAAAAAAAAAAATTCTGAAAATGTTATTTCACTTCTCTCCTTATTTGGCTCCTCTTGTACATGTACAGCACAAGCACTGGCAAGTTAAATGCAAGGCATTGATAAGCAGCCAAAGAGAGAATTTGAGAAGAAACTTGCTGTGGAAGCAAAGACACGTAATAAAGACTTTTTCAAGTACATTCGTAGCAAAAAACCTGTGAGAGAATCAGTTGGACCATTAGATGATAGATGGGTAAAAGGGGCAGTAAGAGGGGACAAGGCTATAGTGGAGAAACTGAATGAATTCTTTGCTTTAGTCTTTACTGAGGAAGATGTAGGGATGTTACCCATGACTGAAGTGGTATTTAAAGGTGATACTACAGAAGAATTTAAAGAAATATCGCTATACCGGGAAGATGTATTACAACTATTTGATAAACTGAAGAGTAGCAAATCACCTGGACCGGATGGTATACATCCAAGGGTGTTTAAAGAACTGAAATATGAGATTGCAGACCTACTATTATTGTTCTGTGAACTATCATTAAAATCATCTGTAATACCTGAAGATTGGAGGATCGCCAATGTAACGCCAATTTTTAAAAAGGGTTCCAGGGGTGATCCAGGGAACTACAGACCGGTAAGCCTGTCGTCAGTACCGGGAAAAATGGTAGAAACCATCATAAAGAACAAAATTACTGAACATGTACGAAAGTCATGGCTTAATGGGAGACAGCCAACATGGCTTTAGACAAGAAAGATCTTGTCTTACTAATCTGTTATGTTTTTTTAAGGTGTGAATAAACTGGTAGACAAAGGTTAGTTGGTTGATATAGTGTATCTGGACTTTCAGAAAGCCTTTGACAAGGTCCCTCATCAGAGATTTTTGGCAAAACTAAAAAGTCATGGGATAGGAGGTGATGTACTATTGTGGATCAGGAACTGGTTAAAAGTTAGAAAGCAGAGGGTAGGTCTAAATGGACAATTTTCCCAATGGAAAAAGGTGAATAGTAGAGTACCCCAGGGATCTGTGCTTGCTCAGTTGCTTTTCGACATATTCATAAATGACCAGAAAAAGGAAATAATGAGTGAGGTTATCATTTTTGCAGATGACACAACTATTTCAAGTTGTTAAAACCCAAGAGGATTTTGGAAAATTGCAAGTGGATCTTGATAAATTGGAAGACTGGGCATCAAAATGGCAGATGAAATTTAATGTGGACAAGTGCAAAGTTATGTACCTAGGAAAGAACAACCCAAACTATGGTTACACGATGCAAGTTTCCACACTGGGAACCACCACCCAGGAAAAAGATTTAGGCGTCATCATGGATAACATGTTAAAACCCTCCACCCAGTGTGCAGCAGCAGTCAAGAGAGCAAATAGAATGCTAGGTATCATAAGGAAAGGAATGGAAAATAAAACAAAGGATATTATAATGCCTCTGTATCATTCCATGGTGTGTCCACACTTTGAATATTGTGTGTACTTCTGGTAGCCATATCTTAAAAAGGATATAGCGTTATTAGAAAAGGTACAGAGAAGAGCCACCAAAATGGTAAAGGGGATGGAAGGATACTCCTATGAAGAGAGACTAAAAAGGTTAGGGCTCTTCAACCTGGAAAAGAGACAGCGGAGAGGAGATATGATAGAGCTCTTTAAATTAACGACTGGAGTGGAACGGGTAAATGTAGATCGATTGTTTACGTCATCAGAATATAAAAAGACTAGGGGACATGCAATGAAGCTACGGGGTAACCTATTTAAAACTAATAAGAGAAAATATTTTTTCACTCAACGTGTAATCAAACTCTGGAATTTGTTACCGGAGGATGTAGTA
Organism: Ichthyophis bannanicus; assembly: GCA_033557465.1. Taxonomy (NCBI): domain Eukaryota; kingdom Metazoa; phylum Chordata; class Amphibia; order Gymnophiona; family Ichthyophiidae; genus Ichthyophis; species Ichthyophis bannanicus. The sequence goes on along the minus strand of CM066034.1, from coordinate 619,313,082 downwards.
AGAGCTGTTAGTGTAGCTGGGTTTAAAAAAGGTTTGTACAAGTTCCTGAAGGAAAGGTCCATAAACCATTAAAAGAGATGCAATACAAGCATTGAGGAACCTGTGTCTTTTGGGGAAACAGCTAGGTACTTATGACCTAGATTGGCCACTGTTGGAAACAGGATACTGGGCTTCATGGACCTTGGTCTGACCCAGTATGGCATATCTTATGTTCTTATGCAGAGCCTTTTGTAAAAATACCACAGGAATTGTTAATATCCCAATCGAGATGCTCCATCTTCCTACCTCAACAATCAATGCAAAATGGGACTTTTACTATAAGTATTCTGTCAGAAAGAGGCTGTTACTGAATATTTAAATATGAACAAGGAGAACATATGTGTCTTCTAAATTGCATTACATGTACAAAGGACATAAAGGCTGTTGGAATCTTATAAACTCAGCATTACTGAGAAAAAAGCCTTCAAGTACAAGAGTCATCTTAACCTTGATAATTGACAAAGTGGACTATAATTTTCACACGTTCATGTGTCAATAAATCACCTGAGGGCATATTTACTAAAGTGCCTTAAGTAGTGAAGGAATAACGTGTGTATAAGTGTGTGTTTCTACCATGGCAGGGGTGGAATGACCACGGTAAATGCAGGGCGCATCACTCATGCAGTAATAGCAAATGTGTGTCATGTGTGCATGCATGTGGTGAAGGTACATGCTGAATGTGCCCCATACTTGTATGATAACACTAATATGCCTCCCCCTCCAGTCATATGTATGTCAGTGGAGCCACATATTTGTGCTATGTAGAGAATTGAGAGCACCCTGCAGATACCTGCAGGCTTGGAGAGGACACATTCAGGTAGCTGAAACATGCCATAGAACCAGAGGGGCATGATAGCACATTGGCTGTTCAGAGGACCCCATGGGATAGCTCTAGTACAAGAGTGTACTGACTCTAATGGAATCTGTTCCATACAATGGAGAGAAGCAAGAGCCCACCATACCTCAGCCCCAAACCCACCCACAGAGCACAGTGCAAGTGGCCAGCGAAGCATACAGAAGGCTGACTGGGGAATATGTGCACCCTACTGCAAATATCAGAGAAATGGGCCAAAATACAAGAGCATGGGCATGCAGATCAGTGAAGAAAACCCATGGATAGAGATAAGTGCTGTGGCTGTGGAAGTTAGAGCCCAAATGCTGCTTCCTCATGTGCTTGGGGGATCTGGAGTAAGGTACCCTCTCACCTCAATTCACCCAGGATTCCTGACAACCGAGGGTGCAATAGACAGATGGCCAGGCCCCCTCATATATACCTGGCTTTAACCCTTGCTAGGAGGTAGCATGGACACCACACATGTGGGTGAGGAGGAGAATGCAATAGTCCAGTATACAGATCTTCTGAACTAAAACAGAGACCACACAAATATGGCGTGCATTTGGCAGAAATTCTCTGCCATCCACCCTTTCAGAGAACTGGGGTCTGGGTTGTCTAGACACCACTCCTAGGTCAGGCATAGAGGCACCACTATGGCCAAACAACTGCCAGGGGGTGCTAGGCTATCTACAGAAGCCATCCATGTTTCTATCATACTGAGAGCTCTGGGACAACATCATGGTACCCCTCAGCCACCATCATGGAGAAAGGCATCCCCAGTCAGTGATCCCAGCTTGAGTACACTTGCCTTCAGGAAACCAAGGCCCCCTAATCCCTAGTGAGTCCACAAATTCTATTCAGGTGGGAAGAATACCTCATCCCCTAAGCAACATTCCAGGTGTGTGACACTAACCAGGGAGTTCCAACTGAGCTAGCCCTCCTTCAGTGATTTAAATATAAGCAAGATCCCTGAGCCAGAGGGCCACAAATATACATTCTTAGGGTCAGGGTGAGGCTCTATGTGTCCCCAGACACAGAGACCATGGCATCATCATAGCACCCAGGGGTGCAAATGTGTACCAATATGTGGTCCCTTTGCAGGGGAGGTAGTGGTCGGTATACATCCGAGTGTGTTGAAAGAACTGAAAGATGAGATTGCAGACCTACAATTAGTAATCTATGAACTATCATTAAAATCATCTGTAGTACCTGAAGATTGGCCAATGGCCAATGTAACACCAATTTTTAAAAAGGGTTCCAGAGGTGATCCGGGAAACTATAGACCGGTGAGTCTGACGTCAGTACCGGACAAAATGGTAGAAACCATTATGAAGAATAAAATTACTGAACCTGTAAGATAATCATGGTTTAATCGGAGAAAGCCAGCATGGATTTAGCCAAAGAAAGTCATGTCTTACTAATCTGATATATTTTTTAGAAGGTGTGAATAAACAGGTAAACAGAGGTGAGCTAATTGATATAATGTACCTGGATTTTCAGAAAGCCTTTGACAAGGTCCCTCATGAGAGACTCTTGACAAAATTAAAAAGTCATGGTATTGGAGGTAGCATCCTATTGTGGATCAGGAACTAGTTAAAAGATAAAAAATAGAGAGTAGGGCTAAATGGCCAATTTTATAAACGGAGAAAGGTGAATAGTGGAATTCCCCAGGGGTCTGTGCTGGGCCCGCTGCTTTTTAACATTTATAAATGACCTGGAAATAGGAATAATGAGTGAGGTAATCAAATTTGCAGATCACACAAAATTATTCAAAGTTGTTAAAACCCAAGAGAATTGTGAAAAATTGCAAGCGGATCTTGATAAATTGGAAGACTGGATGTTCAACTGGCAGATAAAGTTTAATGTAGACAAGTGCAAAGTTATGCATTTAGTAAAGAACAACCCAAACTTTGGTTACACGATGCAAGGTTCCACATTAGGAACCACCACCCAGGAAAACGATTTAGGTGTCACCATGGAAACACATTGAAACCCACTGCCCAGTGTGTAATGGTGGCCAAGAAAGCAAATAGAATGCTAGGAATCATAAGGAAAGGAATGGAGAATAAAACAAAGGATATTATAATGCCTCTGTATTGTTCCATGTTACAACCGCCCCTTGAATATTGTGTGCAATTCTGGTCACCGTATCTTAAAAAAGATATAGCGGAATTGGAAAAAGGTACAGAGAAGAGCCACCAAATGGTAAAGGGCTGGAAGGATACCCTTATGAGGAAAGGTGTTAAAGGATAGGGTCTTTCAACTTGGAAAAGAAACGGCTGGGGGAGATATGATAGAGGTCTATAAATTAATGAATGTAACGCGTAAACATAGAATGGTTGTTTATGCCATCAAAAAGTAGAAAGACTAGGGGACACGCAATGAAGCTAAAACATAACCCATTTAATACTAATAAAGAAAATATTTTTTTTCCCTCAATGAGTAATCAAACTCTGGAATTCGTTACTGGAAGATGTGGTAAAAACCGTTAGTGTAGCTGGGTTTAAAAAAGGCTCCTGGAAGAAAGGTTCATAAACCATTATTAAAAAGGACCCAGGAAATCCACTGCTTGCCCTGGAATGGTGCTGGGTGACATGGGTCTTTCTGGAATATGCTATGCATGTCTCCACAGCTGTGTGACCTTTTGGGAACCTGCAAGGTAATTGTAATCTGGATTGGCCACTTGATGGACCTTGGTCTGACCCAGTATGGCATTTCATATATTCTTATGTTATGTTCTTCCCAACCTATCCAGTGCAAATGCATACCTGCACAGAATACTTTCACTGCAAACATTGATTTGCACATATATGTGTGCCCAGCCGCCCAGTAGGTACAATCATATGCTGCTGACTTGTTTTTTTGGCTGTCAAGCACTCTTGATTTGCTCTCATGGCTGCTACACATTGATGCCCCTCATATGCCTTATGACCTAGGCCTAGGCGGCCACCTAGAGATTGTACTGTGCTGGCCATGGATCTCATGCATTTGTGGTACAGTGGCACAGCGAGTGAAACTAGTGCCTGGTAGGGGGCTGGCGTTGTCTGCACAAATACTAGCAGCATCTTTCTTGGTTAAAAATGCCACTACTGCAGTTGTGCCAGCAGTTCTTGGCCATTCACACCCACTCTCTGCCCCAAATGTGCCTTAACTCTACCTTTTTGAATGGTACTCAGGTAGCACAGAATTCTTAGTGTGGATATCTTTTTGCTGTGCGCTTCATAGGGGCCGGGACATGCGCTATCCGTGCACTATACACCGTGCTCCTTACTACCGCACTTTAGTGAACATGCCCCTTCGTCTTTAAGGAGGCAATTTTATAAAAGACTGCCTAGGCTGTAAAGACACCTAGATGTATATGTTGTGCTTATTTTATAAATGCAAGATATACACCTACAGTATGTACCCCTATAAAATAGCCTATTAGGAAGTTTCCACACAATGTCACACCTGCTCCAAAGCATGTATGCATGTAGTAGTAAACATTTTTGTGTATGCATGCATTTTATAAAATATACATGCACTGACCTCATCCCAACTTTACCCATTTCTTGCCCCCAGGAATATACACATTGATACTGCACAAAAGAATTTGCTATGTGATCCTAGAGTATAATTTTGTGAATGTATACTCCTGGGTCAGTTTTATAAGAGATTACTTATGCATGTTGAAAGCTGTTCTACATGTATAAGTTGCTCATAAAATTACCCCCTAAAGTGTCAACAGCCTCTAGGTCATTATTACTACTACAGACTAAAGTGGTTGTATTGAACATAATCACTGTATTAAATAGGCATGTACATATAGAGGGATAATTTTATAAAGAGGATACCTGTATTAAAGTAGCAAAAAGATATCTATTTTATAAAAGGACATTATTGCTGATGTATAAAATAAGCTCCCAGAATCAGTCCCAACAGCATGCAAATGCCCATGAACAAATTTACACCTTAAAAAGTACAGGTGGATGTATAGAGGCCAATTCTGAAAGGGGACGTCTGGCCCATCCAGATGTGCCAGATTTGCACCTTATTCTGCACCCGCGGGAGCTCCCAGGTAATTTTATTGAATAAGATTCAGCGGAATGATTAGCCATATGTAATTGGATAGGCTTATCGTTGAAAATTCTCTAAATCAAGTCAAAGAAAAAACATATGTACCAAGTATAGAGCCTACTTGGTTGTCACTGCTTTGATCAGTAGCAAATCCAGTGCTCCTACTATAATACTACAATATATTCTAGACAGCATCTGGCAATTTCTAGAACATATCCTGCTGGGAGAAAACGCCTCTGGGAGGGAAAGTGCAAGACCTATTTAAATTACTCCCAAAAGCAGGACTCTGGCACACAACCATTGTACTATGGATGTCATTCCAGAACACAAACAAGGGGTTTGTATCTGCAGCAGGGATGTTTATGGGCCAAAAACATCCCCAACCATATTCTGAAACACTGCTGTCTTGCACGTCCATGGCGTTAGCACGGGGATCTCAGAATGTGCTTAGAATGGAGCAGAATAGAGGCATGGTCAGCTGTGGAGACATGCATAGCATATTCCAGAAAGCCCTATGTACATTTTAAGTGTTTCCCACAGACATCCACGTTATTCCTGCAGCAATGTGAAAAAAGGGTAGGACTTAGAAAATATTCCGTTCTGCTCTGCAATGCATCCGATATAGAAAAACGGTTGTGACAATTATGTTTTGAATTATTGTGACTGCAGTCTGAAAGAACACAAGATGCAATTGTAAAGAACAGAAAGCAGAGGTGAGGAAAGGATGTATGGTAATGAAACATTGATAAACACCCCTACAGACATATTAAAAAGAGCAATTGTGTTTATGCTGTCTATGCTGACTATTGCTGTTTGTGCTAAAGGAGCAAAGCTAGGTTTCCTAATATTTTCTATGCTCTGTAAACTAGGACTGGTGATGTAGTGATAGTATGTGAGTGAGTATGGCAGATTCTGGTTCGGGTGAGAAATGCAGATCAGATTTGTAGTCTTGGAATACCATGCTATTATGTCATACCAGCTGTTGTTTATAGGTGTAGGAAATCTTTTTGGCAGATGCATGTTTATTTAGAAAAGGCCTGGCAATCTACTTCTGGTGATATATTGCCAAGAAAACCCAGAGGCAGCTGGGTCACCAGGAGTCAGCACTGACTTGACGGCACTAAAAAAAATATATATATATTGTGACTGCAATTGAGAAAGTGTGTGTGTATATCTGTGGTTTCAGGGTTGCATGGGAGTATCTGGTGTGCTCATCCACAATTCATGGAGGCCATCAATGGCTGGTCGGTACTTGGAACATATGGATGATCGTGGTGTCACCAGGTGCCAGTGTGATAGGGCAGTCATACATCAGCTGTGCTAGGCACTGGGAGACATGACTGATGTTGTGTGAACATCCCCCAGATTGTACCATGAGGCCTACATCCTTCCCCAGTCCAGGATCTATGCAGGCTGTGAGAGTGGTGATATATCTGGAGGCTGGATACCTGAGTATGATGGCACAGAGATCCCCCCCTCCCATGCCCACACAGGCCGGACCAGGGGAGCAGTCCCACAAAGCAGACTGTGGAAAGGCATACAGGGTTGCCCTACATATAGCAGATGTATACAGACTGACATACAGCATGATGGGCAAGTGTAGCTGCAGTGAGAAATGCCAGAACCCAGATATGTGGGAATTAGATGCCATAGCCAGAAGGTCCTACTACTGATCATTTGTATAGCACTACAAGGTGTACGCAGCGCTGCACAGACACACGTAAAAGATGGTCCCTGGTCGGCAGAGCTTACAATCTAGTCAAGACAGACAACATAGCATCTAGGGTGAATGGAAAGGAACACAAGGGAGATTAGATGGATCAGATCCAAAAGCGGCAATGAAGAGGAGAGCATTCAGACTAGATTTGAGAAGGGCCAGAGAAGACATCTGATGTACAGACTCAGGTAGTTTGTTCCAGGCATGAGGAGCAGCAAGGTGAAAGGAGTGAAGTCTGGAGTTGGGAGTAGAAGACAAGGCACAGATAGAAGTGATTTGACAGAAGAGCGGAGTTCCCGAGGAGGGGTGTAGGGAGAGATTTATTTATTTATTTATTTTATTACAGTTTCTTATATACCACGCTATTTAGAATCAGCGCGGTTTACATCATAACAAAACGACCATAACGACAAACTGTCAGGTTTTACATTGAACAGGAGATAAGAAAGGAAAGGTAGTGCTGAGCAGCAAAATGAGTAACTTACAGGCACAAAAAGGGCATACATTTGTTGCTCAGCATTATTTTATTTAGCAGTGTTTACATACCATTTTTCACTCCTTCAAAGCAGTGTAAGTTATATATTTCCCTTGTCCCCAGAGAACTCACAATCTAGCTTGTCCAGGGACACAAGGAGCACCTGTAGCACTGGAAGTCTTAGTCCCTCAGTTGCCATCTTCCAATGGGATTCAAGCTCTCAGACCTTTGGACTAAGGCAACTTACCCCAACCACTAGGCCACTCCTTTCCCTTTGGGGAACTGCAGTGTTAGTTTTGAGTTTTGTGCACTTTGTAAGGGTAGATCCTTAGTAGTTTAAATTGTGCTGTAGAGATGACCAAGGCAGGGATCACTGGGGCCATTTTATAATGTCAAATACCATTTGATGCAAGGATGTCCTGACATACATGTTCATATTTACATTCTCTTATAGCATATTAGGGTGCACTGGGATTACTTAGCACTTTTCTGGGCCTGAGGAGGACTAGTATATGGTCTAGCTTGTAGCAGTAGTCATTTCTCATTTGTATTTATGTCTAGTTTGCATCAGCAAACTACTATCAGTGTGAAGTGCAGCTTAGGAGATGCACGTTTTACCGAGGAGGTGTGGCGTCCACGGTTACACCCCATAGACGGGCAGGATTCAAAACATGCAACTTTTCAGAATATGGTGGGCGTGCAGACATCCAAAACGTTTACCCATGTGAGATAATATTGACAGGGACATGTTTCTCCATTATATCACATTGCCTGTGCCTGCACCCATGCACGGGCCGGTTGAATAGCACTTTGCCCGGGCTGCACCAGACATGTCTATCTCCCTGGTTCTGGACTCACAGGCACATCTAAGTTTACCTCCTTGCAGCAGCATCATATATTTTCTAGTTCTCTAGCTTTTGAAAAAGTTTGCTTATTCATTAATGCTCTTCAAGTGTTTAAACTTCTGTATCGTATCTCCCCTGACCCTCCTCTCTTCTAGGGTTTAGTCACTTTTCTCTGAACCTCTTCTAGGTTGTCGTTTTTTAAATATCCTTGGTGAGATACAGCCTCCAAAAATGAGGCTCCTCCAATGACCTGTACAGAGGCAATATCACGTCCTCCTTTCAGCTGGTTATGCCCCTTTCTATGCAGCCCAACATCCTTCTTGCTTTGGCCACTACCTTGTCACATTGTTTTGCCAGCTTGAAATCCTCAGACACAATCACCCCGAGGTCTCTCTTAGTCCATGCACATCAGCTTCTCACCTCTATCAAGTTCCTTTGGATCACTACACCTTAAGCATTTCACTCTGCACTTCTTCAAATTAAAGCTTAACTGCCAAGTATTAAACCATTCTTCTAATTTTTTGATCTCGTCTCATGCTGTGTACATCACCTGGTGTGTCCACTTTCTTTTTTGCCTTTTTGTGAATGACACAATGATTTACTTTTCCTTCTAACTCTTTGGCAATATCATTCACAAAGAAATCCAACATAATTGGCTGCAGTGCCTTGAAGCACTTCTCTACTCACTTTATGTCTGAGTGACTCTATTTACCACCACCCTGTCATTGTCAACCAATTTCTAATTCAATTCTAGCACCCAGTTGAGGCAATCAGATCGATTTGACACAATTTACCTTGGTGTGCTGACACAGGGATCCTCCCCTCCCATGACCACACAGGCCTGAGCAGGGAAGCAGTGCGAGAAAGCGGACTGTGGGAAGGCAGGCAGGTTAGCCCCACAGCAGATATATGCAGACCAACATAAGCCAGGACAGAGAGTGGACATTGTATGGGACAGGTGTTGCCACATGTAGGGAGCTGCTGTGAGAAATGCCAGTACCCAGATATATGGGAAACAGATGCCATAGCCAGATAGCCATAGTCATTAGAAGAGCATAATTATGTCACTCAGCAATACAATGCATCCCTTGGGGAATCGCAAAGTTAGTTTAGGTTTATGTAAGGTTGGTAAGGATCCATACTTAGCATTTTAAAGAGTGTTTCTAGGGATGACCAATGCAAGAATAACTGAGGAGCTATTATGCTGGCATGTACATTTTGATGCAAGGTATATCATGACAAACATGTTAATATCTACTTGATCTTATAATATCTTAGAGTGCACTGAGATTACTTTGCAGTGTTCTGGGCATGAAACAGACTAGAATATATAGGGGTATGTTTACTAAACCGTGGTAATGTCACCCGCGTTAGGTTCCGTGGTAAAGGTACAGATGCCCATATAAAGGCGTGGGCGGTGCATCGTTACAGCAAGCCATATCAGCTAACAAACATTACAAGGAGCCTTAGACTAACGTGCGTTACAAGACGCCTTATAAGGCACCTTACAAGGCACATTACAAGGCACCTTGTAAGGTGCCTTATAAATATGTATTTATTTATTTATGTATTTATTTATTTAATGTTTCTTCTATACCGAGCTATTTAATATCAGTGCGGTTTACATACAACAGTAGATTATACATTGCAGGCTGTGCTGTGCTGTATTTACATAGAAACAGGTACTATAACTTGGACAACGCTGGGGTAACTATTTACAAAGCTTATATACATATATTCACAGAGTGTATTTACATGCTGCTGTTTACAAGGAGCGTATAATCAAGCCTGTCTCCGCTTTACCAGGGCAGGGATAAATACATGATGTAAGGTGCCTTGTTAGGTGCCTTATAAGGTGCCTTGTTAGGTGCCTTAGAAGGTGCCTTATAAGATGCCTTATAAGGTGCCTTGTAAGGTGCCTCATAAGGCGCCCTATAGGGCTCCTTAGGCTAAGCGCCATATTAGGCACCCCTGGACAAGGCACCGTAGAAGGCACCCTGGGCTATGGAACCATAGGTTAAGGTGGCCTAACAAGGTTACGGTGCCCTAGGTTAGTGTGCCCTAAGGGCTGCAAGGTGCTTCAGGATGACATGCATGACCTGTGAGGCACAGAGACAGATGTAGCCCTAACACTAGATAAAGCACTGAGGAAAGGCAATGAACAGATGAGTGAAGGAGGGAGAGCTGGGAGCTGCTGGACCTGCCATATCTGCGGGCATCTCATGTGGCTGCCAGTACTGTTGACAAACATGGTGAGGGCAACTGAACCACAGCACAGGGTGTTGGCAATGTAAAGTACTGGAAAGATAGTTGGTGGCAGACGATGGGAATACGTGACCCCCAGTGGAGGTGGAGGTGGCAGGATAGTTACAATGATGGGTGGTCAGAGGAGTGGTAGTGCCACGCAGATCAGGCACAAGTGAGGCAAGCATGAAGAGGCGCAATGCAGGAAAGGGTACCAGCGCAGGACATAGGGTGGCAGCCTGCACAGGAAGCCAGGACTCTACACAGCTGACAGACGCAGAAAGAAGGACAGAAGGATTGTTGGCAACAGTGGTGAGGGTAATATTATTTATTTATTTATTTAACTTTTCTTCTATACCACGCTATTCACATCAGCGCGGTGTACATTCAACAATAACATTATACATGCGGAGGAACCACATTGCATTTACATTGAACAGGGGCAATAAACCTGGATATAACTGGGGGTAACTATCTACAAATTACATTGGTGTATATGTTTTCCGGCTCTGGTTTATTTGGGCTGGGGAAATTGGGCTAGCTATCCTTTTTCTTGTTGGGTATATTTATTAGGATGCTGTAGGTGACTGGTCGGAGCGCTCATTGCTTGATTTCTACAGCTGATTTCAGGGTAGTATCTTGTGAACAGATGATGCTTCAGCACTTTCCTTAATTGGAACAGGTTAGTGATGTTTTGCATGCCTGTGGGGAGGGCATTCCAGGCTCTGGGTGTGTAGATCATGAAAGCCCTGTTGGACGTTGTCTTTGTGCATTTTGTCATTGCTTTTGGGACTACCAATGTGTTAGTCAGTGTGGACCTTCTGGTTCTATTAGGAGGTACGGTATGGATCAACTGGCTGATGGATGTGGGGGGCTGGTTGTTTAAGGCTTTGAAGGTCAGGACTAAGATCTTGTAATGAAGTCTAGTCTGTATAGGTAGCCAGTGAAGGTTTTTAAAAACTGGAGTGATGTGCTCCGTCCTTGATACCCCTGTTAGAACTCTTGCGGCTGTGTTTATCTCAAGCTGGAGCGGGCTTAGTGTTGCCTGCGGGAGTCCATGTAGAACTGCGTTAGCATAATCAAAGTGTGGGATTACTAGGGCTTGGTAGATTGTTCGAAAGTCGCTGAGGTCAAGTAGTGGTCATAAGTGGTGTAATGTCCGTATTTTATGGTATATCATTTTCACAGTGTTACTTATGTGTGTTTTTATGTCCAGACATTGATCCAGGGTAATACCAAGGTAATGGATTGTAGATTTGGTTTTCAGTTCTGCATTGTTGACTTTCAATGAGGCTGGCGGGGTAAAAACCTGGTTCTTTGTGATGAAAAGGACATCCATTTTGTTGTGGTTGATCCGGAGGTTTTGCGTAAGGAGCCACGCTGAGACTGCGTCAAAACATTTTATTAATGGGGAGATATCTGGCTGTTCGATCGTAAATGATATGTATAGGAGGATATCGTCTGCGTACGCAAGGCATTCGACGTTGAAAGATCTGATCAAGGCACAGATGGGCTGCATATAAATGTTAAACATCAATGCTGATAATGAGGATCCCTGCGGTACACCTTGTTTTTGTAGAAATGGTTCTGAGGTCGTGGTGCCGGTCTTCACGTGTTGCCATCTGCTGGATAAGTAGGATTTACACCAGTTTAGTGCAGTGCCTTGTATCCCTTTTTCTTCAAGGCGTTCTATGAGTATCTCATTGAGTCAAAGGCCACTGCAATATCCATAAAGATGAGGGCAAATCCTTGGCGAATGTTATCAATTCCAGAGATTTAAGTTATTAAAGAGTGTGGTGAGGAGGATTTCAATGCCATGTGCTTCCCTGAAACCGTGTTGGGATGGGTCCAGTGGGGCTTCAGTATCGATATGGTGTTGGATTTGGCGTTGGACTAGTTTTTCAAGTATTTTGGCAAACAGTGGGATGCTTGAAATTGGTCTGTAGGATTCAACTTTTGATGGGTCGCGTCTCTTGTTTTTCAATAGAGGTCTGATTGATGTGTGTTTTAATTTCTGTGGGAAGGATCCCATTGAGAGTGATTCATTCAGTATTTTGCCCATGAACTGGCTTAACTCACAATGCAGTTCTCTTATCCAGAGCGCTGGACAGGGGTCGTTGGGAGCAGTGGTAGAGTTGATGGAGGCAATGGTGTCTTCAATCTCTTTGTTTGATATATTGCTGAAATTGGACAGTGGTGTCAGTTGTGACAGTTTATGCGGTGGGGTGTGGGTTGTAGGGTTTGTGCTCTTGTCAGTCAGGATAATTTTTGACTGTAGGTAGTTGGAATAGGCCTGCAGCTGAGGCATGTGTGGTTGGTCTGGTGCTGGTTCTCTTGCTAGAGTCTTTACAATATTGAATAGGTTGTGCGGTCTATTTATTGAGCGCTTAAGAAAGTCTGTATGGAACTGTTTCCTCCTCTCCATTATTTCTTCTCGGTGTATTTGTAGGTATGAGCTGTATGCACATTGTGCTTCAGTGGATCGTGAACGGCACCATCGTCTCTCGAGCTTGCGCAGGTGGAGGAGTGATGATCTAAGTTCTTTAGTGTACCATGCTGCATGCTCTCGTTTCATTGGTTTATTGCTCGTTGCTGGTAGGCAAGAGATGGATTTGAAGCTGTCGTCCCAGTTGGATATCATATCATCTAGATCATGGGCTGTGTTATTGAGGAGTGGAAGTACCGTCTCAAGTATTTCTTCTTTAACAAAGGGCCGGAAACGTTTCTCCAGTAATCTGAGAAGGGCGTTAGATCTGTTGGTGGTCCGGTTGCAATGTCGAGTGGGTATGTAAAATCTGAGTAAGCTGTGATCAGACCAGGGCACTGGTGTTATTGAGAGTGCCAGATCCTGGGTTGTTTCTGCTACTGTTTGTGGAATGAAGATCAAGTCTAATTTGCTTCCCTTTACGTGTGTGGGCGCATTGACTAGTTGTCTGTAACCCAGCTCGTCAAGTGCTTCAAGGAAAGCAGTGGTTTGGGAGTCTTGTAGGGTAGGCAAGTTGAAGTCACCTAGTAGCCAGTTTGGTTTATTTGTGTCACAGGCGAGGTCGATTATTGTCGAGAGATCTTGTGATGATGTTGGTGCTCTATAAAGTAGGTTAACTGTGCAGCAGTCATTTACTATGGTAATATGGGCTGGCAGCACGACTCTGCAAAGATATGACTGTTACAGGCATGCAAAATATCTGAGTTGGACAGGCATGAAAAGAGGGAACAATGAGGAATCAAACCCATGACCACTGTTTAGAATGTCACTGTACTAACCAGTAGGCTATACCTCTATGGCTTGTTGCATAGCAATGGCTGGGTACAGAAGGACTGCAGGTCACCGCACAAACCGTCTGCTCTGTGTGCCAGGATAGGGTAGCCCCACCAGCACCCATGATGCAATGCGCATTTATTTATTTAACGTCTACAGCTGATCAACAGATGGTGTCTGCACCTCTCCGGTACTGCAGTGTAGTAAGACAGACTGACAGTGCATGATACTGGCACAGAGTAGCTACAGAGTACACAACGAGCAGAAGCAATTGATGACCCAGTGGCTTAAAGATGGTTTAAAAAAAACTTTATTGAAGGTCCCCGACGCGTTTCGGGGACCTTCAATAAAGTTTTTTTTAAACCATCTTTAAGCCACTGGGTCATCAATTGCTTCTGCTCGTTGTGTACTCTACTATTGTCTGCAGGAGCCCTGCTCTCCTGTGTCCTGTACAGAGTAGCTACAGACCATGCCATGGTGCAGGTTCTGTGTTCACCCTGAGGGTTAGGATGGGTGCCCAGCACTAGGTCCGCAGTACATGTGGTGCTAGAGATAGGTCCTGCTGCACATACCCAACACTGCCAGTGTGTGCCAGGTGTTCCTAGCAGTGCAACTGAAAGTACTTCTGTGTCCATCTGTGTTCCGCAGTCACATGTGGCCCTGTGGGGCCAGACACCACCCATATTAGTGCATACCCAGTGTTAGGGTCTGGCTGCCATGGGCACCTGTTATCAGGGCAGAGGGTGTCTAAACTCGCATGAGGGGGATGTAGCACTGTCTCTACGGGTGAAAGTGATATACACTATATACCCCAAAGGACCCACAATCACCCATTTTGTAGGTGAGGGAGTAGAGGGACAGATGCCTAAGCCCTGGCTGTAGGACAAGCAACTGCAGTCTTGCTGGCAGAGGACAGCCCTCCAGGGCTGGTGGGACAGAGACATACCTATGACTGTGGCAGACCAGCAGTAATGTTTGGGATAAGCCAAGGAAACCTCAACTGCCCCACACCACGGTCTGCCATTCACCAGCAGACAGCACAGTCAGACTGGACCTGCAGCACCCTACAAGGTGTTCCAACCATGCACAGACTAACTGCAGACAGTCCACTAGCCAGTCCATAGTGCATACTCACAGGAGAACCCTGTGCACCCAGAGATGGGATGTACAGCACAGACACCAAGCAGGTATCTCAGTGATTAAGCCCCAGAACTGGGAACACACAGGTATAACTGAAAACAAATAGTGGGAAGTACTACGTGGGAGCATAGACATGCCATGGTCACTGCTCATTCAGGGTGAGAGTGACTTCACAGCATGCCATGCTGTGGCCACCCTGTCCATGCAGGTGGTGGTCGGGCACTACAGTGTCCCAGCCGTTGCCCTACACCCTGTGAAGATGCATCCTGTCAATCCACCCTATCCGGGCCATACCCACAATACCTTGCTCCTCATTATGCACATTTGCAGGCTAACGCTGGTAACAGTTGGACATTGTGGGCCTAGAGCAGTATAGGCAGCCACAAAACAACTGATAGACATACACACACACACCCCTACTGCAGCATTGTGCATTGTGCAATGATAGGGGTGGTTGGCAATCCTTCTCGCCACACTGGTCGTGATCACAGTGCCGACATTGCTAAACTTTGCAGGGGATAGTAGCAGTGTTCTGCTGATAACTGCAGCTCCGTGCTAGGGCCAACAGCCTGACTCTCCATGAAGCTTTGGATAGAGGAGCCTGTGTGAGTGGGTGTTTTGACCCCTGTTTGACGTGGCTTTGGGGTTTGCACATGTTGATGTTGTATCTGCATTGTAGGGAAAATGTGGGGAGATGCTCTGTAGGATCCACAGCTGGGGCTTGAAGCTGTGACCCTCTGCTTCTGGACACACTGGCTATGTGTACTGCACCACACTATTGCCAAAGAAGAGTAGTGGTCCCTGGGGCTACCCTTACTTTCTTCAGGCAGACCTTTTCTGTTGCACTGCACACCACATACTGGTACAGGGCATGGACTAGGTCCACTGCAGGTGGGTGGCACTGCTCCTTCCAGAACAAATACCCCCCCTGCCATGCTGACATGACCATATGCTGTCGGTGCTAGTCGTGCAAGGTCCCAGGCCATCCACTGTGCAGGTAGGTGGGTGCTGACTCTGGGGTGGCGAGGCATACATGGACATCCACACATCCCCCCCATCAATGCCTACCAACGTTATGTCCCTTCCACATGGGGGAGTGATGGCTGGGGGGGGGGTGTCAGGCTGGTGCTCTAGCAACTATTGGCTAGGGTAGACCGGGTAGATGTAGGTGGAGTGTGTTGCTATTGCCGACTGTGGACAGACTAGGGTATGCACATCAGGTACGGTGTACCAAGTTTGGCCTACTGGGTGTATATATGTTTCCGACAACATATGGGCACACCCTGTGATACCTTACTAGGGGCTGCCGTAAAGTGTGTTCAGTTAGCTGGTTCTACAAACTGTTTGGGACCCATCCTGGTTGTGGTCTATGGACCCTTGTTAGTGTGGTCCCCAGATGTGCACTACTTGCCCTATTACAGGCATAGTGGTACCGGTGTGACTTTTGGGGTACTTGCTGGGTAATGTCCCCCGGATGGGACACTGTGGAACACAGACTACTGGGCATGTTTGGCCCTGGTCAGCTGCTATCCTGCTGATTTACAGTTTCTATGTTCCTATGTGCCACCTGGGCGATGGCGTAGTTCACCCTGTGCCCAGGTTGCCCCCACTGCATGCCCCATTTGCACCATCACCATACTGGCCTTTCATACTTGGCCACTATACTGTTGCTGTAGATGGAGCACTACTATCACCTTTCTCAGGCTCCCTGCCTAGGCTGTACATTGCTGACACTTAAATGGTTTCTCTCTCCTGCAAATGTGCATCTAACACCAAGTTTTCACTCACGGTAGTTTCCAGCCCTTCAGTTCCCCATGTTGGTGTTGTGGGAGCCTCTCCCCGCCCACTCCCCGCCCATTGACCCCTTCTCTTCGCCCTCTCTCCACCCTCTGTGGTGTTTACCACGGCCGGGAATGCTAACGCGTGTTAGGTTACGTTAATGCGTGTTAACGTAACGTTAACACACGTTAACGTTACATAGTGCACGTTAACGTTACCTAAAGTGTGTTAACATAGCCCGCTGCTACGTTACTGCAGTTTAGTAAACATACCTCATAGTCTAATTTGCATCCACATTTATGCATCATCAGTATTTGTGTCTAGTTTGCATCAGCACAACACTGTCAGTGAGAAGAGCAGCTTAGGAGATGCATGGTTTAACTGAGGAGGTACTCATGGGTATATCACGGAGATGGGCAGGATCAGAAACTTGCAACTTTCCAGAATATGATGAGTGTGGGGACGTCCAAAACAATTGCAGCATTTACCCATGTCCCACAATATTAGTGGGATAGGTTTCTCTGCAAAACCGCATGGCCTGTGCCTGCATTCATGTGCGGGCCTCATGCTGGGTATATGCTTGGGCCGGCTGAACAGTGGTTTGCCTGGGCTATGCTGGACATGTCTACAGGCTGATTCCAAAAATGCATGTGCAGCTATACCCACAAATGCAGAATTCGCATGAAATGCTGCCTGAGTCCGAATTAAACATGAACATGGGACGGAAATGGATTTGCGGAATCTGCCTTATAGAGTTTAAAAGTAGTCAATGTAGATGTCAATCTCCAGAAAAATATCAAATATCCTCTGTATGTTTTTCAACAAACAGCTATATATAACCATTAATTACGGGAAAGGAAAAAGACCTCTGTATCTAAAGATGACCACTCCTCAGAAATTCTTAACTTCATTGGTCAGAAAAACTTTTCACCATCCTCTTTATTCATTATATATACATACTGTATATATTTGCATTTTTTTAAATCAAATTTATAATCAAATGGTATCAAAGAACCATCGCTTATCTTGGATATGTAATTTTGGGAGCAGATGGATGATAAATTACATATCCAAAATAAGTGAGAGTTACTTGACACCATTTGATTATAAAATTTGATCAAAAATTTCAAGGTTAAAGGAGATGAAAAGGGTCTGATAACAAGGAATGGGGCTTCTACCACACCTGCCTGCCAAAATGCTGCCAGTCAAAGACATGCTGTGATCTCCCCTCTGAATCCCTCTTTGCATGACACTGTGCCTATCCTGAATGACTTCCAAGCCTTGGTTGCAGGTAAATAAACTTCTGCTTGAAGCTGGTCATCTATTTATCTTTTTCCTGCTATCCAATGCCGTCTTCCAAATGATTTTCTCTATGAACTATCAGACTCTGAGCTGCAGTATAAATTGTCCTTCTTTGAGGGGCAAATAAGTAGCTTATGCTTATATATGTACCCATCTCATGGGAATTATGACAAGATAGTGGTTGCATTATTAGTTATGAATGTACTAAAATATAAACCTATACTATAACCTCTCTCTTTATCAGATTCTCCTGAACAGTAATTTGAATAAATTCAGATTCTGCAAAGAAATTCATAAGTATGCTTCATTGCACAGATTATGTAACATGGGGTGCTGGTAAACTATAAGCTACATACAAATATATTATATCCCTTACAGTGCCAATGTGTTACTCCATTTGGTGTTTTATAAGAGGCCATGTATGCATAAATTTGGCCAGAAACAGCATAAAAATTATAAAATTACCTCCAACATTAAAATCATCTGTTAAATATGCAGCAGCAGTCAAAAAAGCAAATAAGAGTCCTGGGTCTCAGTAGCAGTACTGCACGCTGCCTGAGTTATGTTTTCTGCTTCATAGATTTTCTGGGGATGAGAAACTGAAAAGGCATAAGAACATAAGATAAGCCATATTGGGTCAGACCAAGGTCCATCAAGCCCAGTATCCTGTTTCCAACAGTAGCCAATCTAGGTCATAAGTATCTAGCAGTTTCCCCAAAAGACACAGGTTCCACAGTGATTGTATTGGGTCAAGCAGTGATAACCTGGGTCCCTTTTAATAATGGTTTATGGACCTTTCCTCCAGGAACTTGTCCAAACCTTTTTTAAAAACCCAGCTTTTACTACACCCTCCTGTAACAAATTCCAGAGTTTGATTACACGTTGAGTGAAAAAATATTTTCTCTTACCAGTCTGAAATAGGGCATCCTGTAGCTTCATTGCATGTCCCCTAGTCTTTCAATATTCTGATGATGTATACCGTCGATCTACGTTTATCCGTTCCTCTCTATTCATTAATTTATAGACCTCTATCTTATCTCCCCTCAGCCGTCTCTTTTCCAGATTGAAGAGTCCTAACGTTTTTAGCCTCTCTTCATAGGAGCATCCTTCCATCCCCTTTACCATTTTGGTGGCTCTTCTCTGTACCTTTTCTAATAACGCTATATCCTTTTTAAGATACAGTGACCAGAATTGCACACAGTATTCAAGGTGCAGTCGCACCATGGAATGATAGAGAGACATTATAATAACCTTTGTTTTATTCTTCATTCCCTTCCTTATGATACCTAGCATTCTATTTGCTCTCTTGGCCGCCGCTGCACACTGGGCGGAGGGTTTTAAGCCTGGGAGTACCGATGGGGTCAAAAGTGACCCCACTGCAAGTTTCACAATGCGTATCTCGGAAATGGCGAGGCCGCAGGGCAGGGTCCCTAGCGGCCGTAGGTAACCAGGCGCGCGGCCCAGTGCGGGACCCTGCCAACGGCTTGTGAGGAGGGGTGGGGCTGGCGAGCATTTTTTGAATTCATTGGCTCGCCCCGATGATGGATTTGGGTGCGAGCCAATGAAGAAAGCTGGCAAAGGGGGGGTTTTTAAGCTGAGCGCGCGGCGGCGACGGTCTCTTGGCGAGACCGGCAACCGGGGAGAGGACTTCATCTTCCTTCCTCCTGCCTTACCCGATTCGAGTCCTGCAGCGTGTCGGTGTCGTCGGGGATTCCGGACCGGTGCAGAGGGTAGGAGTATCGGCGAGAGTACAGCGGCTTCAAAAAAAAAAAAAAATTAAATACATAGGTTCAGTTGGGGCGGAGTAGGCTCAGTGGGGGGAGGGTTTGTGTGTACGCGGGTGGCTGCTGTCAAGCGCCTTAAGCGGGAGATGCCGCCGCGGAGGGGAAGGCAGGACCGACGGGGGACTTCGGGCAGAGGAGAGCGGTCTGCGGACGGCAAGAGAGGCGGCAAGGCGGTGAATTCGGGGGGGCAGGCTGAGCGGGCATCGAGGGGAGTGGCTGCAGGAGAGGGAGGACAGAGAGGGGCGATTGGGGCCAGAGGAAAAGGAGCTGGCAGCGGGAGACGGGCCAGTGTGGGTAGGGGCAATGAGGCCTGCGCTGGGGGCAGACAAAGAGGGAGGTCTTTGGCCAGGAGGGGCAGGGGGGTTGGCAGCCTGGGCCTGGAGCCTGGTCTGGGGGAAACAGGTCCAGTAGGACTAGGGAGGGGCGGGGCGACAGATGGGGCGGGCAGTAGGGAGGCGGGGTACGGGGAGGCCATGAGGGGGATGGTGCAAAGGGGTACAGAGAGGGGGGTAGCAGAGGCGGGGGGGGGTGCAGTTGGGGAGGACAAGGGATGGTGGGATGGGGGGGAGGTGGGCCAGTCTGGACAGGTTGGGCTACACCATGGCTTGGGGCTCACGCGTACGGGCATGGCCCCTTGGTACAAGGGGGAGCAGTAGGGAGTGTTGGAACTCCAGCGGGATTTTCGCCATAGGAGCATTGGCGGGGCGGAGGACAGGGATCTTCCCGGGCCGAGTGGGTTTCTGCTTGGCCGTCTTGTGGCTCCCCGTTTGTCCCCTCTCCCCCCGCTGCTTCTCTTTTGTCTTTGCAGGTTGGCACAGACGCTCAGGAGGCGGCACTGATCCCCGGCGGACAGCGTGCGGCGATGGATGAAGTGGCTGGGGTCGTATCCGGTGGACCTACGCGGAGTGAGGCCAGCACAGCGAGTGTGGTGGGAGCGCAGTCACCCAGCCTGGGGGCACGAGATTCCGCAGTGCTGCCACAGGATCTGTCGGCGGGCGTCGGAAGTGCCATGGGTGAGTTCTCCGGGTGCAATGTGGCGGAGGGGGATGGAGCTGATCAGGTGGGAGGGAAGGACAAGGGAGGGCGTAAGGCGAAGCGCAAGTGTCGGCACGCGCGACGGAGTCGGCACAGTTCGGAGTCTTCATCGGCATCCTCAGCGTCCTCCTCATCATCCTCGATAGCGCCTTTTCGTTCGGGACCAGGGATGGATACGGGATCGGGTGGGCCTGCCGGCGGGAAGGGCGTTCCTACCGTTGTGGCATTCGCAGAGTTATGGGAAGGAGTCCCGCGGCACCTACGGCGTAAGATATGGAAGCGGCGCTACGTAGATATATTCAGACTGCTGGAGGGCCGGAGGCGCTCGGGAGAGAATAAGAAAAAGAGGAAGGAGGATGAGAAGGCGGGTCGTGTCAGGAAAGTGTCCCAGAATGTTATTAATTGGGTGAGAGCTTTTTTAAGGTTAGCTAGTGTCTGGGGTCGGCAGGCGCCGGAGGTTTATGGAATGCTGTTGGCATATGCTGACTCTATTTTGGAAGCAGCGCAGACGCATGGCGGTTTTGCGTGGCTTAATTATGATGAGAAATTTCGGGATAAAATGGAGGAGAGTAAAGGGTTGTCCTGGGGCACTCAGGATATTAATTTGTGGCTAACCCAGATGTCCGGGGGTTCGGGTGTGAGCGGTGGAACTATGGTGCGTGCTGGGGGGGGTGGCTTGGCAGGAACGGGGCGGCCCTTTCGGGCGAACGGGGGCTCTCTGCCGCAGAGAGCAGGGGCAGGGGCTATGGGGGACATCTGTTGGCGTTTCAATAGATCCTCGTGCCCGTTCCCCGACTGCAAGTTCCGGCACGCATGCTCTGCCTGCGGGGGGGGGGGGCATTCCGCACTTAAATGCTTCAAAAAGGGCAGTGGGCCCCCCCTGCGGCGGTACCCAAGTAATGTTGATTGGATGGGGCTGGCGCCCACCCCAATCTCTCGGGAGGTGATTAAGGAATGGTTGGGGGCTTATCCGCAGAGGAGGGACCGGGAGCTGTTGGAGCGGGGGTTTTCGGAGGGGTTCATTATTCCGGTGCAAGGTACGATAGTAGGTAGGTCGGCGCGTAATTCACCCTCGGTGAGGCGCTTGGCGTCGGTTGTTTGCGAGAAGTTAGCGGTCGAGTTGGGTTTGGGCAGAATTGCCGGCCCATTTGTGGAGCCGCCATTGGCGGATTTGGTACTGTCTCCATTGGGGGTAATCCCTAAGAAGGAGACAGGGAAGTTTCGGCTGATACATAAACCTCTCCTTTCAGTTGGTGTGAGTCGGTGAATGCTCATATTCCTAAAGAGTTGTGCGCGGTTCGGTATGCGTCCTTTGACGAGGCAGTTGGGCTGGTGAAACGTTGTGGCCCTGGAGCCCAATTAGCGAAGGTTGATATCGAATCTGCTTTTCGTTGCTACCCGTCCACCCGTCTTCTTTTATTTGTTGGGATTTTCGTTTGAAGGGGAATTTTATGTGGACAAGTGCATGCCCATGGGTTGTTCCGTGTCGTGTGCCTACTTCGAGACATTTAGTACATTTTTGCACTGGAATCTAGTACGGCGGGTAGGCAGCCGGAACATCGTGCATTATCTCGATGATTTCCTCTTTGTGGGGGCCGCGCATTCTGAGGTGTGTCAACAGTTGATGGATGGTTTTCTATGCATGGCTAGTGAGTGTGGGCTCCCGCTGGCGTTTGACAAGACGGATGGCCCGGCAACTTGTATTACGTTTTTGGGGGTGGAAATCGACTTGGTCGAAATGGTGGTGCGCCTCCCTCTGGACAAGGTGTTGAAATTGCGCGTCCTGGTCGCAAACGGGCTGGCATCTGTTAAGTTATCCTTGAAGGAATTGCAAGTACTAATTGGCTCGTTGAATTTTGCGTGCAGAGTGATTCCGATGGGCCGAGTTTTCATGCGTAGCTTGGCGGCCGCCACTGTGGGGGTTCGTAAGCCGCATCATCGGATCAGAATGTCCAAGGTCATGAAGGCCGATTTGAGAGTGTGGGATGTTTTTCTGGAAGACTTTAACGGGGTGTCTGTGCTGATGGAGGCGGAGGTGTCCAGTGTTGATTTGCAGCTGTTTACGGATGCAGCAGGCAGTGGGGGTTTGGGGATTTATTTTGGAGGGGATTGGTGTGCAGCCCAATGGCTGCAGGCGTGGCATGCGGATGGCCTGACAAAGAACATTACGTTCTTGGAATTGTTTCCGCTGTTAGTTGTGTTGCATTTATGGCCTGAGCGGTTGCGGAACCGCAGATTGATATGGTGGTGTGACAATGAGGCTGTGGTTGCGGTAGTCAACCGGTATACGCCACGATGCGCGGTGGTAGCGGGCTTAATGAGAGCTATCGTTTTTGCTTGTTTGCGTTTAAACGTCGCAGTGAAAGCTCGGCACATTCCGGGTTGCACTAATCGAATTGCTGATGCTCTTTCTCGTTTCAAGTGGGACCTGTTCCGGACGATGGCGCCCGAGGCGAGCGAGGAAGGCATGGAGGTGCCCGAACATTTATGGACGATTGGTCAGAAGAGATGGTATGCCTGTTGAAGAACTCTCTTGTGCCGGCGTCCTGGTCGGCATACTCGAAAGGATTTGACACGGTCTTGGAGTACCTGGAGGGGAAAGGATGGAAGCCCGGAGCGGAGGTGGACAGCTTGTTAGGACAATATATAGTGGAGTCTAAAGGTGCTGGTATGTCCAGGGCTTCGGTTCGGACGAAGTTGGCGGGATTTGCTTTCTTTGCCAAGGCAGCTGGCTGGGGGTTTGCGAGGCAGGGGTTTTTGGTCCAGAAGTTATTGCGGGGTTGGGATAGAGTTTGTCCTGCACCTCTGGATGCGCAGTTACCAGTGACGCATGACCTTTTGGTGCGGCTCAGCGCAGCACTGCCGAACATGGCATCGTCGGCTTATGAAGCGGTGCTTTTTAAGGCATTGTTTTGCTTGGCCTTTTTCGGGGCTTTTCGGGGTCGGCGAGCTGGTGGCTAGCTCTGGCAGGCTGGGGCAGGGCAAAGGCTTATTGTTGGGTCATGTGCAGATCAGGGGTGGACAGCTGCGGATCAAGCTGGCTAAATCAAAGACTGACCAGTTGGGCAAAGGTCTGTGGGTAGTCCTTCATGAGGTAGACTCCCTTCCGACGTGCCCAGTGGAGGCAGTGTGGGCTTATTTGGCGGTGCGCCCGGCGGCGGGTTCCCTGTTTTTCTTGCACGAGAATGCAAGCTGGGTGACACGTTTCCAGGTTGCGGCGGTGCTACGGCTGACCATACGGTATCTGGGCATGGATCCTAAGCACTTTGCGCCGCATTCTTTCCGCATAGTAGCGGCGACAAGTGCGGCGGCGGCAGGGATGTCAGAGGTGGCTATTCAGAACATCGGCAGGTGGCGGTCACAGGCATTTAAAGGTTATGTGCGCTTGTGAGGTGGCGGGAGAGCAGGAGAATAACCTTTGTTTTCTTTTTCAGATGCTGTGCGGTGCCCGCAATGGTGCTGGATGATCGGGCACTCATTTGTACATTGGGCGGGACTGCAGGCAGCTGAAAGACGTTGGGTCCTAATTTGGGTCTTGACCCGGCAGTGGTGTCTCTACTATGGCTTGGTGAACGGGGGTTGCGTTGGCAGCAGCTGTTACCATTGCTTCGGCACCATAGACGGGTGAGAGCGGAGCCCGCTGTGATACTGCTGCATGTGGGAGGGAACGACTTAAATAGCTGGACTTGTAAACAGATCATTCGGGCAGCAAAAAGGGATCTGGCAGAGGTGCTGAGGATGTTCCCTCAGGTTATCATAATGTGGTCTGACATCATTCCAAGGCCTGTTTGCGGGGGGCAGAGGCGGTGGTCCAGGGGGTTAGCGAAGGTCAATCGACAGATTGGGCGGTGGGCCTGTCAGCATGGGGGGTATCAGATTATGCACTCCTGGGTGGATGTAGATTGTGCTGGACTTTATCGCCAGGACGGTGTGCATTTATTTTTATTTATTTATTTATTTAACAGTATTTCTAAACCGCCTTATCTTAATAATCAAGGTGGTATCACAGCAAGCAATCAAGTAAAGTGTGTGCGTTATACATGCAGTGAGGGTGAAACTTAGTTGTGTGAGGGCTGTGTGGGGTGCTTGATTTGTTTGAGCTATATACAAGGTGGGCTATTTACAGTGGTGCTAAAAACACATTTTATATACATACAGTGTTAGGAGGATTGGAGTGCTGCTATACATTCTCTTAGGTTATGTGAAGTGACCATAGTGCTCTATGAACAGCATGGTTTTCAGCTGTTTTCTGAAGTCTTTGAGGTCTGGAGTTGCCCTTAGATCGTCCGGTAGATTGTTCCATATTGTTGGAGCAGCCATGGAGAGAGCTCTGTCTGTTGTGTCCTTGCAGGTGGGAGTGGACCTGCTGTTAAATGACTGGCAGGAGGCCTTGGAATGTGTGGTGCAGTGGGAGCCTCGATGGTCGCAGCTTTAGGGGGGGGGCGGCGTACGGGCGTAAGTGGCCCTACGCCGGGTGGCGGGATCCCGGAGGTTTCCGGGGTCCGGAGCCTTAAGCTGGAATTGGGGTGGGGGCGGGTGCCCCCAACCCGGATGACCCCTGGCCGGTCTTTGCTAGTAGTATGGCGAGGCCGGGGAAAAGGGGGGGTTAGATTTGCCGCTGGCTCGGCCGCGGCAGGAGTGGAATGAGCTCACCTTGCTAGTGGTATGGCGGTTGAGGGCTCATTCCGCTCGGGAGTTAGTATGATATATTAAGAAGTTGGATGTTGAAAACAATGTTTGGATTGTACAAAGTTAATAAAGCTGCGACCATTTGAGCCAAAGATCAGTGTATATGGATTTCTTATGGGGACGGGGAATGGTTGGAAGGAAAAAGGGGGTTGGGGGGGAGGGGGGGAAAGCAGGGTGCCACCGGGTCCGACCTGCCTTGGTTATGGCGAGGCCGCAGGGCAGGGTCCCTAGCGGCCGTAGGTAACCAGGTGCGCGGCCCGGTGCGGGACCCTGCCCACGGCTTGTGAGGAGGGGTGGGGCTGGCGAGCATTTTTTGAATTCATTGGCTCGCCCCGATGATGGATTTGGGTGCGAGCCAATGAAGAAAGCAGGCAAAGGTGGGGGGGGGGGTTAAGGTGAGCGCGCGGCGGCGACCGTCTCTTTGCGTGACCGGCAACCGGGGAGAGGACTTCATCTGCCCGCCCCCCCGCCCTGCATTCAGGCTGTGGGGGATGGGTTGTCGCAGCTGGGGGGGGGGGAGGCGGGATCCCGGAGGTTTCCGGGGTCCGGAGCCTTAAGCTGGAATTGGGGTGGGGGCGGGTGCCCCCAACCCGGTTGACCCCTGGCCGGTCTTTGCTAGTAGTATGGTGAGGCCGGGGAAAAGGGGGAGTTGGATTTGCCGCTGGCTCGGCCGCGGCGGGAGTGGAATGAGCTCACCTTGCTAGTGGTATGGCGGTTGAGGGCTCATTCCGCTCGGGAGTTAGTATGATATATTAAGAAGTTGGATGTTGAAAACAATGTTTGGATTGTACAAAGTTAATAAAGCTGCGACCATTTGAGCCAAAGATCAGTGTATATGGATTTCTTATGGGGACGGGGAATGGTTGGAAGGAAAAAGGGGGTTGGGGGGGGGGGAAAGCGGGGTGCCACCGGGTCCGACCTGCCTTGGTTACTAGTTGTTCAAGAATGCAATCTTTTTATGACTTTTCACATGTCAATATTCTCTTTATATTGCGCCATGAGAGGAATAATTTTCATCCGCTAGGTGACGCTAGTAATGAATTGTAGCACAGAGTACCAGTGGGGTCATTTTTGACCCCAGTTGCTTACGTACGATTTGGATCATGATACAATTTGCAGTTTTGTGAATTTTTTGATCTGACAAAGGAATTTATCATTAATTATGCATCATTTATTTTTTGTACTCTCATTTTATGAAAATTACACATTTTCTGTAATTGATATCATGCGTTCTCTCATTATTTCTGATGAAATCTAAAGACTTTCAGCTCGTTCATCACAATTATTGTACACCTATAATAAAACTGCTTTGCGTTTTATTCAATTGTATCTTTTTTTATTTATTTTAGGTTATTGTTTATGATGTCAAAATGAAAGTATTCAGCTGCCCAAGTAAGAGAAATATTGCAACGAGATGCTGACAGTGACGGCTCTGAATCGTTTGATGATGCAGCATATTCAGCAAGCGAAGAAGCATATCAGCCAAGTTCAGGCGATAAATCTGATGATAACAGTTATGATTCGGATGGCGACAGCAGTTGGTCGCCAAGTGAATGTGAGACTGATGTTGAGCCGGTAACATCGCCTGCAGCAAAGAGTCAAGTTACAGGTCGAGGCAAAGGTTGAGGCTGTGCTGGACGGGTAAGAAGGCAGGAGTCCTCGGTGTCAGTATCATCTGTGAGGAATCTTAGTTGTGGTCATAGAGGAGCTAAGAGGTCATCAACTATAAGCACAAATGTTGCCATTGAAGCCTATGTATCTAAGGATGCCACATCATGGAACAGGAAACCAATAAAGCAAGCTGCTGGAAGATTAGCCAGATTATCCAGAGCTAATGTCATGCCCGTACAACAAGGTCTTATAAGTTATGCTGTACGAAATGTTGATGGCCCTCTCGCAGCATTCCACTTGTTCATGAGTAAGAACTTATTGAATGAAATCATGATGTGGATGAGCAAACAAGGAAGACACATTTATGACGACACCTGGAAAGATTTGACAGACGGTGAATTTCAACATTTTCTTGGACTTCTGATCCTCTCAGGCGTGTACAAGTCACGAAATGAATCCATAGTTCAGTTGTGGAACCTTGAAGACGGTCGTTCTGTTTTCGGCAAAAATATGGCCCGTAACCATTTTCAGCAAATTTCTTGTGCTCTCAGATTTGATGATGCAACCAACAGACGTGAACAACGAGGCGTGGATAAGCTTGCTCCAATCAGACATGTTTTTGATACCTGGGAAGTAACTCTAAGTGACACCTTTGTTCCTGGTGAAAATGTTACCGTGGATGAGCAACTGCTTACATTTCGTGGCCGTGTTCCATTCAGAAAATATATTCCCAGCAAACCTGGGAAATATGGCTTAAAGCTATGGATGTTGTGTGACAGTGCAACGTCATATGTTCTGAGTCTTCAAGTATAAACAGGAAGGGAACTCGGACAAAACAGGGAACAGAATCAGGGTGAAAGGGTTGTGCTGCAACTCACTGAAGGATTGACGCGATCTGGCAGAAATGTTACTGTTGACAATTTCTTCTGCAATTTATCCCTGTCACAGAAATTGCTAGAAAAACAAATGACACTTTTGGGGACAATTCGAAAGAGCAGAAAAGAATTACCTCCAGAATTTGTAACAGAAAAGGGCCGAGAGGTATTCACTTCACTGTTTGCCTTTCACGATGATGCCACTCTGGTTTCCTATTGCCCGAAGAAAGGAAAAGTGGTTGTTCTTCTGAGCAGTTTGCACGATCAAGAAGTAGTAGATAACACACGTCCAGACAAAAAAACCACGCATGATCTTGGACTATAATTCTAGTAAAGGTGGAGTAGATACGGCAGATCAAATGTTGCGCACGTATAACACAAAACGAATGACAAGATGCTGACCAGTGACAATCTTCTACAACATGTTGGACATCAGTGCTTTGAACGCCTTCATTGTTTGGATGTCACTAAATCCAAAATGGCAGTCCAATTCAAAGCACAGACGTCTATTCCTCTTGGAATTAGGAAAGCAGCTGCTTCAGAGTAATTGCAGCGAGACTTCTTCCAGCATTGAAGAAGCCACTGATGCTGTTTGCAAAGTCACGATCCCAAAGAAAAGGGCAAGGTATCACTGCTGTTCCAGAGAAAAAGACAAGAAAAGCAACATAGTTTGCACCTCCTGCAAGTGCAATGTTTGCAAAGAACATTCAGAAATTGTCTGTGTCTCATGCAAATGACTGTAGTACTTTACTGTGTTCATCAAGTGCATGCAAAAAACTGCTTTCATGGCAACTCTTCTTCATGTAATTTTATGATAAAGCATTAGATTTCAAAACATTTAACCTACATATAATAAATAATTAATTCAGAATAATATTTTGTCTGTTTAGTTTAAAATTTTCATGGTTAACAATTAAAACTCATCGTGGGTCACTTATGACCCCAACGGTATTCAGTGTGTGCAAAAAATCTCGGTGATTTCAGGGTTAACATGTTATCCACGATGATGGCTAAATCTTTTTCCTGGGTAGTGGTTCCCAATCTGGAACTCTGCATCATGTAACCATAGTTTGGGTTGTTCTTTTCTAGGTGCATAACTTTGCACTTGTCCACATTAAATTTCATCTGCTATTTGGATGCCCAGTCTTCCAATTTATCAAGATCCTCTTGCAATTTTCCACAATTCTCTTGGGTTTTAACAACTTTAAACAGTTTCATGTCAT
The DNA here is from genome assembly GCA_033557465.1 of Ichthyophis bannanicus. Classification (NCBI taxonomy): domain Eukaryota; kingdom Metazoa; phylum Chordata; class Amphibia; order Gymnophiona; family Ichthyophiidae; genus Ichthyophis; species Ichthyophis bannanicus. The sequence goes on along the minus strand of CM066034.1, from coordinate 619,284,174 downwards.
CTGCAAATTTGATAACCTCACTCGCTATTCCCTTTTCCAGGTCATTTCTGAATATGTCAAAAAGCAGCGGACCCAGCACAGATCCATGCGGTACTCCGCTATTAGCCTTTTTCCATTGGGAAAATTGGCCATTTAGTCCTACCCTCTGCTTTCTATCTTTTAACCAGTACCTGATCCACAATAGTACACTGCCTCCTATCCCATGACTTTTTAGTTTTGCCAAAAGTCTCTGATGAGGTACCTTTTCAAGGGCTTTCTGAAAGTCCAGATACACTATAGCAATGGACTCACCTTTGTCTACCTGTTTATTCACACCTTTAAAAAAACATAAAAATATTCATAGTCCATGATGTGAGAGGGTTGAATTGTGACCTTTGCTTAAGGGTTGTCAGTTTTAGGGCGATGTATGCAGTACTCTGAAAGGAACCCTGGTGTATGGCTATAGGCACAAGATTATCACTGCAATGACTGGAAGGCAGGGCTGGTGCTAGATATGTAGGGATGCAGGAGTTCAGGGCAGAAACTGTTGAGGGGGGCCCCAAAGCCTGTCTGCAGGCTATGCTTCCTTCAACTTGGGGCAGGCATAGGGTTCCATGTGTCATAGGTGCCCAGGGCAATTGCCCTGTTTGCTAACCCAAAACGCTGGACCTCTCAGAATGGGTGTGTTACAGGAGAGAATATAGAACAGCAGAAAAATATTCCCAACCAGTTTTGAATGAACGTTCATTGCATCAGATCCGAGCTCCTTTTTTGACTGAACTGGAAGTGCAAAGGAAAAAGCAGGGAACTACTAATTCTTTAAAATAAAAATGCTAGAATTAGACAAGATTAGAAAAAACAAATCTGAGCATATTCTAATATCACTGTACAAGTTTATGGTGCAACTACATCTGTAGTTCTGGTTACCCCAGGACACAGAAATGGATCTTGAACACTGTTTTAAAGAAATGCTTAACAGTCAGGATTTTAGGCCTGAAGAAGAAACAATTGTTGGAGGATATAATAGAGATTGTAGTCAATTCTATTAGTAGAGCTGGTTTGAAAAAAAGGTTGAAATAATTGTTTCAACTGGCTGCTGCTGATTGCTAATGGCAATCAGTGATACTTAAATGTCAGCAGGGAAATTCATGTTTTTCCACATTTTTCCTCTTTGACAATTATCACTGCAATACTTGTACTTTTATGTTTCAAGTTCTCTTGTTATCTCACTGAAGTTGTATCCCTAGTATCGCAAAGTAATGAACATTTTTTTGTTCCACTTCATATTTAATCATTGAAAGACAGAACATTAAAGGGAACCCTTGAAATTAAAATTCTAGAAAACTTATAGCAGTTTTTTTTACAAAAATGTGATATTTTCTGAGGACCTTTACCCCATTATGGAGATTATTTTCAGCAGCATGCCTATTGCAATTTATTTCAAAGCTGGTCTTGAATAGCAAGACTTTCAGAATTGAACAGCGGTTTGGGGCCAGTCTGGAAGGATTGTCATGAGCCCCACACAGATGGTAGCCCTTCACATGCTAAATTTTATGACACTTTCCTTTGTGTATTTCAGGGGTTTGAACACCTGCTGTGGTATTAAGACATTTCCGAGAGCAGTTATGAACTGCTGCAGTCCCAAGTTAGGCATGCCGATGTCATTCAGCATGAGTAAGTCAAGGCGCTGCCCATTCATGGCATATGTGAAAGCCTCCCTGGATGGTGATTGCCTTTCCATCTTGCTTATTAACCTTAGTCATCTCCTACCTTCACAGTCTTTAGTTTAGGTCGGTGAATATGCTTGATTACCCTTCAAGCTAAGCCCCTACATGTACCCCTGTCTACACCTACTGTGTTATCTGTCTTGACTAGATTGTAAGCTCTGATGAGCAGGAATTGTCCCTTACATGTCTGTGCAGTGCCGCAAATGTCTTGTAGCGCTATACAAATACTCAGTATTAGTATCCAGATGAAGACCTGCAGAATGTCAAGAGCAAAAGCACATGCTTCTGCCACTGCAAGGGGTAGAGTTGGTAAGGCAGGCTTTTGGTGCCTTTAAGCTTGGGCACCTCAATCCAGTGGCTCACCCCTTTAAATGACCCTGAATCAGCCTCTCCCATCTTGCAGCTGCATATGAAGTCCTTTTTTTTATCCTAAATTAAAACAAAGGGATATGTTTACTAAAGGACTTTAAGGGAGCCAGTGTGCTATTAACATGTGTTATTTGAACCCTTGTGCCCTTTACGCAGCAAAAATGCTGCTTTAACATGTGTTAAAGGCTCCAGAAGCGTAAAGGGCCTTGTGGGTGGAGAGTGGGTATTAACGGGGAGGAGAGAGGGCATTAAAAATGAGTGTTCCCTTAACGAGTGTTTCACAAAAGCGCCCTAAAGTGCCTTAACGCTGGGAACCCTAACGCAAAGTAAAACCATGCGGAAAGGGTGTATTTGGAGGGAAGAGAACCTATTTTAACGTCTGCAATGTGATGCACTGACAGGGGAGGTCAAGATAGTGATAGTAGGGCTCCATTAGCAGCAACAGCATAGTGCCCAAGTATGAAAGGGCACTATGCTGATGGTGCAAATGGGGCAAAGGAGGTTGAATATGGGTCATGCAGTGGGGATTGCTGGTGCACAGGGCGGACCAGGCAGCTGCCCAGGTGGCACAAAAGAAAATAAGATTAGTATGCTAGACTGTGTCATACTCAGAATCCTGTGTCCAACAGTGGCCAATCTAGGTCACAGTTACCTAAACGTTTCCTCAAAAGACACACAGGATCCACAGTGCTTGTATCGGAGCAAGCAGTGGATATCCAGGGTCCTCTCTAACAATGGTTTATAGACCTTTCCTTGGGAACCTATCCAAACCATTTTTAAACCCAGTTATACTACGTAGCAGCTGTCATTACATCCTCCAGAGTTTGATTAAGTGTTGACTGAAAAAATAGCTTCTCCTGGTAGTCTTAAATGGGTTACACTGTAGCCTCATTGCATGTCCTCTAGTCATTCTACATTTTATTTACTTATTTAAACTTTTTTTTATATATCATCTTTCTACGATTCAAGACGGTTTACATAAAACTTAAAATAACAGTGTAGATACAGCTGTTGTACAGAGAACAAGAACCTTTTGAAGGTTAACAGACATGTATAGCAGTTAACTATAACTTTTTACATATTTACAGAGAGTGTTTGGATAGGCTGCTAGATATGAGGGGGAGACAGGGGAAGAGGGGAAGTATTTGGGGTGGGGAGCAGGGTCAAGGTGTGGTGAATGCTGAGCAACAACTTTTAAGTTACCATAAGGTTGTTGAGGTTTATTTATTTACAGTTTTTTTATACTGCTTTATCATTTCAATCAAAGCAGTTTACATTGTAAACATATGTTAAACAGGGACATTGATAGTTTGGATTTTTTCTGAGCAATGGATGGTTAAGTGACTTGCCCAAGGCCACAAGGAATGCTAGTGGAAATCAAACCCTGGTTTCTTGGTTCCCAAGCCAGAGCTCTAACCATTAGGCTACTTCTCCACTCCTAAACATACCAGCACAGATGAAAAGGAGCAAACAATCCACCTGCAACAGAGCCTTCTCCCTCTCTACCCCCACTATATGGAACACCCTCCCATTGGACGTGTTGGTGATCAAGCACACAATTGTATTCTGAGCCATTTGGAGGGGATGCTACTATGTTTTGGGAGACCATGATATATGGGATTGCAATAGTCAAGGGTTGGGGTGGTTAGGCCTTGGCAAACGGTATGGAAGGAATCTGGATTTAATAAGGGCTGAGGTTTCTTAGGGTTCTAATTTTGGTGTAAATTGCTTTTGTTGTTTTCCTTAATTATTCCTGGAAGATAAGGTTCTGGTCAATTATTAAGCCAAGATATTTGACCTTGTTCTTTACTGAGACTGTGTAGTCACTGAGGACAAGTGATGTCGGGGGGGGGGGGGGGGAGGGACAGATTGGAAAAAAATATGGATTGCTTCTGTTTTAGTTTGGTTAATGATAAGGTTATGTTGGTGGAGCCAATTTCTTATCTTAGTAAAACAGTTGCTCACACTGGTGAAGTTTGGCATAGTTATGTTGAAGGGGGTGAACAACATAATGTCATCAGCATATAATTGATATTGGATATTGTGGTCTTGAAAAATTTTGCATATGGGTTGGAGGAAGATGTTGAAGAGGAGTGCAGATCAGCTGGAACCTTGTGGAGCTCCTTGTGTTAGTGTGTATGGTTGGGAGGTCTTTCACCAATTTGTACCTGTTGAGTCCTGTGTTCAAGGTAGGAACGGAACCATTTTATGGTAGTATCTCTAAGGCCAATATTATGCAGTCTGACCAGGAGTTGTTCTTGCGGAAGGGAGTTAAAAGCAGACCATATTCCGAGGAAGATTAGTAGGCAACCTTGGGTAGGTATTTGAGTGCAGGGGATCACCAAGTTTAAAAGTGATGTAATTACGGTTTCCACACCATGGTTCCTTTTAAAATCATGTTGGAGGGGTCAAGGGGGGCATGGTCATCAATGTAATTCTGCAGTACAGTTTGAACAATCTTTTCAGTTATTTCTGCCAGGAGAGGAATACCTGATATCGGTCTGTAGGATGCAGATATGGTAGGGTCAAGTTTGTTACCTTTTAGGATGGGGCGAATCAAGCTCTTTTTCAGGAGTGTTGGCATGGTGCCAGAGAGGAGGAAGGTTTTTACTATGGATAGTATGTAGGGGCTGAGAGTTTCCTTAGCGCTCTTTATCCATGTGACTGGGCAAGGATCAAGAGCAGAGGTGGATGCATTGAGGTTTTTGATGACTGTGATTATGTTGTCAAGAGATGGAGGGTCAAATTCATTCCAGGTTACTGTGGGATTTGCGTTAGGGGCAGGGGAGTCTGAATGGAGGCCAAGTAGAGATGGGGCTAAGCAGTATTTGGAGCAGAGATGGTCTGCTATGGCCTGTGGGGATATTTTTGTATCCATCTCCTGTTGTGAAGGTTCACTTAATAGAGATTTACTGATGGAGAAACGTTATCTGGGTTTGTTTATGGAGCACATTTTCATTGTATTCTCTCTTCCAGCAGAGCTTTTCGGTGTAAGAATCGATCTACCCTTACCTGTTCCACTTCAGTCTATAGACATCTATCTTCCCTCAGCTCTCTCTTCCCCAGGTTGAAGAGCTCCAACCTTCTTAGCCTCACCACATAGGGTTACCCTCATCAGAGACTTTTGGCAAAACTAAAGAGTCATGGGATAGGAGGCAGTGTACTATTGTGGATCAGGAACTGGTTAAAAGATAGAAAGCAGAAGGTAGGGCTAAATGGCCAATTTTCCCAATGGAGAAAGGTGAATAGTGGTGTACCCCAGGGATCTGTGCTGGGTCCACTGCTTTTTGACATATTCATAAATGACCTGGAAAGTGGAATAACGAGTGAGGTTATCAAATTTGCAGATGACACAAAACTATTTAAAGTTGTTAAAACCCAAGAGGATTGTGGAAAATTGCAAGAGGATCTTGATAAATTGGAAGACTGGGCATCAAAATGGCAGATGAAATTTAATGTGGACAAGTGCAAGGTTATGCACCTAGGGAAGAACAACCCAAACTATGGTTACACGATGCAAGGTTCCACATTAGGAACCACCACCCAGGAAAAAGATTTAGGCGTCATTGTGGATACCATGTTAAAACCCTCGGCCCAGTGTGCAGCGGCGGCCAAGAGAGCAAATAGAATGCTAGGTATGATAAGGAAAGGAATGGAAAATAAAACAAAATATATTATAATGCCTCTATATCGTTCCATTGTGAGACCGCACCTTGAATATTGTGTGCAATTCTGGTCGCCGTATCTTAAAAAGGATATAGCGATTTTAGAAAAGGTTCAGAGAAGAGCCACCAAAATGGTAAAGGGGATGGAAGGATACTCCTATGAAGAAAGGCTAAAAAGGTTGGGGCTCTTTAACCTGGAAAAGAGACGGCTGAGGGGAGATATGATAGAAGACTATAAATTAATGAATGGAGTGGAATGGGTAAACGTAGATCTATTGTTTACCTTATCAGAATATAGAAAGACTAGGGGACATGCAATGAAGCTACAGGGTAAACTATTTAAGACTAATAAAAGAAAATATTTTTTCACTCAACATGTAATCAAACTCTGGAATTTGTTACCGGAGAATGTAGTAAAGGCTGTTAGTGTAGCTGGGTTTAAAAAAGGTTTGGACAAGTTCCTGGAGGAAAGGTCCATAAACCATTATTAAGAAGGGACCCAAGATATCAATGCTTGAACCAATACAAGCATTGTGGAACCTGTGTCCCTTGGGGAAACTGCTAGGTACGTATGACCTAGATTGGCCACTGTTGGAAACAGAATACTGGGCTTGATGGACCTTGGTATGACCCAGTATGGCATATCTTATGTTCTTATGTCCTTCATGACCCCACAGTGACAGTGGCAGCACACAGACATGCTACTGCTGTGGAAAGGAGATGTGTCACATGGGACGGTCCAAGGGATACGGCAGCCCAGAAAGAGATCCCGGCTGGCCCTCCCTACTGCTGCTGCACCCAGCTGTGGGGGGAAGAGGCCAATAGTCCAGCAGCTGTAGCCCTCCAGGTAGCTGCAACATGCAGGTACCCAGGGAACTACCACAGCAGTGGCTGTCATCCTCCCCCTGAGACATATTGTTGGCAGGCAGTGATGGGGTCCCTGCTGAGGCATATGGTTGGGGGGGGTTGTGTGGTCATCCATGTATGCCTCTGCCCTCCCATATGGACCTTGCATCCTAGGCACCTGCCAACCCGCATGTTGGAGGGGCTGGGACTGTACACCACCAACACTGACAGCACACGGGTATGTCAGCATGGTGTGGGGGTGTTGGCAGAGGGAGCAGTGGCACCCGCCTGCAGCAGACCAAAGCCATGTCCTGGTCCTGTGCACCATGCACATTGCAACATGTGCCATGGTCTGTCTGATAGAAGCATATCAGCCCTAGGGACTGTTAAAACCATATGGCAGAATTGTGCTCAATGCACACATTTGGTGTGTATATGAGCAGAAGGTCACAGGTTCAGGTCCCAGCTGTTGATCATGCATTGCACGTCCCTGTGGTTAAACTTTTACCTATGGTGCAGGTAGAACACCAGCTTGTGCAACCACCAATGAATCAGCCAGCAAGGGTACAAACATGCATCAGCCACGCAGACAGGCTCCACTATCTACTGCTGGATGGAGAGTCAGGTTGATAATGCCTGCTCAGTGTGCCAGTGCTAACATCAGAGCATGCTACTAGCTCCTGTACAATGAACACACATTAACAATGCTTGAGCTACTATGAAGACCAAAGTGTCAGGCAGAAATGCCAACCATCCCTACTTTTGTACAGCACGGCAATGTATATGTGTGTATGTGTGTCTCCATTATTTTGTAGCCTTCTACATCTCAATGAACCTTGTATTGCCTAAGCTGTTTGTAATGTTAGTCTGAAAATGTGCATGATTAGGAGCAAAGTATTGGGGGTATGGCCTGAAACAGGGCGAATTGGCCAGGTTGTGTCTGTATTGGTGGTAGGGTCAATGACTGAGACATCATAATGCCTGTCTGCCACATGCATGGACTGGGTGGCCACAGTATGTCATGCTGGGAGGGCACTCTCACTCTGACCAAGCAGTGACCATGGCTTGGCTATGTATTCACATAATGCTATTTAGTGTCTGGTTCCAGTGATGTGGTTGTATTTCCTGTTCTGGGGGCCTGAGTACTAAAACAATTGTTGGGTGTCCGTGCCATTTATCCCATGCCTGGGTGCGCACAGTTGCTTTGTGATTATGCAATGTGTCCTAGCCAGCGGACTGTCTGAAGTTGGTATGTGCATGGCTGGAAACCCCAGTGGCGGTCAGAAGGTTTAGTCTGATTGTGCTGGTTGTGCCCTAGGTGGTTGGGACAGGTGGTGTTTCATGCCTACTCTTTGTGGTAATAGTAGGGCCAACAGAACTCTAGTAACAGCACTATGCAAGCCTGGATGCCCCCACAGTAATTGTCATTAGCAATTTAACACTGGGTATTGACATGGACTGTTCTAGGTGGGTCCCAGTCTAACAGGGGCAGGATACAGTGCCAGATCTGACTGGCGCATACAGTATGCTGCAATTGTGCAGGAAACATGGTGACATGGATCTGCAGTATGGCTAGCAGAGACCATCACTAACAGTGCAGGTTCTGGGGACCAGGTGCTGGGTGCCCATCCTCACCCTCAGGGTGACCACATAAACTGCTCAGTAGCAGTTTGTAGGTCCTCTGTGCTTGTACCACACACTATCAGTGCATCTTACAGAGCTGAGGTGATGGATCAGTTTATTCTCCATTTGGTTAGTGCAATGTTTCTGTAAGCAGTGGACAGGGGTTGGATTCCTACTTGTTCTTCCTGTGACTATGTGCTACTCAGAGCATTTCCATGTCTGTTATAGTCAGGGCTCTGCACATTAGTCTTGCTAGCCCATACCATTCTCTCAGCAGCCATCCTTTTCAGCCCATCTATCTACCTCTGTCATGTCTTCTTGTGCAAGCTGCTGCACCATGACCTAAACTGGTACTCTTTTCCGCATTTCAGCTCTTTGCAATCACCTCTCCTGAGCCTGATCTGCATGTCACCACTAGTACTCTGTCCTCCTGTTGCTGCAAACATCCTACCACTTTTGCCTCTGCTGGGGGACACATCTTCCCCATCCTATGCCACACACTGACATTGCAGCACTTTACATTGACACCACCCTGTGCATCGGTACAAGTGCCTCCCACATGCTCGTCCACTTTACTGGCTGCCATGTAGGATGCCCACCAATAAGGCAGGTCCATCAGCTCCCACCTGTCTTTCCTTCCATCACCTTTACATTGACTTTTCTTGGTGCTATATCCAGCGTTTGGGTTACAGCCGTTTTCATGCCTTAAGATGCATGATTTCCACCTTAACATGTAATATCCTGTTAATATGCGTTAAATGGCCAAGGCACCCTATTAACGCATGTTAAATGGCCCATAGGATGCTTTATGCCAGAACGCCCCCTACCCGCCCAACACCTTTTAAGGATTAACATCCTTTATTTCTGCCATTAATACCTGTTATCTTAACACGCTTTAGTAAACATACACCGAAGAGTATTTTGAGAAGTGATCATTTTGTTCAGTTATTTTTCACCTGGATCTGAGAGAGAAGAGAGATTTCTGATGCTCATCGCTATGCTAGGAAAGAAAAGATTTTTAGAATTTATTTTTGAGATAAGGAAGTATGCTGCTTTAGTCACTCATTTGACACTGCCAGTAGATGTGGTTTGGGGAGCTACATTTATAGTGATGTACACAGGGTAAAAGAATTCAGTTTGGCATTTTTTCCCCTTATTTTCGGACATTTTTTAGCTCATTTCACATTTGTTTTAATAATAATTTTTTAAGGTGTTAATCTACATAACACATGTTAATTCATAAATTAATTTCACACAAATTAACCTATCATGCACTAAATTTAAGGCACAGTAATGAACCGAATGCACTTTCTAACCACAACGTTGTACAGGAGCGAGAAACAATTTGAATTGGGTTACTGTGTTATGTATAAAGGAGTGGGACTACAGCTTATATTGCCCTAGTATCTGGCTGGCTATATAACAGTACAGACTAGAGTCAGAGAAATTGTATCTTTGTCGCATCTTCACTGTCTGAAACTCTACAGTAGTGAGTTTCAGAGACAAGAGAGCTTTTGCCCTTTCCTGCAAGACACAGTGACAGTCTACACTTGTTTTTCTCACACATTATTTATTAGAGACCTAATTTACTTCTGTTAGGTGCCAAATCTATTACTATTAATCATTTATATAGAGCTACAAGGCATATGCAGCGCTGTACGAAAATATAAAGACATTCACTGTTCATAGAGCTTACAATCTAATCAAGACAGACAGAACAAGGGAGAGAAGCAAGGGGAGTTCAAATAGGGAAGGTGACACAAGAAGAACAAGATATTAGGATCCAAATGCGGCCTTAAAGAAATAAGACTTGAGCATGGATTTGAAGAGGGGGAGAGAAGAGACTTGGCATAAAAATAGAAGTTTGTTCCATGCCTAAGAAGCAGCAAGTTCAAAAGATCAAAATCTGGAGCTTGCAGAAGAAGAAGCGGGCATAGAGAGAAGAAAGCCAGAAGAGGAGCGGAGTTCATGTGGGGGGGAGAGGGGTATAGGGAGAGAGAAGAAAGGAAAGGTAATGAGGGACAGTAGAGCAAATGCACTTCTCCTCACCTGACCGACATCAGAGCAGCTCCTCCACTTGGGGTTGAGCGCCGGAGCGGAAGGCCAGCATCTCCACCTCTCCGAGGCTCCGGCCCAATCAGGGCTGTAGGATTCTCTCCAACCGCCATAAAAGAAGCGGCAGCAGCAGCAGAAAACTCCTTCTCCTCACCTCACTGACATCAGAGCAGCTCCCTCACTTGGGGTTGAGCACTGGAGTGGGAGACCAGCATCTCCCCTGCTCCGAGGCTCCGGCCCAATTGGGGCTGTAGGACTCTCTCCAACCACCATAAAAGAAGTGGAAGCAGCAGCGGGAAACTCCTTCTCCTCACCTCACCAATATCAGAGCAGCTCCCCCACTTGGGGTTGAGCGCCGGAGCGGGGGGCCAGCATCTCCCCCGTTCCGAGGCTCCAGCCCAATCAGGGCTGTAGGACTTTCTCCAATGGCCATAAAAGCAGCAGCAGCAGCAGGCACGCCCGCGCCTGAGGGCCTCGCCAGAGGGCCCTTTCGCATGGCCCTTAGGCGGGGCACGGAGGTGGCCACAACAGAGTGAGCACTCACCAAATCGCTGGTCCAAACCAACCAGTCTGCACAGCGCGTTCACCTGGGGCAAGACGTCAACAGCATAAGCAGCCGACAGTTCAACATCCTCCCTAGGAATGGCCAAACGCATAGAGCAGGAAAGTACAGAGCCAAAAAGAGAAGAGCCAAGTAACCATCATCTCTGAGCCAGTGCACAAGCTGTGCCCAGGTCAGTAAAACCGGAACCATGCATCCCATCCCCCACTACCTCATGACTTACCTTACACTCCTCCACACTTTAGCATCCTACACACATGGCATCAGACCCAACACACAAACTCCCTTATTCCACCTCCATACCACCCAACCTGCACGGACACCATGGTCATCCCTCCCTAAAGGGCCCCTACACACTAAGCCAACAGCTCACAAAATGCAAAGTACCACATGTACAACGCCCTCTCATCTCACGAACAGTGCAGGCACCAACCCAATCATAACGTCCAACATCAGATGTGCTTTACTGAATGCCTGATCAATCAGAAACAGGCCGAATACTATCCACGACCTCATTCTGGACCAAAAACTGGACATAATCTGCATCACAGAGACCTGGCTGGACAAATCAGACCAGGTTATCCTAAACCAAGTAACCCCAACAAACTACTCAGCATTCAATTGCATCAGAGCACAAAAGAGAGGAGGAGGTGTGCTGATACTAGCCAGAAAAGACTACAGATTCAAAATAATCTCCATCAGTAACTCGACCGAGTCCAGCACAATCTTCATATCTAATAAGTACTTCAGCATCTACCTCACCCACAGACCCCCTGGAGCCACAGCTGAACATCTCTCCACGGTGCTCTAAGCAATATGTGCACACAGTAGACAGCACAAACCCCTCATTGTGTTAGGAGACTACAATTTAACCTCCACACCCACTAAGGAAGCTACAGCATTTCTAAAGGCCATGGCGTCACTAAAATGCTGTCAGACAATCAATGCACCAACGCACCAACATGGTACCTCTCCAGGCATAGTCTTTATTCCAACTCAGCTGGTGGAACAAGGCAAAGCCACAGCACCAGCAATCACTCCGGTCCCATGGTCGGATCATCATGTGATTGACTTCGCCTTGACCCTGGATAACCCCACTCAATACGTGGAGGATGAGAACAATCCCAGGCGGTTCAGAGCCTTCAACAAAGACTCATTTATAAGTGAAATCATTCCAAAGCTCCACCAGGAATGCAACACCCTTGACTTAATTTTAGAGGAATGGAATTGCATAATATCTGAGGCAGCATCAGCTCCCAATAGAGTGGAACCACGGGCACGCAGGAGATCGAATGCCCCTTGGTACTCAAGTGATATCAGGGATGCAAAGCAAATTCTCAGAAGGGAGAGGAAATGGAGGGGAGACGAGTCACATGGCTCATTGGCCCAATTCAGAGCCAAACAGTTGGAATATAACAACCTGATCAATGAACGTAAGCAGCATCACCATACCAATTTAATTATAAGATCTGTCAACAAGCCAAGGGAGCTCTTTAACATTGTGCAGAAGCTCACTAAAGACAACACTCAGCACTGTACCACCACCTGGACCCACAGGAATTTGCTAACTATATAAAATCAAAGAGCACCAGCCATACAGACTCCACTCTCCACAAGACAGATAACCTTGAAGTGGAAGAGCCGCACCAAACCTGGGAGGACTTCAGCATACCAACAACACAGCAAATAGAAGACATTGTGAACGGCCTTTATACAACCACCTCATCATCTGACCCTTGCCCGGTTGCGTGGATGAAAGCCACCAGAAGCCAACTTACCCACTTCATTCACAAGATTGTTAAGGAATCCCTCCAGCAGGGATACATGCCACAATCCTTGAAACAAACCATGATACGGCCGATCCACAAAATCCCCTCTGAACTGAAATCCTACTGCCCCATCTCCAGCCTACCATTCCTCACAAAAATTATTGAAAAGACTGTGCAAAGACAACTTCAGGACCACTTAGACATGAATGCCCCACTGGACATCCACCAGCATGGATTTAAACCACAGCACAATGTGGAAACTCTGCTTACCTCCCTCTTTGACAATCTCCTAAGAGGCATAGATAACATAAAGAATGGATTCCTGCTAGTGTTCCTGGACATCTCGGCAGCCTTTGACACAGTGTCCCACACCAGATTGCTGCAGCGCCTGCAGCAGATTGGAGTATGTAAGAATACCCTAAAATGGTTTACCTCCTACTTGGAAGACCGGATGCAGCAAGTCAAATCCGCCCAAAATAAATCTCTGCAGTTCCTCGTTACGCAAGGAATACCTCAAGGGTCAGCACTGTCATCTATACTCTAAAATATACATTCAACCCAAATGCAACATCATCAAATGCTACAAACTTCACTATCACCTCTATGCTGATGACATCATGGTATATTCTCCAATCAACCTACAATCACCTGACACCACAACAATAACCAGATGCCTTGAAGATATGAGCACCTGGCTCTCTACTAACAACCTGATGGTCAACTTTGACAAAACAGAGACAATGTTCGTCACCAGACACTCCACTTTAATTCCATCACAAACAATAAGCATTCTAAACAAACTAATAACAGTCAAAGATGAAGTGAAGTACCTGGGCATCACCATGGACCGAGCTCTGAACCTAAAATCTCACATTGCTAAAACTGCATCTAGGGCCTACCTCCGTTTGAGGACCATCAGAAAGCTCAAGCCAATCCTCCACCAGAACCACTTCTGCACAGTGTGCCAGGCACTTATCACCCCACTGCTTGACTATGGAAACACGCTATACCTGGGCCTCCCCCAACAGACCATACACCCACTTCAAATGGTGCAAAACACTGCAGCACGCATCATCACGGACACTGCAAGATCTGAGCACATCACCCCCATCTTACAGCAGCTGCACTGGCTCCCAATGATTGCCAGTACAAAATTCAAAACAATCCTGAACATCTTCAAAATCTTTCACCATCGCTCAGCAGATGCCCTATAGGATATCATAACAAGAGAAATCAGCAATAGACCAAGAAGGACCAATAATGACAACAGGATCTGTACACCCGCAGGATATCATAAAACTAAGCAAGCAACCTCTAGAAGAGCTCCCTCGCTACTGGCGCTCATACTGTGGCACTCCCTCCCTATGGGCCTAAGGATCATGAACAATACCAAAGACTTTCGCAAGGCCCTCAAAACCCTGCTCTTCACAGAAGCCTATGAGCTAACAGACAAGCAATAGTCACCACCCAAACGGAACACCACCTATCTTCACCAAGTTGACAACATCTACACATCCTAATTAGTATAAGCTCAATGTATTTATGTTCGTATCCCTCATGTTAAGTGTAACCCTCCAATTGTGTTGTGACCACTTTGATTGAAGGATAAGGTGTATACAAGTCTGTCTAAATAAATAAAAATAAACAAATATGTTAGAAGGAGAACTTTGAATTGGATATGGAAACAGAAGGGATGCCAGTGTGATTAGCTGTGCAGCAGGGTTCTGGATAGATTGAAGAGGAGAGAGATGACACTGAGGGAGACCAGCAAGGAGGAGGTTGCAATAATCAAGATAGGAGGTGACCAAAGAGTGGACAAGAGCCTTAGTAGTGTGTTTAGAGAGGAAGGGACAAATTGTGTTAATGCTGTAAAGAAAGAAACAACAGGTTTTAATATGTATGGAGAAGGAAAAAGAGTCAAAGATGACCCTAATGTTGCAGGCCGAGAAAACAGGAAGAAGAGTGTTGTCAAAAGTGATAGAGAAAGGAGGAAGGGGGAGGGGGTTAGGGGAAAAAAAATAAGAAGTTCCGTTTTAACCATATTCAATTTTAGATGGTGATGAGACATGAGATATGAGTTTGGAGTGAAGAAGAGATGTCAGGTGTAGATAGATTTGAGAGTCATCAGTATAAAAATGACACTGAAAGCCATAGGAAAAGATGAGGGCACCAAGGGACTGGGTATAGAAAGAAAGAAAAGGAGAGGTCCCAGAACAGACCCTTGAAGTACACCAACTTAGAGGGATGGCAGTAGAGGAGGAACCTCCAGAACAAACACTGAAAGATTGGAGAGAAGAAGAAAATCAAGACAATACAGGTCCTCTAAAACCAAGAGAGGATAAAATGTCAAGGAGGAGGAGGTGGTCAATAGTATCAAAAGCAGCAAAAAGATTGAGAAGAATGAGAATTGAGTAAAGCCCTTTGGACTTAGCAAAGAACAGATCACTGGAGACTTTTGCAAGAGCCGTTTCAATAGAATGAAATAGATGAAAAACTGATTGAAGTGAATCAAGGAGGGCTTGAGAGGAGAGAAATTCAAGACAGCAGTGGAGAACTGAACATTCAAGAATTTTGGAAATAAATGGGTGAAGAGTGATGGGTCAATAATTAGAGGGAGAAGTAGGGTCAAGTCAGTATTTTTTTGAGGAGATGAGTGATTACAGCAGCTTGAAGGCTGCAGGGTAGGTTGCAGTGGAAAGCAAAAGGCTGTGAATATGTGAAATGAAAGGGATGACGGAGGAGGAGATGGATGGGGATAGGATCAGAAGAACAGGTAGTGAGTTTAGCGGAAGAAAGAAGGTTTCCTCAACAAAGGTTTTAGAAAAGGATGAAAGGGTGATAGAAGTTAAACAGAAAAGCTGGTAATGGAGAGGGGGAAGAGGGGGTGAAGAAGATTTAGTAGGGAATTAAAGAGTAACTTATGCACTTTGTCATGGAAATAGTCTGCTATGTTTTGGGCATGGAAAGAAGGAGGGATTAGAGTTGGAGGTGCCTTAAGAAGAGAATTGAGAGTAGAAAAGAGACAGCGAGAGTTAGAGGCAAGACAGTTAGTCAGATGGAGAGAATGGTTTTGCTTAGCGAGTGCAATGGTGGACTGGAAAGAAGAAAGCATACATTTGAAGTGAAGAAATCAGAGAGTGGGATTTGAGCTAAGTGCCCTCAGCTGAGCAGGCAAAGGAACATAGGTAACGGGTAGTTGAGGACAACCAGAGCTGAGGTGAGGTGTGCCTCACAGGACGTGGAATGGGTAAAGCAAGGGTATCCAGAGTATCAAGATAAACAATTTTAATTTATTTGAGGAAGGACGTCAGAAGAAGAATCTTCAGAAAGATCACAGCCAGACCTACACTAGAGTGTCTGCCTGCAGCATACCGGAGCAGCACCAGAAGAGCCGATCGGAGCAGCACCAGAAGAGCCGATCAATGTGTATTTTATTGCTCATTGTAAACCGCACTGATGCTGAATAGCGCGGTATAAAAGAGACTCTAATAAATAATAAATAAATAAATAAGAGGTAGCAGCAGTGTGGAACCCACCGATGCTGTGGTGAACGGCAGACACTCTGAGAGCCCCTGCCACTCAGAAAGAAAGCAGCTACAACTTTGTAAGTCTGTCAACAATAAGCCTCCTGACTGAAGACCGAACACAATTTAGAACAACTATCCAGAGGATTGACATGAGTCGGCACCGACTTGATGGCACTTAACAACAGCAACAACAAATCCATTTTATTTTTAGTTTTATCAGAACACAGTTCAGAGGTAGTGCACATGCAGTAAGGAGCACTGAAGGACAAGAGTATATAATTGCCCGCAATGAGGAAGCACGGCACATCTTCATGAGACTCCAAGTTGCATATCAGACCAGGATATCTGCAAAGCAAATGACATTCGCCAAGCAGAGGCTACATGTGAGGTGTCTAGTGGTGAGACCTAAGCTTGCAAACTTCACTACTGGACAGAATATTAAAGTAATCGAGCTCAATTTACACTATAGAGGGTACATATCAAACTGGGGTGTCACAGATATACTCATTAAGGGAACTGCATACACACAAACTATGGTGTGGCAAGGGAGGTATGCACAGGTGTATTTAAAAATTTAATGGTTGAGTTTCGTCCTTGTGAGACAAAGTATACATTTGATTGCAGATTAACAATAACATTTGCTCAAACTGGTTGACTGTACTGAAATACTTTTGCTTGTATTGCTTAAGTGTTTTTTGGTTCTCTTATTCTTCTTTATTCTTCTCCTACCTCACCTCATCTGAGCAAACACATACAATTGTGTTGAATACCTCACTTCCATCTGCTGTTTCCTACCACCACTCCTTCCCCTTTGCAATAACCTTGCCTTTCTCCAGTGTTAGGGAAATCTTTTTGTGATCATGAGTTGTAACCTTATGGAGGAATGGTATCTTTGCTTTAGCTAAGTCAGAAGGGAACAGGGTCATGAGGTGCAGCTCAACCACCAATGGTGAAGAGTGTGTGTGTGTGGGGTGGGGGGGGGGGGAGCCAGGACCACCTGCCCCTCCCCGCTCAGCCAAAGAGTGACACCAGCACTTTGGGGAAGGCAGCCATGCAGTTAATGCAGAGAAATGATTTCTAACATCTGCAGCACAACTGATAGCACTAAATATAGTTTGCTATGCTAAATATTATCACACATTAAACACTTTTAAACACCTAGCATGGTTTAGCAAACAGGTTCCTAAATTTTCTGCACTATCGCAGTAGTTTCTTGTGCTCTGGTGAATGCCAGCAGAAACACCCTCACAGTGCTGTGGCCTATAGGGCACATTATTAGATGCCTTGGCAGACAGGGCACTTTATAATGTGACCTATGGGGCGCCTTATGAGGCACCTTAGGTTAGGGCACTGTGAGGGTGTTTTTGCTGGCAGCACTGATTTAAATTAAAAGAAAATGCCTCAGACAGCCGTTTTAGATTACACCACTGCAGGATTGAATCCATTACTTCGGCCTCCACAGTCATTGCAGTAACCAGTGGGCTACATCTTTATAGCTTCTAACACTGCGCTGGCATGTACTTAGGGTTAACACGCGTTAACGTGCCACGGCGCCAACTATCGCGTGATACATATTCTTGCTACCTTAGGACTGGAACGCCCACTCCTTATATGGCATTCTTCACATTATCGCTGCAACTAGCGCCGGTAACATTAGGACGGTTTAGTAAACATACCCCTAAATATCTTTTGAAGTATTTTGGGTCCTAGTTACAAATAGAGTGTGCTAACCGTTAACCCAGCTAAGTAAACATACCCCATACATTACCATAACAAACCACATACATATATGAAATAGGGAATGCCACTCAATCAGTCATAATAAATATAACTGCTCAGTCGGCTTCAATGATTCCTAGTCAGGCAATTCTCAAATTAAACCAAAACAGACAACCAAATGAGTACAATAAAGAAGAAAAAGGTGGTAGGCCTGATCCCAAAATACTTCAAAGAAGAATAATTAACGCTCATTGCCTTGAGCAGGGTCAACAAATACACCTGCAGATTGTAATCAGTCAAACTCTGCAATCATAATGTTCTAAATCGTTTGCATGCATTACTAGCAGGGAAAGCAAACCCAGCAACCAAATTAACCTTATGAAAAGGTTTGAAACAAATAGCATTAGCACTTGCCTTGTCTGAAGATGCAGTGTTTCTAAGCAGCTTTTTTCAAAGCAGCAAAGCTGGTGACTGTACTGAAAGCTGCATTTTAAAGAAAGAAAATCACCAAAAGACCCGGACTACCTGTCAGTTTTCTTTCAAGTCTATAAGGATCTACATAAATCTAATAGAAATTAATTTAAAACCTCTAAAGCTATCTGAGAAATAATTTTTGTTTTTTTAATGAAATAAAAGACAGACTTTTCCAAATCAACCCACAATTTCTCCTCTATCTCAAGCTTTCAATTGTCAAGTTTGTCAGCAAAGTAATTTTCACTTCTGTACATTAGGATATGTATCCATGAATTAACGGATGGAAACGTGTTGGTCATGCCCCTGACAGTTACTGTGGACTTAATGCACATTCCCTTCTGCTCTAAATGTGTGTTAGGTGGAGAAAATTAGTAAAAGGGCCTCCATAGTATATATAAATGCCCGATCAATGGTTATGCCCTTATGAAGTGCTTCCATTGTCCACCTACCTTATTATGCTGTTGTGTTTTAACTGACTTAGGTGATTTCCATCCTTTGATTTTGGTAACACATAGGAACAAAGCAGCCTATATTACATATTGATCTGAGCTTTTAAAATAAATGTTAAATAATTTTGTAATTTTAACAGATTATTTCTGGAAGAATATCAAAAGTGAAATAAACAAAAGTAAACTAACTCTCTCTCTCTCTCTAGATATATATATATATATATATATATATACACACATACTGTATGTATTGCCACATAGTGTTTTTAAGAGGGGTAGTTAGTAATGTGCATTAAGTGGGCAGGGCACGGCTGTGCAATGCCTCCTCTTGAGATATCATTAAGTGCACATGTGTTCATTGCAAATTTGACAGTGCATGATGATTCCTATGCAGTAATTGCAATTGCAGTCCACGCCCACTC
Source organism: Ichthyophis bannanicus (assembly GCA_033557465.1). Taxonomy (NCBI): domain Eukaryota; kingdom Metazoa; phylum Chordata; class Amphibia; order Gymnophiona; family Ichthyophiidae; genus Ichthyophis; species Ichthyophis bannanicus. Next base: position 619,264,988 of record CM066034.1, on the reverse strand, counting down.
TCCACTCATAACCCACCCAGTTCCTGCCCCATCACATGTTAATCAGTTAATCTCAATTTTTATTATGCTGGCAATTTTTTATGTGCAGTAGCCAGGGGCAGCTCAAGGCAATCTGCTGCCTGAGGCGAAGGATGAGATGGCAGCCCCCCCCTCCTGAACCTGGGGGGGGGAGGGTTTCTCAAAACTGCAGTCAGGGACTGAACCAAATCAAAAATTCAATTAGATAATGTGGAGGAAATAAAAAGATGTTCACACACCACAGAACTAAAAGAGAGAGTGAGAACCACTGCACAGTTCATAACACCAAATTAAATAGCTCATTTTTATTTTGTTGTTATAAACTATGTTATGGTTTTTGCTTTTTCTTTTTCAACATATATTTTGCACTCACAGACCCCCCCCCCCCTCCCCTCAACTGAGCAGAACTAGGACATCTGGCCATCTCACTAACAACCATTCTGCAGTATCAAGCATATTGTGAACTAATACAAAACCCTACAAAAATCATTTATGATCTACAAGGCCAAATCAACCATATCATACCAGCATAAACTTCCAAAACTCAAACAACAAGGGGTCTCCCAGCACTATAAATACTGTAGCAGGCCCTAGAACATCCATACAACTACTGAAAAGCTAAACAAGTCAAATTACTACAGTATAGGTCCCTTCATACAAACTCCATGTTCACAGAACTCCTGGCCTCGGTCACACACTCAGAACACAGACCCTCACCAAGTACAGAATAAGTGAGGATAACCTGAAGTGAAAATGAAAATATGTAGATAAAAATTTAACTGAAAGCCCAAGAAGACAGACTCTGCATGCAATGCAATACCAGAGAAATAAAAGAGACTTTTCCCCTGTACTGTGTAAAATATAAAAATAGTGCAAAGTCCAATCAATCATTTGAAAATAAAATTATTTATTCTACCTTTGTCTAACCATTTTATACTCTGATCATAATGGTTTTAGTATGAGGCTTCTGCTTTCTTCTGTCTTCTCTTCGCTCTATTTCTATGGCCTCTACTCTACTTGCCATTTCTTTTCTCTCCTTTTGTTTTCTTCGCTTCCTTCCATTTTGGATATTTATTTTTTTCTTTCCAACTTTCTTCCATTTATTTCCCTCTCTCTCTGGCCACCCAGATTTCATTACGCCTTACTATCCAGTTCTCAGTCTCCCTCATTTTTACGTTATCTACCTACGGCTTTTCAGCCTTCACCTCCAGTCCTTCCATTCCCCAGCTCGTCTTCCCCTCTGTGTTGTCCAGCATTTGTCCTCCTGTCTCCCCCCCGTCCAACATTTGTCTCCCTGCTTCCCACCACCAGCATTTGTCTTCTTGCCCCCTCCCCTGTTGTCCAGCATTTGTTCCCCTGTCTCTCCTCCCATTCTACAGAATTTGTCCTCCTGTCCCCCTCCCAGTATTGTCCAGAATTTGTCCTACTGTCTCCTCTGGTTAGCCAGCATTTGTCCTCCTGTCTCTCACCCCCCCCCCCCCCATTCTCCAGCACTTGTCATCTTGTTCCCTCCCATTGTCCAGCATTTGTCCTCATCTCCCTCCCATTGCCCAACATTTGTCTCTCTGCTTCCCCTTCTCCAGCATTTGTCTTCCTGCCCCGCTTCCCTATTTTCCAGCATTTGTCCCAATCTCCCCCTATGTCCAGCATTTGCCCCGTCTATCCCCTTTTTCTAGCACTTGTCCCCCTGTCTCCCTCCTTTGTCCTTTATGTCCCTCTGTTTCCCCCCTTTGTCCAACATTTGCCCCCCTGTCTCTCCCCTTTTTCTAGCACTTGTCCCCCTGTCTCTCCCCTTTGTCCAGCATTTGCCCCGTCTCCCCCCTTTGTCCAGTATGTCCCCCTATCTCCCTCCTTTGTTCAGCATTTGCCCCCTGTCTCTCCACTTTGTCTAGCCCTTGTCCTCCTGTCCCCCCTCCCTCTACTTGCACCTCTCTTCCTGCAAATGGTCATCCGGAGGCAGCAGCACTCGGCTATTTTAGATTTTGCCGCCTCTGGCCTGCCTCTGCCTTCCCACTACTTTTTTTCCCCTCAAGAATGCTTGCAGCGAGAAAACAAAAATGACAGGAAGGCAGAGGCAGGCTAGAGGCAGCAACATTTAAAATGAAAATAGCCAGAGTTCTGCTGCTGCCAGACAAATCAGCCTGATCATTTGCAGGGTTCCTGCAAGCGATCAGGCTGGTTTGTCTGGTGAAGGCACTCCAGCTCTGTTTTAATTTCCCGCTTGGGAAAGCAGAGGCAAAATAAAGCATAGTTACTCACCTGTAATAGGTGATCTCCGGGAACAGCAGGAATTGAATCTTCACATATGGGTGATGTCAGCACCGACAGAGCCCATGTGGGAACGCTCCCCAACGTCCTATAGGAAAGCTTTTGGGAGCATCCCACTGCACCTGTGCTACTGCCTTCCCACCTTTCCAACTCTCCCTCCTCAGCTGGATTTGTAGCTGAGATAAAAGGAGAGTAGGAGAGAGAGAAAGAGAGATACAGCTCTTAGGGGAGGAGGGTGGGTTGTGAAGACTCAATTCCTGCTGTTCCTGGAGATCACCTGTTACAGGTGAGTGACTATGTTATCTCCAGGAACAAGCAGGAATGTAGTCTTCACATATGGGACTCCCTAGCTTGGAGATGCCAGGGAGATGACCCCAGAGAGAGCAGCAAAACACAGGCTGAATTGGGTCATGTTTCCTCCCAAGGAACTCTGGTATCGAAACCCGGGACGTGGGGGGGGGGGGGGTAGGAGTTGTTCTAAGTCTGAAAGAGATGCTGGAGAACAGCCTGGCCAAATGAGGCAAATCAACGGGAGTCCTTATCCAAGCAATAATTGGCTACAAAGGTGTGGACAGAGGACCAGGTTGCTGCTTTGCAGATTTCATCAATCGCCACTGAACGTAGATTTGCCATAGAGGCAGCCATTGTTCGCACATTGTGTGCTGTGACATGACCTTCGAGAGAAAGTCCTTTACTCTCATAGGTAAAAGAGATACAGTCTGCAATCCACTTGGAGAAAGTGGCTTTCATTCACTACCTGCTATCTACATTCCTATGCCGGTCAGATGAGCGTGCTTGGCTCAGATCCCACTCCCTTGCAGACTTTCTACACTTCAAATTCATATTTATCTCTTTCCAGCTCTTACCAAACAAGATTATTATGTCCATCTGACTAATGCCTCTGACCCTCACTGTCTCTACTACTCTCAGCTCTCTCATCAAAGTGTCTCTGCCTCCAACCCCTCACTCCCTTTCTGCCCAAACCCCCAAACCCTTTCTGCCCAAACCTTGGCTGACTATTTCCATGACAAAATCCACAAGATCACCCTCCAATTCCCCACAAGGTCAGCTACTTCCCCTCCTCACCCTCTTGACTCCCAACTTTCCCCCTCTACCTCTGCTACCTCTCTTCCTTTTCTGTGATCTCTGAAGAGGAAACTGCACAACTTCTTTCTTCCTCCAAACTCACCACCTGCTCCTCTGATCCTATCCCCCACCCGCTTCTCTGATCCTATCCCCACCCATCTCCTAAATCCCATCTCCTCTACTATTGTCCCTTCCATCTCTCATATTCTCAACCTAGCTCTCTCCACTGCAACTGTCCCTGCAGTCTTCAAGCATGCTGTGGTTTCACCTCTCTTCAAGAAACCCTCACTTGATCCTACCTGTCCTTCTAATTATTAAGCCATCTCCCTCCTCCCCTTAGTTTCTGAACTACTTGAACATGAAGTTCACTGCTGCTGCCTTGGCTTACTCTCCTCTCGTGCCCTTCTGGATCCTTTACAATCTGGCTTTTGTCCTTTACATTCTACTGAAATTGCTCTTGCCAAAGTCTCCAGTGACTTGTTCCTGGCAAAATCCAAGGGCCTTTACTCTGTCCTCATCCTTCTTGATCTCTCTGCTGCTTTTGACACTATTGACCACAACCTTCTCCTTGATACCCTGTCCTCACTTGGTTTTAAGGGCCCTGTACTATCCTGGTTCTCCTCCCATCTCTCCCATCGCTCTTTCAGTGTTAGTTCTGGTGGCTCCCCTTCTGCTGCTATCCCGCTCTCAGTTGGTGTACCCCAAGGATCTGTCTCGGGTCCATTCATTTTCTCTCTATATACCCAGTCCCTTGGTGTGCACATTTCTTCCCATGGCTTTCAGTACCATCTTTATGCTGACAACTTCCAGATCTACCTCTGTACGCCTGAAATCTCTCCAGCAATCCAGACCAGGATCTATGCCTGCCTGCTTTTCTGACATTGCTGTGTGGATGTTTCACCGCTGCTTGAAATTGAACATGGTCAAGATTGAGCTACTTATTTTTTCCCCTAAAACCTCCTCTCTTCTTCATCCTTTCTCAGTCTCTGTGGATAACTCTCTACTCCTCCCTGTTTCCTTGGCTCGCAACCTTGGGGTTGTCTTTGACTCCTCTCTCTCCTTCTCCACACACATTCATCTGATAGCTAAGACCTACTGTTCTTTCTCTATTACATCAATAAAATCTGCCCATTCTTTTCTGAACACACTACTAAGACACTTATCCACTCCTTAACCACCTCCCATCTTGACTACTGTAACCTACTCTTTGCTGGTCTCCCTTTGAATCATCTCTCTCCCCTTCAATCTGTTCAACAATCTGCTGTGTGGCTAATCTTCTGCCAGCCTCATCATGCTCATATTACCCCTCTTCTCAAGTCACTTCATTGGCTCCCTATCCGTTTCTGCATCCATTTCAAACTTCTCCTGCTGACCTGTAAGTGCATTCACTCTGCAGCTCCTCACTACCTTTCTTCTCTTATCTCTTCTTACACCCCCCACCCTCAGAACTCCGCTCTTCTGGCAAATTGCTTCTATCTGTGCCCTTTTCTTCTATTGCTAACTCCAGACTTTGCTTTTTTCATCTTGCTGCACCTTATGCCTGGAACAAACTACCTATGTCTGTATGCCAGGCGCCTTCTCTAACCCTTTTTTAACCCTGGGAGTACTGATGGGGTCAAAAGTGACCCCATTGCAAGTTTCACAACGCATATCTCGGAAACTAGTTGTTCAAGAATGCAATCTTTTTATGACTTTTCACATGTCAATATTTATTTATTTATAGACTTTTATATACCGCACTATTAGGCATCAGCGCGGTTCACAAAAAACAGTGAGATACACAATTCAACAGTACTTTGTGTTTACAGAAAACAGGAGAATATAACTCGGATAACAGGGTATATAATTAATAAACATAGTCATAATATCATAATATTCTCTTTATAATGCACAATGAGAGGAATAATTTTCATCCGCTAGGTGACGCTAGTGATGAATTGCAGCACAGAGTACCAGTGTGGTCATTTTTGACCCCCGTTGCTTACGTCCAGTTTGGATCGTGATACAATTTGCAGTTTTGTGAATTTTTTGATCTGTCAATGGAATTTATCATTAATTATGTGATTTATTTTTTGTACCCTTATTTTATGAAAATTACACATTTTCTGTAATTGATATTGTTTATTGTTTATTTACATTTGATATACCGCCCCCCATTACATCGGGGCGGTTTACAGTACAAAAATAAAATTCAAAATTAGAAAAGGAAAAGAAAGTTACAATAATCTGAGAGGTACAGGAGACAAGAGGAAAGGACAGCAATTGAGAGAGAAGAGAGGGGTCAGAGGAGATTTATAGAGAAACATTAAAAGCTAAGGAAAAAAAATGGGTTTTAAGATATCATATGTTCTCTCATTATTTCCGATGAAATCTAAAGGCTTTCAGCTCATTCATCATGATTATGGTACCCCTATAGTAAAACTGCTTTTTGTTTTATTCAACTTTATCTTTATTTATTTTAGGTTATTATTTATGATGTCAAAATGAAAGTATTCAGCTGCCCAAGTAAGAGAAATATTGCAACGAGATGCTGACAGTGACGGCTCTGAGTCGTCTGATGATGCAGCATATTCAGCAAGCGAAAAAACATATCAGCCAAGTTCGGGAGATAAATCTGATGATGACAGTCATGATTCAGATGGCGACAGCACTTGGTCGCCAAGTGAATGTGAGACTGATGTTGAGCCGGTAACATCGCCTGCAGCAAAGAGTCAAGTTACAGGTCGAGGAAAAGGTCAAGGCTGTGCTGGACGGGGAAGAAGGCAGGAGTCCTCGGTGTCAGAATCATCTGTGAGGAATCTTAGTTGTGGTCATAGAGGAGCTAAGAGGTCATCAACTATAAGCACAATTGTTGCCATTGAAGCCTATGTATCTAAGGATGCCACATCATGGAACAGGAAACCTATAAAGCAAGCTGCTGGAAGATATGCCAGAGCTAATGTCATGCCCGTACAACAAGGTCCTACAAGGTATGTTGTATGAAATGTTGATGGCCCTCTCGCAGCATTCCACTTGTTCATGAGGAAGAACTTATTGAATGAAATCATGATGTGGATGAGCAAACAAGGAAGATACATTTATGATGACACCTGGAAAGATTTGACAGACAGAGAATTTCAATGTTTTCTTGGACTTGTGATCCTCTCAGGTGTGTACAAGTCACAAAATGAATCCATAGTTTTTGATACCTGGGAAACAACTCTAAGTGACCCCTTTGTTCCTGGTGAAAATGTTTCCGTGGATGAGCAACTGCTTACATTTCGTGGCCGTGTTCCATTCAGACAATATATTCCCTGCAAACCTGGGAAATATGGCATAAAGCTATGGATGTTGTGTGACAGTGCAACGTCATATGTTCTGCGTATTCAAGTATATACAGGAAGGGAACTCGGACAAAACAGGGAACAGAATCAGGGTGAAAGGGTTGTGCTGCAACTCACTGAAGGATTGACGTGATCTGGCAGAAATGTTACTGTTGACAATTTCTTCTGCAGTTTATCCCTGTCACGGAAATTGCTAGAAAAACAAATGATACTTTTGGGGACAATTCAAAAGAACAGAAAAGAATTTACCTCCAGAATTTGTAACAGCAAAGGGCTGAGAGATATTCACTTCACTGTTTGCCTTTCGCGATGACGCCACTTTGGTTTCCTATTGCCCGAAGAAAGGAAAAGTGGTTTTTCTTCTGAGCAGTTTGCATTATCAAGAAGAAGTAGATAACACACATCTAGACAAAAAACCACGCATGATCTTGGACTATAATTCTAGTAATGGTGGATTAGATACGGCAGATAAAATGTTGCACACGTATACCACAAAACGAATGACAAGACGCTGGCCAGTGACAATCTTCTACAACATGTTGGACATCAGTGCCATCGGTGCTTTGAACACCTTCATTGTTTGGATGTCACTAAATCCAGAATGGCAGTCCAAGTCAAAGCACAGACGTCATCTATTCCTCTTGGAATTAGGAAGCAGCTGCTTCAGAGTAATTGCAGCGAGACTTCCTCCAGCATTGAAGAAGCCACTGATGCCGTTTGCAATAATATCGGGATCCCAAAGAAAAGGGCAACGTGTCACTGCTGTTCCAGAGAAAAAGACAAGAAAAGCAACATAGTTTGCACCTCCTGCAAGCGCAATGTTTGCAAAGAACATTCAGAAATTGTCTGTGTCTCATGCAAATGACTGTAGTACTTTACTGTGTTCATCAAGTGCATGCAAAAACTGCTTTCATGGCAACTCTTCTTCATGTAATTTTATGATAAAGCATTAAATTTCAAAACATTTAACCTTCATATAATAAATAATTAATTCAGAATAATATTTTGTCTGTTTAGTTTAAAATGTTTAAGGTTAACAATTAAAATTTGTCGTGGGGTCATTTATGACCCCAACGGTATTTAGGGGTATGTTTACTAAACCGGGCTAACGGTTAACCCGGGCTATCTGCCACTAAATCCCATATTATTCAATGGGACCTAGTTGCAGATAGCCCGGGTTAACCGTTAGCCCGGTTTAGTAAACATACCCTTTAGTGTGTGCAAAAAATCTCGGTAATTCCAGGGTTAAATCCAGGCTGAAAATTCACCTCTTCGCTGCTGTGTTTGCATCTTGACTCACCTGATCTCCTTGTTTCTTTATCATTCCCCCTTGTTTTATCCCTGTCTACACCTTCTATGTTGTCTGTCTTGACTAGATTGTATGCATTGATGAGCAGGGACTATCTCTTACATGTCTGTGCAGTGCTGCATACATCTTTTAGTGCTATACAAATGCTCAGTAGTAGTAGGCGTAGTAGACAGTATTGAGATTGTGTATATTGTGTGCAAATTTTCCTGATATGGACCTACCTATATGTGCATACTGTGCATGGAGCAGAGTCCCCTGAATTGCACTCTGCGACTGCAGCATAGGACAAGAGCAACATGCATGTGGGTAAATCACAGAATCTTTCCAGTGTCACCAACTAAGTGACTGAATTGGACATTCACAAAGGCCAGCCCTCCACCTGAGCCTAGTTCCCTATAGGCTGCAGCTGCACCAAGTGGGCTGACAGTGTTGCCATGGATACAGCTGTTATGGCAGTTGGCATTAATCAGGCCTTTCACATGTGTAAATTGGTGTGTCCTGAGGCCTGGCCTCCCCCCTGATCTTTCCAGTCAAACCAGCAGGCGCTATGGGAGTTGCACAGCAGTGCCATGTTGGGAGGTAAGTATAGGGGAATGCAGTGGGTATGGGCCTTGACAATGATATAAATGGGAATGCATTCCAGCGTCACAGCCATAAGTTGCAACTACTTACTGAAAACTAATTATCTGCTTGTAAATGGTGCCTCACACAGTATGTGGAGCTGCTGAAGAGCTGACCTGCAGTATGTTGTATGCACAGCCATAAGCCTGGGCATCACATTCATGCACAGTGCATTGCTGCAGCTCACAGTCTTCTGGACACACACACACACACACATACACACATGACCAAAAAGTGGTGCAAGTTGGAATTCTTACCTGCCCCTTAGGCCTTCTTTAATGCTCCACCATTGTCAATGCCTGCTCAGTGTGCAGGTATTATTAGCGCACTCTGCAATGCTCAGAAGCTATCAATGCCTGCTCAGTATGCTGGTACTATTAGCTATTAGCATACTCTGCCATCCAGTCATTGGTGGTGCAGTTTCTCAGTGTGGCAGGACTCATGCTGGACAAAATGTTGAAGTTTGCACATGATACACTTCTGGAATAGTAGGATAAAATTAAGACACCTTGACATACCATTCCTGATCCACAGGCTGGTCTTGAACCTGTTACATTTCTCTCATACACACTGGCCATGTGTTTGGAGCTACAGAGCAGCTGCATGGGTTCATCAATCCATGGGTATATATGTGGTCATTGTCAGGATAAATGAGGGCATGAGTTGGAGTATGCTTATATCTGCTTGCATCTCTGCATGCTCTGTGCCATACTTGTCTGATAAGGTATGCTAAGCAGGGGTGGGAAAGGGACATCTTGTGAGATCTGTATGTTGCACTGCATTGATATGCTGCTGGTTCAACCTATGTTCCCATTTTCTGGTGTGTGCTTGTGAGCCAGTCATGGAATAATCTCATATTTTGCAGACCACAATATATAATTTAGATTAACATGTGGCATAGATGGTTGTAACTGAGTACTTACTTATGTCACCACACAGATTATCGTCATCATTTGGCAGATGAGAGAGAAGGGTGGCAATTTTTCCTCTGGCATGGGCTATCATATTGCATAGTAGTCCTGCCTCAGTGGCATAGTTTTCACCCCATATGCCCATATCCACTCAATATGTGTCAATGAGAGGCATCCTGATCCCAGGGCAAGCACATCCACTGGACAAACTAGCCAGGTGCCAGAATCCATCGATCATGGTAGACAGCATGCCGGCCAATCCCTCCCTCCCTGCAAGCATGGCACAGCCACCACTTCAGTGCTGCAGGTAGCCTTATTGCAGTTGCACACATGCAGTTAGTCACAGCATGCTGCTCCTGCCCTCCCCCCTTCCAATGGGGGATATGGGCATGCGTGCTGATGCCTTAGACCTCGGAAGGGAGGGATCACCATGTGCTCCACTGTACCTGCTGCACTGCACCTGAAAAGCAGGGCCAAGACACAGATTTCTTCTGCACCAGGCTGCAGCTTCTGCAACCGCCACCCCCAATCTCATACACACACAGTGCTGACATGGCAGCATGGTGGCACAATTCATTTTTGACTATGCCAGCATGTATGTGTGCTGCCATTGTCACAGCACAGTCATACCAGACATCGGAGATGTACACCCTAGACAGCCGCCTTGTCAGCCTAGTGGTCCAGCCAGTCCCACTGCATTGCTCACATGAAACCTCCTTTGCCAATTTGGCACCAACAACATAGTGCCCTTTATTAATAGGTCATCTTTCTGTTACTGTCAACTACTATCACTAAGTTGAGAGCTATAACGGGAGGAGCACATTGTATGCATTTAAATAGCCTCTCTCCCCTCAGAAATAGTCCTTAACGCAAGCTTTCAGATGGCATTAGGGTCCCCAGCAGAGCTGCCTCTAACGCACAGTAACACAAATAAGCATTAAAGGGGCACACGCCATCCCTGCTCTGCCCCATTAATGCCCACTCTCCTCTTCTTTTTACATTAACGCTAAGGGACCAGCTTCCCCACATTAATCCAGTATTATTGGTACTTTCCGCAACATTAACCACTCACGGATGCTGATAACGCCTGTTAACAGTACCTTTGATCCCTTATCGCTCTATAGTAAACATACCCAACAATTTTTAGAGATAGCACTAAAATTGGTGGTATACCAAACAATCAAGCAGCAAACTGAAGGGAGATTTGGATAGACTAGGATAAAAAACTAACAAGTGGGAAATTTGGTTCAGTAGACAAGTGTCAGAAGAGGCTGTATAAAATGAAACATTCATTAAAGAGAATCACAGGTTAGGGGCAAATATAATAGTTTGCTAGCTTTTCTGAGATATTATTTAACCACCAATTTCATTCAGCTTTATATTCAAGGTACAGTATAAACTGCTAAATTGAAATCAGCTTATCAAAAGACACAGTTTGTTGGCAATGAATTACGATGTGTATGGGTAAAGTAAGAAATAATGGGGCAATAAAACATAGGCAATAAAAAACAAATATATCTGATGCACACTTAACAAGGGATGCAAAAAGGTTTAGCATGGATCCAGTAATAAATGTCCCCAGCAGCATTAGCTATTTGCATGCACAGAAATCCAAAACCGCATTGGCTAAAAAGTGAGAGCATGTTAATTGGCAAGGGGAAGGTAAATAGAATCAATACTCTACACTGATCATGTCCTACTCATGTTGACTTGACTCCTACATATAAACATAAAAAAGATGGAAAACCCCTAAAGTTAAACTATAAGAAACCAGAAACGTTTTGGTAAAAAGTTGAATAATGGAAAATGAAGCATCCTAGCTTTTGTCAGCTGAATGTTTTCATTCTTACCATGGCATGGAAGGGGGGAAGGGATTCATTACATCCCTTACAACACCATGTGGTGCACCAACCCAGCAACACTTATGGCCCTCTTACTCCTAGGCGTGTCTTTGTTGGGCACACAGACAAATACCACCATTACATGCCACCCCTGCCAAATCCCCATCATTCAAATCACTAGGCTGAGGCCACCAAAATACTGGCCTGACCACGCTGACCACCATCACCAAAGTCCCAAATACCTGACCCCAGTCACATTAGAGCCCCGCACACATGCACCAGCAACCCCATCAAATGTGTCCTGATCAATGCACATTCCATCTGCAACAAAAAATAGACCCTGCATGACTGCATTACCGATGACAACATTGACCTTATGTGCATCACCGAAACGTGGCTCTCTGATGGCAAGAATGTCCTGATTAACCAACTCAACACTGTCACCCACAACATTCACAATTGCCCACAAAACAGCAACAGAGGAGGTGATGTATGCATACTCTCCAACAAAACCCTGGAATTAAAAACATCAACTCCATCTCCACATTAGTCACAGACATCCTCATTATAGTGAACAAGCACTTCACCATCTGCCTCGCTTACAGGGCACCGAACAACAAGGCTGAGGATCTAGAATCTCTGCTCGATGCAGTCTGCTCACACGCGTCTCACCAAAAACACCTTATCCTGAACCTACTATCAGCATCTGCCATCCAAAGCACTGCCTTCCTCCAGGCCATGAAGGACCTACAATACACACAGCTCATCTCCACACCAACTCACACCAAAGGAGGAATTCTTGATCTGGTTTTCTTCCCGGACCCCCTGCTAACTTCGCCAAAATACATCCCCCCCCCAAGTTACAACCCCCATCCCCTGGTTGGACCACCACCTTGTCACATTCACGCTCCCCCAGCAATACATCAATATGTCCCCCGAGCTGCAACCCCCACAGCAAGACAATTCACAACCATCAATGAACACTCCTTTCTCAAAAATACCCTCCCATGTCTAAAAGACGTATCTACAGAAATAGAAGCTAACCTCGATGCAGCAATCAGCACCTGGCACTCTACCATCTCCAGTGCCACCACTGCACCTACCTGGACTAATTCCTCAACACAGCGCTCATACCTACCATGGTACTCTACCAAGCTAAGGGAACAGAACAAACACTCTGCCACATCGAGCGCCAGTGGCAGAAATCCAAGAGCCCCGAACACCAAGCCACATACATGGAAAAGTTCAAAACTTATTGTAGCAATACGCTTGAGGCCAAATGGGAATAATATGAGAACACCTTCTTCTGAGCCCTTAACAAGCCTAGAGAGCTGTTCGACCTGGTCAGATCTCTCACAAGAGATCCCACCCAACAACATCAAGGCTGCACACTCAACCTCCAAGACATGGCCAACTACCTCCAGACTAAGCATGGTTCCATCACCCCCACACGCACACTCACTATACCACCTGCAAGCAAATCGGCAGATACTATCCAGCCCTGGACCACCTTCAGAGATTTAACCCCAGAGGAGCTCGATTTCATCATTTCTCACATCACTACAACAACCTCTCTACTCAACCCCTGCCCGGTAGCATGGATAAAGACTGCCAGAACTCATTTGCTCCCCCCCTCCTCAAATGAGCCTCCATCTGCCCCCTCAAAAAAAAGCCTCACCTGGACCCAATCTCACCTTCATCATACTGTCCCATAGCCAGCATACCCTTTCTGGCAAAGTTCATCAAAAAGGCAGTTCAAATTCAGCTGCAAGAGCATGTCAACCAACATGCACCACTTGACCAATACCAGCATGGCTTTCGCCCCCACCACAGCGCAGAAACTCTACTGACATTGCTTCTCTCAATGCTCATCACAGGGTTGGAGTCAAAGTCAAGCGGATTCATACTACTATTCCTGGGCATCTCCGCAGCCTTCGACACAGTATCCCATCAAATGCTGCTAGACCAGCTTATAAGATTGGTGTACAGGACAAACCCCTCCAATGGTTCCAACTCCTACTTCTCCCAGTGTACTCAACAGATCAAGCTAGACCCATGCACCTCATCCCCATATACCCTACCACAAGGAGTTCCACAGGATTCAGTGCTCTCCTCTTTGCTGTTTAACATCTATAGCCAACCCTTATGTGCAACCATCGAAGGGTTCAACGTCAGCTTCCGAATCTACGCCGACGACATAATGATATTCACCCTCTTCTCCACAGATGCACCCGACTATTCCACTATTACAGTCTGCTTCAAGGAAATAGTCAAATGGCTTCAGCACCAAAACTTAGCTATCAACCACATTTAGACCGAGATCCTATATGTCACCAGAGACCCCACTTTCACCCCACCCCCGGTCATCAAAATTGACAACACGGACCTCCAGGTCAAAACTCAAGTAAAGTCACCCTAGATCAGCAACTCATCTTTCAGGCATGCATCCAGAACATCACCAAGGCAGTCATTTACAAGCTCAGGACACTATGCAGCTTACACATGCTACTCTCCCACGACAGCTTCTGTACAGTCTGTCAGGCCACCATCGCCCCTCTTTTTAACTACTGCAACTCTATATAACAAGGGTTGCTGAAGTGTACTATCTTACCGTTACAGCTAGCACAGAACACCACAGCACACACAGTCTTCATAGCACCTAAGCACTCCCACATCACCCCCATACTGGAATCCCTCCATTCACTGGCTACCCATCACCTCTAGAATTACATTCACAGTCCTTACCATCATACACAGAGCCCAACACGGCATCACAGCCCAGCACCTGCAAATGTCCATCAGCACCTCTAAGACCAACAGGCCATGCAGGGAAAGCACACAGAACCTCCTCAGACTGACACTGCTAGTCTGCAAGTGCACCCAACACACCTGCTTATGAGTACTCTATGCTCCCACATGCTGGAACATACTGCCACCCACCCGGCAAAGCATCCAATCAAGCAGAGCCTTCAGCAAGTACCTAAAAACCTACTTATTCCAAGAGCACAATGGCATACACGAACACCCCTGAGGTGCCACTAGTCGACCATTGCAATCAGTCGAACATCCACTGCACTCTCATTGAGCCCACATCAACCCACTGACACTATGCCAAGCTATTATAACCTACTGATACTATCCCAAACCTCACCAAGCCTAGTCCTCCGCCTTCCCACTGCCCGACCCCCTAACCCATTTAATCCATGTCAACCCATTCAACCCATTGTAACCCACCCCAACACATACACCCCACTGTACCTCATTGTAACCCAATCTCATTTAGTTTTTGTTATCTGTTCAGTTTTGACTGGTAGAAAAACAGTATACCAAAAATGGTTAAATAAATAAACAAACCCAAGCGATCAAAGTGTGATGTGAATGTGTTCAGTCTCAAGTAGCAGTAAACCCACTATAGGGACGGTTTACTAAAGACCATGCCAGTAATGTGCAATTACAATGTGATATCAGCTGTGGAGGTTATCTGTAATGTTTGTGACTATGTGCCTTGATCCTCCATGCACATAGCAATTGTGCAGCACTTCACTAACTGGCATGTGGGTACAACTAATACACCCATACTAATGGCAACAGTCATGCTTTGTGAATGCCCATAAGGTTCATGCTAACCACAATACATCATCAATGCCCTAAGCCACCCTATCTCCACTCATTAACGAATTAACCATGTCACTAGCACAGCCAGCCACCTCCACCTCTGACACATGGACAGCTGGGGACACTGCAGACCAATGAGTGGACTGCAGATAGCTAGAGGGTCACTTCTTAAAACAACAGCAACTGCCCAAAATAACACAAGCCAGTAGGATGACAAACAGAAGAGTGAACAGTACTTAACAAAACCGACCAAAGGCTCAAGTGCTGATGGATGAAGGACTGTTTTGCTACTAGCGTTCACACGTTCCCAAGCCAATAATTGCAATTGAATTCAGAGCAATAAAACAAAAGTGCTCAATCTCCCGAGACCTGCTTGTGACATCTGAAAGGGTTACTCAAGAGAGAATACACTGCATTATCCAAGCAAAAAACTCCACCCACCAATTCAGTCAAGACAGACCATGCACACTCCACATGTACAAAAACTAGCTCCAGCAAAAGCTGCTCAGACATTCTGACTGGCTTACTGTTTTATGTCATCATACAAATCTTTTGTGACCTTCACAGCATGCCACAAGGGCTATATAAGACTCTATACTCAGACCAAACTGTCTATGCTACGTGATTGTGCAGAATGTTCAGACTACTCCATTGCCATGGTCTGACCACCACAAGATATTGTTTGAGCTCTATCTGCTCAAGACCGCCCAAAAAAGAAAAACACAACACCAAGGAATGTACAGATTCTGAGACTTCAACAAAGAAGCCATCCTTGAACACCTCAACCCTCTAATGGAATCATCCTCAATAGACACCACAAAATTAGTTGATTGGAATAATTGGTAGCTACATTTGCAGTACTTCCTTCAAAGCAAGTATCGAGCTGATGTGCCTCAGCATCCTGGTACTCGAAAGATATAAAAGAGGCAAAACTTAAACTGAGACACCTTGAGTGAAGACCCCGACCATCAAAGACCATCAAGCAAGATGACTACAATAAACTGATAAACCAAAGAAAATGAGAATATCACAATAACCTCATTTTCAAATCCCTCAACTGCACTAGAGAATTGTTCAAAATCACCAAATCACTCTTACAAACTCCCCTACTCCAAAAGGCTCAAGTTTGAACCCACAAGATTATGCCACATATTTCCAAAACAAATTCTCTTGTACTAAAGATACAATATTTTTATTTATTTTATTTATTTATATCTCTTATATACCGCGCTATTATAATCAGTGTGGTTTACAGTTGAACAAAACATACTACAATGCATCAGGTCACATTGAGTTTACATTGAACAGGGGTAGTAAACTTGGAAGAACCGGGATAACTATATACAAATTATGGACATTCTTACAGGACATATAAGGATAGTAAACAGATGCCTAAGCTCCTGGGTCAGGGAGAGAAGGTAGGGGACAGGTGATTAACCATTCTCTAAGGGAGGCTGATCAATGGGGCGGGCTAGGTAGGAGGGTAAGGTGATGGCTGTGTGCTTTCCAGAATTATTATCAGGGTAATGTAGCAGGAACAAGTGATGTTTGAGAGCTTTTCTGAATAACGGTAGATTGGAGATAGCTCGGATTTCTGCTGGGAGGGCTTTCCAGGCCATAGGTGCGAAAATGGAGAAGGCTCTACTGGCTGTTGTCTTTGTACATTTTGTCACTGACTTAGGGACTTCAAGGGTATTCATCAATGTAGATCTCCTTAATCTGTTGGCTGGAGTGCTGTGGAGAAGTTTACTGATGGGCGTGGGTGGCTGGTTCTTGAGGGCTTTGAATGTCAAGACAAGAGTCTTGTAGTGTATTCTGGCCTGCAGGGGTAGCCAGTGTAGGTTCTTCAGGACTGGTGTTATATGGTCTGACCTTGATAGACCTACCAGAACCCTCCCAGCAGAGTTCATGGCAAGTCGGAGTGGGCTTAGAGTCGACTGTGGAAGTCCTGAAGGATGATGGTAGCGAAGTCGAGATGAGGAATAACTAGAGCTTGGAAGATTGATCGGTAATCAGGGAAGTCCAGTAGTGGTCGGAGATGACGTAGAGATCTGATTTTGTGATAAATCGCTTTTGTGGTGTTTTTGATATGTGCTGACATGTCTAGCCTCTGGTCAAGGGTAATACCTAGATAGCGAATTGTGGGTTTTGCCTTAAGTTCTGTGTTGTTGACTTGTAGTGAGGGAGGTGGCGTGAACTTCTGGTTTCTCGTGATGAATAGAACATCTGTTTTGCTGTGGTTAATTCGTAGATTTTGAGAAAGGAGCCAGTCTGCCACTGCTTCAAAGCATCTTAATATTGGGGAGAAGTCAGGTTGATCAATCTTGAAGGGTGTGTAAATGAGGATGTTGTCTGCATAGGCTAGGCATTGGACATTGAAGGATCGAATTAATGCACAGATGGGCTGCATGTAGATGTTAAACATCAATGCAGATAGGGATGAGCCTTGAGGTGCGTCTTGTTTCAGTGGGAATGGCTCTGAGGTCGTGGATCCTGCTCTGACTTGTTGCCATCTATTGCACAGATAAGATTTACACCAGGCTAGCGCTGAGCCTAGTATTCCTTTTTCTTTGAGGCGAAGTAAGAGTGTTTGGTGGTTCACCGAATCAAAAGCGGCTGCTATGTCCAAGAAGATGAGGACATATCTTTGGTGGGTGTTGTCAAGACCAGTGACTAGATTGTTAAAGAGGGTTGTAAGGATGGTATCAACACTGTGTGCTTCTCTAAAGCCATGCTGGGATGGGTCCAGAGGTGCTTCAATATCGACATGGTGTTGAATTTGTCGCTGGACTACCTTCTCAAAGATTTTGGCAAGTAGAGGGATGCTCGAAATTGGTCTAAAGGACTCAACTTCACTCAATATCACTAGATCAGCTACCCATAAACACAGCCAACAACCCATCAAACTGGACCCAGTTCACTTTGATTTCAAAAATGCAACTCAATCAAATTCTTTCCATGATGAATACTACCACTTCTTCATTAGACCCAACCACATGGATTAAACCCAGGGGCGGCCCAAAGGGGGTGCGGGGCCATGTGCGGAGACTCGGTGCGGGGCCTCATTTGCATAAGGAACCTCATTTGCATAAATATTTGCATAATGTTACCATACACTAACTTTTAGTAAACATGCCTCTTAATGAGTATATGGATAAAGAAAGACTAAAAGATTTCTATATTACTATAATCCAGTGCCAACTGCCAGGCACAATAGGAACTACTACAAACACTGCCCATTTAGAACCCATAGCAAACCCGCTGTATCCTAACAGCACTACCAGGACTCACAAAGCATCATACTGTAACTATCAAAAGGCAACACTGCAAATATTAAACCAATACATTTCAGAGAATAACAATACATGACCTACTGGGGAAAGAGAACAAGTGGCAATGTCAAATAGGAATTACATAAACAGAATACCTCAGCTCAGTTACACATGCAGAACATAGACCATCACCAAACAAGGAAATCACAATTTAGAAACAGGAAGACAATAATTAAACTGGGAACCCCAAAAGCCAAACTTGGAATGTACAACAACACTGTAGAAATAAAACTATAAATTAATTTCCTCTTGTACTAAACAAAGCACAGACGTTAATGATGCACATTTCCCAGAGCTGACATATTCCAATTAATAAATTCAAAATAAAGAGATATTTTTCTACCTTTTGTGCATTTTTTTTCAGTTGCAATTGCTCCAGCCACTTTCTTCTGGTTTCTTCATGTCTTCTTCTAACTCTCCATCGTCTGCTGTCCATTTGTCCTTTCTTCTCCTTTCTAGTTTTTGTTCCATTCTCTCTCTACATCTGCTTTAACATACTAATCTTTCTCCTTTTGATCTTTCCTCATTTCTATTTCATATACTCAAATTTTACCCCTCCATCCTCAATCCCCACTTACTCTCCCAATATCCGGCTAATTGTAGATTTGTCTTCCCTCCCACACAAAATATTTTTCCCCTCTCCAAGCTCCATCCCATTCTAATCCTCCCCCAACATCAGCTCCCTTCTAGTTCCAGCCCCACACAGCATCCACTCCCTTCTAGTCCCCACATCAGCCCATTTCCAGTCCTAGCTCCCCCATCCATTTCCAGTCCTATCCGAGTCCCTCCATCAGCTCATTTCCAATCCCAGCCCCCCATCAGCCCATTTATAGTCCTTTCCTAGCCCCACCATCAGCCCATGTCAAATCCTAACTCCCCTCCACTCAGTCCATTTCCAATCCAAGCCCCCCATGAGCCTACTTCCAGTTCTAGCCCCTCCATGAGTCCATTTCAATCCAAGCCCCCACCACAGCCTATTTCCAATCTTAGCATCTCCCATAAGCCCATTTCCAGTCCTATCCTAGCCCCTACATCAGCCCATTTCCTGTCCTACTCCCCCCCACTCAGCCCTTTTCCAGTGCTAGCTCCCTCCCCTCACAGCCCATTTCCATTCCAAGCCCCTCTCCCCATCAGCTATTTGCAGTTCAAGCCCCCCTTCCACTCAGCCCATTTCCATTCCAAGCCTCCGTCCCCATCAGCTATTTGCAGTTCAAGCCCTCCTTCCACTCAGCCCATTTCCAGTACTAGCAACCCCCCCCCAGCCTATGACCAGTCCTAGCCCCCCCATAGCCCTTACCAGTCCTAAGCCCCACATCAGCCCATTACCAGTACTAAGCCCCCCCCCATCAGCCCATTTCCAGTCCTAGCCCCCACATAGCCCATTACTAGTCCTAACCCCCCATCAGCACATTTCCAGTCCTAACCCCCCCATCAGTCCATTTTTAGTCTTAGCCTCCCCATAGCCCATTACTAGTCCTAACCCTCCCATCAGCCCATATCCAGTCCTAACTCCCCCATCAGCACATTTTTAGTCTTAGCCTCCCCATAACCCATTTCCAGTCCTAACCCCCCATCAACCCATTACCAGTCCTAGCCCCCCATAGCCCATTACTAGTCCTAACCCCCCCATAGCCCATTACTAGTCCTAACCCCCCATCAGCCCGTTTCCAGTCCTAACCCCATCAGTCCATTTTTAGTCTTAGCCCCCCCAAACCCATTACCAGTCCTAACCCCCCCATCAGCCCATTTTCAGTCTTAGCCCCCCTATCAGCCTCCAATTCTAACCCCCCATCAGCCCATTTCCAGTCTTAGTCCCCCCCATCAGCCCATTTCCAGTCCTACCCCCCATTTACCCATTTCCAGTCTTAGCCACCCCACATTTCAAGTCCTAGCCCCCCATAACCCATTACTAGTCCTAACCCCCCCATCAGCCCACTTCCAGTCTTAGATCCCCCCCCCCCCATAGCCCATTACCAGTCCTAACCCCCATCCCGGCAGCAGCAGCCGGTTTGCTTTTTTTAAAATCTATTTTGCCTGATGTAGAATGTTTTTTGCGCGGGGCCCCCTGAAACGCGGGGCCCTGTGCAAAAAACATTCTTGTTCAATGGACGGGCCGGCCCTGATTAAACCATACAGGAAAGAGCTATCCCCACTGCTGCTTAAAATCATAACTGCTTCCCTCACTCAGGGGCCACCTAACCTAAAGGCCTCCTCAGTCAGGCCCACCTTGAAGAATGCCACAGCCAACCCTGCCTTACCCATATCTTACAGACCCATTTCCAGTATCCCTCTCCTAGCATAAATAATAAAGAAAGCCATTCAGCTCCAACTCCAAGAATTTATATTTATTTATTTATTTAGACAGATTTGTATCCCACCTTATCCTTCAGTCAAAGTGGTCACAATACAAGTGGAAGGTTACAAATAACAGGGTAGATAAGACATTAACAGATACAACTAAAATGAATTAATGTAATAAAATGGGCCTATTGGTAAAAACTATTAATTATATATCAAATTATAAGTTTCAGCAAATAGCAGGGTCTTTAAGGCCTTGCAAAAATCATTGATATCAGTCATAATTCTGAGGTCCATCGGGAGAGAGTTCCAGAGTTTGGAAGCCAGTAAAGAAGGAGCTCTTTTGAAGTTGCTTGTTTAGTCCTACAGTATTCAGCAAGGGTACTAATTACGTTGTCAGTATTGGAGTAAATGGGACACCTTTAAAATGGTTCCATCCTTACTTATCCGACCGCACGCAACAAGTCAAACTGCAAAACACCACATCAAAACCATTTCAATTGCACTAAAGACTGCCCCAAGGATCAGCACTCTTATTTAATTTATATACCACAAATTCAAACACAAACAAAGCAAGCTACATTTGATAACTGGACCAATTTCAACTTAATATCAAAATCTACTCTCAAAACTACAATAACTAACATTAATACAACAACCTCATACCTTGATCCATGCCCAGTTGATTGGATAAAGAAGACTTTCTCAATACTCTCTTCTGTCATACTACCCTAAGTGAACCTATCCTTACAAAAAGGCTACTTACCACCATCTCTCAAACACGTTCAAATACGACCTATACTTAAAAATAACACATTAGATAAATTATCCCCAAAATCATACAGACCCATATCAAGTATTCCTTTTATGGCCAAACTTATTGAAAATTGTACAAATTCAACTACAAGACTTTATTGACACATTAAACCTCCTTGATGAACATCAATATGGCTTTAGACCCTTCCATGGAGTAGAAACCTTGCTAACGATCCTTTATGACACAATATTAAGAGGTATTGATAATCCTAAACAATCCATTATTCTTGTTTTCATAGACATATCAGCTGCAATTGACAGTGTTAATCACTAAACAATGTTAAACAGACTTCAACAAAAAGGAATTACATCTACTGTTTTTAATTTTTTCAAATAATATCTATCAAACATAAATCAAACAGTAAGAATCAACACCCAAATTTATAACACCTTCAAACAAACTCAGGGTCTCCCGCAGGGTTCTGCATTATCTGCGCTATTATTTAATATTTACTTACAACCAGTTTGTAACATCTTTAAACGTCACAATGTTTATTATCTTATCTACGCTGATGATATAATGTTCTACCTCCCATTTGAAATCCCACACCCACCTCTTCAAAATAACAGAATGTTTCAATGAACTAACTGAATGGCTCAAAGAACAAAATCTACTTATCAACTTTACTAAAACTGATATATTATTCATCACTAAAAATCAAACATACATACCCCCAAACACGATCACACTAGATACTCATGAAATAAATACAAAAAAAGAAATAAAATATTTAGGTGTAATACTTGACAATAATCTAAATATGGATTCACATATAAAATATCTAACTAAAAAAATACATTACAAACTCAAAACACTAAAACAATTAAGACCATTGATTCATCTACAAGACTTTATTAATATAATTCATGCTATCATCACCCCACATTTTGATTATGCAAACACAATACTTAATGGCATTTCAAAACAAAATATTAAAAAGATACAAATAATTCAGAACATAGCTGCCAGGATGATTATGAATATAAGCCCACTTGAACATGTTACACCAATTTTGGCTGAACTTCATTGGATACCTATTTACTCCCGAATCAAATATAAAATTCTTGTCACTACATTTAAACTTATAAATAATCTTGCACCATCGGCACTCAATACACTGATTAATATAGACAAACGATCCCAAAGAAGCAGAAACTTAAATACCTTAACAATACCAAAAGATTTCACAAAAGCAAAAACAAATAAGAGAGCTTTCTCACACTCTGCTCCAATTCTTTGGAACAATCTACCTGACAACATTCGCCTGCTATCTGATATAAAGGAATTTAGAAAAAAATTAAAAACTCACTTATTCATATTACACTACAATACACCCTCAGAACAGAATACTCAAAAACATACAGGCTAACATTTATACAATAAAATAACATACACTATTATCAAAAAAAAAATCACTAATACACTATTAACCATACCACACTCTCATTCACATGATGATTATAGATTTAAACTAACAATGTATATATGTTCTAATATGTTATACCTTTAATGTTACAACATTCCTTGTAAATTATAATTATCTGTTCTATGTAAACTGACTTGGTATATTACATACCAATTAACCTACTGTTCCATGTAAACCGCACTTGATACTAGGGAAAGAGCGGTATATAAATAACTGTTAAATAAATAAAATAAATAAATAAATAAAATATATCCAGCCCACACGTCATATCCTCCGGAAATATAAGATAATGTATTATATCTATGCAGATGACATTATGTTATATACCCCAATCACAACTAAGGATCCGGACTTCTCCATCCTCACATGTCTCAATGAATAGACACATTGGCTACATGAACACTTGCTCATGCTGAATCTGAGCAAAACTGAGGCATTAGTGGTGATCAGAGATCGCACCTACATTCCGAATAAAAACCCTCAAATTCAACAGCCAGGATATCCCCATCAAGCCAGAAGTTAAATACCTTGTTGTTACCCTAGACCAGAAACTGAATTTCAAAGCACACATAAAGAAAACAACTGCAGCAATATATCATAGAATAAGGACTCTTCATAATCTCCTCCTGTTACTGGACCATAACACAGGTCTAAAAATAAAAATTTTTGACAGCTGTTTTGGTTATTCCACATAATCTTTATGTTTTTTGGTGCGCTGAATCAAAAAATGACCTCCATTTTGTCATACGACATCACGTTTCCTGACAATTTAGGTAATTATGTTAAATAAGGCAATGCCTCAAAATAAATGGAAATAGACTTATAAAATTAAAGTTTTATTACAATATTTTCATGAAAATCCTTTTTTGAACTGAAATGAGCTCACCTACAGACACTAAACTTGATTCTTCTTCCTTGTGAGGCTCCTCTTGGTGCATTTACGCTTGTGAGTAGCATCTGGAATGTCTCTCTGAAGCATCCACCAGTAGTCTGCCATCATTGTAAATGCTCCATTTTCCCTGGTATCTCCTTTCCATCCTCTTTAATGTCTTGGTGGAATCGTTCACCTTGTTCCTCACTCACAGCTCCCAAATTTTCAGGAAAGTAGTCAAGGTGGGACTGGAGGAAATGCACTTTCAAACTCATCAGGCAACCTAAAGCTTGAAATGCTTTCAGCATTCGTCCGACAATCTTTTTGTAGTGAGGATCTTTGTTATTGCCTAAAATTTTCTGTACGACTTCTTTAAATGCAATCCACCCTTCTTTTTGAGGATCCGTCATGATATTGACAAACTCTTGATCAACTATAAGCCTTCTAATGTCTGGTCCGACGAAAACACCTTCCTTCAATTTTGCTTCCGACAGGCCTTGAAACTTGGTGACCAAGTATTTGAAGCATTCTCCATCTCTTGGAAGTGATTTTACAAATTGCTTTATCAATCCCAATTTTATGTGGAGAGGTGGTAGAAGAACTTTATGGGAAGATACCAAAGTTTCTCGGAGGACATTTTTTCACCGACTGTTAGCACCCTCGGCTGCCAACTCTTCTTGGTCCAGTGATTTTGTTGGTCTCGACTGTCCCATAGACACAGAAAACAAGGATATTTGGTATACCCAGCTTGTTGCCCGAGCAGCATGCACAAGACCTTCAAGTCCCCACACACTTGCCAACCATGGTCTTCATATTTAAAAGTTTACAAAAAACCAATTCCAAGTTCTTGTAGGTTTCCTTCAAGTGTACGGAATGACCTACAGGTATGGAAGCGTAAAAAATGTTGTGGAGTAAAACTGCTTTGAGACTTTTTTTGAAGAATCTATAAAAAGACGCCATTGCTCTGAATCATATTGGATTTTAAATTGACCAATCAGACCTTCAACATTGATGCAATAAACCAACTTGTCTTCCTGGGCAAAGTAAGGAACAAACTCCTTTTCACGATATCTGAACCATGAAGATGACACTCCTGGCAACAATAAATTCCTGCTTTTCAGCCTTGATCCGAATAACTCAGCGGCATCTTTGGGAAGATCCAAGTCTCTTACCAAATCATTCATCTCCTCCTGAGAAAACAATTTTGGTCTTGTATCATCTTCAAAGTCAGAACTTGATTCGTCATCTGGTTCAGGTATGACTTCACCTTCATCGGAGCTAGGTATCTCTTCCAAGGTAGCAGGGGGCTTGGGTACTGGTATATCTGTGCCATGGGGGATGGGACGAATTGCCGAGTGAAGATTGGGGTATGAAATGGAATGCTTCCATTTGGAATTAAACCCTTTCACATCGCATGAACAAAAGTAACAGTCATCACTATGGTTCCTTTGCTCTCGCCATACCATAGGAATCCCATAACAGAAAGATTTTTTCTTACCATTGAACCAGTTTCGGAGGGCCTCAACACACCGTTTGCACACTTTATGAGGCGCCCAGACTTTATCTTGATCTCCAATTTTTAGTCCAAAGTATGCAAAGTATACTTTTTTCACAAAGTCTGTAATATTCTGCTGTTGCTTCAACACTGTATATTCACCACAGATGAAACAGAAACTGTCTGGCGAATTAATACACTTTCACGGAGCCATAACATAATGGTTGAAGAATGATGAACTAGCATGAATTGCAATGAAACAGTGTGAACAGCCTAGAACCAAGAACCTGATGATGATTCGTGCACAAGTGAGGCATGCAAGAGAGAGAGCAGCTCTGTGTCTGTACACGAGACGTCATAGTGCTGGCCACGCCCCCCTGCACTGACTGGAGCTGCTGCTATCTGCCCTGTGTCTCCCTCCCACTGGATTCTTCAGGAAATATTAACCCCTTCTACCATTAGAAGCACGGACTTAAAACTTGCTTAGCTTATGTATATATTGCTGACCATCAAATTTACAGTGCTGTATTTTTTTTTACATAACTCGGACAACCCCTTTAAGGTTTTTTTGTCATTTTATATCTTAAATGCACTTATGTGAATTAATTAATAGTAATTTGAAAAACATTGATAAATTTGAAGACAATTTCGCATGTTGTGGAAAATCATGACGTCTAGGAGATTTTTTCAATATTTTATTTGTTTTCAGCACACCAAAATACATGGAAATTTGATGAAAATAATCAAACAGCTTTTTAGTCGCAGACCTGTGATCTATTCCACATGATCTGCCAAACAATCATTACTCCTCTCTGGGATTATTATAACTCCATATTCCAAGGACTACCAAAATGTACACCCCTCCCACTTCAGATAGCTCAAAACTCTGCAGCTCACTTGATATCAATGAACCCTAACCAAGAACATATTACTCCACTATTAAAGGAGCTACACTGGCTGCCGATCCAATCATGAATTCAATTCAAATCAATCCTAAACAATTTCAAAAGTATATACAACCTAACTACTGGCTGCTTACAATCCCTCATACACATATCTACAGACAACAGACCAAGAAGGGACCTAACCACAAACCTCCTTAAAGTTTCCAAACTGAAAACAACCAGCACACAAGAAACATGCTGTAGGACTTTCTCTATATATGGTCCTACCTTATGGAACTCCTTTCCGAGTAATCTGAGAGCAACAATTTACTTCAGGAAGAAGCTCAAAACACACACCTTCCAGGAATATTATGGGACAAAATGGTAATCTCTTGCACAGCCACGACTGAAACACACCAGAACTGGATCCCTCACTATCCAGACTGTAAATAGTTAAACTGTATATAGTTAATACTAAGGATTCAAATTGCATGTCGCTTTATAGTTCTAACCATGTTCTATGTAACTATTGTAGTTCATGATTGATGTAAACTGCCTTGATAGCACTGAAAGGCCATATATAAGAAATGCTAAATAAAATTAATAAATAAACACACATCACCACTGCACAGTTAGTGCACGTTGAACCCCACACTACCCGCTATTTAATGGCATTATCTGGTTAGTGCCCCTGAATTTCTCCATGGACCACCTCGGCACTATCTAGATAGTTCGGGGGCAGTCCATGGGTGGAGCAAGGGGGATGCAGGCCCTTGAACAACAGAGGCCCAACTGTACTGCTGCCCATAAGCAAAAGCAGCCCTCCTCCTGCCCCTGCACCCATTGCTGCTACTGCTGCCAATCCTCTCTGGAACAAGCAGCAGTGGTGGCAGGAAGAGGGGGGGGGGCATCTGTGAACAGGGGGCCTCACTGGAAACATTTGCCCAGGGCTCCATAAGATGTTGAAGCAGCCCTGTTACCAGCAATGATCCAAAATTCATCAACTGTCCAGGTCATTTCAGCTCTTATTTTGCAAGCCTATCTGCATAATGTAGGACAGAAAAATGGTGTCCTACCTGCTGTCCTGATAGGCTGTTCGGACAGTGATTAAAATATCACCACTATCCAGCAATGACTCACTCTGACTGCACTATCCAGATATTCAGGCTCAATATCCAGGCAGGTTTTTAAAGACCACAAATAAGCATTTAGATCTTTAAGTATTAGACTTTTTGAATATTGATTCATAGAAACATAGAAATATGACAACAGAAAAAGACCACATAGCCTATCTAGTCTGTCCTTCCACATCAACCACTACAACAGTCCCCTTTTTTGCTTTAGAGATCCTTTGTGTTTGCCCCATGCTTCTTTGAATTCAGATACTGTCCTCATCTCTACCACCTCCAGTGGGAGACTATTCCACAAATCCACCACTCTTTCCATAAAGAAATATTTCCACATATCATTCCTGAATCTATCCACTTTCACCCTCATCCCATGTCCCTTCGTAGCAGAGCTTGCTTTCAATTGAAAGAGGCTCTCCTCCTGTGCATTTATGCCATAGAGGTATTTAAACGTCTCAATTATATCACCTCTATCCCACCTTTCCTCTAAGGTGTACAT
Organism: Ichthyophis bannanicus; assembly: GCA_033557465.1. NCBI lineage: Eukaryota > Metazoa > Chordata > Amphibia > Gymnophiona > Ichthyophiidae > Ichthyophis > Ichthyophis bannanicus. Next base: position 619,237,247 of record CM066034.1, on the reverse strand, counting down.
ATTAACCCTTTGAAGGCCTACTTTAGAATTTTAATCCACATTCTGCAGCCGGGTTAATTTTTGCATATTTCAGGAAAATTGTACCTGTCTTATTCAATATGTTCTAATAGTGATTTTCCTTCTGCTATGGTCATGTATGCATGTATGGTCAGGTACCAGTGTAATACAATGTATATAGTTATACAATGTACATAGTTTCCCCCAGTTACTTCCAAGTTGATCTCCCTGTTTATTGTAAATACAACTCAAAGTTCCCTGTGTTGTATAGTTGATGTTAAATGTAAACCGCTCTGATCTAAAATAGAGCGGTATAGAAGAACTGTTAAATAAATAAATAAATAAATATAGCATTTGATAGGAATATGTAGTCAGAATTTTGGATCCCGAGAGTTTTGGGCTTGGCCTGGAAAGGGTTAAGATCCTTAAGTGTGTCCTCATATGCTTTATAATGAAGACCACTAACCATTTCAGTAGCCACCTCTGTACCAACTCCAGCCTGTTTATATCCTTTTGAAGGTGCGGTCTGCAGAATTGCACACAATACTCCAAATGAGGTCGCACCAAAGACTTATACAGAGGCACTATCACCTCCTTACTTCTGCTGGCCATTCCTATCCCTATGCACCCAAGCATCCTTCTAGCCTTTGCCATCACCTTTTCTACCTGTTTAGCTACTTTAAGATCATCAGACACAATCACGCCTAGGTCCCGCTCTTCTTTAGTGAAAAATATCTAAAGGTCACTTCACCCCCTATACATAAATCGCTCCCTTTGATTGCTGCAGCCCAAATATTTGTTGAGCAATTCCACTTTATCCTCATTGGCTTCTACATATTCTTCCCCTTCATCCTTGAGCCTGACAATACCCCTTTTGCCCTTCCTCTTCTCACTAACATTTCTGAAAAATGTCTTATCTCCCCATTTTATTGCATTGGCTATTTCCTCCTCTTTCTGAAACTTCGCTTTCCTGACTACTTTGCTAACTTCTCTAAGTTTTTCCAAGTTTCAAAGTTTTAGTCATGTCTCTTTTCCTCTCTCTATGATCTCTGGTATTTCATGAAGGCCTCTCTCCTTATCTTCACCTTTTCAGCTATTTCTTTCAAAAACCATAGTGGTCTCCTTTTCCTTTTATCTTTATTCACCATTTTAACAAAAAGGTTGGTTGCTTTTAACATATCCCTTTTCAGTTTTGCCCATTGTTTTTCTACATCCCCCAGCTATTCACATCCCACTAACGACTCCCTGAGGTATTGGCCCATCTTGGCAAAATTACTTTTCCTAAAGTCTAAGACCCTCGCTTTTTAATGGATTCTAACAGCCCTAGTCCTAATACTGAACCACACCATCTGGTGATCACTGGATGCAAAATTATCTCCCACTATAACATCAGAAACACTTTCACCATTGGTAAGCACCAAGTCCAGTATGGCCCCTTCACGTGTGGGTTCTGTTACCAGTTGCCCAAATAGTTCTCCCTGTAGGGAGTCCAGGATCTCTTTACTTCTAGATGACACTGCAGCAGGAATGTGCCATTCAACATCTGACATATTGAAATCCTCTATCAGTAGCACTTCCCCATTCCTAGCAATGCTGAAAATGTCTTCAATTAACTCTCTGTCCACCTCTTCCTCCTGGGAGGGAGGACTGTATATCACACCAATGCAAATAGATTTCTCTTTCCCTCTTTCTAGTTTAACCCACAGTGCATCCTCCCTCCCTTTTAAGCTCTGTAGTTCTAAAGCTTTAATATTACTTTTAAACATACAGTGCCACTCCTCCCCTTCTTCCTACCCTGTCCTTTCTGAATAAAGTATAGCCTGGTATAGTTACATCCTAGTCATGGTTTTCTGTGAACCATGTTTCTGTAACTACCACTAAATCCAAGTCAGTCTCTTCCATTAAAGCCTCAACATCTGGGATCTTATTTCCTATGCTTTTAATGATGTTAATGTTAAACATGCCTGGGTTCATGCAATTTTATAATTTCTCATGTGACTATATGAAGAATTAAGTACTGTTGCTTAACATGGCCATTGAAAAATTCCAGCATCTGATAACTTTGACATGTATTAGTAATTACAAAATTTACCACAGACAGTGAGAAGGAGAATATGCACAGACAATTTATCTCATTAAAATTAAGGACATTTCTCTGAGTCAGAGAATCTTTATTTTAATTGCATGAATAATGCACACGTCTGATCTGGACTTTGGCTGAAGAACAAAGACATATATAAAGCAAAAAATAATAATATGACACAGGATGTCAGGGATATCTTACCAGCTTCTTTCTTAATAAGGATAGAATCCTACAGCCAGCAAACAGTACATCAAGCAAAAAGCAGGTTTAAATGAATATGAGGAACAGTGGCAGAAGTGATAGATGCATCATCAAGATGGGATTTATGATCATTCCAAAGTCATTTTGAAACTATGCTGATATTAGCCCGTTTTGTGCAGATTTTAGCCTGTTTTGAAATTCTCTCTGGATCTTCCTGATATCTTTTGAAAAATTATTTGGATTTTACATCATGTTTTTCTGAGAAGAACCAATCCGGATTGATGGAAATTAAATGCAGAGTGCTAAATCTCTGGAAATATGTATTGGTCACAAATTTCTAAACGTAACAACACTGCCCACTAGAAAATCTTTTAAAATGAGATTTTATATGAAATGTTTTATGGTATGTTTTGTAAAATCTGAAAGCATAAAAACATGAAACAGAGTAATATAGAATATGCTTGCAAATCAGGGGCATGCAGGTGTCTCATCTAATTTTCTCAGTTTTATTCTTTCTGCCTTGCTATAAACCACCATTTGATCTTTAGGGATTTGCAATCATTTCAAAAGAATGCATCTTTTGTTGCTTTGTTTACTTTGAAATGAAATGAATCAAAATAAAACAAAACAAAATAGCTTGTCTGAATGGCAGGTCAAATGTGAAGGTGCATTCTATATAATCGCAACAAACAAGTCTGAGGTATTTTAGAAAAGTCTTTAGGGCACAAAGCAGTGCATGTATGTGTGCCGATAAATGGAGCAGGAGGAGCCATTTCACAAATCTACACTTGGAAAAATCCAACAGAGGAAACTCAGCAATTTACACAATACACATTGTAATTTGGGGAGGGAAATGAGAGGATTAAGGAGGCCAAATCCAGCACTTTTCGAAAACCTATACATGTCAGGAAGCAACTGTAAACCCCAACATGGACAATTTTGGCCATATGCATGCATTCCCTTTATAAAATGAGTAATGCATTGTGTAGAATTTGGACCTGCCCTGGTTCCACCCTAACCACCTCCTTCCCTGACATGCCCCCTTGCAACTACTGCACAGTAAGGACATCCACATATAAAACTTAGCCCCTTCTAAATTTGACATATACGTGTGGATGCTATTCCTACATATAAATGCCAGCTTTTCCACATGGATACCAACAATACCTCCCTTAATGTGGGTATGTGCAAAGTGATGCACATAGGAGAAAATAATTCCAACCACAGATACAAAATGCTGGGTTCTAAGTTAGGCATCCCCCACTCCCAAAAAACATCTAAAGGTCACTGTGCATAATACAATGAAATTTTCAGCCTAGAGTGTTGCAGCTACTAGAAAAGTAAATAGAATGTTAGGGATGGGGAACAATACGGAGATCGTTGTTTTTGACTAGGTCCCTGGTGTGACTGCACTTTGAGTACTGTCTGCAGTTCTCATTGTCCCATCTCAAAAAGCATCTGGAGAAATTTGAAAAGGTTGAAAGAAGGACAATAGAAATTATAAAAAGGATGGGACACCTCCTTATAGATAAAAAGGCTAAACACGTCGGGGCTCTTCAGCTTGGAGTAAAAATGATTGACAGGGGATACGAGGGTTGCTATTTATATTTCTGGCCTAATAATGAAAAAACAAATATTTATGATCGAAAATGGTTTTATTGTTTTTCAAAATATTCTCCATGAAGATCAATACACTTTTGCATGCGTTTGAACCAATTTTCAAAGCACTTTTTCCACTCCGATTGAGGTAACTCCAAAACATGCATTTTGAATGCATCAACCGCATCTTCGGATGTTGAAAATCGTTGACCACGTAATTTGGTTTTGATGTGCGGGAATAAAAAGAAGTTATTGGATGGGGGGCGGAGCTTGCCGCGATCAGAGATGGCTGCCTAAGAATCCTGCTCCTGCCCGGGCTATAGAATCCTGAATACCACCCCCCAATCGACTCCAGCTAAACTTACAAATCCAGGGGCTAAACGTTATATAGGATGTCCTCGCTGAAGCCAGCAAGGCTAGAGTTTACGCCAGCGGCAGGACATGCGGTTAAATGCACGAAACAAGAGATGGCATCTCCACAAAAGATGGCGTCGGAGAAAGACGCCACAGAGGGAGTCTGAGAGATATTACAAGAACTTAGAGTGGTGAAAGAGATGGTCGCTTCTAGCAATGGATCGCTCACGCAGCTACAAGAAGATATGCAAGAAGTGAAAGAATGGCTGTCTGGAGTATGTGAGCGCTTACATAATGTGGAAGCGGTGGTTGAGAGACACGAAGTGCTTTTGACCCAGATAGGCCCACTGAGCCAAAGAGTATTGGCATTAGAAGACCAAATTGAGGACCAAAGCAACCGAGCCCGACAGAACAACGTGAGAATAACTGGTATACCGGAGGGCCGGGAAGGATTGGACCCTATGGGATACTTGCAGAAATTGATCCCAGAGCTATTACAACTTACTTTTACTTCACCGTTTGAACTTGAGCGGGCCCATCGCGTTCCGTCACATGCGACTGGGAAAAGACAACACCCACGCCCCTTCATCATTAAAGTGCTGCGATATCCGCAGGTGCTTCAGATACTGCAGGCAGCCAAGCAGAAATCTGCGTTGCAGCTAGAAGGATTTAAAATCGCTTTCTTCCCAGATTTATGTAAGAAAACGGTGGAGAGACGCAAGGCCCTACTGGATTGCAGACCACTATTGCAGAAACTGCAAGCGCGATATGGCCTTTATTATCCTGCCAGAATGTGAGTTACGCTGGGTAACAGCACGCGAACATTTGATAGTGGAGAAAGTCTGCGATCCTATCTTCAGGAATACGCTCAAATGGAGATTGGGACATAGATCACCTGAGGACTTCCGTATAAAATGTGCAATGATACATCTGTGTCTGGTAGCCTGGTATCCAATGCTGGTATGCTAGTGTTAACTTGGGTAAGGTTATGCTGTGAGATTGTGTTATAAAGAACAATGACATTATCCTGAGACCGGTAGATGGGGGGTAAGGGTAGATATATGAGTCAACTGTTAGAAGGGTGGGGAGGAGTGGGAATTGAGGGTAGTGGGATTAGAAGGGGGGCGGGACGGGCTTCACCATTCAAGTAATGAAGTTATGCTCTAGCCGCACGATGATAAGACCTGTTGTTTTTAGGAATGTTGTAATCCTATTGTTTGAGACTGTGATAGTGACGAGTGCCACCACCAGGGGAAAGGACGGCTGCCGCTATGGCTAGTGGAGGCTTGCGAGTGGTATCCCTTAATGTGCAAGGTATTAATAATCCCGCTAAGCGCAAGAAAATATTGAACTATTGTAAGAAACTGTATGCAGATGTGGTCTACATACAAGAAACTCATTTGTCATTATCGGAATCCCATAAAGTAACTGGAGTGGGCTATCAAAATATCCTGTCAGCGCCCGCTTTTAAGCGGAAAGGTGGTGTTATAATGCTGGTACGAAAGGCGTTAATGCCTGTAGTCGAGGATACGGCGATAGACCCTTGTGGGAGATGGGCCAAAGCGAAAGTACGGATAACAGATACAGAATATACTTTAGTGGTTGTTTATGGCCCGAATCAAGATGATCCCCAATTCTTTGAGAAGGTAGCTCAAGAGCTATTGGAAACTGGAGCTTCAAATGTAATCTTGGGAGGAGATTTCAATCTAATACAAAACCCACTGATAGACCGTACGCCTTACAAACAACAACACAAACCGCGATCTAGTAAAATACTGTTGGGCATGATGGAAATGCTTGGTCTTGTTGATCCGTGGAGACTCCTATACCCAACAGAAAGAGAATACACATTCTATTCCATGCCACATAATACGCAGACGCGTATTGATTTTTTCCTTATCTCCAAGACACATGATTTCCACTGCAGATATATTTGCTAAGACTGTTGCGGATCATGCTGCAATAATGGTGGAATTAAGATCTGGACAACACAAGAAGACCAGGCCCAGATGGCAATTCGATCGGACATGGTTGAATAGTGGCGAATTCGTTGAATTCATGCGTCAAACTGTGGCAGAGTATTTTAATAATAACTTGCTACACGATACTCCAACCTGGGCATGGTGGGAAGCCTTTAAAGCCACCGCACGCGGCTGTATGACAACATATAGTATCCGCAAAAAGAAAGAAGCAGCAAAGCAATTGGCTAACCTAGAATGTGAGATACATGCGGGAGAACGGATTCTATCTAAACGTTCCGACCCGCTAATCCTGTTTCGGCTACAAAGGCTGAGGTATCAATATAACTCTATTCTTAATGAAGAAGCGAGTAAGCAGATACAGACTCAGCAAGGAGTGTACTATCACGAAAACAACAGGGCGAGTGCGCTCTTAGCCCGTGCACTACGCGCTAAAAGAGTCAACACACGTATCACTGGTTTGAAAGACACTAGCGGGAAATTACACACGCGAGATGAAGATATACTGAAACTGAGTGAAGAATATTACTCCCAGCTCTATCGGTCTGAAGGGGTCTTCAATGAGGATAGTTTCTCCAGCTTCATCTCGGGAGTGATGAGTCCCAAGCTCACGAGATCCCAGCAGCTTAAGTTGTCGGAAGACATTACTTGCGCGGAAATAAAGTTGGCAATGCGACAGCTAGCCAAAGGGAAGGCAAGTGGACCAGATGGATTGCCAGTGGAATTTTATGTGGCCTTTTCGCAAGAGCTGATACCCGAACTGCACTCATATTACACTGAACTTAAGAAAGAGTGCCCTGAAGTCGGATCGTTAGCGGCAGCTACAATTGTAATCCACCCCAAACCGGGGAGAGATGATCAAAAGGTGGAGAACTATCGACCAATATTGCTGCTCAATGCGGATTATAAGATTTATGCCAAGATTCTGACCAATAGGCTCAGCAAGGTAATGGAGACGCTAGTTCAGTCTAATCAATGCGGATTTATGCCGGGCAGGCAACAGCTGACAATGGACGTCTGCTGGCACATGTGCTCTGGAAAGTGCAACACCTTACGGAGCCGGTGGTCGGCCTTGCACTAGATGCGGAGAAAGCTTTTGATCGCGTGGAGCTCCCCTACCTATTTTGCGTAATGCAGTGGTTTGGAATACCAGAAGACTTCCTAGCTAGTGTCAAAATGATATACTCAAGACAAGTGGCGCGGATAGCTGCTAATGGTGGGCTTTCCTCCGAGTTTGTCCTGTCAAGGGGCACAAGACAGAGATGCCCTTTATCACCTCTATTATTCAATTTGGCGCTTGAGCCGCTGCTGATGAAAATACGACAACAGCGAAATATAGAAGGTGTACGATTGGAAAACTATCAGATTAAATTATTGGCATATTCGGATGATCTCCTCTTGTTTTTAGACCCCAAGTCGCTGAAAGCTACAATGGATGTCATCTTTGAGTACTCAGGTATATCGGGCTATAAGCTGAATTTGTCCAAAACGACAATAATACCTTTAAATGCTCATGTTCCTACTTTGCTTCTGCATAGTTACCCATTCAAAGTCGAAGCTACATCGTTCAAATACCTCGGGGTGATGTATGAAGTTACTATACAAGACACGGTCTGGCGCTGCACGACACAATGTGAAAATATTGTACAAGAATATACTGGCAAATGGTCCCCATTGAACCTGACATAGTGGGGCAGGCTGGAAACCATCAAAATGGTTATCGTGCCTAAAGTCTGCTACATACTCGCCATGGTGCCGATAATGTTTGAATGGAAATTTTATACGAAAATTGAGAAACTATTGGTATCTTTCTTGTGGCGCAATAAGACGCCTCGGATTGCAACGTGGAAACTTAAATCCTCTAAAAAACGAGGTGGCATACATTTTCCGGACTTCTACTGGTACCATATAGCTGCCCTGCTAAGGCAGGGAGTCCTGTGGAGTGAAGAGACCGTCGAGCAGGGCGATCCGGTCTGGCTGTGAGTTGAGACTGCCTTGAGCAAACCTGTGCCACTATGGATGCGTTTGGGAGCGGAATATGAAAGCATTGGTTCCGGTAATGAGATCTTACAGGACACCCAGCGGGCATATCAATTGCTTAAGATTCATGTACATGAAGATCAGGAATATGCTGATACCATGATATTGTGGCATAACGAGAAGTTCAAGATAGAGGGCCGCAGTTTTTTATGGCTTCCCTGGCTGACACGGGGAATTTACTGCTTGGGGCAACTGGTGTCTAATAAAGCCTACAAATCCTTTCAATCTTTGCAACAAGAATATGGTCTACCCAAGCGCTGCATGTTTCAATGGTATCAATTACGACACTGCTTAAGTAAAGCTGGGGTCTTGCCTACACTGCTAGGTACGGAATGTCCTTTTCATCAGGAAATTCAAGAATTCAAGGCAGGGTCGAAACTCCTCTCCAAACTTGTCGCCATTGTAAGAGACGGCGGAAAGAAACGTTGCACGGGGCCACAAATGGTGTGGGAGTCTGAGGCTGGAGAGCTGTCGGATCCCAAAATGTGGGAAGAGTTATGGCAAGCACAGATGAGGATAACGAGAGCGGCCTCGCTCAATCAAATGCTATATTTCCTGGCCCATCGTGCTTATCTGACACCTGTCCGCACAGCTAAATGGAGCGCGAACAAAGATGCAACTTGTTGGTCATGCGGGACAGAAGCTGGTACCTTGGCTCATATGATATATTACTGTTCTGCACTTCAAGTATACTGGCAGCATGTCTGGTTCCGAATTTCTCAGTTGCTAGAACTAAATACATCACTGACATATCATATGTCTATGTCATATCATATCACATATCATATGTCATATCATATCATATAACTGTCATCAGCTTCTGCTCCCTGATTGGGGTTACACAGCCCAGCAGAAATCCATCTGTCCTGCTAATTGAACTCCAGCCTAATTGGGGCTGTCTGAGAGGGGGAGGAGTCAGCTCCATTTGAAAAGCAGCTGCCTTCAGGCAAGTAAAGAGTTAACTGTCATCAGCTTTTGCTCCCTGATTGGGGTTACACAGCCCAGCAGAAATCCATCTGTCCTGCTAATTGAACTCCAGCCTAATTGGGGCTGTCTGAGAGGGGGAGGAGTCAGCTCCATTTGAAAAGCAGCTGCCTTCAGGCAAGTAAAGAGCTAACTGTCATCAGCTTCTGCTCCCTGATTGGGGTTACACAGCCCAGCAGAAATCCATCTGTCCTGCTAATTGAACTCCAGCCTAATTGGGGCTGTCTGAGAGGGGGAGGAGTCAGCTCCATTTGAAAAGCAGCTGCCTTCAGGCAAGTAAAGAGCTAACTGTCATCAGCTTCTGCTCCCTGGTTGGGGTTACACAGCCCAGCAGAAATCCATCTGTCCTGCTAATTGAACTCCAGCCTAATTGGGGCTGTCTGAGAGGGGGAGGAGTCAGCTCCATTTGAAAAGCAGCTGCCTTCAGGCAAGTAAAGAGCTAACTGTCATCAGCTTCTGCTCCCTGATTGGGGTTACACAGCCCAGCAGAAATCCATCTGTCCTGCTAATTGAACTCCAGCCTAATTGGGGCTGTCTGAGAGGGGTAGGAGTCAGCTCCATTTGAAAAGCAGCTGCCTTCAGGCAAGTAAAGAGCTAACTGTCATCAGCTTCTGCTCCCTGATTGGGATTACACAGCCCAGCAGAAATCCATCTGTCCTGCTAATTGAACTCCAGCCTAATTGAGGCTGTCTGAGAGGGGGAGGAGTCAGCTCCATTTGAAAAGCAGCTGCCGTCAGGCGGGCCCACGCCTGGTGGGCCCGCGCCTGAGGGCCTCGCCAGAGGGCCCTTTGACGTGGCCCTTAGGCTGTGGTCCGTGGCCACTGTGGTTCCACATCCGTCACTTTGTCTTCAGCGAAAAGAGAAATACCATAAGAAGGAATGAACCACCATCAGTCTACACATCTCCATCAATCAAGTTGGTAACATAACTTCACAGCGTCTTGATACCCTTCCACATGACTCTCACCCCAACAATTTAGTTATACAACATATATATTAATCTATGCTCTTCTTCAACCAATTGCTTGCAAACTACTTGCCATCTGGCCTTTGGGCCTATCTTATCGAATTACTCTGATGTTCATATTACCTACCACACTGTTGCCTAGCAGATATCCGTACATACCACACTGTGCATATTTCATTACCTTATTGTGAATTACTCTGATGTGAATATTGCCTAACCACACAGTTCTTAACAGATATCCTTTACCTCCACTCTGTGCAGATACCACTACCTTATTGTGAATTACTCTGAGTACATATTGCCTCATTACACAGATGCTTAACAGATTTCCAGTACCACCACACTGTGCACATTTCACTAGCTAACAACATTCCTGGATCTACTATATACATTAGTCATCATGTTATCTCACTGGGTATTCCCATACCCCCTTACCCTTGCTATGTGCTACATTTTAATAGCCCTGACCTTTTACACCCTAGCCCTTACTTCACCTCAGAACACTATACCAGTCCTCCATAGATCTTGTTGGAGATTTCCTGACTCCCCCAACCATCAATACGAAACACTTCGGCGCACACCAGGCCCACATGTTATCTATGTGGACCTTCAGCAGCAAAATCTATCTCGACGATTACAGTCCCACCATCCCCCTGACCTTAAATGTGCACTAATAAATGCACGATCAATAAGGAAAAAATGGCCAGCACTAACTGATATGCTCTCAGCTCATAACCTTGATATCCTATGTGTCACCGAGACATGGCTTTCAGCCGCTGACGCCGTGATCCTTCACCAGTGTGTCCCGCCTAATTTCTCAGTCCACTCTTGTCACAGAGCTGACCGTCGTGGCGGAGGAGTACTTATCCTAACGAAAGCCGACCTCAAATTTTGGCTTGCCGCCTCAAGCAGCACCTCTTCCTTTGACTCTGTTACCATTACAAATAAGCAAATCACTATTAACTTGCTCTATAGAACTCCATCTTCATCTCCAGATGACTTAGCAACAATAATTGATCTTGCTTGCAACACCACAAATTTGCATACTCTAAACTGGATATTAGGTGACCTCAACCTCCCAGTCATTCAGGACAGCCACACCAATGCCTTTATTGATGCTCTCAGTGATCTAGGCCAGTGTTTCCCAACCCAGTCCTATGGGGCACACCGGCAAGTCAGGTTTTCGGGATATCCCTAATGACTATGCATGAGATATATATGCATTAGAGATATCCTGCCAACCTGACTGGTTTGTGGCCCTCCAGGGCTGGATTTGGAGACCCCTGCCTAACACCTCTGTCATCTAAGATTGTGAGTGGGTAAGGTGCAGATGTCCAAGACATCAAAAGGTATATAGAATGTGTCACATTTCTCCTCACTTCTCACCACCACCAAAATATTGTCTATTAGACAACTTTTTGGTGGTGGTGAGAATCGAGGAGGAATGTGTCACATTCTATATACCCTTTCGATGTCTAGGACATCTGCACCTTGCCCACTCACAATCTTAGATGACAGAGGTGTTAGGCAGGGGTCTCCAAATCCAGCCCTGGAGGGCCACAAACCAGTCAGGTTGGCAGGATATCTCTAATGCATATATATCTCATGCATAGTCATTAGGGATATCCCGAAAACCTGACTGGCCGGTGTGCCCCATAGGACTGGGTTGGGAAACACTGATCTAGGCTATGTTCAACTTGTTGATACCCCTACCCATATAAAAGGCAACTCATTTGATCTTATCTTTGCACCACAAACAGCCCTCACACATTTGCACCAGTCTCACCTAAACGTAAGTGCGGTTCCCTGGTCGGATCACTTCCTGATAAGATTCCAGATTCCAATTTGCACCAACTCCTCCAAATCCATACCTGAAGATAAACCCATATCAGAACATTTAAAGCGCTTCCACCCTTTTAACAGAGAAGATATTCTAAAGAGGACACACAATCTATTTGACCCTCCTCTTCAAAGCCTCGATGACATGGTCACCGCTTGGAACTCAAGCCTAGATGCCGTAATCCACTCACCTACCACGAACAAAGCACCACATAAGAAAAAGAATGCCCCATGGTACTCCCAAGAACTACGTAATTCGCTCCTTCAACTCAGACGACTTGAGAGATGCTGGCGACGATCAAGAACAGCTGAGAGCCATGAGGCATTCACAGCACAATTAGGAAAACATCGGTTATCTGTAGCATCAAGTATGAAACAATATCATGCAAAAAGACTACAACGCTCCTTGAACAAACCCCACAAGCTTTTCCAAATTGTGAATTCTCTAGCAAAGGAGCCATCTCAAGAGAACTTACCCTACCCAGACTCACAAGAATATGCTTATTACTTGCGTAAGAAAAGTAATCAGCTTGCCCACACTGCTAAGCCCCCCATACCAGCCAGCCTACCTTTCTCCATCCCACAACCTCCTCTTGGTCATTTCTTGAGTGGGTCCCAACACACTATCACATCATTTTCTACTCCATCTGACAGAGTCATTCAAGACACTATCCTAGACATAAACACTACAACAGCACCCTCCGATCCGTGTCCAGCTCCCTGGATAAAGGCCCTGCGTGCCGAGCTCAGCCCATTCCTATCCAAATTGATTGATGTATCATTCTCTACAGGAACATTTCCTCGAAGCCTGAAACAGACGGCTATCAGACCACTCCTAAAAAACAGTAAGTTGGATCCTTCGATGATGGAATCCTACAGGCCTATCTCCAGCATACCTCTCCTATCGAAAATCATTGAAAAGATTACCCAACGCCAATTACAAGATCACATAGATACTAATGCACCCCTGCATCCCTGCCAGCATGGATTTCGCGAAGCACATGGTGTTGAAACATTACTCACAACCTTATTCAACACCATAACCTTAGGTCTCGATAACATCAGACAAGGCTTTGCACTGATCTTCATGGACATTGCTGCCGCATTCGACACCATAGACCACGAAGTTCTCCTGCTACGCCTCAGAGAGAAGGGAGTTCAAGCTTCAGCTTTGTCATGGTGCGCTTCATACCTCACTGATCGCTGGCAACATGTCCGTACTGGCCCCTCCAACTCCGATTCCTTCCCCCAAACTAAAGGTGTTCCACAGGGCTCATCTCTATCCGCCTTGCTATTCAATGTCTATATGCAACCCATTTGTGATCTCATCCAATCATTTAATATCAACTGCCTGTTCTATGCTGACGACGTCTTGATGTACATGCCAATTTCGACAGAACATCTTGAACTATCCCCACTTATCAGGTGCTTTGACGCTGTCACAGACTGGCTAAATGCACAAATGCTTAAGTTAAATTTCAAAAAGACAGAAGCCCTCTTTGTAACCAGGAATCCGGCTTTTACTCCACCCCTGTCTATCAAGGTTCGCGACGCAGAGATCATATGCAAGACTACAGTAAGATACCTAGGTGTAACGCTTGATCAGCAACTTAATATGAAGGCTCATATCAAAAACATAACAAAGTCGGTGTACCATAAAATCCGGACCCTCCGCAATTTGCGTCAACTGTTAGAACCTGATGACTTCCAAACTGTCTTTCAGGCTCAAATAATGCCTCACTTTGACTATGCCAATGCGATCTTGTATGGTCTACCTAAGTGCACGACTAACCCCTTACAACTTGCAATGAATTCAGCTGCAAGAATCCTTCATGGAGCCTCAAGAAGTTCTCATATTACCCCAATACTAAAACAATTGCACTGGCTACCCATACAAGCCAGGATCTCATTCAAGATCCTAATTATGACCCATAAAGCCATCAATAAATACCCTGCTACTGCCATTACTGATCTAATTTCAATCACACCTCCCAATCGAGCAAGGAGATCGAATGCCGCAAATACTCTCATATTACCTAAGGCAAGCACGAAGTGTTCTCAATTCACTAGATCCAGAGCCTTCTCCTTCTTTGCTCCATCCTGCTGGAACGCACTACCAGCAACTATCAGAACCATCAGTGAACTCTCCCAATTTAGGAAGGCACTGAAACGGCACCTCTTTCTTCATCACTACGATGATGCAGTCTTCTCCCCACACTCACCCACTCTCACATCTCAATGCAGCACCTCAAACTCATGCACGTCACATTCCCAGACTGATCACTCGCAATCACACCTTCCCCTCCAACCACCATGAGAAACTTATGCAGTGCCGCATAACTCATTATATTGTTGCATAAAGTAGACTGTATTTATTCATCGTGTCTCCTTGTTAAGGGATTTATACCCTATTTTACCTGTTATACCTGCTTAATGCATACCCAAGTTTAATTTTCCTGTTTAATGTATACCCAAGTTATTATACCTGTTTCACTGTAAGCACAAATCACGAAATTGAGATGTGCAACTCTTATGTTCATTGTAAACTGCACTGATGTCGAATAGCGTGGTATAAAAGAGACTGTAAATAAATAAATAATTAAATATTATTATTTATAAATCCTTAGCAGGCGTTTCATCGTTGAAGAAGCACAATCATGCAGTTTTTTATTTGCTATTAAGCCTAGAGTTGAAAGCTATATTAAGCCACTGGAAAAACTTTGAGAGTCTTAATGCAGACTACTGGTGGAATCTAGTGTGCTTTCATCATGCTTGTGAGAAAGCGTATGCATCTCAGAATTCTTCTTCGGCCCACAATTAAATAAATGGGATGCCCTCGACTTGCAAAGATTCTGTTTGAGAACTGGGTAGCTGGTCCTTGTTGGGGTGGTGCTCGTCACAGAGTTTTCTTTATTTTTTTTTTATTCTAATACTAGGTTGTAGATATGTTAAGATTCATATGTACAGGAAGAGAGGCGGCTAAGAACATGTTCTTGTATTAATGTGGGCATGCAACTGTTAATGCTGTACATGGGAATAGTTCTATTGTTTGTTTAACAAAATGCAAAATAAAGAATTAAAAAAAAAAAAAGTTATTGGGTGCCAAATCAGGGCTGTATGGTGGATGACCCATCAATTCGATGTTTTGGCCGGTCAAAAATTCCTTTGTTTGAGCCGATGTGTGAGAGCTCGCATTGTCATGATGAAGAATTATTCGCCTCTTCTTCGACTTTTTCTGAATTTCTCCGAAGACTTCTGGTAAACAAATGGTCGTGTACCATTCAGAATTGACCATCCTACGTTGCTCTAACGGCACTGTCACCACGTGACCGGTAATGCCGAAGAAACAGGCAACCATTTGCTTCGATATGCTTCTTCCGCGAACAACTTTTGTTGGATTTGGCTCATTTTGGAAGACCCATACAGTCAATTGCTGTTTTGTTTTGGGCTCATATGCATAGATCCATGATTCGTCACCTGTGTAGATGTTATACACAGTCTTTGATGCACCTTGAACGTATTTTTTCAACATTTCCTTGCACCAATCGACACGAGCCTTCTTTTGAGCGTTTGTCAGATTATGCAGGATCCAATGCGAACAAATCTTTTTTACGGCTAAATGATCATGCAATATCTTATTGATGCTTGTCATACTAATGCCCAAAGATAACTCAATCTCACGGTATGTCACATGACGATCTTGCTTTATCAGTTCACACACAGCATCAATATTTTCTGGCACAACAGCCAATTTTGGACGACCTTGACAGAATTCGTCCTGGAGCGAACGTCGGCCACGATTGAATTTGTTATACCAGTTTTTTACAGTGCTGTAGGATGGTGCTTTATCGCTGTATAAAAAATTAAGTTCATTGATGCACTCTTGTCTTGATAATCCACGTCGAAAGTTATGAAAAATAATTGCACGAAAATGTTCACGAGTTAATTACATTTTTCGCCCGAGATGAATTTTTCAAGTTACTGTAAACAACAAATCGCGCTCAAATGATAAACTGTTATGAATAAGGTTATGTTCAACAATGTCAGTGTTCCAATGGAACCATTGGATGGCGCCTGGCAACACTTACTGTTGCTAAGGCCAGAAATATAAATAGCAACCCTTGTATGATAGAAGTTTATAAAATCATGTGTGGGGTGAACCGCTGTACAGGTTGCTGGTGTTCAGTTTTCAAGCCTATACTTTGCAAAGGATATAAAAAGACATGAAATGGTTCATAGGAAGGCAATCAAAATATGGGACCAGAACCAGAAGACTTATGAGAAGAGATCTGACATACCATAATATACACTGTATACCCTAGTGGAGAGTAGGAACAGATGAGATATGATACAGACACTTGCATATTTAAAGGGTATTAATGAACAAAACAAACCTTTTTCAAAGACAGGGAAGCTGTAGAACTAGAGGTCAGATATGTAAAAGCAACATTAGGAAATAATTTTTCAAGGAAAGGGAGATGGATGCCTGGAATGCCCTTCTAATGGAAGTGGTGGGAGCAATAACAGTGACAGTATTCAAGAAGATATGGGACAGACCCAGGGGATCATTACATGGCAAGAGGACGTTATCAAAGCAAACTTAAATAACTTCATGTATTGGCAGGCACAACTCTAAATAATGGCATAGCAGGGGAGCAACCAGCATGAAGTGATAGGCACAACCCTAAATTAAGGCATATAGAGTGGTAACTTGTATGGAGCAGCATGTAGAACCCTATAGGTCTGATATTCATCTGGGCAGGCTGGGCGCCGCTACAGTACATAGTCCTGTCCACTGACCCTTAACTTCGGATATTCAATGTATGTGTCCCCAGCATTGAATATCTGGGGATCGCCGCACATATAGTGGAAGCTGCAATAACTAACCGGGCAGCAACAATATTGCATGCTGCCCTGTTAGCTCCTGTGGCTTAACAATAAAATGAGGAAAATAGTTAAGAAAAAACTAAAAGGAGCAGTTGCAAAGGTTAAAGATTTACATCAATCATTTGTGTTGTTTAAAATGTTGTTTAAAAATACTATCTTGGAAGCCCAGACCAGCTGTATTCCACGCTTTAAGAAAAGTGGAAGGGAGTCCAAAAAAATTGCTAGCATGGTTTAAAGGTGAGTTCAGAGAGCTGTTGTTGCCAAAAAAGCATCTTTCAGGAAATGGAAAAAGGAGCCAAATGACGAAAACTGGAAACAAAATAAGCACTAGCAAGTTAGATGCAAGACATTGATAAGGCAGGCAAAGAGAGAATTTGAGAAGCCTGCTGTGGAAGCAAAAACACATAATAAGACTTTTTCAAGTACATTAGTAGCAAAATCCCTGTGAGAGAGTCAGATGGACCATTAGCTGGTAGAGAGGTATAAGGGGCAGTAAGAGGAGTCAAGGCCATAGCAGAGAGACTGAATGAATTATTTGCTTCATTCTTTACTGAGGAAGATGTAGGGATGTTACCTATGACTGAAATAGTATTTAAAGGTGATGCCGCAGAAGAATTGAAAGAAATATTGATACACCGGGAAGATGTATTACAACAATTTGATGAACTGAAGAGTAGCAAATCACCTGGACCGGATGGTATACATCCAAGGGTGTTGAAAGAACTGAAATATGAGATTGCAGACCTACTATTAGTAATCTGAGAACTATCATTAAAATTATCTGTCAAACCTGAAGACTGGAGGATGGCCAATGTAACACCAATTTTTAAAAAGGGTTCCAGGGATGATCCAGGCAACTACAGACTGGTGAGCCTGACGTCAGTACTTGGGAAAAATGGTAGAAACCATCATAAAGAACAGAATTACTGAACATGTAGATTGTCATGGCTTAATTGGAGACAGCCAACATGGTTTTAGCCAGGGAAGGTCTTGTCTTACTAGTCTGTTTTGTTTTTTTGAAGGTGAGTCAGTTGATATTTTATTTATTTATTTATTTAACAATCATTTATATCCCGCATCTTCCAGAGTTCAGTTGCGCTTTACAATAAAACAAAATCCACAAAGCAAAAGCTTGGTTTTACATCGAACATTTTGTAACAATAAACAATATAATGGTTAACAGCATGAGCTAATACATAACAGCATAAAACTGGCTTGTAAACTATGTACAATAAACTATATACAAATACAAGTTGTAGGTACTTTAGGGTTGAATCATAGTGTTTTTAGTTCAGTGATTTTTCTGTTAAGTTGTTGGATTTAGTATTACTCAGTCAGGTGATTTTAGCCTTTATCTGAGTATATCGAGGGATTCACAGGTACACTAAAAAAAATTTTTTTTAAACTGCCTCTAATGTTTCGATTGATTTTTACGTTTTTTGGTGCGCTGAATCCAAATCTGGTAACCAATTTGCTCCATCACGTACAGATTTTTTGCTACATTGGGTTAGCAGTTTGAGGTGAACGTTTCAGATTGAGTGCGATCGAGATAAACGTTTCTTGGATGAATTCTTTATACTAATTGTTTAGTAGTTATTCAAATAAGAATAAAGAAAATTGTAACAAGGCAGCACATAAGAATAGAGTAATGTCAACAAAACACACTGTGATGGTAGCAAAATTGTCTGCACTTAAAACAGCCACATACATGTGCACAAACATTGAGCATATAAGAGTGAGGTTAGACACAAAGCAAAGCAAAGAAATGTGCAAAAAATGTTGTACAGGTATGTATGTAAGAATAGAAAACGCAAACCACACCATTGCAATACATGAAGACAAACACCCGATGGTGTGAAAATAAAATTCTAATAAATGAGATCCGACACTATGGTAATAACTAGCAAATTTTTATTTCAAAGTTTAGTAAAAACACGATATTTGTCAACACAGTTTAGATTTTAAAGTCATTCTTGGGTCAATCAATCTCCTGGTGGGCCCGTTTCATCTTCCCCCGAATGCTTCTCTTGGTGCA
The DNA here is from genome assembly GCA_033557465.1 of Ichthyophis bannanicus. Taxonomy (NCBI): domain Eukaryota; kingdom Metazoa; phylum Chordata; class Amphibia; order Gymnophiona; family Ichthyophiidae; genus Ichthyophis; species Ichthyophis bannanicus. The sequence goes on along the minus strand of CM066034.1, from coordinate 619,218,282 downwards.
CTGCTTGGTGTATTTTTCATCTGGGGTTTCCCGCAGCAGCAACCAGCAGAAATCAGCCATCATAGTGGTGTTCCATCTTCCTTGGTACCTTCTCTCTGCGTCCTTGATGTCCTGGTGAAACCTTTCACCTTGTTCTTCACTGTACGCCCCCAAGTTTTCGGGAAAGTAGTTCACATGGGAGTGCAAGAAATGGACTTTCAGGCTCATGTTACAGCCTTGTTCTTTGAAGGCATTGAGCATCCTGGCAACAATATCCTTATAGTTCTCAACCCGCCTGTTCCCCAAGAATTTGAGAACAACATCCTTGAAGGAATCCCAGGCTTCTTTTTCCTTCTCAGACATCGTTTCAGCGAATGCTCCATCTGAAATGAGTTTCCTTATATCAGGGCCAACAAACACTCCTTCCTTTAGCTTTGCTTCAGAAAGTCGGGGGAACTTTGAGCAAAGGTACCGAAAGCACTCACCATCTTTTGGAAGGTACTTGATGAATTGCTTAATGAGACCCAACTTAATGTGGAGAGGTGGTAATAGAATTTTATCACAAGGTACCAAGCTCTCATGAAGAACATTTTTCTCACCGGGTCTCAAATACTCCCGAATTTGCCAGTCTTTTTTCCCCCAGTGTAGGTCGCGGGCCCGGCTATCCCACAAGCAAAGGAAGCAGGGATATTTGGTGAAACCGGATTGCTGCCCTAATAGCATGGATAGAATTTTAAAGTCTCCACAAATCATCCACTTATGCTCATCATAACGAATCTTCTGAAGAATCAGGGCCAAATTCTCGTATTTTTCTTGGAGAATAACAGAGTGAGCAATAGGAACTGAAGCGAATGTGTTGCCATTATGAAGAAGAACACCTTTTATGCTGTCTTTTGACGAATCAATGAACAGCCGCCATTCAGCAGGATCATACTTGAGTTTAAACTTTTCCATCACTCCGTATATATCGTTGCAAAATACCAAATCTTCCTCTTTGCTGAAATACTTCAAAAATTGTGTCTCGCGGTTGCGGTACCAATAAAAAGTTGTTCCTGGTGACAATAGATTTTTCTGTTTAAGCCGAGAACCTAGCAGTTGGGCAGCATCTTTTGGGAGTCCTAAATCCCGGACTAAATCATTCAACTCAGCTTGAGAGAAAAGTTCAGGTTTCGGATCTGGTTCAGTTTCAGACTCGGAAGTACTGGACTCATCGGGAAAAGCCATCTGATGAGTCTCATCATGATCAGAACCGTCCACACAAATATGATCCAAAGATTTTGGTGGTTCAGGCACAGGTACTTCGTTGCTATGAGGCATAGGCCTAATTGCTGAGGGAAGGTTGGGGTAACTTATTACGTTCTTATTTTTTAAGTTGTATCCCTTCACAATGCAAGAGCAAAAATAGCAGTCACTGCTGTGGTCTCTTTGTTCACGCCACATCATAGGTATTCCGAAATGAAATGCTTGTTTTTTACCTTTCATCCATAAGCGTAGATCTTCCTCACATGTCTTGCACACTTTGTGAGGAGCCCACGGTTTGTCTTGATCGCCTAACTTCAAACCGAAATAGGCGAAATATACTTTTTTAATAAATGCAGAAATGTTCCTCTGCCGCTTTTTCACGGTATATTCCCCACAAATAAAACAAAAACTGACCGGAGAGTTGACGCAACCTCTGGCTCTGTGAGCCATCACAAATACACAGCACTGCAAACTACAACTGTAGTGAACCACTTCGGAATAAAGCTGGATTACGACTGAGCAAACAAAAGGTAATAATGAACTTGCAAGAAACTGAAATTTGACAGGAACGTTCATGTCGCAACCACCGTGTTTGAGCGAGCGAACGAGGCGAGGCGAACAGGAAAGAACATGCGCCAGCACGAGTACTGGATTTAGCCCCCCGCCTCCCAATTGTTAATGTATAAAATGAATACAAAACACTCTAAAATATCATGAGGGAGTGTTTCTAGTTAGTTAACCATTACAACCTCTATTTTGGGCCAAGAAAATAAACTGCAGTCGGCTAAAAAGAAATTATGTGAACATTCCTTATCTGGGTAAGAAATCTAATTTTGCAAGAAAACGTGACGTGATGGAACATTTTGGCTATTTTTCCTGGATTCAGCACCCCAAAATCTTTAGGAATCAGTTGCAAAACTGGAGGCAGTTTTTTGGTAGTGTACCTGTGAATTATCTATGTTGCCGTAGTGCATGGAGAATAGATAGGTTTTTAGTTTTTTTTACGGAGTTCCATAATTTCGTTTATAGATCGTAGGTCCTCTGGAAGGGAGTTCCATGTAGATGGGGCTGCATGAGAAAAAGCTCTGTTATTAGTTAATTTATTTGCTTTTATGAAATCATGAGGAGAATTTAGTTTATTTGAGTGTCTTTTTCTGTGCGTAGTTTTTTGAGATTCCATACTGATTAGGTTGCTTAGTGGGATTGGAGCCATGTGATTTAAGGCTTTAAATGTAGTTATTGTAGTTTTATATATTATCCTGCTTTGAATTGGCAACCAGTGAAGGGATGCTAGTATTGGTGTTATGTGCTGGAATGAGTCTGTTTTCATTATAATTCTAGCTGCGGCGTTTTGTGCTAGTTGGATTCTTTTGATGTTTTGTTTCGTTATTCCTAAAAGAATTAGGTTTGCAAAATCAAAGTGTGGGGTTATTGTAGCCTGGATTATATTAATGAAGTCTTGTAGGTGTACTAATGGGCGAAGTTGTTTAAGGATTTTGAGTTTTAAAATATATTTTCTTTATAGTGTTTCTGATATGAGTAGTCATCGTCAGATGTGTGTCTAATATAACACCTAGGTATCTTATTTCGTTTTTTATTTTAATGTCATGATTTTGTATTGTTATGTGGGTTGGAGGGATATATGATTGGTTTTTTGTTACAAGTAGGACTTCTGTTTTTGAATGATTAATGTGGAGGTTTTGAGCCTTTAGCCAGGTTGTTATTTCATTGAAACAATCTGATAGTTGTTTTATTGGTAAGTTAGGGATTGTGAAAGGGATGTACATCATAATATCATCTGCATATAGATGATAGTATACTCCGAATTTTTTAAAAATATTGCAGACTGGTTTTATGTAAATATTGAACAGGAGGGCTGATAGCGCAGAGCCTTGTGGGAGTCCAATTTCTTGTTTATAAATGGTTGATGTTTGGTTGCCTATTCTTACATTTTGCGTTCTGTTGTTTAGATAAGAGGTGAACCATTTGTGTACAGTGGCATTTATTCCTATTTGTTTCAGGTTATTAAGCATTATAGTGTGATGAACACTATCAAATGCTGCCGAAATGTCAATAAATAGGAGTATAAATGCTTGTTTATGATTGTCAATCCCTCTCAGTAGTACGTCAGTTAGGACTGTTAAGAGTGTTTCAACTCCATGTTGAGGTCTAAATCCATATTGGTGCTCATCAAGTGGGTAGGATGAGTCTAGGTATTCTTGTGTCTGGATTTGTACCACTTTTTCTATTATTTTAGCCAAAAAAGGGATACTTGAGATGGGTCTGTATGATTTTGGTGATGTTTTGTCAAGCGTGTTGTTTTTGAGAATTGGGCGGATTTGAGCATGTTTGAGCATGGATGGGAGGTGTCCTTGAAGTAATGAGAGGTTGACTATGGGGAGAATGTATGATAGAAGTATTGGAAGTGTACTTTTTATCCATGTTACAGGGCATGGATCAAGAAAGGAAGTTGTGGTGTTGAGATTGGAAATGATATTCTTTAGTGAATCTTTTGATACTGGATGGAAGTCTGACCATTCATCTGAGCAATGATGAACCGTATTGATATTGTCTAGAGTCATTCTAGGTTGTGTAGATTTGTTTTGATAGTGATTGGCTAGGGTTTGTACCGAAATATCAGTGATTTCATTGTTAGATATTTGGGGATTATTAGTTAGATTTCTAACAATGGAGAATAGTTCTCGTGGTCTGTTATAAGATTTTGATAGGATTGCCGCGTAATAAGATTTTTTTGTGTTATCTAAAGTATCCTTGTATTTTTTGAGATAGTTGTTATATATTTCCTTGTTGATGAATGATTCGGTTTTGCGCCATTTGTGCTCTATTTTTCTTAGTTCTTTTTTCATTTGTTTTAGCGTGTTGTTGAACCATGGTGTTTTGTTTATTTTTAAATTAGTGGGCTTTTTGATTCGTTGATCAAGTTTGGCAGCATTGTTGATTGTGTCATGCCAGTTTTTGACGGCTTCATCTAGATTCGTTGGGGATGATGAGAGGTAGTGTATTGTTGTATCCAAGAATTCAATTTCATTAAATTTTTTGAATTTTGTAGTGGGGTCACTTCGTGTGTTTTTATTAGTGTTATTGGTGTGGAATGTGAAGTTTGTTTTGATAATGTAATGATCAGACCAAGGTATTTGTAAGCATTCTATGGAATCTGGGTTGAATAGCTTGAAAAGTGTGTTTGGGAGGAGAATAAGGTCTAGAGTGCCTCCTTTTATATGTGTTGTTGTATTGATTATTTGGTGAAAGTCCATGTCTGATATGGATTCTAGGAACAAGTTGGATTCTGATGCTGGAAGTGAGGGGAGGTTGAAATCGCCAAGCATGATTATGGGATTTTGTTCTGTAGATGAGCCTAGGAATTCAATTAGTGAGTCTAGGCTATTTGCTTTTTGATCAGGGGGTCTTTATATTAGGCAAATTCTGAATATTTTGGTTTTTATAATTAAAGTGTCAATATTGTTGGCTATAGTTGATGGTATTGTTCTTGCGTTTAATCTTTTTTTTGTCATTATAAGTACTCCTCCTCCTTTTTTGTTGGTTCTATGTGTATAGTTTATATCGTAGTCTTCGCTATTAAGTTGATTTAAATAGACTGTATCTGTTTCAGTTAGCCAGGTTTCCGTTACGCATAAAATATCAGGTTTTGCGTCTGCTATTAAATCGTTGAAAATGGGGAGTTTGTTTTTCATTGAGCGGGCATTTATAAGGATGCAAGGATATAGTGTATCTGTACTTTCAGAAAGCCTTTGACAAGGTCCCTCAAGAGAGACTCTTGGAAAAATTAAAAAGTCATGGGATAGGAAGCAGTGTACTATTGTGGATCAGAAACTGGTTAAAAGATAGAAAGCAGAGGGTAGGGCTAAATGGCAAATTTTCCTAATGGAGAAAGGTGAATAGTAGTGTACCCCAGTGATCTGTGTTGGGTCTGGTGCTTTTTAGCATATTTGTAAATCAAATTTGTAGATATCACAAAATTATTCAAAGTTGTTAAAACCCAAGAGGATTGTGAAAAATTGCAAGAGGATCTTGATAAACTGGATGTTCAAATAGCAGATGAAATTTAATGTGGAGAAATGCAATGTTATGCACCTAGGAAAGAACATCCCAAACTATAGTTACATAATGCAAGGTTCCACATTAGGAACCATCACCCAGGAAAAAGATTTAGGCATCATCGTGGATCACATTATCGCGGCAGCTAAGAAAGCAAATAGAATGCTAGGAATCATCAGGAAATGAATGGAGAATAAAACCAAGGATATTATAATACCTCTCTATTGTTCAATGGTGCAACTGCACCTTGAATATTTTGTGCAATTCTGTTCGCCGTATCTTAAAAAGGATATAGCATTACTAGAAAAGGTACAAAGAAGAGCCACCAAAATGGTAAACGGGATGGAAGGATACCCCTATGAGGAGAGGCTAAAAAGGTTAGGGCTCTTCAACCTGGAAAAGAGATGGCTGAGGGAAGATATGATAGAGGTCTTTAAATTAATGATTGGAGTGGAACGGGTAAACATAGATCGATTGTTGCCATTGCCCTGAACCCACCCCCTTCCAGGGTACATCGCCACTATGGACTGACTCTATCTTACTAAATAAAACCAAAAAAGAAGTAACCCCTCCCTCAAATGCACAGAGAAACTAAAAGGGGGCAAGCAAGCTGACTCCAACTGATGATACTGTCCAAATGTCTAATGGGAGACATATTCAAAGCAGTTTAACCAGTGTGTAGACCTGTTTACTAGCAAAACCGCACACAGCAGGATATTTAGCAGCACTAAAATGGTTAGTGCCGCTGAATATCCCCTCCTACATCGTTTAAATATCCCAGAGCTAGCCATTTAGCATAGGAGTGTTCTGGGGGTAGAGTGACGGCGGTGACATAGGTTAGCTGGTCAGCGGCAATATTCAGCCACCAACTAGCTAACCTAAAGCTAGGCAGAAAAAAGGCTGCCCTAACATTATCCGTTAGGTATCCAGCCAGCAGCTGAATATTGCCACTGACCAGTTAACTAAAACACTAACCAGGTTATTCAATGCCTGTGTTCTGATATGGCCCTGGCATTGAATATCTGAGCATTATTTAAAGCAGCAATGACCAGCCGCTTTAACAGCGCTGGCTGCCTCCGTTTATTACAAATATACATAACCCATCAACCCAACACGTCCATATTTTGGCACACAATTGCCTGCATCAGGAGTGTGAGTTATAAGATAAAACTTTTAGTTAACTGAGCCAGCTGATGTTCAACACAAAGTAAATAGTTAATCATACAAACAAATAGCCTGAAGCTGGGCGATATCCCGACGAAGTTCAATAACCTCAAAAACATCTAGCCTTGAATCATCCAGTCAAAAACTTGTGATTCTGTCAGCAAGGCTTATTTGACTGAACAATGGAAAGCTGTAAGTTTCTGAGGTTACCGATCTTGGTTGGGACATCACTGGGCTATAGGCAGTTTATTTGAATGATCATCTATTTGCTTTGTGAGGGACATCAGCCAGTTTTGTTAACTAACAGTTTTATCCTATAACTGACGCCCCTAATATAGGTGATTGTGCCAGCAGATGTCTTGACTGAGTCCTGATGCAACCCTATGAATAAGTGGGCCTGTAGGTGGGTTACTGCTGATGAGCTATCCATTGAAGAGTCAAGCCTATGGGGTGTGGATTTAGTGAGGATCTGGTAAGGATACCATGATGGCGAGCAGTTTGTATTTTGTCCTGTTTCTTAAGGCAATTGTGAATTGGTGGTGAAGGTGGGCTCTTTGTAAATACACAGTGTAACTTAAGGTAGGGTTACCAACTTTTTTACCGAGAAAAACCTGACACCTGTGGCTCGCCATGCTCCACCCATTCTCCGCCCCTAGTCCTACCCCTGCCCCGCCCCCAGCCCCACCCACAAAAATTACCGAGGATACGTGTAGGCTAACTTCCTTGGTCAGATAATAATTAAACTGGGAACCCCAAAATCCAAACATGAAATGTACAACACTGGAGAAATAAAACTATAAAGTAATTTCCTCTTGCACTAAACAAAAACGCAAAGATGTTATCAATACACACTTCCCAGACCAGACATATTCCAGCTAATAAATTCAAAATAAAAAGTATTTTTCTACCTTCTGTTTGGGCGTTTTATTTTTCAGTTGCAATTGCTCCAGTCACTTTCTTCTGGTTTCTTTGTGTCTTCTGCGAGCTATCCATTTGTCCTTTCTTCTCTTTTAGATGTTTTCCATTCTCTCTCTATTTCTGCTTTAACATACTGATTGTTTCCCTTTTGCTCTTTCCCCCAATTCTTTCCTTATTCCTTTATCATCCATTTAAATTTCACCCTTCCATTCTCAAGCCCCTCTTACTCTCCCAATACCCAGCCCATCATAGACTTTTCTTCCACACAAAATATTTTTCCCCTCTCCATTCTCATTCCCCATCTATTCTAGTCCTCCCCCAAAATCAGTTCCCTTATAGTTCTAGACACACCCAGCATCCACTCCCTTCTAGTCCCATTCTCCCATGCCCCACATCAGCCCATTTCCAGTCCTATTCCAGCTCTTCATCAGCCCATTTCCAGTGCTAGCCCTCACATCACAGACCATTTCCAGTCCTAGCCCCCCCCCCAAACACAGCCCATTTCCAGTCCAAGTCCCCCATCACAGCCTATTTCCAGTCCTAGGCCCCCCCACCATCACATCCCATTTGCAGTCCGAGTTCCCCCGCACCATCACAGCACATTTGCAGTCCTACCCCCCCCCACCATCACAGTCCATTTGCAGTCCTAGCCCCCCTAATCACAGCCTATTTCCAGTCCAAGTTCCCCCTCCCTCCACCATAGCCCATTTCCAGTCCAAGTTCCCCCCCCCCATAGCCCTTTTCCAGTCCAGGTCCCCTCCCTATCACAACCCATTTCCAGTCCATGTCCCCCCCCCATAGCCCTTTTCCAGTCCAGGTCCTCCTCCCCATCAAAACCCATTTCCAGTCCATGCCCCCCCCCCCCGCCACATAGCCCTTTTACAGTCCAGGTCCCCCTCCCCATCACAGCCCATTTCTTTCCAGTCCAATGCCCCCCCCACACCATATCCCTTTTCGATTCCAGGTCCCCCCCCCCTTCACATTCCATTTGCAGTCCTAGTCCCCCTAATCACAGCCTATTTCCAGTCCAAGTTCCCCCTCCCTCCACCATAGCCCATTTCCAGTCCAAGATCCCCCCCCCATAGTGCTGGTTCACTTCACTCACCCTGACCCCACCCCCCTCCTCCTGCTCCTCTCAGTCAGTGCTGGTTCACTCTCCCCCTGCTGAAGCCGCTGCTTCTGCTTTTTACAAAGCAGGGGCTGTAATAAACTTACTTTGCAAATTAAAGACAAGAGACAACCTGCGAGGAGCCCTCTGGATGTCCTTCCTTCTACAGCGCAGCGCACCAGGATTGGAAAGATTCAAGTCTGGACGTCCTTCTACAGCGCAGTGCTGCCAGAGCACGAGGAAGGAAGTGATGTCATAGGGGGTGGGCTCCTCGCAGGTTTTCTTCCCTCAAATTAACTTTATTGCAGCCGCTGCTCTGTGAAAAGCAGAAGCAGCGGCTGCACTGTGCCACGGGGGATCCATCGGATCGGCGTCGCGATCGCATTCATGCTGGCGGTGCCAGTGCCGCTGCCGCTGCCGCAAAGACATCTGGACTTCTGGAGTCGGGAGAAAAAAGCCGTTTTTTTGCTCTGGCTGCTCCCGATCTTGCAGCCAGAGCAAAAAACCGGCTTTTCAAAGGCCAGTTTTACACCTGTGCCGGCAGCCGGCCTGGCCATGGAAAAACCGGCCGGTTGGCAACCCTAACTTAAGGTGGGTGATGTTAAAAACTGGGTAGATACCGGACAGTACATTTATGGTGCAGTTATAGAACTGGTAAGGGTAGAAAATCCCATGCAACTACTCAGCTCTCTCTCGTCTGTCATCTCTTTCATCTGCTGGTGGATCCTCTCCCACTGCTATCACACTATCAATCTGTGTACCTCAAGGGATTTGTCTTGAGACCTCTTCTGTTCTTAAAGTAAAGTATACTTGTTCCCTTGGTGCTCTAATCTCCTCTCATGCCTTTCAGTACCAACTTTATGCTGGTGACTCTCAGATTTACTTCTCCACACCAGAAATTTCTTCAGGAATCCAGGTCTAAATTTCAGCCTTGTCATCTATCTGTGATATTTCTGCCTTGGTGTCCTACTGTCATATGTAATTTAATATGGCCAAGGCAGTTTCTTCTCTTTCCCCATAAACTTCCCCTCCCTCCCCCCCTTCTCCACTTCTGCCACTAATGATGTTATCCTCCTGGTCCCTTTAGTTTGTAACCCTGGGGTCATTTTTGACTCATCTCTTTCTACACATATCCAACAAAGTACTAACGTATAATTTCTCTTCTCTCTAACATCACCAAAATCTGTCCCTTCCTCCTGAACACACTATGAACACCTTTATCCACACTCTCATCACTTCCCGCTTGGTCTATTACAAACTGATTCTCACAGGTCTCCCATTGAACCATATCTCTCTCCTTCAATCTGCTCACAATTTATCTTATGTTTATGCTTATTTACATTTTGCTATACTGCTCTTCGTGTAGCAGCAGGGCAGTTTACAAAATTAAAAAAACATTTCTAAAAAGTTAAAAAAAGTTTAGAAAGTCTGAAAGGTACTCCATCTTGTTGATAGGATAGTATACACAAAGGAAAAGAGGGGGAGGAAGAGAGTAGAAAGGAGAGAGGAGCAGGTCAAGTCAGGTCAGGTCAAGTAATTGGCAGGGATTCCACCAGTGTCACTATATTGACATAACTGCTCTTTTCAATTAATTTGACTCCTTGTCCATTTATGTACACAGTTCAAGCTTCTCTTACTGAGTAACAAGTGCATTCATTCTGCAGTTCCTCATTACCTCTTTTCTTCTAACTTTCCCTGTACCCCTTCTTTGATGAGTCACCCTTGTCGATCCCCTTCTCTTCCACTGCCACCTTTAGATTCTGTTCCTTCCATCTTGCTGTGCCATACACCTGGAATAGACGTTTTGAGCCAGTACGTCATGTTGTTGTTAAATGCTGTTGAGTCAATGTCAAGTGCTCTGGATATTTGTCCTAAACTGTGTTCGGTCTTCAGTCAGGTGGCTAATAATTGATAGAGTGGCATTCATAGCTGCCATTATTGTATTGATCCATCACATTGCATTGACTTTCAACCTTGTCAAGTATGATTTTATTTCTCTAATGATATTTCTCTGTTAATGATGCATCCAAAGTAAAAAAACAAAGTCTTGCCATTTGAGCTTCTAAAGAAAGATTAGGTATGATTTTTACTAGTATTGACTGATTTGTTCTTTGAGTATTTATTTATTTATTTATTTAAGAGCTCTTCTATACTGCACTCTTTATTATCAGTGCGGTTTACAGTTAACAATTTGACTCTAGGACAGTAACATATCTGACCTGAGTTTACATAAAACAAGGGAAATAACAAGGAGTTGAACTGGGGTAACTATGTACATTTTTTTTTTAATGCTTTATTTTCGTTTTATAACAACAAAGGAAAGGAAGACATACAGCTAAAAGACAGATACATACATAGAATGTGATACATACACCAAAGTAAACCCCTGCCATCCCCCTCCCCCCTGCTTCTTCTCTAGAAACTAATCATTTCCCGAAACGGGCGTGTACTGACATTATTGTGGTACAAAACCTAACGTGATCTGAAACATGATGAGTATACATTAAACAGACATGTCGGAGCAATGAGCAGATTGTACATAAACTCATTGAGCATCTGCCATTTAGACAGCGAGAGTGAGTTTGGATATGGGGAATGCTCTCCGAGATATCTGCTCATATTTACTATATAAGCAGACGAGGGTTCCACCATTCATTGGCAGTATTCGAGAGCTACCTTCCCAATTCCTTCGTGATTAAACATATGGGCTATACCCAGCATGAAATCATGGGTAAAGCGACCCTTCTTAGGAAGAGAGGGGGACCTCCGCCACTGAGCGGAGTCCCACAATCTTCCAAGAAAGAGCTCGTGGAGGTGTAAGAGGATTGAATACGTACCCAGACCCGCCCCAGTAAACCTGCAGTTGAGGACATTCATAAAGAACATGAGCGAGGGTTTTCCCACAGCGTTATGCAAGACCAACACTGGTCCTAGCAGTTGTGTTCCATTTGGCTATTCTTTCTGGAGTATAAAAGCATCTATGTGCAAAAAAAGAAGAGAGTTTGGGTAACAGATGGCAGATCGGAAACCCGCCACTACTTTGCTCCAGAAAACGCTCCATTGCACGGGGGTTTACAAGTGGTTTGCAGTTCGCGTTCCAGGCTTGTTGAGCTCTACAAGTAGCAGTATCGGTACCCTGACATAATAATTTATAAAAGTTAGAGGCTACCCATGTGTAATACTAATAGAGTGAATTAGTTCTAATAGCCCGTCCTCAGTAGGGGCAGAGGGCGGCCCAACAAAAGGATTTGAGCACTTTTGAGGCAGTATTGAAGCTGCATCATTGAAAGTAATGTTTCGCTGGTAACGCAAATTCCTTTGTAAATCAGAAAAGGTCTTCCAACGAGCTGCAGAAGAAGAGTTTTGGGTGTCCAGAATCCCCCTAGATTACCGGTTTCCATGCGTTTTGATCGTTTTTATTTAGGACTTGAATTCTGGGGTTATTCCACAGCGGGAGGTCCGTCCTGAGGACATACGTTTGGGCCCAGTGACAGAATGAGAGTGTTAAAGGCCGCAAGAGTATCGCCAAACATTGGGTGATGGCCGGTGTCTACTTGCTGGGACATACCGGGGACATGGATCAACGGACTTGGGCTACGAAGCTCCTCATCTATGTCAAGCCAAACGGGTCTGGGGTTTGTTGAGGCAGCTAGCCATCGGGCACCTTGTTTAAGTAGGAAGGCTTGATGATATCTAAAAAAATCAGGAAAGCGGATACCCCCTAGTTCCTTCGCAGACTGTAGTTTTGTTTAGCTACCCTTGGTGGTTTTCCCTGCCAGAGATAACGGACGAGAAGGCCCTCAATGTCTTTGTAGGTGTGTAGCGGGAGGAAGCAGGGCAGCAGATTCTAAATATAGTTTCACTTTGGGGACTATCATCATTTTCACGGTTTCTAGGCGGCCCCACCATGTAAGGGATAAGGGAGACCAACGATTTGTGAGCTCACGGACTTTGGAGACTACCTCCTTGGCATTAAAACTAATAGTGTAATATTGAGTTTAAGAGTTTCCTTCGAATTTAAATGCGTTTCTTGGAGGAAAATCAGGTCCGCAGCTTCATGACTTAGATAGCTCAGGATTTTCTTCCGTTTTATCGGATTATTGATGCCTTTTACGTTCAATGATAAAATCTTACATGGTGCCCATCAATCGGTAATTAGACATTTTAGGTAAGGGCGCTTGAAAACATACAACATAAGCAGAATCGGTACAACAATGACATAATCACCGAGTATGCTGGGCTAATACACCCCATAGTGAAAAGCATGTACCAAAGTAACTTAGAGAAGAAGCAAAACCCCCTATGAATATGGCGACCATATGTCCTGCGGGAGGAGGCCCTAGAGAGGAGGATAGAGACCATGAAAAAAAAGGAAAGAAAACACCAGAGTCCATAATTAACACTGTCTCTGATATTCATCGAGGCTACTCTGGGTAGATGGAGTCGGGTCACAATATCATCAAAATAAGGCAAAAACCCGCCCTCGACAGACTCTTTTGCTGAACCGTGGCAAATCCAAGATGGCAGGTAACAGCGGAGGATATGAGAAACCTGGTAGGAAAACTCTGGAGTCAGCGCATCAAGTCGGCTTTCTTTAGCATCCAAAAACTCCGCTAGTAGATCAGGGTCCTCAAAAAATGTTTCTTGTCTGATTGTTGAAGCGTGACTCGGAGCTTGGCCGGGTACATCAGGCCATAGACGTGCTTGTAAGTGTTGAAGCCTCGGCCGGAATTCCAGAAAGCGCTTTCGGCGATCAACCCGTGGGTTTAGCCAAGTCAGGATTAGAAGGAGATCTTGTCGCTCTCAAACTCCATATGGCCCGTTCCCCTCCTTTCTCAGGCGCTGAAATTTGCTCCACATGTTGATATCTCAAAAAGTCGAAAGATGATAGGCCGCGGGGTCTTCCCTGTTGAGCGTTAGTTTGTGGTACACGATGAGCTTTTTTTGCGATCGATCTCCAATTCTTTGGTAAAGGTGATTTGGAGCAGAGAAGGGAGGATTTTATATAAAAACTCCTTCATCGTCTCCCGATTCCGCTCCCCTCCGGTATGCCCACTAGTCGTATTTGGTTTGTTGCGGCGCGCTCTATTATTGCCATCTTCTCCATTTCTTCTTTCGGCAAGGCCCGCAACCTGACGTTCAACTTTGTCGAGTTTGGACAGCCGGACCACATGGGAGTCTAATATGCTCTCCATTTTGTCCCTGACGCGAGGAGAGCCCTCTAGCCTGCCTTGCAATACACCAAGGTCTTCCCGCCAGGCGCTCGGAGTGCTTCCCACCCCGTTTGACTGCACGAGGTCTTTAACCCTCTGATCTCTGCGAGGATTTCCTTCTGCTGCATTTCGGTGCCCCTCGCGTAGAGCAAGCCCTTCTGCGGGGACGGGGGTTCAGTTTTGGAGCTTATGCGTTGCCGTGAGAGAGCCGCGGAGGAGCCCGCTGGAGATCCAATTCCAGGTGCGTAGGTTTTGGTCCCCCGCCATCTCACCAATGTGCCCCGGTAAAGATCAGAGCAAATTCAGTTTTTATGTCCGGTGTTAATTCAGGATTCTGAGTAGGCCTCTCGGGAGCCTCAGCGTTATGCGACCATCCCGCTGGACATCGGGCTCCGCCCCCGTAACTATGTACATTTAAATAGCTTGGTATTATTAGTCCATGGTATTATGGAAAGACAGACTAGATAGGCCATGTGGTCTTTTTCTGTCGTCATGTTTCTGCGTTTCTATGGGAATATTGTAGTGGTTGATATGGAAGGACGGACTAGATAGGCCATGTGGTCTTTTTCTGTCGTCATGTTTCTGCGTTTCTATGGGAATATTGTAGTGGTTGATATGGAAGGACGGACTAGATAGGCCATGTGGTCTTTTTCTGTTGTCATGTTTCTATGTTTCTATTGTATATGTAGTATTCTCCGCCAGCACCATCATTCAAAGTCATTCATTTTCTCCTGTCTTTCTTCTTCTCTTCCAACTTTGACTTGCCCAAGCCACGGTATTTTCAATAAGGCCATATAGATATGGAAGTCTTTTTATGTAGATATAATCTCTGCACTTCAGAATATTGTTTAAGTCCTTCATAGCTATTCTGTCAAGAGCAATGTGTCATCAGATTTCTCGATTGCTTGTGATTTCTTTATTGATTACTGATCCAAGAAGATTGAAGTTGTCTATTTCTATTTCTTCTTCATCAAGGATAAAATTATTTTGCCAGTTATCAGGATCTTTGTCTTTTTCATGTTCATGTGTAGGCCCATTAGAGACTATGGGGTATGTTTACTAAGGCATATTGCCCGGGTAGCAGGGTAGTAGCATACATTTTTGGTGCTATGCTACTACAAAAAGTAGCATGGGGCCCTGCGTTAAAACAACATGAGCTATCCAGGCATCTGGGAGGCATCTGGGTGGGCATGGCCATTCTTGCTGCAGCACCGCTAGTGCAGGCCTCAAAAGCCCACACTGGCAGTGCTTGGCAGGAGCAACTACCACCAGAAAATGGGTGGCAGTGGTTGTTCTCCACAGTGGTATTACCATGGCGAGCTGTGTTAAATTAAAAAAGATGTCTGTCTATGCCCCCTGCATCTAACATAGTACCCCATGCTAGTAATGTGGCCCAAACATGCCCCTATGTTCCTTTATCTTTATAAGCAGATGTTTCAGATCATCTTCACTTTCAGTCAATTGCAAGGTATCATCAGCATAGCAAAAGTTGTTGATGAGTGTTCCACCAACCTTCACACTTGGGTTGCCTTCATACAGCTATGTTTCTTTGATTATTTGTTCTGCACAAAAATTAAAAAGGGATTGGGAAAGTATATGGCACCTGGGGATAACTAGCTAGTGGAGAGATTCACCTGCTAGCTGCTAATCCCAAATACTCAAAAGTTAGTCACCTGAAAGGCTGGCCTAACCTTTGCTGCTGAAGCTAACAAGGCAGAAGCTGAATATTGTTACTTCCTGGTTAGATGTGACGTTATCTGGCCAAACTGGATATTCAAAGTCAGAGTCTTGATATGGCCACGACATTGAATATCTGGGTGCAAAGTTCAGCAGCAATGGCTAGCCACTGTACAATCACCAGCTGCTGCCGCTGAATATTGCACCCCATGATGATGGACATTGTATCCTAGCCCATTTGAGCTCTGCTGTTGAGACCTGACTACAGATGAGGAGAAAGAGGAAAGGCAAGGCTTTATTGGATGTACCTTCCTCGGTGGGCCCAGCATTGATGCATCTGCAGCGTATAGCCTGGTTCGAGGCAGAACATCACAGAGTCAGAGGTTTTCCAGACTTCATTCTGTTTTCTGACACTTCACTGAGCTCTGGGGAATATTTTCCCCTGCCACCTCCATGAGCTGTGAAATACAGCCACCAGAGTTGCTCTTCTGGTGCAGGCAGATGACATGGCCAGTGTAGGTGGTGCTGCATTAGGAGCACGGTTACATCACTGGAAGAACTGAGAACAAAACCCAAGGTTTGAGAGGCATATAAATGGTTGGAGGATCCAAGGATATTGGAAAGCCCATGCCAACTGTACCTGGACTGTTTGAGAGCCAGGAGGCTGAAACAGTGGGTGATACTGGCAATATTAATAAAATAAGATCTTTGCATGAACAAGATGCTCTTGATGAACTAACTTCCACTCCTGTATCTGCAGCTGTAACATTAAAAATGCCAGCCTTTCCAGATTCACCCAGGGAGTAATCCTAGAGTATGCATGGTCTCTGGTCTCCCATATGGCATCAGTGCTAATTGGGTCAGTGCAGCACCTATGTGAATTTTCTAAGGAATAAAATTGTAATATTAGAAAATTGCTCAGAGGAGGAACTTCAGGTTTATTAATTTTCCTAAATTGCAGTATGTTTTGTCTGTGGATATGCTGAAGTTTTTGTTGTTTTTTTCAAGTTTGCATTATGTAATTGAAGTGTTTCCACCTTTTTCATTCTTGTATTATGTTCTGGCCTTTGAGAAAATTGGACCTGGTGGGACGGTTCCTGTTGGTCAATTGATAGTGGATAAGTTAAAGTTGACGGTATTTGTGGAATCTTCTGTGTAATCTAAAACATGTGCTACTCTCTTGGTATCATTTACTTTAGAGCCTGATAGGGACAGGGCTCTTGGAACTCTTTCGTTTATAAGAATTCCCTTTTTTATAATGAGAAAGTAGAGTGCGGGTAACCCAGACTAAGAGGTATGTTTACCAAGGACCGTTAAGGTCACACAATTTACGAGCACAAAATGGCAGCGTTAAGGGCTCCAACGTGTGTTAAAGGAAAGGGCAGGGAGTAGGCATTCTGGTGGTAGAGGTGTTAGCAGCCAGTTATCGGGCAGTAACAGAACATCAGGGGCTAAGGGTGCCAAGTGTGCACCTTAACTCCCAATAAGGCTGTTTGCCTTAACGCAGGATAACGCATGACATAAGATGTTACATGAGAGTGCCTCAGCAATGGGTGCAGGATACAAGATTCGGATAAAACGTGCCACACCAACATGCTGTAGTTATGCAGAGTACCAAACATACCGCATTCAACAACTATAGCATTTGAATAATGAAATAAATCTGCTCCAGAATTTGGAGATAACACAGGTACACTACCAAAAAACTGCCTCCAGTTTTGCAAATGATTCCTATAGATTTTGGGGTGTTGAATCCAGGAAAAATAGCCAAAATGTTCCATCACGTCACGTTTTCTTGCAAAATTAGATTTCTTATCCATATAAGGAATGTTCACATAATTTCTTTTAGCCGACTGCAGTTTATTTTCTTGGCCCAAAATAGAGGTTGTAATGGTTAACTAACTAGAAACACTCCCTCAT
This sequence comes from Ichthyophis bannanicus, assembly GCA_033557465.1. Lineage (NCBI taxonomy): Eukaryota > Metazoa > Chordata > Amphibia > Gymnophiona > Ichthyophiidae > Ichthyophis > Ichthyophis bannanicus. The sequence goes on along the minus strand of CM066034.1, from coordinate 619,200,984 downwards.
GATATTTTAGAGTGTTTTGTATTCATTTTATACATTAACAGGACAATTGGGAGGCGGGGGGCTAAATCCAGTACTCGCGCTGGCGCATGTTCTTTTCTGTTCGCCTCGCCTCGTTCGCTCGCTCAAACACGGTGGTTGCGACATGAACGTTCCTGTCAAATTTCAGTTTCTTGCAAGTTCATTATTACCTTTTGTTTGCTCAGTCGTAATCCAGCTTTATTCCGAAGTGGTTCACTACAGTTGTAGTTTGCAGTGCTGTGTATTTGTGATGGCTCACAGAGCCAGAGGTTGCGTCAACTCTTCGGACAGTTTTTGTTTTATTTGTGGGGAATATACCGTGAAAAAGCGGCAGAGGAACATTTCTGCATTTATTAAAAAAGTATATTTCGGGGGGGCGGAGCCAAAAAAAAGTATATTTTGCCTATTTCGGTTTGAAGTTAGGCGATCAAGACAAACCGTGGGCTCCTCACAAAGTGTGCAAGACATGTGAGGAAGATCTACGCTTATGGATGAAAGGTAAAAAACAAGCATTTCGTTTCGGAATACCTATGATGTGGCGTGAACAAAGAGACCACAGCAGTGACTGCTATTTTTGCTCTTGCATTGTGAAGGGATACAACTTAAAAAATAAGAACATAATAAGTTACCCCAACCTTCCCTCAGCAATTAGGCCTATGCCTCATAGCAACGAAGTACCTGTGCCTGAACCACCAAAATCTTTGGATCATATTTGTGTAGACGGTTCTGATCATGATGAGACTCATCAGATGGCTTTTCCCGATGAGTCCAGTACTTCCGAGTTTGAAACTGAACCAGATCCGAAACCTGAACTTTTCTCTCAAGCTGAATTGAATGATTTAGTCTGGGATTTAGGACTCCCAAAAGATGCTGCCCAACTGCTAGGTTCTCGGCTTAAACAGAAAAATCTATTGTCACCAGGAACAACTTTTTATTGGTACCGCAACCGCCAGACACAATTTTTGAAGTATTTCAGCAAAGAGAAAGATTTGGTATTTTGCAACGATATATACGGAGTGATGGAAAAGTTTAAACTCAAGTATGATCCTGCTGAATGGCGGCTGTTCATTGATTCGTCAAAAGACAGCATAAAAGGTGTTCTTCTTCATAATGGCAACACATTCGCTTCAGTTCCTATTGCTCACTCTGTTATTCTGCAAGAAAAATACGAGAATTTGGCCCTGATTCTTCAGAAGATTCGTTATGATGAGCATAAGTGGATGATTTGTGGAGACTTTAAAATTCTATCCATGCTATTAGGGCAGCAATCCGGTTTCACCAAATATCCCTGCTTCCTTTGCTTGTGGGATAGCCGGGCCCGCGACCTACACTGGGGGAAAAAAGACTGGCCAATTCGGGAGTATTTGAGACCCGGTGAGAAAAATGTTCTTCATGAGAGCTTGGTACCTCGTGATAAAATTCTATTACCACCTCTCCACATTAAGTTGGGTCTCATTAAGCAATTCATCAAGTCCCTTCCAAAAGATGGTGAGTGCTTTCGGTACCTTTGCTCAAAGTTCCCCCGACTTTCTGAAGCAAAGCTAAAGGAAGGAGTGTTTGTTGGCCCTGATATAAGGAAACTCATTTCAGATGGAGCATTCGCTGAAACGATGTCTGAGAAGGAAAAAGAAGCCTGGGATTCCTTCAAGGATGTTGTTCTCAAATTCTTGGGGAACAGGCGGGATGAGAACTATAAGGATATTGTTGCCAGGATGCTCAATGCCTTCAAAGAACAAGGCTGTAACATGAGCCTGAAAGTCCATTTCTTGCATTCCCATGTGAACTACTTTCCCGAAAACTTGGGGGCGTACAGTGAAGAACAAGGTGAAAGGTTTCACCAGGACATCAAGGACGCAGAGAGAAGGTACCAAGGAAGATGGAACACCACTATGATGGCTGATTTCTGCTGGTTGCTGCTGCGGGCAACCCCAGATGAAAAATACGCCAAGCAGCGCACCAAGAGAAGCATTCGGGGGAAGAAGAAACGGGCCCACCAGGAGATTGATTGACCCAAGAATGACTTTAAAATCTAAACTGTGTTGACAAATATCGTGTTTTTACTAAACTTTGAAATAAAAATTTGCTAGTTATTACCACAGTGTCAGATCTCATTTATTAGAATTTTATTTTCACACCATCGGGTGTTTGTCTTCATGTATTGCAATGGTGCGGTTTGCATTTTCTATTCTTACATACATACCTGTACAACATTTTTTGCACATTTCTTTGCTTTGCTTTGTGTCTAACCTCGCTCTTATATGCTCAATGTTTGTGCACATGTATGTGGCTGTTTTAAGTGCAGACAATTTTGCTACCATCACAGTGTGTTTTGTTGACATTACTCTATTCTTATGTGCTGCCTTGTTACAATTTTCTTTATTCTTATTTGAATAACTGCTAAACAATTAGTATAAAGAATGCATCCAAGAAACGTTTATCTCGATCACACTCAATCTGAAACGTTCACCTCAAACTGCTAACCCAATGTAGCAAAAAATCTGTATGTGATGTTACCAGATTTGGATTCAGCGCACCAAAAAACGTAAAAATCAATCGAAACATTAGAGGCAGTTTAAAAAAATTTTTTTTTAGTGTACCTGTGTAATCTATTGCGGTGTATGGGCTGGGGACCAGATGATATGTGTCCTTCCTTGCATTTAGGGCAGCCGATGAAAAGGGATAATTGTACATGTGGCAACTGTTATGTCCATGAAGCACACAATGTGAAGAATCACTGCATTCTCCATAGGGGCAAAAGTAGCATATAGGTGATCAGATTGTAAGGTGCATCCTGAGAAATAAAGGGGCTAACCAATACTGGCACACATAGCCCATATTGCAGCCACAGTGGAAACCTTGATCACTGGAGCATTGCCTGCATGTCTTGTATGATGAAGGAGAAAATGTGCATGACTCCCTGCAGAAGGCAGGATGGTCCAGGATGGACCTCATGGGTTGTAACTGTGGGTCGAGTGTGGTGTACAAGGTCTGTCCAAAAAGAAACCAAGGAGGGCACCAGTGAGCCAACACCACAGACTCACGATAATGGTGATGTGTAGTGGTGACTTTGAACTTTAGCCTCCCACTTGCTCGATCACGCCACATGAATTAGTTATGTACTACATGCAGTAGAGTGAACTTGTCTCATGCGCCTTTTTGCTATTTCCGAAAAATGTTATAACAGGTGAGCTTTCAGAGTGGATTACAACTTCAGGAACAAAAAGAAGTCTGCAGGGTCCAAATCTGGAGAGCAGGGAAGCTGCAGAACTAGAGACATCTTGTGCTTCAACAAAAATTCACGGATAAGAAGTGATGAGTGATTGTGACACGGTTCACTTTTGCTCATCTGTCCAGAGATGCGAGACAAATTTTGCAGCAACACGATGCATCTAAGGTTTTTCAGTCACAATTGTATGGCACAAACTTTTACTGATGTCTATTTCTTCAGCAAGTTCACGGACAGTTAGGCAACAATTTTGAAGAATCAAAGCACACACTTTCTTAACGTGATCATCATCCATTGATGTAGAAGGCTGTCCAGTTTGGTGATTGTCTTTGGTGGACGTTTTGCCCAATATGAAATGTTGGTAACATCGTTTGCGACTTAAACAATCCTCTCCATAAGCTTGCTGCAACATCTGAAAAGTCTCAGTAAATGTCAGTTTCACAGAGAATTTCACGCAAATGTGTTGCTCTTCAAGATCCTTCATATTTCAACTTGCAAAAAATAGCAAAAGGCACATGAGACGAGTTCACTCTAGTGCATGTAGTCCATAACTAATTCAAGTGATGTAATCCAGCAAGTGGAAGGCTAAAGCGCAAGGTTACCACTACATATCACCATTATTGGCTCGCTGGGTGCCTTCTTTAGCAAGTTTGGTTTCTTTTTAGACAAACTTTGTATGTGCAAAAGTACTTTTCTTATAGTATACAGCAGGTCACAAGGGAACTCATGCCCTGCAGATGTGCTGCCTCAGGGATTAGTGCCACACTGCAGCCCAGCAGACCTCTGTGTGTGAGTGTTGTTTGGTTTAGGAGGTACAGTGGAGGTAAGGGCATCTTGACCTCACATGTGGATTGGCCTTTAGACAGGGGATTGATACTGCTGCTTTGTGTGTTATGCAGATGCAGTATTGAGTGTCTAATGCAGTCTGTACTGCATGTGTACCGCTGCAGGCAGGCCCTTAGGTGTGGTTTATAACTGTTTCAGAATGTGCCTGCAACATTGTTTCAACTCCTTGGTTTTAGGCCATTACAGGCAGGGACTTGTAGTCTGGTTTATTCTAGAGAGTGCTGTAGAGAAAGGAGTGGAGGTGTGCTGAATATTTAGAGCACTGTTCTAGAAAGGAACGGACCAGGGCTCAAATCCCACTTGTGGCCTTGGAAAAGTCACTTCACTCTCCATTGTCTTGTAAGAAAGGTCTGGCAATCAACTTCTGGTCTTGTTGCCAGGAGTCCGCATTGACTTGAGGGCATGCATTATTATTAGTCAGCTTTTATATGTTATGATTGCACATTGGGTCTGCAAGCATGCATATTGCAATCATACCCATCTGACAGCATGTCTTCATTGTCTCTGTGGCGGCACATTGCAAAGGGTCATACGACTTCACCCTGTTGATGCATGACACATGAGTTATGCATGTTTAGAAACTTTCATGATAACTGTGAATGAACATCTTTTGCTCGATCACATATATGCAGCACATGCAGGCACAGCACACTCCTGGAATGGCCACCTGCCCAGATCGTAACAGGTCCTTATATCAGCTATTACTTTTGCCTTATCCTACGTTAAGGCAACTGGCCTTATCGGGCATTAAGGTGCGCTCTTGGCACCTTTACCGCCCGTTATCCTGTTATTGCCCAATAACTGGCCACTAGCACCCTTACCACCGGAACATCTATTCCCTGCTCCAGCCCTTAACGCATGTTAGGGCTCTTAATGATGCCGTTTTATGCTCACAAATGGTTCTTAGTAAACATACCCCAAAGGTTGCCAATATTTATGAGGTGTTACCTGCTACAGAAATATAGTTGAGTGAAAATGATAATTACTTTAACTGAAATTTGCCAAAGGGGTTTTTTGGTATATAATGTGCCTGAATGGGTAAGATAGGTGGGGGATGATAGTTTTATAAATAATACATTTGAGGTGAGATGGGTACATGTAAAGAAGATCCAAAGAGTTGTTTAGGGTGGGTGGAACTAATAATTTTGTACTGGTATAGGGCACCAAGAGAATATCAAGTGAGTTTATCCAAGCTTTTGCAAGATGTTGTCATGCTTGTTTTAATTTACTTACTGTTATCTAGATGGGTGATTTAAATTTGCCTCTTACTCAGAGAAAGGATACTGCTATAAATTATTTTTTGGTAGTTTTGATGGAATTAACTTTTAATAGTATATACAGTAGAACTCTCCACAGATGAGACTAGGCAAATATTACATTTGGTTTATTCGTGTAATGCAAGGTGTTTTACCTTTAGTGGGGAAGCTATGTCAATCTATACATTCAAATAGTCTGACCATTCTTTGATTTCTTTCAAATTACAGAGGTCTGTAGTTGTACACTCACAAAATTAAATAAAAGATTCTCTCAGAGATTTTAGAGCTAAATGTTTACAGTTTAAGCATGATGGCCAGGGAAGAACTGTCCTCACTGTCTAGAGGGTGTTATTGTCCATGAGAAGACTATAATTATTTTGAACAAGAGAATCAATGGTATTCTGAGGAGCTTAGAAAAATGAGAAGGCATACAGTAATTTCAGAGAAGATGGCACACATCTTGTTTGGACAATGATAAGGAATGCTATGGAGGCTCAAATTAAGTTATATATATCAGAAGTTGAGAGTAAATAGAAAATCTCATCTAGATTGTCATCTGCTGTTAATAAACTATGCAAATCATCTCTCACTTCTAACAGGTTAACAGTGCTATAAGTTAATCATGGGCAAGTTGAAAACAAGGCTAATAACCTGATAAATTATTTTGAAACAAAGGGACTGATATCAGGTCATCTAGAGAGAGGCAAATACATATTCATGGAGTAGAAGGGGGAGAGATGAGTTGTGAGCTGGATAAAATAGGGGAGAGGATTAAGTTCTTTGAGAGAATTGGTAGGAAGTGTGTTGGTGTCTGGTCCAAATTTTTATCTTTGATTTTAAGTACTTTGATTTTAGAACTTTTTAGCAAAATGAAACTCAGTGGATCCTCACTTGAATTTGTTCCAGCAGGGTTAATTAAGGAGGCCAAACAAATTTGGCACTACCTCTGTAAAATCTTGTCGATGCCTCCTCGGAGAAAGGGATGTTTCCTAAACAACTGAAGAAAGACACGTTTTTCCCCATTCCTAAGATAAAATCAATTACATGGTTTGACATATCTAATTATCTACTAATGTATTTGCTCCCATTTGTGGGTAAGCTGATTGAAAAAAGTGACAGCACGATTGACAGTTTCTTGTTGAGTATTGTATATCTCCAGGAACAAGCAGGAATGTAGTCTTCACATGGGTATCGTTGGTACCGACGGAGCCTGCATGGGAACGCTCCCCAGTGTCCAATAGGAAAGCTTTTGGGAGCAGCCCACAGTGCCTGCGTGTTGCCTTCCCGCCTTTCCCAACTGTCCCTCTCCAGTTCTTCGTTTTCTGCAGAGCCGACAGGTCGCACATCCTGTCACCGCAGAAAAAAATCCCTTCTATTCTTCTCTTTTGTGGTCGCGTCTGCCTTTCCTCGACACTACACCGGTACCGCCAGTTCTGCTTTCTTTTCATCTTTAAAAAAACCCTTTCTTCTGGAGTCTTTGCAGTAATTTTCTCTTCAGGTGCCACGCGCCATTTTGGGCACTAGGCCCAACTTTTTCCTTTAAAATGGAAAAACCCGCTTCGGGTTTTAAAAAGTGTTCTAAGTGTGGCAGTACCATCTCCGTCTCTGACACCCATGAGTGGTGCCTCAAATATTTAGGTCCTGACCACTCTGTTTCTGAGGGTGTTGCCTGTGGGATGATGTCGCAAAAGGGGCCGGCCAAACCGAACTGCTAAACTTAGCACTCTTTTTCCCTCCGATGCAGCCTCTGTGGCATCAACGTCTTCCAGGGCTTCGTCTTCCTCCCATGGATCTCAGGTAACTAAACATAAATCTAGCCGGTCCTCAAAGGGTAGATATCCTTCTAAACATCGAGATGCCTCTGGCGTTGCCCTTGAGAGACTTTCACCTGCAAAACTGCCACCGGAGTGGCTTCGTCTTCCAAAACACTAATGGGGCTCCAGGATGTTCTCGAGGCTTCAACCTCGGCAGAACTACTGGTGCCATGCTCTGGGGTACCTGCCGCTTCATCCGGTACCGATACCCAAGCATCGGCAGCGTCGATAGACCAGAGATTCTTGGCTATTGAACGCAGTCTGGCAGCTCTTCTCACGGCCTCGATGCCCCTGAAACTGCTTCAGACAATTCAACCGGTACCAGCATCAACTGCATTGACATCGGCAGGTATTCTACCAGGACCGAGTCATGCGTGTCTATCCGGCATCGACAAGTTGGTACCGGACCACTCCGATGCCAACTTCGATCGGTACTGGTACCATGCCTTGTACGATCACCCGGATCGGAGATACTTCGAATCCTCGGATGAGTCTGAAGACTCTGAAAGCTCTGCCGATATCAGAGTACTTCTTCCTGAGGATTCCTCTTCTCCTCAGCGTAGGATGTCTCCACCAGAGGATATGTCCTTTCAGGATTTTATCCGAGATGTGGCCCAAGGTCTTTCCATCACAGTGGCTCCTGAAAAAGAGCCTAGGGCAAAGGAATTGGAAATCCTGCAATACCCTAAAGCTCCCAAGGAGGCAGCTACCTTACCTATTCATGAGATCTTGCATGATCTCATGTTAAGGATGTAGGAAACACCTCTAACCACATCTCCTCACTCTCGAAGACTTGACACCATGTATCGGGTTCCTCCTTGTCCTGGGTTTCAGAAGACTCAATTACCACACCATTCCATGGTGGTGGAATCAGCTATGAGAAGGATAAAGAGTGCAAAAAGGAATGCATCTAATCCTCCAGGACGTGAGTGTAGGACTCTTGACGCCTTTGGACGTCAAACCTTCCAGGCTTCCATGCTTTCTGCTAGGATCAGTTCCTATATCTTATATATGAGAATGTTCCTTAAGGAGTTCACAGGAGATTTAGAGCTTATGAGCCCTCTCCTTCCTGATGATAAGAGGCAAGATTACCTCGCCCTTGTCAAACATGCCCAGGATGTTTCCAAGTTTGTGAATCGTGCAGCCTTTGACTGCTTTGAGTGCATAAGCAGAACCTCTGCCATTGCCATAGGTGCAGGTAGGATTGCCTGGCTCCATGCATCTGACTTGGAAATTTGGGTACAGGATAAACTAGTGAATATTCCTTGCACAGGAGAGAATGTCTTTGGCAAGAATTGGCAGGAAAAAGCTAATGAGATAGATGCTGACAATATCACTTTGGATAGATTGTCTAAATCTACAGCTGATCCTGCGAGGAAAAAGTCCTATAATAAACATTCTTCAGTAAGAAGAAGAGGTTTTATCCCTCCTATACCCAGCAGGGGCATCGTTTAGGTCAGTCTGCCCAAAAGGGACAGCAGCAACAACCTAGACAAAGAAAGACAAAAGCAGCTAAGCCTCAACCAGCTCAGCAGACTCAGCCTCCACAGGGGCTTTGACACCTATCTAGAGAACTTTGCCTTCCTGGCCCTGAACGGCCCAGAAACCTTTACCATCCCAGGAAGGTTATGTCATTTTGCCCCCAGATGGGGTCAGAAAACAGCATAAAATTGGACTCTGTCTATTGTAAGAGAGGGGTACAAGCTTCATTTCCTCAGCATGCACCCTCCTACAATGGTAAGACTGTTCAATTCTCAGACCTCTCTCAACGGCCAGTTAGCTCAAGAGGTCACTGTGCTCCTTGCTCAAGGGGCAATAGAAGAGGTACCCATTCCTCAACCGGGTACAGGGTTTTACTCCCCCTATTTCCTTATTCCAAAGAAAGCAGGAGGACACAGACCCATTTTAGACCTCAGAGAATTGAACAAATTCCTGTTCAAAGACAAGGTCAAAATGATTTCTCTAGGAACTCTGCTGCCATACCTTCAGAGTCAGCATTGGCTTTGTTCTCTAGATCTCAAGGATGTGTACACTCATGTTCGGATCCATCCAACTCACCGAAAGTTCCTTCGCTTTTTGTTTCAAGGGAAGCACTACCAATACAGGGTTCTTCCCTTTGGCCTGGCCTCTGCACCAAGGGTGTTCACAAAATGCATGGCTGTGGTGGCAGCATTTCTCCGCACCCTGGGAATATTCGTCTTCCCTTACTTAGACAACTGGGTCATTCGAGCCCCTTCAGAGCCAGAGGCCAGGGTTGCCCTCTCTCGCACAATGCGCATCCTTCAGTATTTGGGACTTGTCATAAACTTCCCAAAATCCAACCTTGCCCCCATTCAGTCCCTAGAGTTTATAGGAGCTCTGCTGGATACCAGACGGACAAGAGCCTACCTTCCACAGCCCCGCTGCCTTCGCATTGTGCAGTTAGCTTCCCAAGCAGTGCTAAAACCTCACCTCACTGCTCGGGAAATGTTACAGTTGCTAGGCCACATGGCATCCACTGTGCATGTGATTCTTTATGCTCGCCTCCATATGAGGGCAGCCCAGTGGACTTTATCCACTCAGTGGACTCAGGCGTCAGGTTGCCTGTCAGATAAAATAGCAAACTCAGATTGCCTTATTTTGTCCCTCCAATGGTGGCAATCACCCCAAAACCTTTTAGTGGGGTCTCCTTTTCAGCAACCCCCACCCCAGGCCACTCCAACAACAGATGCTTCACAGGTGGGTTGGGGAGCCCACCTGCAAGGCCTCTCTACCCAGGGTACCTGGATTCCACAGGAGGCCTATTTACACATCAATCTCCTAGAACTCAGAGCAATTTTCCTTGCTCTTCGAGTATTCCACACCCAGCTCAGCTACAAGACAGTCCTAGTTCAAACGGACAATCAAGTAGCCATGTTCTATGTGAACAAGCAGGGCGGAACAGGCTCTCTGTCACTTTGCAACGAAGCTTTGCGACTATGGGCCCTCGCCAGAGAGCATCAGATTCATCTCCTTGCGGTGTATCTTCCAGGCATTCAAAACTCTTCGGCAGACAGACTCAGTCAAGTTCTGCTGCCACACGAATCGTCTCTCCATGCAGATAAGGTGGCCAAAACTTTTCAAATTTGGGGAACCCCAGACCTAGACCTCTTTGCAAGTCTGCTGAATGCCAAACTTCCCCGGGTCTGTTCCAGAATTCCGGCTCAGGGTTGCCAGGCCAGGGATGCTTTCCTCCTCCATTGGGGTCAGGACTTCCTGTATGCCTTTCCACCCATTCCCCTAATTCCAAAAAACCCTGTTCAAGCTTCAGAGAGACAGAGGTCATATGATCCTCATAGCTCCACGTTGGCCACGGCAAATGTGGTACCTTCTGCTCCTACATCTCTCTCAAGCTCCGCCTCTGGAATTAGGACCTGCTCCAAATCTCCTTTCTCAAGAGGACGGGATGCTGTGGCATCCCAATCCCCAATCTATGCATCTCAGGGCCTGGTTGCTGAAAGCCTAGAACTTCACGGTCTTAACCTTTCCCAGCAGGTAAAGGATATCCTTTATGCTTCCAGGAAGCCTTCCACAAGACTCTCTTATGCATTTACGTGGAAAAGGTTTACCATATGGTGCTCGCAGAAGGGTCTTAACCCTCTTGCGATACCTCTGGAATCATTACTGGAGTATCTCTTTCATTTATCAAATGCAAGGCTTAAGACCAATTCAGTGAGAGTTCATTTGAGTGCTATTGAAGCTTATTTCAAGCCTCTAAATGGACAACCTATTTCCTCTCATCCTCTCATAGTGAAATTTATGAGAGGCCTTCTTTTAACTAAGCCCCCCATTAAGCCACCACCGATGGCATGGGACTTAAATCTGTGGCAGCAGAACATGAACTTGGGCAGCTCATGAAACCACCTTTTGAACCATTAGCCACTACCTCTTTGAAATTCCTTTCCTGGAAGGTCATCTTTCTTATTGCAATCACATCAGCACGTCGCATCAGTGAATTGCAAGCGTTGGTGGCTGATCCTCCTTATACAAGGTTCCATCATGATAAAGTAGTCCTTAGGACTCATCCACACTTTATGCCAATGGTGATGTCACCTTTTCATTTAAACCAAGCGGTTTACCTTCCTGTATTCTTTCCAAGGCCTCACGCCTCAACTGCAGAAAGGAATTTTCATACTTTGGACTGCAAAAGAGCTTTGGCCTTTTACTTGCAAAGGACACAGCAACATAGAAAGTCCTCTCAACTCTTTGTTGCTTTTGATCCTAGTCATTTGGGACTTCCAGTCTCCAAAAGAACACTGTCCAGCTGGATTGTACAGTGTATATCTTTTGCCTATGAGAGTAAAAACCTTCCTCTTGAAGGTCATGTCACAGCTCACAATGTGAGAGCCATGGCAGCCTCTATGGCTCATCTTCACTCTGTGTCTATCGACGACATCTGTTGAGCAGCTACTTGGGCTTCAGTTTATACCTTCACAGCCCATTACTGCTTAGACAAGGACTCCCGCCAGGATGCCTTGTTTGGTCAGGCTGTTCTTCAACACTTGTTCCATACTTAATCAACTCCTACTCATCATCCCTGGTAGGATGCCAGAGATCCATTAGGGGGGGGGGGGGAAGTGGAGCCCTTTCACAAGGGCACACAACTTCTGGGGCCTTCTCCCTGGCATCTGCAGCTAGGGAGTCCCCATATGTGAAGACTACATTCCTGTTTGTTCCTGGAGATAGCATAGTTGCTCACCTGTAACAGGTGATCTCCAGGAACAGCAGGAATTTAGTCTTCACAACCCACCCACCTCCCCTAGGAGTTGTATCTCTCTATCTCTCTCTTTCTCTCTTTCCCTCTCTCTTTGTCTCAGCTTTAAACTCAACTGGAGAGGGACAGTTGGGAAAGGCGGGAAGGCAGCATGCAGGCACTGTGGGATGCTCCCAAAAGCTTTCCTCTTGGACGCTGGGGAGCGTTCCCGCACAGGCTCCATCGGTACCAACGATACCCATATGTGAAGACTAAATTCCTGCTGTTCCCGGAGATCACCTGTTACAGCTGAGTAACTATGCTTTCTGTCTCTGGAAAACAAGGTTTCCTGGTAGACCTTAGTACAGAGACAACTTTATTGTCCCTAGTAGACAGTATGTGCAGGAGCTTAGAGGGTGGTGGGGGTGGAGGGAAGGAGGGATTGACTGAAGTATTGCATCTAGAAGTTGACCATGCTGTACTGTTAGAGTTATGCTGTCGGTACATCTTATGCTTCATCTCACTTGTTCATAAACAGACAGAACAGCTACTCTGAGAGTGGTCGGATGGCATCTTTTGATACCACACCATCATTATGCTTGTATGTGCAACACCTAATTTGCATGCCCCACCCCCACTGTCCTCTGTTGGCTGAAACAGAACAGGCCCTATGTCCTGATACCTCCAAAGCAAAGAAAACAGGCAGTCCTTTAACAACTATTCAATCCATATGCAGACATGAACAGCAGTCCATCAGGACAGTTGATGTGTCTGAGATGTTTGCCCACTGTCTCAGCAGGGTCACTCCTACAGGACCTGGCCTTGTGGCTGTCAGACTGCTGTGGTGTACTGCCATGGCAGCTGCACCTTGTGTGCCCCCCTCCCTGTTGGCCTAGGCAGGTGCCTACATATTCTGCTGTCTTTCTTGTTTGACTTTCTTTCTTCAAGTGTAGTTGCCCTGCTTCTGCCCTTCCTATTTCCTAACACTCGCGTACAGAATACGTGTTTGTGATATGCTAGCAATACGGATGCAACTACCACCTGGTCAGAGGCAGGTGTTAGTTGTGCCCCTGCTAGTGGTGTGTTTGTGCAGCTAGCAAGCAACTAGTGCACTCCCCAGCTTCATGCCACTTCTCCACCCTCTGTCCACCTTAACTCCACCTATTTGCACACTGCTCGGGTAGCATGAATTTTTAGTACAGTTGCCTTTGGGCTAAGTGTTCCTTGCTACCATGCGGCCAAAACACTAAACTTTGCACTACTGGCTACTGCTTTGCCTCTTTCATTGCAAAAGAAAAGCACTTCCCTATGAATTGCATGAAGATCACAAAGAATTCAAGTAAGTTTTGGGATTATGCCCCATAAGTCCTGAATCTCATCCTTATGGTCTAAGCAAGAGCCCCACTCCCCCATATACACACTCAGATCACACACACACACACACACACACACACGCACACAAAGAGCTCTTGTAAACTCTGTAAATGGGTAACATATATAACAATAAGAGAGTTCATTATAAAATGACATTGAAGCAGCAGGAAACTTGCAAGTAGAAAATAATAAAATATGCCTGGTGCAGCTGTTACTCATGAACTAAAGCTAGTCTTCCTAGCCCATGCAAAACAAGGTCAGCATGCTTACAACTCCCAGGGCTTTATGGTGTAATGAACCATCACAATGGACATTTCTTTCCATTTTACTCACTAATGTTGGCTGTTTTTGGTTCATTTGTGTGAAAAATCCTTTAAGGCATATAATTTATTTTCTTGTAGTGAAAAATTATTCTCATAAATATGAATATATATCTAATATATATCTTTATACCATTTAAATATATGCAATAGCATATTCAGTATACTGTATATTAAACTGCTATAATTGTACTAATTGACCAATGTCTACATTTTAAAAATTACTGATTCTATTTGTTAGTGCAAACTTCATCCTTTTTCTCTATTTTAAACCACCTTTGTAGGTTTTGTGTATCAGCACTTGAATCATTAGTAACCCCTTGTTGAACGGCTTTATTCCTAGAGGACAATTTTCAAAACCAAATGGGCAGGCAAATAGAAGTTTATGGGTCAGATATTGATTTGGGCAGGCTATGTGCCCCTATGGCACACAGCCCTGCCCACCAACCCTTAACCCCGGATATTCAAAGCCGGGATCATATGCAGCCCCGACATTGAATATCCAGGGATCGCCGCAAAATCCGGAAGTCACAGGAGCTAATCAGACAGCATGAATTATCATTGTTATCCAGTTAGCTCCTGCGCCTTAAAGATAGCCAAAGGTTTTCCTCACCTATCTTTAAGGTGCAGATCGCTAACCGGGCAGCAGGCAATATCACTGCTGCCCAGTTAGTGCTTGTCGCCACCTCTGCTCCACCCTGGAATGCCACTGACTCGCCCCGATGCTAACCGGAAAGCATTGGGGCAATAGGGGAGGTAGGAGGGATATTCAATGGCACTAACCATGTAAGTGCCATCTAATATCCCCATTTAAGGCATTTACATGGATTACTGAGCTGTAAGTCACGTAAATGCCTTTCAAATATCGGGCCCTACACGTCTAAATTGGCTTTCCCAAATTTGTGTTCCTTCGATAAGTCTAACACTATGCATACTGTCACATAACATGAATGCATTTAGATACATACAGGGTAAATATTCCAGGAAAGTATTTTGGATGAGATCAGAAAATAATGGGGGCATATCCAATGGCGGCGGCTAGGCTAGTTAAAAACACCTAACCACTGCCACCTTATTTAAAACCGGATATTCAGCAGCGGAAAATAGCTGGTTTCCGCCTCTTGGCAGCATTGCTATCCGCATGGCAGTGAATTAACTGCTAACCAGATAGCAAAAGACAGCTAAAGTTAGGATAGCTATTTAGTTGTCCTAACTTTGACTGGCTTATCTACCTGGTTAGTGACTGAATATTGTCGCTAACTGGATAGCGGTCATCGCTGCACCTAATCCTTTCATAGCCTGCCCCAATTTTAACGAGACATTTCTGTAGCAGTCTGTGGAGATATTCGGTGGCACTAACTGGTTAATGCTGCTGAATATTGGGGTGACCAGCTGAAATGTTTTGAAAATGCCCTTCTCCCTCTAAGAGCATACAGTATATTTTCACAACTATGTGCATTATCTTTAATAGAAAATGTACCAATGCTAAAAGCAAATGCAAAATCCCTGGCTATGTCATACCCTTGGCATGTTTCAAATTTAAAGAATAGCATGTTTTCTATTTGAAATATGGTGTAATCCTCAGGATAAATACTACTCATGGTGGACTTTATATCAAAGTAGTGTGTTTGAAAATTATCCCTCAATATTTTAAGATAGTATGGTTTTTAGAACTCAACATAACTATTTAAACCCAAACTCAAATACTATCTATTTGAAGAGAGCATTGGCTCCTTTTATTCCTGCTAATACCACTGCATGTTCAATCAATTGCAGTGTTAGCCTGCCCAATTTCTTGGTTTATGTTTATTTGCATTTGCTATTTCACCCTTTCCTTCCATTTCAGGACAGTTTACAATCAATAAAATAATAGGTTGGAGGGGGGACAGTCAAGACAGCATCTGGGTAGGACTCATTCTTTCCAGATGCTGATTTCAGCTTAGAAAATGTTCTTTCTTCAAGCTTTGAATAGCTTCTATTGATGCCAAAATATAAAGCCAAGATGAAGGGAGTCTTCCCACCAAAATTTGAGGCTCTAGCTTCAGGGCAGAAATTTCCTCACAATTTTGCAAAAGTCAAGCCCATGGCCATACCTACTGCTAAGCCCGGCTTAGAGATTGATGTATCGAGTAGTCTGTTGGATCCTGCCACTCTTCCTCTCCCATCGGCAGCTGGAAACTGACACCCTTTCAGTGATTCAGATTGTTAAGGCTGAGATAGAACGGTTCCCTCCATTGTAGTGGAGTGTAAAAACAGGGACTTGGTGAGGCATCTTTGGACAGTATTGCCTCTGTGCAGTTTTCAACTGTGCTACTGCCCCCAGGAGGTGATTCTGGGCTGTGGCAGGCCCTGGAAATTCTTTAAAAGTTATGTGCCGTCTTCATTCAAACAGTTTCGATGAATGTTGCAAAAACTGAAAATTTGAGAAAAAAGAAGCTGGTCTTGAAGGACTACCAAAACGGACTGCTACGAGGAAATAGATCTACATCTTTGAGTATTAATCTTCTGACATAAACCTTTTTGTTAAAATGGTAAATAAAGGTAAAAGGAAAAGGAGACCGCTATGGCTTTCGAAAGAAGTAGCTGAAAAACTGAAGAAAAAGAGGGAGGCCTTCATGAAATACAAGAGATCACAGAGAGAGGAAGACAGGCATCTATGTTTGTAAAAACGTAGAGAAGCTAGCAAAGTAGTCAGGAAAGCAAAGATTCAAAAAGAGGAGGAAATAGCCAATGCAATAAAATGGGGGGATAAGACATTTTTCAGATATGTTAGTGAGAAGAGGTAGGGCAAAAGTGGTATTGTCAGACTCAAGTGTGAAGGGGAGGAATATGTAGAAGCTGATGAGGATAAAGCGGAATTGCTTAACAAATATTTCTGTTCTGTGTTCACAGATGAAGAACCAGGAGCAGGACCTCAGAAAACACCCACAAACAGGAACAGAAGCGAGGGACATCTTGAACAATTTTCAGAAGACTGTGTTCGTGAGAAACTAGCCCAACTTAAAGTAGACAAAGCGATGGGACCAGATGGATAATACCCTAGAATACTGAGGGAACTTGGGGACGTTCTAGCAGCTCCACTGACTGACCTACTCAATGCCTCATTGGCTTCAGGAGTGGTGCCAAAGGACTGGAGAGAGGCTCATGTGGTGCCTTTACACAAAAGCGGAAGTAAGGATGTGGTTGAAAACTACAGGCCGGTTAGTTTAACTTTGATGGTGAGTAAATTATTGGAAACGCTTCTGGAAGAGAAAATAGTGAGGTTTCTGGAGTCCAGCGGATTACAGGATCCGAGGCAGCATGGATTCACCAGAGGCAGGTCTTATCAGATAAATCTGATTGATTTCTTTGACTGGGTGACCAGGGAGTTGGACCGAGGGAGAGCCCTAGATGTGGTGTATTTAGATTTCAGTAAATTTCAGTTTTGTGAATTTTTTGATCTGACAAAGGTATTTATCATTAATTATGTATCATTTATTTTTTGTACTCTTATTTTATGAAAATTACACATTTTCTGTAATTGATATCATACGTTCTCTCATTATTTCTGATGAAATCTAAAGGCTTTCAGCTCGTTCATCACGATTATTGTACACCTATAGTAAAACTGCTTTGCGTTTTATTTAACTTTATCTTTGTTTATTTATTTTAGGTTCTCTTCGATTTGATGATTTAACCAACAGACATGAACAATGAGGCATGGATATGCTTGCTCCAATCAGACATGTTTTTGATACCTGGGAAGCAACTCTAAGTGACACCTTTGTTCCTGGTGAAAATGTTACCGTGGATGAGCAACTGCTCACATTTCGTGGTCGTGTTCCATTCAGACAATATATTCCCAGCAAACCTGGGAAATATGCCATAAAGCTATGGATGTTGTTCTACGTCTTTAAGTATATACAAGAAGGGAACTCGGACAAAACAGGGAACAGAATCAGGGTGAAAGGGTTGTGCTGCAACTCACTGAAGGATTGACGCGATCTGGCAGAAATGTTACTGTTGACAATTTCTTCTGCAGTTTATCCGTGTCACGGAAATTGCTAGAAAAACAAATGACACTTTTGGGGACAATTCGAAAAAACAGAAAAGAATTACCTCCAGAATTTGTAACAGCAAAGGGCTGAGAGGTATTCACTTCACTGTGCCTTTCGCGATGACGTCACTCAGGTTTCCTATTGCCCAAAGAAAAGAAAAGTGGTTGTTCTTCTGAGCAGTTTGCATGATCAAGAAGTCGTAGATAACACATGTCCAGAAAAAAAAACCACGCATGATCTTGGACTATAATTCTAGTAAAGGTGGAGTAGATACAGCAGATCAAATGTTGCACACGTATACCACAAAACAAATGACAAGACACTGGCCAGTGACAATCTTCTACAACATGTTGGACATCAGTGCTTTGAACACCTTCATTGTTTGGATGCCATTAAATCCAGAATGGCAGTCCCAGTCAAAGCACAGATGTTGTCTATTCCTCTTGGAATTAGGAAAGCAGCTGCTTCAGAGTAATTGCAGTGAGACTTCTTCCAGCATTGAAGAAGCCACTGATGCTGTTTACAATGTCGGGATCCCAAAGAAAAGGGCAAGGTGTCACTGCTGTTCCAGAAAAAAAGACAAGAAAAGCAACATAGTTTGCACCTCCTGCAAGTGCAATGTTTGCAAAGAACATTCAGAAATTGTCTGTCTCATGCAAATGACTGTAGTACTTTACCGTGTTCATCAAGTGCATGCAAAAATTGCTTTCATGGCAACTCTTCTTCATGTAATTTTATGATAAAGCATTAAATTTCAAAACATTTAACCTTCATATAATAAATAATTAATTTGGATTAATATTTTGTCTGTTTAGTTTAAAAATTTTCATGGTTAACAATTAAAATTTGTCGTGGGGTCATTTATGACCCCAACGGTATTCAGTGTGTGCAAATAATCTTGGTAATTCCAGGGTTAATAATGGTTTATAGACTTTTCCTCCAGGAACCTATCCAAACCTATAGAAAAGGTACAGAGAAGAGCCACCAAAATGGTAAAGGGGATGGAAGGATACTCCTATGAAGAAAGGTTAAAAAGGTTAGGGCTCTTTAACCTGGAAAAGAGACGGCTGAGGGGAGATATGATAGAAGTCTATAAATTAATGAACGGAGTGGAACGGGTAAACGTAGATCGATTGTTTACCTTATCAGAATATAGAAAGACTAGGGGACATGCAATGAAGCTACAGGGTAAACTATTTAAGACTAATAAAAGAAAATATATTTTTACTCAACGTGTAATCAAACTCTGGAATTTGTTACCGGAGGATGTAGTAAAGGCTGTTAGTGTAGCTGGGTTTAAAAAAGGTTTGGACAAGTTCCTGGAGGAAAGGTCCATAAACCATTATTAAGAAGTGACTGAAGATATCAATGCTTGACCCAGTACAAGCATTGTGGAACTTGTGTCTCTTGGGGAAACTGCTAGGTACATATGACCTAGATTGACCACTGTTGAAAACAGAATACTGGGCTTGATGGACCTTGGTCTGACCCAGTATGGCATATCTTATGTTCTTATGTTCTTATGTTCAAACCTCTTTTAAACACAGTTACACTAACAACTTTTACTACATCCTCCAGCAATGAATTCCAGAGTTTGATTACATCTTGAATGAAAATCTATTTTCTCCAATTAGTCGTAAATGCGCTACACTGGAGCTTCATTGCATGTTCCCTAGTCTTTCTACTTTTGAAAGAGTAAACAACCACTCTGCATTTATCCATTCCATTCCACTCATTTTTAGATCTCTATCCTATCTCCCCTCAGATGTGTTTTTTCCAAGCTGAAGATCCCTAACCTTTGAAGCCTTTCCTCATAGGGGTTATCCTTCCATTCTCTTTATGATTTTGGTAGCTCTTCTCTGTACTGTTTCTAATTCCACTATGTCCTTTTTAAGTTATGGTAACCAGAATTGCACACAATATTCAAGGTGTTGTCATACCATAGAGTGATTCAGAAGCATTATAATATACTTGTTTTTATTTTCCATTCCCTTATGATTCCTAACATTCTATTTGATTTCTTGGCTGCTGCTGCGCTGGGTAGAATGTTTCAAGATATAATCCATGATGATGCCCAGATCCTTTGCCAGGGCTGTGACTCCTAATGTGGAATCCTGCATTGTGTAATTGTAGTTTGGGTTGTTCTTCTCTAAATACATAAATTTGCACATGTGCACATTAAATTTAATCTGCCATTTGAACACCCAGTCTTCCAATTTATCGAGGTCCTCTTGCAAATTTTCACAATCCTCTTGTGTTTTAATAACTTTGAATAAAGCTGCCATATCAAAAGCCCACTGTAAACATTTGAAAAATATCTGAAAGAGAATGTGGTGCTTTATCTTTTGTTGAATGGACCACGTTATATAGTGGTAGTACTTAATAAAGGAGTCTATGTATAAATGTATACTGTACAGTACAAATGCCCTGAGCGATCCATTGTTCTCACAATGTAATAGATTATACCTACTATAACTGTCAAGCTGTACTTTTTCAAATCTTGACGATGTAAGAAATATTTTGACCCAGTCTTGCAGACAGATAGATTTCTGATGACACTTTATTGCTGTTGTGCCCTATCAAATTGGTTTTTGACTGCAACCTGACAACTGATATGGAAACATGCCCCCTGTGGCATGGCACCCAAACCAGCTGCACACCACAAAATTATCCTCTTGGGAATTTTAATTGAATTGATTTTGAATTTTAATGTTTTTTGTTATGTGTCTGTGTTAAATTTTTATGAGCATATGGTTGTAACCCACCTAGATATGTAGGTAGGATATAAAAAAAATAAACTAATGAATGTTTGTCTGATAGATCTTGCACTCTTTGAAAGGCAGAGCAGCAAATGGTGTTGTACAGCAGGATACAAGTCCTTATGAATGGGTGATGTCACAGAGAAGCTTACCCAGCTTAGATTACTCTGGAAGCTTTTGAGAATCCAGACTATACATGTGTGCACTTTCCTGCTCATTGCTGTCACAAGGGACCCTCTTCAGGTTCCAAAAAAGGTCAGAGTAGAAGGCAGCTCTTCAGAAAACTGGGTTGGCATGCGAGGATTTGCATCCTGCTATCTGCTGAGGACAGCTGCTACAGGTAACTTGGCTTTCCTCGAGGACAAGCTGGACAAATCCTCACTGATGAGCCTCCCTAGCTACAGGCTGCTTTCAACATAAAGGGAGAAAAAACACACAACTAGAGAGATGCACAAAAGGCAGACGCTAACCATATTTTAGGTGACAACAAGCCTTTTCATCTGCATGCTTCTCATAATGGGCACCAAGGTGGTGAACGTTTCCTGTGGAAGAAAGGCTTTTACACATGTCACATCTAGAAGAGCTGCTATGAACTCCAGCTGAGGCGACTGGCTTAATTGGGACTTTGGTTAATTTATGGTGAACCCTAGTGATTCCTGCACCCAACAATAATTCCCGTGGATATTTGGACTTCCTTATGAGATGTGCTCATGACCAGCCAGCTATCCAGACAGGAAAATATATGCACTGCCACCTTGAAAAGGTGAACAACTACAAGAGCCAGGCATTACGAGGGTTAGAAGACCTGTTAGCATTTTAAATGTGGATGTGCTGGCAGATATACATAGGAAGGGATTTTTATTTTTTCTCTCATCCTCTCCCTCATCCCCTTCCTCTCTGTCCTTTCCCACCCTCCCCTGCTCCTGATTCTGCATAGGCAGGTGTGATGTGCTATATGTGTCACTGCTCTCAGAAGAGCTTACTGATACATCACCCAGCTTGCCTATGCCATGCCTTGTCCCATGGAATGAGGATAATTTAAGATTCTCCCTTCCCATCCATGGAGCACAACCTCAAAAATCTGCAAAGAGGGTGATGTTGTCAAGACACCAGGCTGCTGAGAGGTTTGGGAGGTCATGGAGATGGAGGAGGTGTAGTGCCTCTTAAGTGTAGCTCATGTTGTTTGAAAGGTCATGAGTGTATTGGTGCTGGGGTAGCTGGGTGTACTGCTGGAAGGGTCAAAGTATATTGTTGTCTGCAGTGGTACAGATCCTTGAACAGGGCCTGCACCTTATCTAGCAAGGCCTCAGACACTTCTAGCTGTATCTAAGTTTTTTCCACCATCCTCAGTCAGCACTCGCTGATGGAAAGTAATCTTTCTTGCAGCTCTATTTTTCACACATTCTGAGTCAAGAACTGCTGGTTCTGCTTCAGCTACCACTCTGCACCTCAACAACTGCTGATCTCTCGAAATGGTGCGAGGTTCCTCACCTTCCATTGCTTCTGGGCGACCTCCTTAAGGTTCTTGGTAATCATGGAAAGGAGATGGTGCAGGAAACTGTAAGTCTGCCATCTCTTCCTCATTCTCAGTCTCACCCAGGATACCAGCATGCCTCTCCATCTCCTCATTGTGAGTCCTCTCTTTGTTGGCCACTTAGCCCTCCACATCGGTACATGCTCTTCTCTCTCCTGGTTGCCTCAGGCTGTGAGGGATGTTCTCCAAGATTTTGGCTTCTGGCCTCAGGGCTTCTATCTTCACCCATATCATGATGTCTGGTTTCATCCATATCATGGTATCTGGTAGCTAGCAAATCAAATGCACTCCTTCACTATGTAAAAGCCACACCTGTACTCCCAGGGACTCATATTTATAGCATTTTAGCCCAATATTCAGCTGCACTATCTAGATAGTGCCACTGAATATCATCATAGACTACATTAAAAAATGCCTGGTTAAAACTAAGGTGGTCTGGGGGCCACCTTATCATTTCTATAGTGTGAGTAGACAGTGCTAGTGCCATAGGAGACCTGGTCAGCAGTGAGAAATGAATCTAGGCAGGAAAGTATTTCTTTAGTAGAATGAGCACACATTATTTTAGTCACTATGGGATTGGTATTCAGCAGCAGCAGCTAGGCAATTAAAATGATGCATTTAATTAAAGCTGGATATTCAACGTCGGAGTACTGAATATCTCGGTTCACCAGATAGTATCTGTTGCTATCCAGTTAGCAATGATAGCTGACTGCAAGCCAGATAGTTAAACCGGTTAAAGTTGGTTCATCTGAAAAACTGTCCTAATTTGAATCAGTTAAACTGGTTAGCAGCTGAATATCTCCACTAACTGGATATCGTTCCCACTGTTTGGTGAACCCGGATATTCAGAAATGGATGCTGGATAAACTCCATCCCTAAATACTATGCCTAGCAGAATCACCCAGACAGCAGTTAATATCCAGGTAGCCGAATGTGTACAAGGTCTACTTTTGTCAGCGTCTATAAACTTTATTGTGAGGGATGTATTTGACTGGGTGTTGCCACGTTTGTGCTATAGATTGCAGGATCTGAGGCAGCATGATTTTACTAGAGGCAGGTCTTGCCAGACAAATCTCATTCATTTCTTTGACTGGCTGACCAAAGAGTTGGACCGAGGGAGACCCTAGATGTAATGTACTTAGATTTCAGTAAAGCCTTTGACACTGTTCTGCACAGGCAACTTATAAATAAATTGAGCACCCTAAGGATGAACCCTAAAGTGATTGAGTGAGAGGCAACAATAGGGACAGGTAAATGGAGCTCACTCTGAGAAGAAGAATGTTAGCAGTGGTGTGCCGCAATGATGTCTCCTTGATCTCATTCTTTTAAACATTTTTGTTAAGTGATATTGCCGACTGGCTATCAGGTAAGGTTTACCTCTTTGCAGATGATACCAAAATCTGCAATAGAGTAGACACCCAGGAAGGTACATTAAAAAACAGAGTCATGCATTTGGGCTGCAAAAATCCAAGGGAATGATACAGTATAGGGGGTGACGTACTTCCATCCATGAAAGATGAGTAGGTGATTGTTTCTGATGACCTTAAGGTGGCTAAACAGGTAGAAACGTTGTCGGCAAAGCCAGAAAAATGCTTGGGTGCATAGGGAGAGGAATAGTCAGCAGAAAGGAGGAGATAATAGTACCTCTGTATAAGTCTTAGGTGAGACCACATTTGGAGTACTGTGTGCAATTCTGGAGACCACACCTTCAAAGGGATATAAACAGAATGGAGTTGGTGCAGAAGGTGGCTAGGAAAATGGTCAGTGGGCTTTGTCATAAGGCATAAGGGGACAGACAAAAAATTATTTTTATATGTACTTACATTCTCTTATATACCGCACTATTCTGCATCAGTGCGGTTTACATTGAACAAACTGAAATTACATTGAACAGGGCATTATAACTTGGAGTTAACTATTTTACAGGGAACATGGGCTATGGAGGGTTAAGTGGCTTGCCCAAGACCACAAGGAGCACCTGTGGGACTAGAAACCCCAGTCCTTCCAGCCCAAGGTTGCTGTCTTCTAGTGGGATTTGAACCCCTGACCTTCTGCCCTGAAGTACATTGGCCCAACCACTAGGCCACTCCTCCACTCCAAAAAAAAAAAAATCCACTCCACTCCAAAAAAATTCACTCCACTCCAAAAAATCTCAATAGATATACTTCAAAAGAAAGACGGGAGAGGGAAGATATGATAGAGATGTTTAAATTGAAAGAAAGCTCTGTGAAGAGGGGGCATAGGATGAAAGTGAAAGGAGATAGGCTCAGGTGTAATTTGTGGAAATATATCGTTATGGAAAGAGTGGTAGATGCATGGAATAGTCTCCCAGTGGAGGTAGAAGAGGCAAGGATTGTATCTGAATTCAAGAAGGCATGGGACGGAGACCAGGTAGCTCTTCTGCAAGAAAGCATTGGACAAACACAAAAGATCTCCAAAGCTTAGTAGCTGGTATGGAAGGGTAGACTGGATAAGGCTTATGGCATTTATCTGCCATCATGTTTCTATGTTTAAAGTAAGAGACAAAAGGCAAAATGCAATAATCCACAAGTGTAATCTCTGTTTTTGTTAAATATACATATTAAAATGAAACAAATTCAAATGAAATAGAAACTCACACATCCTCCTAACAACCACCCAGGACTCACTCTAGTTTACTCAGCCATCTTTCTACTGTTACCCCCTTCATGAGCTAACCATATTAACTTCTATTATAACATACTTCTTGATTATCCACTGCTATTTTCCCTCTGGAAGCATTATTGCTGATCACACACAGTGAGGTTACAAGTATAATATTTGTTTTAAATATTAATATTTAGACCTGCTACATTCCATGTAATGTTAAACTTGTTATACCTGTTACCTGTACACCACTGTGACTAGTAGATACAGTGGCATAAAAAAAGTTGCTAGCTAAATAAATAAATCTGGAAAAAAAACCCTTTTTTTTCCCTGCACATTCCTACACTGAGCTTCAGACTAGGACTGTGCATGAAACTGCTTTTTCGCCTTATCTTATTTATTCATTTTTCAATATGGAATCAGCCAATCCAGAGTTGGCAAAAAATTAAAATGATGCTGAAAAAGAGTGATATTGACCAATCAAGAAGCTAGCATTATTTTGATGAATAGCAAAAATTCGGGGTGGCATCAGCCTCAGGTCAACTGGTGTCATTTTGAAAAATAGGAATGGTGTGTCAGGAGGGGCTGTTAATTGCTCCTACCTCTGAAGATTGTGGAAGAGGAAAGAGGGTAGCTGGCTAACTGCCATTGAATCAGGGGATCAGGAAATAGCCGTGGTCTTGGGTTGATTTTGGGGTTTTTTAGAAATGTTCAAGGCACAGAGGCTTTTTTTAATGTTTTTTTTCCCCAACAGTGGCCTGGGATAGGCTTATTTTGCAAATTAGACAAATTCATTTTTCATTCATTCTTTATCTTTACTAAAACATTTGATAGATTGCCCATCGGGAGCCATCTGGGGTTAACCATATATATAAGAAAAGCCAGAAACAGAAAAGGAACTACAATGCCAGACAGGAAAGTGCACACACGTACAGGACTAAAGTGAAGAAGAGCCTAAGTGGAAGGAGAGGAGGAAACAGAGGGGTCAGGGAAAGGGAGATCACAGGCAGTACAGAAGAGGTGAGTTTTCAGGAGAGACTTGAATTTGGGAAATTATTCTTCTTGATGGATTAGGGGAGGAAGGGAATTCCACAGTGATGGGGCTAGAAAAAAGAAGGTGGAATGCTGGGTTTGCTCCAGGCAGGCACGGGCAGGAGATGGAAGTTCTGCTTTCAAAACAATGAAATGAAACCACATCTGCTTAGTGCCAGGCTTTTGCAGATCCTGTCAATATAAGTCTGCATTGGCATGCTCTTTCCCAGTTCGGTATTCTGATCTGAATGCATAGGTTTGCAATGCTAGGAAGCATTTTATTACTCAGAAACTATCTAGTTTATATTTCTATTCATTCAAGTATGAGGTTTATTATCTACTTTTAGTTCTCTAATATGGCAATTGGAGGAATTCCAGGCATTATTTTATTGCAAGTTCTTATTTTCAATTACTATATAATTAGTTTTTCTTGGTTGTAACTTCCTGCTACTATATATTATTGATTTTCTTCCCTTCTTTCTGTTGTGCTAGTATTGTCTCTATCCTAAACCTGGAAACATTTATTTATTCAGTAAAGATTCTTTTAACGTTACGGATCATTAGAATGTCTTCAGAGAATAAGATAATTTTCAGCTCTGACAAGACATAGGGGTATCTTTACTAAAGGGTGGTAAGGGAGCAAGGGTGGTGTTAATGGGCGTTATTGGTACCCATAAGCGGTTAACGCCACAGAATGCACAGATAATGCTGGATTAATGTGCGGAAGCTGGGCCCCGTAGCATTAGGGTGAAAAGAGGTGGAGAGTTGTCATTAATGGGGCAGAGAGTGGGTGGGGATAGCGTGTGCTCCTTTAACGCTGAGTTGTGTTGCCATGCATAAGGGTTCCCAGTGCTGGAAACTCTAATGCCATCTGAAAGCTCATGGTAAGGGCTATTTTTGAGCGGAGAGAACCCATTTCAGTTTATGCAATGTGCTCCACTCACAGGAGTTTCCAAATTTGTGCTAGTAGTGCTCCATTGGCAGCAACAGCATTAAGAAAGGACACTAGGTTGTTGGTGCCAAACTGGCAGAGGAGGGTCATGTGGGTGATGCAGTGGGGCAGGCTGGTCCACAAGGCTGGCAAGGCTGCTGCCTAGGGTGTACATTTGCAATGTCTGTATGACTTTGCTGTGACAGTGGCAGCAGTCAAAAAGAAGTCACCCCACCCCCACTGTCAACATGCTGCCATGTCAACATTGTGTGAGGGTGGCGGTGGCAGTTGTAGTAGCTGTGGTCTGCTGCATATGAAACTTTGTTTCGGCCATGTGTGTCTGGTGCAACACTGCAGCTGCCACTGTCAGTGGGATGGCAAGCCTATCAGCAGCAGGTACAGTAGAGCACATGGTGATCCTCCCCAGCAAGGTCTAAGACAGCATCATGTTTGCCCAGATCTCCCAGTGGAGAGGGGCACGAGCAGCAAGGTGTGCCTAACTGCATGTGTGCAACTGCAATAAGGCCACCTGCAGCACTGAAGCGGCAGCTGTGTCACAATGGCAGGGAAGGAGAGACTGATCGGCATGCTGTCCACCATGATTGTTGGACCCTGGCACTTGGCTAGTTTTCCAAGTGGATGGGCTGGTCCTAGGTTCAGGATGACCCCCACATGCACATATTGAGTGGATATGAGCATGTGGGGGGGGGGGGAATATGTCACTGAAGCAAGAATAGTATGCAATATGATAACAACCCATGTCAGAGGAGAAATGGCCCCTCACCTGCCAAATGACAATCATAATCTGTGCATGCACCTCCATAAGTAAGTACTCAGTCAGTTACAGCCATCTGAGCCACATTTGAATCTAACTAAGCTATGTTAGCCTGCAAGATATGAGATAATTCCATGACTGCCCCACAAGCACATACTAGGAAATAGGAATGTTGATCATTCTGCTAGTACACACATGAACACACACAGTGCAGACCACGGATCATGGTCTGTCCCTTTGACTGAGATAGCACAGAGAAAGTACACCAAACAGTGGTGGGTTTAAAAGTCTTTATTAAGAAATCCCAATGTGTTTTGGCGGATGCCATCTTCAGGCGGTATTAACCTCAAATAAATATCATGAAATAAAACAAGAAGTCATAAAAACATCCAATACATAAGCAAAATTGAAAAAAAATAAAATAAAATGAATAAAACATCAAAAACACAAATATAAGCAATAAATAAATGCCAGTGTATCCATGTAAAATGATCCAATATAAAAACAAATAAAACATATTAAGACTAAGTAAGAGTGTATAAAGAGGACTAAAAAACAGCAGGCAGTGAAACTAAGTACCAAGGACAGGTATAGGCAATAATATTCTATGAACTGCAGTTTGCAACAATGTAAAGGAGTGACAAGGAGGACACCACATGAGTGTAAACATATCACTTTAAGAAAAAACGTTATCCACATGAAATTGACAAAAAGTTATAGTGACAAAGTGCAGCATATATCAGCAACTCATTGCAATACTGCTTCTAAAATGGATAATGTGAAAATGGAGCAACATCAAGTGGGCCTAAAACAAAAACTGAATATTAAAAATAAAGCATATTTTGTTGCTGTTAAGTGCATCAAGTCGGTTTAGACTAAAGCAACCCTCTGGCAAACTGTGTTCGGTCTTCAATCAGGCGTCTCATTGTTGATAAAGTGGCAGCCATAGCTGCTGTTATTGTATCAGTCCATCTCATTACTGGCCTTCTTCTTTTACGGTGACCTTCTACCTTACCAAGCATTATGTATTTTTCCAATGATCTCTCTCTTCACATGATATGTCCAAAGTATGAAAGTTGAAGTCTTGTTATCTGAACTTCCAAGGAAAGCTTAGGTTTGATCTCCTGTAGTACTGACTGGTTTATTCTTCGGGCAGTCCATGATAAACAGTATTCATCGCTAGCACCGTAATTCAAAAGCATCGATTTTAAAGGTTCAGTATTTTCTAGTAGGAAAAAATATAGACCACTTGCCTGTGCAGCAGACCACGACACATTCACAATGCCAAACTGGCAAGGAAAGGGAAAGGAGGTCCTGCCATTGTTTAAAGAGATGGACTCATGCCAAACAGCAAAGGTCAAAGTTCAAAGACACTTTAAAACATATCATAGAAACATATCTGTGCATGAGGACCAAGCTTAAAATGTTTAATATATATGACAAATAAAGTAATTGCAAAAAAAAGACACAGATTGTGGTCAAAAAACATGTGAAAAATGTGGCTAATAGCAAGGATTGTCAGAAGCCTAGATGTACCGTGAGTGCCACTAATGGTATGACATCAGTGGATCATGCACTCTGCCAATCATTACAAGTGAAAACATGACTAAAAAAGGTAAACAGTTACACAGAACAGGAGCCAGTCTGAAACCTATGTAACTTATTGCACTAGTGTTGTGACCAATAAGAAAAAGGATTGTACCAGAATTCTACTGTGCCAACAGAATGGTGACATAAAAAACAAAACTAGTAAGGAGTGTCATCTCAAAAAGCAGAAAATAAAATGCTTAATATCATTTATTATTAAAAATCTAATGCATATAAGAAGCATGTGGCCCTACATGTAAATTTATTTATTTATTTATTTAGCTGTATTTATATCCCGCTTTTCGCTGGGTCAAAGCGGTGTTACATAGAAGGGAGGGGGAATTAAGTTGGTAGGGCGGGGCCATCACCAGGGAGGCAACATTAATGATTTTGACATGGTACAGACTTTGGACATGGGACAGACATTGGACATAGGCAATGTAGTTTGAGTCAGAGGTTCGTGGTGGACGAGATCAGTGGCTAGTTCGCTTTTTGGTGGGGGTCGTGTTGAGGTATTCCTGGAACAGGGTGGTTTTCAGCTGTTTCCTGAAAGATGGTAGATCGGTGTTGTTTCTGAGATAACTCGGTAAAGAGTTCCATAGGGATGGAGCATAAAGTTCAAAGGCTCGGTTGCAGGTCCGTTGCAGGCATTTAGTTCTTTTGTGGGGGATGGTGAGGGAATTGCTGGAAGTTTGTCTGGTAGTTCTGTCGTGGGCTGGACGAGACAGTAGGGTGCGAAGTTGGGAGTTCTGTGCTTGATGGATGGCTTTGTGGGTGAGTAGGATGGCTTTGTATTTAGACCTTGCTTCGAAGGGAAGTATGTGTAGGTCTTTCAGGATTGGGGTGATGTGGTCGGTTTTCTTTGCAGTCTGGATGATTCTTGCCATGGCGTTTAGTGCTGTTCGGAGGGGGTTTGTCTGTGTGGCTGGAAGTCCGTGGTAGATTAT
This sequence comes from Ichthyophis bannanicus, assembly GCA_033557465.1. Lineage (NCBI taxonomy): Eukaryota > Metazoa > Chordata > Amphibia > Gymnophiona > Ichthyophiidae > Ichthyophis > Ichthyophis bannanicus. The sequence goes on along the minus strand of CM066034.1, from coordinate 619,171,192 downwards.
GTTGTAGTAGTCCAGATGTAGGAGCGTCATGGCTTGCATTACGGCTCGGAAGTGTTGATGGTCAAGCAGGGGTCTAAGACGTTGCACCATTCTTGCTTTGTGGAATATAATTCCGGAGGTTTTGGTGATTTGCTGTTTTAAGGTGAGGGCTTGATCAATAATTATGCCCAGGTATCGTATTTGTGGTTGTATTTGGATGCTTGTGGGTCCTATAGTGAGGTGTGTAGGTGGGGTGAAATCTGGGTCTCTAGTGACTATGAGGGCTTCTGTTTTCTTCCTGTTGATGGATAGGTTGTTTGCTCGTAACCAGTCGGACACCTCGGCGAAGCATGCTGATAGATGGGTGTTTGTTGGGTCCGTGGTTTTAATGGGGGCGTAAAGCATGATATCATCAGCATATATGTGGAAGCTGATGTTGTGGGTGCATATGACTGAGCAGAGTGGTTGAAGGTAGATGCTGAATAGCATGGCTGATAGAGTAGATTCTTGGGGCACCCTTTGGTGTTGCTGGAATGGGGGGGGATGTCATGGTGCTGGTACGGATTAGTTGTTTCCTGTTAGTAAGGTAGGACTGGAACCATTTTAGTACAGTGTCTTTGATCCCAATTGTGCGTAGTCTGTGTATGAGGACGTTGTGTGAGATGGTGTCAAAAGCTGCAGATATATCGAGGAAGATCATAGCATATCCAGAGTGTTTTTCTTGTGTTCCCAGGAGAAGAGTGTTCATCAGTGTGGTCATGAGGGTCTCAACCCCATGCAGAGGGCGGAAGCCGTGTTGTTGCAGGTCCAGTATGTTGTTGGTATCCAGGTGTTAATAGTCAAACCCGAAGCGTTGAGGCTCTGTGGGATAAAATAGATAAAACTAAATAAATAGCTAAAAACAAATGGAAGTCAAATAAAATATTAAGGCATTAAGATCATCTGTGGGGGGGGGGGAGGGGAGTGAATAGGAAAATGAAAGACCAATTTAGAAAATATAAAACAAGGGCTACCATAAGAATGTTTGAAGTGTAGTAAAAACATCACAACTAATAAGCAGGATATAAATAAAAATGTAAAATCTCTTTAAGAGGCTTCCATAAAAACTGAGATAAAAAGGAGGGCTCAATGATAAAGCACCTTAAAAATGCAGAGTATTTAAACCACGTGAAGTAAAAACAGATAAGAACTAGAAAAGCAGGTACAACATGACATTAAAAGGAGCTCATTGGACCACAGTAGATGATTCGGGGAGGCAAGATGACAGCTGAGATCCGCTTCTGGTGAGCTGGCTCTTTTGGCAGCAAGCTGTATCGGCAGTCCTTGTTGCTTTGTCAGTTGTTATGGGGATAAGGAAGCACATGCAAACATCCCTACCCTCTGGTGAAGTTTATACTACCTGCGCCGTCCAGAAAATGCTGCCAATGTGTGGCTTGCTGTTCCAGGAGTGGGAGCGGCGTCTTCGGCAGGTTCGGCATTTAAACCTGACCTGAGCACATCAGGGGTTTTGCTATCCCCTGAGCAGAAGCTCCCCCCCCCCCACCATGCCACGGAAGTGTTGCGGCTGACAGCGGAGTGCTTCCCTCCGGCATGAAGACCAGCATGCCGGTGCAGGGAGGTGAAGAGGGCTCCGTTGCTCGCTCTGCTTACCCATGTGGAGTGCCTGGGGAAGAAGTGAGACCTGAGGCTGTTTCTCTGCCGGAGGATAGCCCAACCTAGGTGGTGTGGTGTGTTGGTGAGGCCCCTTAAAGTTACATTAGAGGTGCTGTGGGATGCTATCTCAACTATGAACTTCCCTTATGACTACTGCAACATTTGTAAGTACTGAAACTAATTCTTTACGCAAGGAATTTGAATAAGTTGCTAGAATTCGAAAGGAACAGGAGGGGAAGTTGGTCTGGGTGAACGGAGAACTTGAACTCCTCCAAGGTCTCCATTGTGCCCACATCAAGGATCGAAGTGTGACCTCTAGGAGAATGGAATATCTTGAGAATCAAGTCTGGAAGAACAATTAAGACTGATTAATTTTCCTAGATCTCCGTTGCAGTTGCCCATGGAAATAGTTTGCAGGTATTTACAGGAGGTCTTGAAGATCTCCAGTGAGGATCTGCCACCATTAACTAGGGCTCAGTACCTGTCTGTGGGCCAGGGTAACCGGGGAGTTAGCAGTGAGACTCCAGGGATTCCCGGAGATCTTACGGGGTTTCTGGAGAGCTCTGTGGAGTTGATCACTGCTCGTACCACTCTTCTTATTACTTTGGCTCTTGAATCTGGCAAAGCATTAATTCTTCAGTCCTATTTTAGAAATTTCAATGAGCAGTTTATGGGCTCTCATGTCCGCATTTTTCCTGACCTTGCTAGGGACACCCAGCTGAGGAGAAAGGAGTTCCTGGGTTTTAAGCCCAGGGTGCTTTCCCTCAGCGGGACATTTTTGTTGAAATTTCCTGCTAGATGTCATGTTTCCTATAATGAGAAATTATACTTGTTTCTTGAGCCCCACCAACTGCTGGAGTTTCTTGTGGCTAGGGAGTATTTAGTGGTTGTTTCTGCTCCTCATATGGCTGATGCATAAGTCTCACATTGCCATGATATTCTATAATTTCCTAATTCTGTAGTTTTATTTTTCCTGTAGCCTCTTCTTTTTAATTTTTGTGGGCTAATCTTTGGTTAATGACATATTTTGCTTGTTTACATTGCCTATGCTTGTATTTAATGTTACCTGTTTGCCAATTTGCTTTCATTCATTTTCTTGAATGTATTGGTATATTCAATAAACAGATTAAATAAAAAAAGGAGGTCATCAGTTAAGAGCTTTTAGTAAAAAATAAAGTAAAATAAAACAATATATATCTAAACAAACCCAGAATTATAGAAACATGTGGGACAAAAAATAGACAAATGCTAAACTCATAACTAAAACATGTGGAGGCCAATCCAGGTCAGGACGTCCAGGCCCAGCGGAAACGTGTAGGCCAGAAACGGACATGTTCTGGACCCACCGAGATAAATGCTCCCAAAGAACCAAAATACAGGTGTGGCATGTCTAACCCGTCTAAGGAAACATGACCTATGACTGCTATTATGAGACACGGGAATATGCGGAAAATGGCCGGCACATTTTTATGCTCGCTGTATTCCAGAAAGATATATGTGTACACTGATCCCCGTCTCCGTGCGGCCATGTCCCCACTGGAAAAACGTTCATCTCCTAAGCAGCTGATAACATTGACAGTGTTGCATTCATGCAAATGACAGGAACACTGTTGAAATAGATGTGTGCTGTCACACTGCCCCCTAGTGGTGATGGCGTGGCACGACAGAAGGGCGTGGACAGGGAGGAGAAAAGTTTGTTTGTGGAGGAGGTTGGTTCTCTTGCAGGGCCCAGGCTTCTACAGGCCTGGTAGCCTTCTGTATAACTAACACTCCCAAGAATTTACAGTCCGAGTATAGGGAAATTGTAAGGCTTTTATTTCCCTCTTTGCAAACAGGTTCTTTAGCCCAGAATACAACAACACATGAAAAGAAATATCCTTGCTTCAGGTTAAAGGAAAACACGTACTGAAAACACTGTTAACTTCACAGCACAGGTAAATGAAATACAGCATCCAACTTTTATCCCAAACCACAGCTATGCCTCTGCTAGGGCTCAATCCTTTCTGATAGGCAATAGTTAACGTCCATGGGAATGTCCAAGGGGTCCTCCTGGTATTCTACCTGCATGGGCTCACAGTCCAGAATGTTTGGAGGCTCTCCTTCAGGCTTTCTGCCTAGCGCTTGGATGATGCGCCAATAGTCAGCGTTACAAGGTAAGTCCTGGCTTTGTATATTTTTATACTGAGGACAGTCTCTCCTGCATACAGTTCCGTCTCTAGTAGGCTTCCTGTTAACTGCAGGTCTGTACTTTGTTTCATGAAGGCCTCCTGAAGGACAGCATGCTCTAGTGCCTGACTCCTTCTGGGTCACAGCATTCATAAAATCATCATTATAAAATTGGCATTTACCTTTTCTTCTAAGGTGGTCTCCGGGAGGTGAAGGCTGAGGCTTGGGCCTGCTGGGTCTTGGATTCTCAGGTGCCCAGGTAGGCCTCTGGTTCCTAGTTCTGCCTTCTGCTGGAGTCAGGGCATACTGGTGCCATGGTTCCTTTTTCCCACAGCTTTGGAAGTGACCCTTCTCAATTCCTCTTTCACCCCTTTCACTGCCGTTCACTGTTGCTCCTTCTAACAGTTGCTGGCTCCTATTAAAGTTAGGCCTGGGACTCTCTGTTATAGTCCACCTTCTTTCAGGGTTAGCTTCTTTATAAAACCTTTCCCTCCTGGAAAGTATATCTTTTCCTCTTTTGCAATGTTTAAAGTAGGTTTCTGTACCTGGCTTGGCTGGGTCTGCTAGGCCGGATCCCTTGGTCAGGACTCCTCTCCCTGGATCCTCCAGATATCTGTAAAAATCTGGAACTGGAACTTCCTGCAAGACTCCTTGACAGTCTCCTTGCCCATCTGGAGCTGTCTGCCAATCTCCTTGTCTTTCTCTTTCTCGCCAACCTCCTTCTCTGTACCGGTCTCTTTGCCACTCTCCTTGTCTCTCTCTTTCTCTCCAACCGGAGTCTGAATCCGAGTCTTTTTGCCACTCTCCTTGCCTCTCCGACTTCCTCCAGTCATCTGAGCATTTAAGAGGAGTTCTTCCCTTTCTGCATTGGGTGTTGGCTGGAATTACATCATTGGCTCTAAGGCGTGGTTCTTCAGACCTCCAGAGGTCTCTCTGGCTCCCTCTATGTGGCTCCTCATGATGCTGCAGCTGGTCTTTACCTCTTTTTTCTGTGTTTAAAACCTTTCCTTCTGCCTGCAGCTGGTCTGCAGTGCCACAGTGCATGCAAAGGGGACTATGTAAATCTGTCTGTTCCATGCCCAGAACAATAGAAGGTTATCTAAGTGGACCAAGGCTACAGTAACAGCAAGTGACAGGGGAGGTGATTGCTCCAAACAGCAACACATACATGGGTTGTGCAGAACATCTTATGGATGCCTGCAGTGGATAACAGTATGTGCACTGCAAAGTATGGTCCAGGAAATCCCAGAATGGGTTCCTGCATCTGTATGTCAGCACATGGACCTGACAATAACAGGAACCCATCAGGATGAGAACATGCAAAAGTGAAAACATGAGCAATACAGACCCATGTGCACCAGCACCTGTCCTTCCAGATGTGCATAAGACTAGAGACCCCGATAGTGCATTTGGATATGTATTAGTGCTGTGTGCACTGCAGCATGCCCCCACTCTGAGGGTCCCCCACCGTTGACAGAGTCATGCCCTACTATGTTGCTGCAGAGCAGCTTGTCAGAATATACTGCCCATGCACACTTGCACCTGGTGATGCTGTTGTCAGCCCTATGGTACTGGCCAGGCATACATTCCCCCTCCCCAGATGTGCAGATTAGCACACTGGACCTCTCCTGCAGCACTCATGCATCCAACACACACACACCCTTCTGCTTGCAGGCACAAATAACATACCTCTGCCACGACCATGCCTCACACACAACTACTGCCACTTCATGACTGTATGGCGTCTTAGGGCTACACATTGGATCCGCAGTTCTCAGCCATACACATACTGTCCCTGCAGTTTTGTTACTATTTTACCAAGGACTGTGTTGGGGAGGCCATGAATTGCCCCCCCCCCCCGCACATATAGCACGTGCCAGATTAAAGACTATTGCAGTACCTTACATTATTTTTAGGGAGTTCTTAATGTTACTCTGTCATACAAATGCCCCCCCCCCCACCTGTGCATTGCATTCCTTACCATGGCATCCTGTGCTCCTGCAGACAGAAGACACACCAGATCAAGATCGATGTCTCATAGCCATTCATCTCTATGGGATGCATTGGAGTTGGGAGCAGGATATATTCTAAGTCCTGCCCTTATTCCACGTTTCAGCTGGTATAACGTGGACATCTGGGTGAACTACCGGGGATGTACATGGGCCTGACTGGAATATGCTTTATATGTCCCCGTGTATGGCCAATTAGGGTGGTCCATAAAAATGAATTCCTGAATTCCTTTGCTCCCTGGCCTGATTCTGGTTCCATTTAGGTAGAAAACACTGTGTACAAGGTTTGAAGCCAATCAAATAATATTTAGGGGTGGCTCAACAAGTCTTGAGATTTCCCCCTGGGAGCAGATGACAAAATGTTGCATCATCTTGTATCATCCACTCAGTTCCACACTGATTACATTTGATTGCATCATATTTTATTTATTTATTTATTTTATTTTTTATTTATTTACATTCTCTTATATACCATGCTATTCTGCATCAGTGTGGTTTACATTGAACAAACTGAAATTACATTGAACAGGGCATTATAACTTGGAGATAACTATTTTACAGGGAACTTGGGCTATGGAGGGTTAAGTGGCTTGCCCAAGACCACAAGGAGCACCTGTGGGACTAGAAACCCCAGTCCTTCTGGCCCAAGGTTGCTGTCCTCTAGTGGGCTTTGAACCCCTGACCTTCCGGCCTGAAGTACATTGCCCCAACCACTAGGCTACTCCTCCACTCCAATTTTTGAACTAATCTCGTCTCTGAGAGGTGGCAAAGACATTGTACTATTATCTTTGTATCTTTATTCTTTTCAGATGGAGAAAAAACGTAGTTTTTATCTCATTGAAGGAATGTCCACCACAATTCTGGGGGCCAAGCTCCCCAGCAAGGAGCAAGTGTTAAGTGTATTTTTACATCACCATATGACTTTAAACAAAGGCGTCAGTGAAAGTGCATCTATTGTAACAAGTGAAGTAGAAGCTTACTGGGAAAAGGCCAGGCTTCCTGTTCAAAGAAATGACAAAATTCAAGAAAAAGTAAAGAAATTGTTCAGTCAGTGGAAACCTTTGAAGAAAAACAAAGGGAGAGGAGGGAAACAAGAGGCAAATGAAAAAGAATTCCAGGTTGCAATGAAAAACCTATTTGATGTGGCGCATGCCAATGCAATGTCTTTAATTCATATTCAAGAAGACAAAGAATTCTTAATAGCGCAACGAGAACCAGGGCTCCGCGGCTCAATGTGCGCGATGGACAAGAAACTGGCCAACATGGAAGCAAGATCGCAACAGCAAGAAGAAGAACTGAAAAGGCGCAGACAAAAACATGTTGCCGAAGCCGAGGCAACTACAAGCCAAGTTCAGCTGGAAGGATCTTCTTCCTCAGCAGAGTCAGGTGAAGACTCGTCGACATTTGCGGATTCAGATAACGGACAGAAGAAAGCAACTCCACAAACGAAGCAGTTTCGACCTAACAATGTCTGGACCCCAGAGCTTACAGCAGCCCTCGATCGGACAGGGACAACGGATCGCAATGCTCTGTTTGTGGTAGCTGAAACCGCCAGAGGTCTGGGACATTATCCTGGGGAGCTCAATATCAGCTGCTCCAGCGTCAAGCGCCATAGAGAAAAGCACCGTCAGCAACAATGGACGGACCTGCACAACGCATTCAAAGCCGAAGGCAAAACATGCATTGTGCATTGGGATAGCAAGTTATTGCCATCTCTCCTCTGTTCAAACACATCCGTTGACCGCCTTCCAGTTTTGATAATGGCTGTCTCCACTGGAGAAACACAACTTCTTGGTGTACCAAAACTGACATCAGGAACGGGCGAGAATCAAGCTGCAGCAGTTTATGAATTGTTACAGGAATGGTGTTTGGATGAAAAGGTTGCAGGCTTCTGCTTTGATACAACTGCATCGAACACGGGATGTCAATCAGGAGCGTGCATTCTTCTAGAACAGAGACTCCGTCGCACAGTCCTTCATTTGGCATGCTGCCATCACATTTACGAAATAATTCTTGGTGCAGTATTCTCTACATGCTCTGGAGCTTCATCGGGTCCCGATGTCCAACTCTTTTGCCGGTTCCAAAAGAATTGGGGCTCCCTTGACAAGTCCAACTATCAAACTGGAAAAGACTTGGAGGTGCTGCAACCTGACAGGGATCGCATCATGAAGTTTGCAGAATCCAAGTTGGCACAGGGCAATCACCGAGATGATTACCTGGAATTCTTGGAGTTAACGATTGTCTGCCTTGGAGGGAATCTTCCTAGTTTCAATTTCAAGAAACCCGGAGCTTTCCATCATGCCAGATGGATGGCAAAAGTCTTGTACTGTCTCAAGATTTGGATGTTCCGAGGACAACTCAAAGATCTTACCCAATGGGAGGAGTCCTGTGTTCGTGATGTGAGCATTTTCTCCATCCTGATTCATGTGGAAGCCTGGTTTTCTGCCCCTGATGCTGCAGTTGCTCCTCGAACAGATTTGGAGATGCTGAAGAAACTACACTCTTACCACAATGACCGTGTTGGAAGAGCGGCCAGAAACAAACTGCAACAGCATCTGTGGTATGTGTCAGAGGAGCTTGTGGTACAGTCACTGTACAATGAAGTTGTTTCAGCACTGACAAAGCGGGCCATAGTGTCGGCCATGATCCCGGCAGAATCAGATGAAAGCGATGAGGATGACGAAGAAGACGAAGATCCCCCAAAGCGGGTCGAATTGAAAAGTTCCATGATTCCACCACTTGAATCTTTTGCAACTCGCAAGTCAATCCGTTTCCTGAAACACCTCGACATCAACAGTGATTTTCTTAATGCAGACCCAGAAGACTGGGAAGAGAATGCATCATTCAAAGACGGTCTGAAGAAAGTAAAAAATCTTCCAGTGATCAACGATGTGGCTGAGCGAGGGGTCAAACTCATTGAGGAGTTCAACGGCCGACACACCACAAAAGAAGAGCAACTCCAGTTCCTTCTGGGTGTTGTCTCGCAACACCGTAAGATGTTCCCCACATCGTCAAAGTCCTTACTAGCATCTGAACCACACTGAGTGCTTGGAAAGCATGATACCCCCATCTATGAGCGGATAATACCCAGTGGTATGATGAACCCTGGGGGGGATCCAGGGTCCTGATAGATAGGGACCTTGAGCCACCCCTAAATATTATTTGATTGGCTTCAAACTTTGCACACATTGTTTTCTACATAAATGGAACCAGAATCAGGCCAGGGAGCAAAGAAATTCCTACTTTTATTTTTTCCCCTATGGCAGTGGACCACCCTAGCCATGCCCTTATTCTGCCCCCCCCCCCCACTCTGGATTCTCTTGTAAGTACCATGTCCGGGGGGGGGGGATGCAGTGTTCCAGAATATGGATCTAGATGTTTTTGTTGGTGACACGTCTATCCTGCATGTACACGGGGCTTATTCATGGTTCAGAATGACCCCCATAGAGGCCAGTGGCAGCAAGATGACTGATAAAGGGAGGATGTGGGGATATGAATACCCAAGACCAAATGAAAAACTGAAAATGGAGGATGCTATTAGAGTTCTGAGACTAATGCTGTATCGCTCTTAAAAAGTGTTCTTGAAGTACGGCAAAAACTTCTAAAAAATGGTGAGACAAGCATAAAAAAAATCATAATAATGATATAATAAATAACCAGCATTGGAGACTCTCATCCAATTTGGGGATGGAGACGTAAAAATAGAAACCCAAGAGATATATAAGAAAAGTCAACAAATAAAAAAAACCAAAAAAATAAAAATGAAAAAAATGCATGGATGAAGGGGGGGGGGGAAGAGAAGAGGGTGAAGGAGGGAGGGGGAAGGGGGAAAGAGAGGGAGAGGGGAAGGGGGAATGGGAAAGGGGATGGGTTGGGGTAGTGGATTGGCGTGTAGGTGGGAGAGGGGAAGGGAGGGAGAAGGGGGAGAGTGCAGAATGAGGAGGAAACAGAAGGGGTGGGGAAAGATGGAGAAAGGGGAGAGGGGGAAAGGAGGGAGAGGGGGAAGGGAAGGGATAAGGAAGGGAAGGAATGGAGGGAGGGGGAAGGGGAGAATAGGAGGGAGGGAAAAGAGGGGAAAATAACTTTAAAAAGCAGCAACAAAATCATCAAATAAAAATAAATTATAAAATCATTGAAAAATCATATTCCAAATTCAGACCATGAAGATGTACTGTATTCAGGTTAAGAATAAATCTTTGTTCCAAATGCAGAAGTAAATCAATCTGTGTCTCCTCCTCTCCAATGTGGTCGTAATACTTTCAAGACTAAAAATTTAAGATCTGCAGAGTCATGATGGGAATCTATCCAATGGCTCACTAGCGGTTTATTCAGCTTTCTGTGTATATTGCTTGTGTTTAAAAATTCTTATCTTAACAGGGCGCTTGGTCTTGTCCACATAACACAACTTGCAAGGGCAAGTAATGAGATATTTTACTCGTTGTGATTCACAATTCGAAAAATCTTCTAAAAATATCTTCTTCTGGGATAAAGGGTGCTTGAAGACCTCTTTGGTAACTACAGTATTAACACAAACCGAGCAGTGACCACAGTTAAAATGTCCTCTGACCTTAGGAATTACTCGGGGTTTTGACAAAACTGAAGGTACCAAAATGTTAGCTATGCTATGTTTTTTTTGTGTGTGCTATAGTTAATTGGCTGGAATGTAGAGATGGTACTGAGGCAAGAGGGTACGGGCTGTTTTGCTGGAAAAACTGGAGAAGGAGAAGTCACAAACTATCCTTTTTTGACCATTCCATGTTGTTCCTTGTAGGAGAGAAGACCAATCTGCTTTTTTGTCCCTGTGGTAAGAATACTATGTTGTGGATACCTTCCTTTCTTCAGCTTGTTATTTGTTGTTCAAAATATTCATCTTTTGCACAATTTCTGTGGATCTTTAAGAACCGACTAACCGGTAAATTATATTTTAGCAATCTATTGTGATAACTGATAAAATGAAGTAGCAAATTTCTAACAGTGGGTTTCCAAAACAAATTAGTGACAAAACCACTTGTGCCTTCTGAATTAGAATGTCCATATATGAAACCTGGTGCAGACTGTAGGTATATTCAAACTGAAGGTTCTCATCCAACGTATTTAGCCATATGAGAAAATCAAGAACACCTTCGATACCATCCCAAATCATGAAGATATCATCTATGTATCTTCTCCACATCTTTATGTGATTTCCAAAGGCATGATTCATAAGATGTTTCTTCTCAAATGAGGAAACATACACTTTGGCAACATCAGGCATCATTCATGATTCCATGGCAACCCCTTTGGTCTGTTTATAGAACACATCCCTAAAGCAAAAATAATTCTCAGTCATAGCAAAACGGGCCAGTTGAATTAAAAAACATCTTGGCCTAGTCCTGTGAAGTAATGTGTTTTCTAATATTGTTTTAGTGGTCATTTGCAGAATGTTAATAATGTATAAAGAGATTTAATATCCAAGATTACGAGAATAAGATCATAATGGTAACCCTTGAATTGGTTCAACAACTGAATTATATGAGAGGAATCTTGCACATAAACCTGTGTCATTTTTACAAAAAGTCTTTAAAAAGAAGTCTAAAAACTTAGATATTGGCTCAAAGAGCCGATTGCAGAGATTATGGGGCGACCCTTTTTTTTTTTAAAGATGTATGTATTTTAGGTAAAACATAAATTGGCATAAACAGGTGCAAAACTGTCATAAAATCAAATTTTCTGCATTAGATAACCTGTTTCTTGTCCAGTGTAAAGCAAAGTGCCCACTTTATGTTTTAGTCCATCTGTCAGATCACCATATAGTTTTGTATAAAAGGAAGTATTGTTGATTTGATGAAATACTTCCTGGATGTAGCCCGTACGATTTAGAATAACCAAGGCCGCTCCTTTGTCAGCCTGTTTGGTCACAATGTTCGTATTTTTGCTGAGTTCATTTAATGCCTGTTTCTCACTTTTGGTCATATTATAAAACACCCATAGCTTCTTTTTGTACAAATCTACTCTGTTCAGGATTACTTTCTCGTAGTCCTCAATTAAAACATTTCCAGTGTTGGGCAGTTCCCAGGAGGACATTTATCTGGACAGATGAAGACATGAATGTCATTTGAACCAGCAACATAGCAAGGCAGTGCAAAATACAGACCTAACAAGATGTCTTTCTCTCACACTTTCCAAACATTCCTTGTCAGACAAGTATGGCAAAGAGCTTGCAGAGATCTAAGCAGATATATGCATACCTTCAACTCATGACTGCATGCATCCTGACAATGACCACATATATACCCATGGCTTGATAAACCCATATATTTGCTCTATGGCTCCCAACAAATGGTCAGTGTGTGTATGAGAAAAGAGTCACAGGTTCAAAACCAGCCTTGAGAATAGGAATTATATGTCCAGGTGTGTTAACTTTCTCCTACATTTCCAGAACTGTATCAGCATGTTCAGTCTTCAACATTCTGTCTAGTTAAGAGTCCACATACTCACCTGCCACATTGAAAAGCTGCACCATCCACGACTGGATGGCAGAGAATGCTAATAGCACTGGCATACTGAGCAGGCATTGACAATGGTGGAATATCAAAGGAGGCCTAAAAGGTAGATAAGAATGCCAACCTGCACTATGCTTGGACAGTGGTGTCATATGTGTGCATGTATGTGTCTCCAGAATAGTGTGAGCCTCAGCCTGGGTACCACATGCATGTGTGCATGCATGTGGTACCCAGGCTTTATGGCCTTGCATACAACATGCTGCAGTTCAGCTATATAGCAACCCCACATACTGTGTGAGTCACCATTTACAAACAGAAGGTGATTTTGCAGCAGGGGTGGCTCAAGAGGGGAAGCGGGGACTCATTGTGGAGCCTCATTTACATAAATATTTGCATAATGTTAATGTGTGCTAGCTTTTAGTAAGCTTTTAGTAAGCATGTTGACTACTCCTGTTATATGTAAACTTATCACAATTTGTTGATTGTAATGAGTATTTCTGTTTAATGTAAACCGCGCTGATGAAAAAGAGTGCGGTATAAAAGAACAATAAATAAATAAATAAATAAAATAAATGTCTCTTAATGAGTGTCTAGATAAAGAAACACTACCAGATTTCTACATTACTATACTCCAGTGCCAATGCCAGGCACATTAGGAAGTACTATAAACACTGCCCATTTAGAGCCCATAGCAAGTCCGCAATATCACAACAGCACTGCCAGTACTCACAAAGCACCAAACCCTACCTATCAAAAGGCAACACTGCAAATATTTAACCAATACATCTCAGAGAATAACAATACATGACCTACTGGGGAAAGAGAACAAGTAGCACTGTCAAATACAAACTGCATGAATAGAATACCTCAGCTTGGTTACACATGCAGAACATAGACCATCACCAAACAAAGAACAAGGGATCACAGTTTAGAAATAGGAAGACAATAAATAAACTGGGAACCCCAAAATCCAAACTTGGAATGTAAAATAACACTGGAGAAATAAAATGATAGATTAATTTCCTCTTGTACTAAACACAACACATAGACGTTAGCAATGCACATTTCCCAGCGCTGACATATTCCAGTTAATAAATTCAAAATAAAAAAGTATTTTTCTGTCTTCTGTTTGGGCATTTTTCGCTTTCTTCTGGATTTTTCATGTCTTCTGCTAACTTTCCATTGTCTGCTGTCCTTTTTTCTCTCTTCTAGTTTTTTTTCCATTCTCTTTCTACATTTGCTTTAACATACTGATCTTTCTCCTTTTGCTCTTTCCTCCATTTCTTTCTTTATTCCTTTTTTATCCACTCTTATTTCACCCCTCCATCCTCAGTCCCCAATACTCAGCCAATTTTTCTTCTCGCCCACACAAAATATCTTTTCCCCTCTCCATCCTCACTCCCTCAGCCCCATCCCCTTCTAGTCCTCCCCCAACATAAACTCCCTTCTAGTTACATTATTCCATCCCCCTGCATCAGCCCATTCCCAGTCCTATCCTAGCTCCCCATCAGCCATTTGCAGTCTTATCCTAGCCCCTCATCAGCCCATTTCAAGTCCTAGCTCCCCATCAGCCAATTTCCAGTCCAAGCCCCCCCAATTAGCCCATTTCCAGTCCTAGCCCCCCATTAGCCTTTTCCAGTCCTATCCTAGCACCCCATCAGCCCATTTCCAGTCCTATCCTAGTCCCCCATCTGCCCATTTCTAGTCCAAGCCCCCCAATCAGCCCATTTCCAGTCCTAGGCCCCATCAGTCATTTCCAGTCCTATCCTACCCCCCCCCCCCCCTTATCAGCCCACTTCCAGTCCAAGCACCCCTCCAATCAGCCCATTTTCAGTCCTAAGATCCTTTGGTCAATTATGAGAAGATGGAGAATTTAGACCTTTTGCTGAACTGGTTGAGGAGTCTGAAATTCCATGAAATGGCTTTAGTATGTGTGTATGTGGGAGGTACTGGTCAAGAAATATAGGGAGGGGGGAATGGTCCTCTGAGGCCTTTCACAGATATTGAGATGTTGCCGATTAGTTCAGGTCCCTCCTTTGGACTGATCACTTTATTGTACAGTATCATTGTATTAAATTTACTACTGCTACTACTATCAATCATTTGTATAGTACTACAATGTGTACGCAGCGTTGTACAAAGACATATACATCATGGACAGGTATGTGTCACACCTGCTAGGCTGCTTTCCCATGGAAATGGGATTTGCAATTGGATATACAGTAGCTGATTGATATAAAATTTGGTCCAAAGTGCAGAAGGGCTCTGTTGTAGTAAGGTGGAGATGTTTATTTGGCAGCTGTACGAAACATATTGGTATCCATTTATTTTTCCGTTAAATGCAATGCTTTATTCTAGTCCTCTATTTTGGCATGACTGTGGTGAAAAGGGCATGCATTTTCAGGAAATATGTTTTCACGGAAAGGGTGGTGGATACTTGGAATGCCCTCCCAATGGAAGTGGTGGGGCAAACACGGTGACGGAATTCAAAACGGCATGGGACAAGCACAGTGGATCCCTTTACAGCAACAGGAAAAAAACTAAATAAACTGAACCATCTAACTTCTCAACAAATAGGGGTGTCCTACATGGAGTGGTGGGTTCACCCCTAAACAAAGACATGGGGAGGGGTGGCCTGCACAGAGTGACAGATGCACCTACTCTTACCATATTGCTGGGCAGACTGGATGGACCATGCTGGTCTTTATCTGCTGTCATTTACTATGTTATTATGTTCATATGTGGTTGGAATGCTGCTTTGTGACCATGTTTTGGAGTCAGGTGAAGGCTGAGTTTGAGCTTTTATTGACGTCCCAGTCTCTTTTATACCACAGCTGAGCCTGTTGGGCATTCATGATGTTGGTGTTTTTCTGGTGGAGGGTACAGGTCTGGCATTATTACTAATACATAAGGTAAGATTGGCTATAGTACAATACTGGAAGAAGAAGTCCTTATTGAAGGCTTGGATACAGTGGATTTATGGCACAGCCCAGGTGGAAAGGCTTACACTATAGATGCCATGCAAAATCAGGTGGAAGAGTCTGAGAAAAGATTTGTTTCTAACTGGAGACCATGAAAAATAACTAAGTGGTTTCTGTCATGTAGTTGCCATGAGTGAGGGCTGGTTAGACGTGCTGTTTAAAATAAATGCCAAAGCATGATGGCAACGGGTGTATATGTTGATCTGCCAAATGTGCTCTTTTCTGCATATCTGATGTTTTTGCATCTGTTGGTTTGTTAAATAATTTGTATTGGATTTTCCTTCTTCCTTTGCTGTTTAGAACCTGAACCAAACGTCAGGTATGTTAACACGTATTCCCTAGGTGAATTAGCTCTCTACAGCTTAACAGGGATAAATGCCAGCCAGTGAGATATTCAGCAGTGCTATCTGAATAGTGTTGCTGAATATTTCCTATGAAAGTCTAGGTACTATCTGGGAATTGAGGCCCTGAGGAGCCAACATTTAGGGGCATGTTTACTAAGCCCTCCGCTAGTAACCTAGTTTTAGGTGACATTACTAGCAACAAGCCTCACTCTAACTGCAGAGCGATGGGTACAACCATCCCCTTGCAGTTAGTGCAATTGCTGCAGTAAACCTACCACAAAAGGAATTAGTGCAACCCACTGAGGCGGCGTTTGTTGCACCCAAGCCACCTGCACCGAGCATTACAGTGTGGGCTTCTACCCTGCACTAGCAGTGCTGCTGTGGAATTGCCCCTGTCGCCATTCAGATGTGCCCTACTCAACATGGGGATTTTAGCATGGCGCTGATACCACGTGCTAACTCCATGCTACCCTGGTAGTGCATATCAGTAAACATGTCCCTTAACCAGATGGCTGAGTGTATTTCATTGATTTTGCTTATACATTTTCATTTTCATTGATTTGTCTTAAGGCCTTCTTAGCATTTGTAGCTGTGGTATTTTCATTTTAAGAGCATCTTAGCATTTGTTGTATCTATTATGACTAAAGCATGCTAGACTTGTCAGTCTTCTTGGTTTATTTCACAAGCTTGTTTCTTTGTGTGCTTTTCACAGTAACATCCAGCCCCATAAAAAAGGAGTTATTTTTAATACACTGTGTTGTCCATTCAGAGTGCTGAAGATCTTGGCAGCATTCTCTTGGCTTGTGAAGAGTGCCAGGATTCAGAAGTGTGTCACTTTCTTATGACATGGATGGCTCACCTGATGTAATATGTGCATTTGTGTTCCCCCTTTTTTAAGTCTGGAGGTCTAGAACTAATTTTGCATTGCAGTATGTCTGTTTTTATTATGTAGATTCCGCTCTTTGACGTACGGAGCACAGTGTGTGTGTGTGTTTGTGGGTGGATGCTCTGGAAGCAATGGAAGGTTGGTATTAGAGCAGTTAGCATTTGCACTTTGAATGAGATATCGGGACGCTTTCTAATATGGTTTTGGAATGTTCAGTTCTTCAAGATGTCTGGGCCCAAGATGAGAATGCCTATGGGCGGTTTTGACTTTCAACTGTCCTTTAACACTAGGAATGGTCATTTTAAAAATAGTGCAGATATTCGACCATTTGGATAAATTCAACAAAGAAATTCTAGATATCTGCCTCTCAGTTGCCTTGCAAATGCTGCTCACTAATTGGAAAAACAAACATGTTACATTTTCATTATTGGTGGTATTCTGATTGTTTTATAAATTAAATGGAACTTTATACAGTGGAGCAGCTGAATCAGTTAGTGACCTGTCAAAAGAGATAGCAACCAATCAATGCTTATTTAAAGTGGGTAGATTTTGCATATTTGCTGCGACATTTATATAATCCCTGAATGCTGCCTGTTGTATTGTTCTCTCTCTCTAGCAAATGTTTTGTCATTGTTATTCATTATAAATGCTAAAAATCTGAAAATAAAGAATTTAGGAGGTGTTTTTTTAGATGGAATGGCTAACAAGAGGCAAACTTAAATCTATATATCAGAGACTGACAATTACAGAACAGGATAGCATTACAAAGAAACTTGGTAAATTGGACAAATGCAGATTTTTGTAAAAATAGAACTGGAGAGAGTTAATCATCTCATTGCTGGTGTGCTGCATCCTTGGAGAATAATTTTAAAAGCAAAGGCTTTGCTGAAATCAATGTACACTACATGTAGTATTCTTCCTGCTTTAACTCTCTGGTCATCCATTCGAAGAAAATGATCAGATTTATTTGATAAGAACTATCTCTGGGTAATACCATACTGCTTTCATTCTTGTAATCTATTGTATTCCAGGAACTACACTATTCCGTTTTAGCAGGCCCATAGAGCTCCCATTTAGTCCATATCTTTCCTCTCCCAGTTTTCCAGAGTCACTCCTCACTGCTATATGGATGAGATGGTTTATAGTATGCATAGAGAAAACCGGTAAAACAGATATATGAAGATTCTGTAAAAAAGACCTGCAAACAACTACTCATCTCATAGCCAGTTGAGAAGTTCTGATGGCAGAAAATGTCTATACAGAAAGGCACAACAAAGTGGCACACCTCATCCACTGGAAACCTTGTACACACTGTAACATCGCTGTTCCACAAAAGCACTGGGATCATGACCCTAAGAGAATTACAGAGAATGAAGAAGTTATGATCAATTAAGACAATCCCATTCCAATAGATAGAAAGATGGATGCAAGAAAACCTGACACAGTGGCAAAGGAGAAAAACATCAGAGCAGCATTGATAATTGAATTGTTTGCTCCAAGGGGTATGTTTACTATTTGGCGGTAGCAGCTTCCGTGCAATATCAGAGCTGCTGCCCCATTGAAATCAATTGAAATCAATGGGGCAGCGACTCCGATATCGCATGAAATCCTCTAACGCCGAATGGTAAACATACTCCCAAGTGACTTATTCTGTGAATCATGTGGTGAGAGAGAAGATCTTGACATACCAAAAAATGCAGTCAGAGACCAAAAACGTGTGGCACAAAGATACCAAAATATTTCCTATCATATTGGCAGCCATGGGCCTGATCAAAAGGAATTTCCAATCACACCTTGATGATTCACTTATACATGTTACAACTTATGAACTCCAGAAGGAAGCTCTCTGACACAATGCAAGGATTAGGGTGAGCGTTAGCAGCAGATTTGAGAGACTGAGATCATATACCATATACTCTGGATTAGGCGTAGGGTTCATGACTGTCATAGTATGCACAAAACTAACCCATTTGGAGAAATTGCCCTCTATATGGCTTTATCTTGTATAATAAACTTTAGTGGATAAGCCCCTATGTGTATATTTAAAAGCCATTTGTTTGGGTAAAAGAGTATATTTGCAGAAGTGATTTCCACAATGAACAAGAAACAGCACATATTACATAGCATTTCTTATACAGGTCATGCTATTATGAAAGACTAACAATGAATAAACTGTTCTAACCTTAACTCAATGACCCTAAGCTCTCCCTTCCCTGTCTTAACCTTCCTCCCAAAGCTACTGCAAACACCAAGCTCAATTACACTATGTGAGAATTAATCACACCTGAAGTATAAATGTGTTCTGTGTGTAAGATAGCATGTAAAGAGCCCAGATCCTTAAGAAAATTTTCCAGCGATTTGATCTATGGTTTCTGGCCAAGATTTTTTTTATCACATCAGATTATGAAGAGCATTACAGCACTGCATGAAAGAAGGGGGATGTTATCCTTCCAATGAGATAAAACAGATTTCTTTATTAGAAGGAAAGTCGTCCTATGGGAAGGCTTAAGCCACCTATTGGCTGAGTTGACTTTAGAACAATCAACAAATTTGAGCATTTTCAATCCCAGAGGCAGATACTAGCCAGTGAGTGAAGCCATATACGAAAGCACTAGTATCCAAAGTTGCTGCATAGGAAGTCAACACCAAAAAGCATTATCCAGAGTGCTTTCCATTACTTTACTTTTAATACAATTTTTAGTCTGCCAATCTGGCTTTCTATGCATAGTGATGGAAGACAGAGGTGCATCAGGACCTTTATTGAGTCTCCTGTATAATTATGCTTTCAAATAGAAATGAGATATTCTTCATGTTTGCCTTCAAATATTTAGGAGTAAGGTCAGTATTAATATCAACTTTCCATTTATGCATTGGAGATAGAATATCCCATGGGATTTTAAGTTGCATATGGATGGAAAAATAAAGGGCACCCATGACCTGCTCTTGGCTTCTGAAGGAAGACAATCAGATATGCTATCCTCTACTGAAGTGGTTATATTCCTTCTATTAAGCACAGAGACATAATGCCAAAGTTGTAGATAGGCAAAAAAATCTTTAGTGGATACATCAGATTGATGCTGGAGATCTTGAAAGGTCCCGATGCAGACCCCCATCATCCAGTACATCTGATAACCGAGATACTGCAATCTCCTTCCAAGTGGCAAACACTCCATATTGCATCACTACAGGAAGCTCTGCATTGCTCATTATTGGAATCAGAGCAGGTATCATTGGGATATATGTTAAAAAGGTAATTTTAAAGAGGGGTACTTACATTAAGATGGCCAACCTGCATATATCTTCAACCTTCTGGAGGGGAAGTCAGCAGCAGCTGCACATGCCTTATAATTTCTACCATGTTGGTAGAGGGTGTGGTGTAAATTATGCAAGGAGCAACACATCGAGGACGACATAACCTAAATGGTCCTTTTCAAAGCAAGGGACTACTTGTGTGAAGAGGCTTCTGTGTAACAGCAATGAGACCATTTCCATGATCGGATTGCTTTTTGGTGCTATTTGCTTGACGTTCGTGGGTTCAGGATGTAAGGAGAAAGAGAGAGGAGAAAAAGAGTGGATAGAAATGAGAACAGGTAGATTTGGCAAACTGGGTGGAGATAGGTTAGTCAGAGAAGTATGGGGAAACTACCCGAGTCTGTACATCAGGTTTCATCTTTGGCCCCTCTCAAATACAGGCTGAGTACTCACCTCTTCGTTGCTGATGTTGGATCTGATCTGCCTAAGCTCCTTTGTATTTCCTGACCATTCTCCCTGGATGTTTCCTGTCCACAGCTGCTGTATAGTCTGTCTTGATTAGATTGAATGCTCTGCTAAGGGGGGGGGGGGGGCATCTTTTACATGTGTCTGTGCAGCGCTGCATACGCCTTGTACAAATGATCAGTAGTAGTAGGGCCTTCTGGCTATGTCATCTGAGGACCACCTCTTTGGGTACTGGCATTTCTCACAGCAGCTACAACTGTTCCATCATAGCATATGTCAATCTGTATATATCCTTTATCTCTTTGTCTTTCCGCGGTCTGCTTTGTGGCACAGTTCCACTTGTCAAGCCTGTGTGGGCACGGGATGGGAGATCCCAGTGCCATCACACCAGATATATCACCACTCTTGCTGTTCTCATTGATCCTGGCCCGGGTAGGGATGTAGGCCGCATGGGACAATCCGGGGAATGCTGGCCCAACATCAGTCATGTCTACCAGTGACTGGTACAGCGAATGTATGGCTGACCTATCACACCATCAACAATATCTTATCTAATTAGAGTAGCCTATGTAAAATGATCCAGAAGGAATCAACATAGGTTTCCTATTGCTAAATACCCAAACATATCCCTGCCAATAATAGGGGACCCTCACAATACGAGCATTCAGCAGTGCAAACAGCACTAATACATGTTCGAAAGCAACAGCAATCGGACCCACAAAATGCTGTTGTGCTGCATTAGTGTTTTTTTTCACTGTTGAATGCCTTTATTCTGAGGGTCCCTTATTATTGACAGGGATATGTTTTGATACTTAGCTATAGTGAACTCTGTTGGGGTTTTTCGCCCTCTTGTTAATTGTCGTGGCTGCAGGATTCACCCCAACATAAACGTAAAGCACAGGACTCTCTTTCAAATAAAGTATCGTGCCACTGAAGTAAAGTAGAAATTTTATTGTCAGGTATGTAATATCACAAGCTTTGCAAGTTTAAAGTCAATGCTCTAATCTCTAAATTACAAATCAGCATGAAACAGGAAAATTAATATATAATTGTCTTTATGCGCAAAGCACCTTAGGTCTCCTGTTCATCCAAGTTTGTATCCCTTGTTTATTGTAAACTCAATGTAACCGGTTACATTGCTGTATATTTTGTTCAAATGTAAACCGCACTGATTGAAATAGCGCGGTATATAAAAAATGCAAATAAAATAAATAAATAAAAATAAATATATGAAGGGTCCTGGGGACAGAGTAGCGTTGCTCTCTAAGGAGCGTATGCCAGTCTGTCCATCCATCAGAGTTTCTCTCCAATATTTATACTCATTTTTAGGCTTGTGAAACAGAACTGCTGATAAGCAGATTTCTTTTCTGTCTTGTTCCCTAATTTTTCTCAAGCAAATCTGCTCCTTAATCTTTTGCCCTCTTGCCCTTTGCTTTCCCTTGTGGCATCCTGTCTCCCCATTCTCATGGCAGTTCTTTTTCGCCTTGTGCTAACCATGTTTCCTGCAGATTAACTCCTGATGCTGATATTGATCAACTCCAACCTGCCACCTAGTTCTTCTTTTTGTTCCTCTTTGCCTAACCAAGGGGCCCATGTGGTAGTTTCAATAGCTGTGTAGTTTTCAGAGTCGTTAAGATCAGCACCTCTCATTGTGTCAACTCTGTGATTTCAGAATGTTAGCTCATTCTATAGCTCAAGCTGCTAATTCTGCAGTTCCAGGGTGAAAAGGGTCAGTAGGCTATTTCTTACTTAGGCCTAGAGCTGAAGACGTTAGCACAAGATGGAAGACAGTAATCCAACCCGAGACAAGGGTACCTGAAGGGGGATTCATTTGCCCCTCAACTCTCTCTAATTTTGACTGCCTTATCACACAATCTCCGTTTCTTACACAAACAAGAATCCTTTCCCTGATCATGCCCATACTATCCCTACATCAGCCATCCCATTTTTCAGAGCATGGGATTTGTTAGGGTCCTCTATATTGACTCCTTTAGCACAGCTGGAATACACACTATTGCTCTTCTTAACATTTCTGTAAGGGTGTTTATTAATTTGTCTATATATATATCTTCCAACATTCCCTCACCTCTGATCTCTTTACCTTCAAACTGCATCTTGTGTTTTTCCAGACTGCAGTCACACCAGTTCAAAATGTATTTTCACAATCATTCTTCAATATGGGATGCTTTGCAGAGAAGAGCAGAATCTTATCTAAGTCCTGACCTTATTCCACATTTCAGCAGGGAGAATGTGGATGTCTCCAGGAAATACTTAATTCATTCCTGAATATGCTTTATACATCTCTGTAACTGACCATGCCCCCGTTCTGCCCCTTCTGGGCATGTTCTGAGATCACTGTGCTAGGGCTGTGTACGTGTATATCAGCAGTGTTTCAGAATATGGATTTTTCGGCACATAAATGTCTCCACTGCACACATAAAACTTTTATTCATCTTCTGGAATGACCCCAATAGTGAATTACGGCAGATAAAGACCAGAATGGTCCATTTAGTCTGCCCAGTAATTTAGAAATTATTAACATTTCCTTTGATTCCATCTTCTTTCTATATAGTGATATTGTGTGTCTGCCCCATACCTTTTTGAATTTGATGACTGATTTTGCTACCACCACCTTCTTCAGAAGTGCATTCCAGGCATCCACCATCCTTTCCATGAAAAAGTATTTCCCGATGTTGCTTTTAATTTTACCTCCTTGCAACTTCATGTCATCTCCTCTAGGTCTACAGTTTCCCTGTATTTGAAAAAGGTTTGTTTTTAAGAACATAAGATATGCCATAATGGGTCAGACCAAAGTCCATCAAGCCCAGTATCCTGTTTCCAACAGTGGCCAATCTAGGTCACAAGTACCTAGCAGTTTCTGCAAAAGACACAGTTTCTACAATGCTTGTATAGGGGCAAGCAGTGGATATCCCAGGCCCACTTCAATAATGGTTTATGGACCTTTCCACCGGGAACTTGTCCAAACAATTTTCAAATCCAGCTATACTAACAGCTTTTAATAAATCCTCCAGTAGCAAATTCCAAAGTTTGATTACACGTTGAGTGAAATTTTTTTTTCTCTTACCAGTCTTAAATAGGTTATCCTGTAGCTTTATTGCACATCCCCTAGTCTTTATATATTTTGATAGTGTAAACAATTGATATACGTTTACGCATTTCACTCCATTCAGTAATCTATAGACCTCTATCATATCTCCCATCAGACATCTCTTTTCCAGGTTGAAGAGCCCTAACCTTTTTAGCATCTCTTTATAGGAGTAGCCTTCCATCCCCTTTACCATTTTGGTGGCTCTTCTCTGTACCTTTTCTAATAATGCTATATCCTTTTTAAGATATGGCGACCAGAATTGCACACAATATTCAAGGTGCGATCTCACCATGGAATGATACAGAGACATTATAATATCTTTGTTTTATTCTCCATTTGTTTCCTTATGATACCTATCATTCTATTTGCTCTCTTGGCTGCCACTGCACACTGGGCAGAGGGTTTTTAACATGTTATCCACGATGACACCTAAAACTTTTTCTGGGTGGTGGTTCCTAATGTGGGACCTTGCATCGTGTAACCATAGTTAGGGTTTTTCTTTCCAAGGTGCATAACTTTGCACTTGTCCACATTAAATTTCATCTGCCATTTAGGTGCCCAGTTTTCCAGTTTATCAAGATCCTCTTGCAATTTTCCACAATCCTCATGGGTTTTAACAACTTAGTTTTGTGTCATCTGCAAATTTGATAACCTCACTCGTTATTCCCATTTCCGGGTCATTTATGAATATGTTAAAGAGCAGTGGACACAACACAGATCCCTGGGGTCCTCCACTATTCACCTTTCTCCATTGAGAAAATTGGCCATTTAGCCCTACCCTCTGCTTTCTTTTAACCAGTTCCTGATCCACAATAGTACACTGCCTCCTATCCCATGGCTTTTTAATTTTGCCAAAAGTCTCTCATGGGTACCTTGTCAAAGGTTTTCTGAAAATCCAGATACACTATATCAACCAACTCACCTTTGTCTACCTGTTTATTCACACCTTCATGAAACATAACAGAATTGCAAGACCTTCCTTGGTTAAAACCATGTAAGCTATCTCCCATTAAGCCAAGACTATCTATATGTTCAGCAATTTTGTTCTTTATGATGTTTTCTACCATTTTTCCCAGTACTAACATCAGGCTCACTGGTCTGTAGTTTTCTGGATTACCCTTTTTAAAAATTGGCATTACATTGGCCATCCTCCAATCTTCAGATATTACCGATGATTTTAATGATAGTTCACAGATTACTGATAGGTCTGCAATTTCATATTTCAGTTCTTTCAACATCCATGAATGTATACCATCCAGTCTAGGTGATTTGTTACTCTTCAGTTTATCAAATAGTTGTAATACATCTTCCCGGTGTATTGATATTTCTTTCAATTCTTCTGCAGCATCTCCTTTAAATACTATTGCAGTCATGGGTAACATTCCTATATCTTCCTCAGTAAAGACCGAAGCAAAGAATTCATTCAGTCAGTCTCTCCATCATGGTCTTGTCCCTTCTTAGTGCCCCTTTTACCCCTCTATCATCTAATGGTATAACTGACTCTCTCACAGGTTTTTTGCTAAGAATGTACTTTAAAAAGTCTATTACGCGTTTTTGCTTCCACAGCAAGCTTCTTCTCAAATTCTCTCTTTGCCTGCCTTATCATTGAATTGCATCTAACTTGCCAGTGCTTGTGTTGTTTCCAGTTTGTATCATTTGGCTCCTTTTTCCAATTCCTGAAAGCTGTTTTTTGTTTTTTTTTTGCAACAGCAGCCTCTCTGACCTCACCTTTAAACCATGCTGGTGGTTTTTTTGGACTTCCTTCCACTTTTCTTGGAATACAGCTGGTCTGGGCTTCCAAAATAGTATTTTTAAACAACACCCAAGCTTGATGTAAATCTTTAACCTTTGCAACTGCTTCTTTTAGTTTTTTTTATTAACCATTTTCCTCATTTTATCATAGTCTCCCTTTTGAAAGTTAAAAGGTAGTACTGTGGATTTCCTTACCCTCATTCCTCCATTTATTAAATCAAACGTGATCATGCTATGATCACTATTGCCAGGTGGCCCCAACACCCTTATCTCTTGCACCAGATCTTGTGTTCCACTAAAGACTATGTCCAAAATGGCTTCCCCTCTTGTCAGTTCATGAACCAACTGCTCCAAGAAGCAGTCATTAATTTCATCTAGAAACTTTATCTCCTGAGCATGTCCTGCTGTGACACTGACCAAGTCAATACCGGGATAATTGAAATCACCCATTATTATTACCGTGCTGTAACCTTTGTTAGGTTCTCTGATTTCTTTGGGCATTTTATCATCCATTTGTTCATTCTGGCCAGGCGGTCAATAGTACACACCCACTACCACTTCCCCTTTTTACATGGAATTTCAATCCATAGAGATTCCACAGTGAATTTTGTTTCCTGCAAAACTTTAATCCTTTGTGACTCAATGCCTTCTCTAACATAGAATGCAACCCCTCCATCATTTTGATCTGCTCTATCATTACAATATAGTTTGTACCCAGGTATCACAGTGTCCCACTGGTTGTCCTCCTTCTACCATGTCTCCGAGATACCAATCATATCTAACCTCTCCTTTAGTGCTATATATTCTAACTCTCTTATCTTATTTTTAGACTTCTAGCATTGCATGCAAGCACTTTAGAGGCTGTATTTTATTCATATTAATCTGGCTACTGGTAGGCAGGGGTAATTTATAATCTTTAAGTTCTGTCTGCTCTGTACTGAAGGGCATTTGGGCTATTTTTGCCTTTATTGGAACCTCTCTGCTGATATGCCCTAACTTCAGTCTTTTGCTAGTATTCTTCAAGGATACATTGTTCTGAACCATGCACTCTTGGGTGTCTGTCAGCTTTCCCCTATTATCTAGTTTAAAAGCTGTTCTCTCTTCTTTTTAAAGGTTAATGCCAGCAGCTTGGTTCCATCCCAGTTAAGGTGGAGCCCATCCCTTTGGAAGAGCTCTTCCTTTCCCCAAAATGTTCCCAGGTTCCTAGCAAATCCAAAACCCTCATCCTTGCACCATCGTCTCATCCATGCATTGAGACTCCAGATCTTTGCCTGCCTTTTGGGTCCTGCGCATGGAATGGGAAGTATATCGGAGAATGCTACCTTGGAAGTTCTGAGCTCTCTCCTCCATGGCAACAGGGATGCTGCCAGATTGGAGTTGGGACTTCAGTCCTGTATCCCTGTAGTTCTCGTGTATGTACCTCTCTGTCTTCCTTATGTCCTCCAAGTCTGCTACTCTAACCTACAAAGATTGGACTAATTTCCTGAGAGCAAAGAGCTCCTTGCACTTAGTGCACACGTAAGACCCCTCACCAACTGGGAGAAAATCATACATGTAACATTCAGTGTAAAAGACTAGAAACCCCCATCTCGTTCCTGGACTGCTGTCTGCATCTTAGTTTTAAGGTTGTGTTTAGGTATTTAAGTTCTTCACTTACTAAGGGTTGCTGGGGATACTTATACTAATAAAACTATACCTAATACGTTGAATGTACTTTGTTCACCTGAAGCTTAATTAATCTCAGGTCCTTAAAGTATGCCTGATGAGGACAAACAGCTGCACCTCAGAGTGAATATGGCATCTCCTTTCCTTTAAGAGATTTAAGCACCTATAAAGCTGAAAGTTCTTTGCTGCTACCAGGCTCTGACTGAGTATTAAATTTAAACTAGAAACTCTCTGCTGGGTTCTAAATTTAACCAGAAAGCTCTCTGCTATGTTTTAAATTTAAACTGGAAGCTATTTGCTGTTGCTAGCCCCTGTTGAGTTTTTAATTTAACTAAAAACTCTTTGCTGATACTAGGCCCTGAATGATTTAACAAATACACTGGATTCACAGATTAATCAGCTTTAATCTAAAACATTTCTTTTTTCACCAAGATTTAGAAAAATTCCCACAAGTAAATACTTACAATTGCAGATCTCTCTCCAGAAGTAGTAGTCCCTTTTTGTAGTCCTAAATACCCTTTAAGTATTTAAATGTCTGTATTATATCTTCCTATAGGGTATGCATATTTAGGATTTCAAGTCTCTTCTCATATGCTTTCTGGCGCAGGCCCCATATCTTCTTGGTTGCCTTCTTCTGAACCATTTCAAGTCTTTTTATATCCTTTGCAAGATAAGGTCTCCAAAAGTGAACACAATACTACAAGTGAGGTCCTACCAACAACCTTTATAGGGGCACTAATACCTCCTTATTCCTGCTGTATATTACTCTCTGTATGCAGCCTAACATCCTTCTGGCTTTGGCCACCATCTTGTCACACTGTTTCGCCAAGTTGAAACTCTCCAACACTATCACTCCACCAGCCTCTTATCCACTATCACATACAATTGTTTTGGATTTCTGCATCCCAAGTGCATTGCTCTGCTCTTCTTTGCTTTAAATCTCAATTGCCAAGCATTCAACCATTCTTTTAAATTTTGTAGACCTTTTTTCATGTTGTCTACTCCCTCCAAAAAGTGACCACTCTGTTGCAAATCATTGTATCATCTGCAAAAAGGCAAACTTTTAACCCTTTGTCAATATCACCCACAAAAACATTAGCAGTAGTGGTCCTAGGACTGATCTTCGATGCATTCCACTACTCACCTTTCTTTCTTCAGATTGAGATCCATTCACCACTACCCCATGTAGTCAGTCAGTCAACTAATTCTTGATCCAGTTCACCACCTCGGTATCCATTCTCAGGTTGCTCAACTTATTCACAAGCCTCTTATGTGGAACAGTATCAAAGGCTTTGCTTAAATCCAAATAGACTACATCCATTGCATGCCCTTAATCTAGTTCTCAAGTCACCCAGTGAAAAATCAGATTTGTTTGGCACAATCTTCCATTGGTATATCCAAGTTGCCTAGGATCTCGTAACCCATTGGCTTCCAGAAAAGACACTAACCTTTCTTTCAACAGCATCGCCATTTATTTTCTTACCACTGAGTTAAGGATTACCAGCCTATAGTTTACTACCTCTTCTGTTGCCACATTTGAGAAGATGGACCATGACAGCCCTTCGCCAGTCCTGCGGTATTCCCAGTCTCCAGGGATCTTTTAACACATCTTTTAGAGGTCCTGCCAAAACCTCCCTGAGCTCCTTCAGTATCCTGGGATGTATCTGATCCAGTCCCAAGGCCTTGTCCACTTTCAGTTTTGCAAACTGGTCAAAAACATCTTCCATGAATCGTGCTACATCTACTCCATTTCCCTTGTTACCTTTGTCAGTCACGTGTGGCACTTCTTCAGGATTTTCTTTCAGATTTATCCAGTCTTCTTGTCTGTGTTCCTCCTTTTATGATTACTACCATTTTTGCCTTTTTTGCAGCCAGTTCTTGGAGAACCATATTGGTTTCCTTTCTCTCTTGCTTTTATGTACTTCCCTTACATATAGATCTGTTGCCCTTGCTATGCCTTCTTTCAGTTTAGTCCACTACCTTTCCACTTCCCTTATTTCCTCCCATCCAGCCAGCTCCTCCTTCAGGTACTTTCCCATTTTTACTAAAGTCAGCAATTTTGCAATCTGTTTGTATGTTGGGATGCCTAAAAAGCAAATTTAAAAAAATTGCAGATTCTTTAGAAGGCGGCAGGAAGGTTGTTGATAACCGTAGGTTGCCTTGCGAGTGCAAGGCCATTACTGAAGCAATTGCATTGGCTCCCACATAGGGAGAGATGTGTTTTTATAAGTTGATGGTGATAATTTAAGATTTTTAAACAGACCAGAGGCCAGAATATTTTTAAAAAAATACCTTACAGGGGTGTGTCCCAAATAAGAATCTGTGGTCAGAGCAGGGGCTTTTACTTGTGGTACTGGGTATTGCAGAGATGTAAAGAATTATTTGGCATGTCTGTGGATTCAGGGTGATTACTCCTGAGGATTGCAATGAGTTGCCAGAAGAGTTGTGCACTATGGTTAATTTGCCAAGTTTCAGGAAGGCATTAACCAGAGTATTTTCTTCTCTAAGGGATGGATGGGAAAATGTGCCGTATTGGAGTTGGGGGTGATGGGGAATGTCATTAGAAGTGGGTGAAAAACTTTATTTAGATCATGGGGGCAGCTGGTTTTAATTTTATACATTTTTATATAATTTTATTGTATCTGTGTATACCATTTTGAATGAGCTTTGTACTCAGTAAAGTGATTTAAACTATATAAATACAAGTAAATAGATAAAATCGTAAGGAGTAGAGTGCCTCAAGGATCTATACTTGGACTGATTCTGTTCAATATCTTTCTAAGTGACATGGGTTAGAAGGAATAGTTTGTCTTTTGTGGGTGACCACAGCCAGTGCAAGGGTCACCCGCAAACCTTCAGCCTTGCACCCTTTTGCAATTAACTTTTAGATCCCTAGTGTCCCCTCCCAAGATTTTGATAATTAGATTCCATCATAAACAACTCAACACAAAGAACAATCTTATAAAAAGACATTTGGACATCATACTTTTAAATATTAACTTCGCTTTGTGAATATATACGTAATGTGGGAGATTTACAACAGACACTTACAAGGATAAATAGATCATTTACAAATTGCCCATTCTTTAGTTTCTGTGGGTAAAAGTATGCACTGATGAGCTTGTTTTGCTTTGACTGCAGCTGCTCTTTGCGAGGGCTGGCCCTAGAGTTGGTCCGATGTGTTGGAGCCCTTGGTGAATCTCAAGTTTTACACCCCATTTGGCTGTCAAAATCTATTATTTAGCTTTGAAATGCCTGTTTTTGCTGTATTCCAGAGGTTGCTGCCTTAGGCAACCGCTTAGTTTGCCTCGTGGTTGGGTCGGCTCTACTTTGCTCCCCCCAAGAAGCTGCTGTCCTAGGCAAATGTATGAAGATCTGCAACAGAGTGGAGATGACAACATGATAAATGATCTACAAAAATGAGAGGAGCAGTTTAATGCTCGGCAGTCAAGATTTGATGTGAAGAAATTCAAAGTGATACACTTGGCATGCAGAAATCCCAAAGAGCTAGGGGTGGGAGGTTGATGTGCACAGACTGGGAAAAAGACATCAGGAAAATAGTGTCCAATTACAGTGTCAAAGTTGAGAAACAATGTGATAAAACAGTCAAAGCCAGAAGGATGCTAAGCTGCATAGAGAGGGAATAACAAGTCAAAAGGAGGAGGCAATAATGCCCCTGTATAGGTTTATTTATTTATTTAAAAGGATTTCTATACCGCCTTTTCCTTGAATCAAGGTTGTAGATGAGACCTCACTTGCTGCATTGTGTTCTGTTTTGGAGGCTATAGAAAGACTTGAATCAATTCAGAAGAGAATGACCAAAATGGTATGGAGGTTTGTGCTAGAAGCCATATGAGAAAAAATTGAAGGCCTGGATATGTATACCTTAAGGCAGGGGTTCTCAACCCAGTCCTTGGGACACACCTAGCCAGTCAGGTTTTCAGGAGAACCACAATGAATATGCATGAGGTAGATTTGCATGCACCACCCCCACTGTATGCAGATCTCCTTCATGCTTATTCCTTGTGGTTTTCCTGAAAACCTGATGAGCTAGGTATTGTCCTGAGGACTGGGTTGAGAACATCTACCTTAGAGGAAATATCACACAGATGTTAAAAACCTTGAAATATATTAAAGAGCACAACCCCTTTTTTGCAAAGACAGAAGCTACAAAATTAGAGGACATGAAATGAAGCTAAAAGGAAAACAAGCAATATCAAGAAATGTGTTTTCATGGAAAGGGTGCTGGAAGCCAGTCATTCCCTCCCACAGGAGGTAGTGGGGACAAAAAGGGTTATGGAATTGAAAAAGGTTTGTTTGTTTCTTTATTTATCTAGACAGTTTTGTATACCACCTTATCCTTCAATCAATGTGGTCAGAACACAATTGGGAGATACATTTAACATGAGGGGATATGAGACACATATGCTAATATTTACAGGGAACATGGACCATGGAGGGTTAAGTGGCTTGCCCAAGACCGCCTTATAATCACAGAGGATAACTATACGTATATATAGAGGAAAAGTGTATTCCTACTCAAAGCAAAGCAAAAATGACTTAAAGCATATCAGGGGTAGCTGTCAGAGTGGTAGATACAACACAAAACGAAAAGCATAGAGGGGGGAATAGCAGTTACAACCCTAAACACCTTGCTGGACAGACTAGATGGGCCATGCTGGTCTTTATCTGCCATCATTTACTATGCTAAATACCATAGAATTTAAAAAAGCTTGTCCAATGACATTTTGGAGTTGACTGGACAAACCTTAAATTCCTATGTTCCCTAGGACCCACTCACTGGCTAGATTTTGTCTATGCAAATCACTGCCCACACAATATATTTACTTTAAAAAGAGATGACACACAGGCTATTCCCAGGCAATATAGTTTTGCTCTCTGGTCAGGGCTGATATTAAGTGCTGGCTGGCCAAGGTTACTCAGGCAGCACTGATCTACCAAATAGCTGGCTTAAAGTTAATTAGACAGCTTTAGGATGAGAAACTGGATAAAGTTAACTAGAAATTGTTGTACATTTAATTTTACCCACTGATGGTTTGCTAACTTAGCTGAGAATCAGGAGTGTGTGTATTTTTCAACCACAAGAAAAGTGGTACTCCTGTACAGGGGCAGCTCAAGGGTGATGCGGGTCTATGTGCGGTGACTGCAGTGCCTCATTTGCATAGCCTCTGGACCTCCATTTAACCTCCTGGCACTCAGTGCGCCAGCAGGTTCCTTTTTATCACAGCCACGGGAATAGCAAGGCCGCGGGGCCTTGTCCTCATGGCCGGCACTAACCGGGGGGGCGGCTACGCTTGCGCCCGGCACGGTGTTACGTTGAGCGGTGGACGGGGGCGGGGGGCAAGTGGTGCTGCATGCCTATTGGCTCCCGCGGGTTGTTTGGCTGCACGGGAGCCAATGGGAGTGGGAGGGTGCCTTAGGTCGGAGATTTGAGCGGGGACACGGCGTGGCTCCGGCCTCTTCTGGGATGCTGCCGGAGACGCCGGACGTAGAGCTGAGAGCGCAGCTAGTTTGCTGTTTGTTACCGGTGGGTCAGTGCATTTGAGGGGAGAGGAGGACGATAGTGGGAGGCTTGAGCGCTCTCTAATCGGATCGGCGTTTGGGAGCGGGGGGTGAAGTGTTGAGCACGCGGGTTGAGTGTCAAGTGCTGACGAGTCGGTGACGGTTTAGCGTTTGGGAAGCTGATGGGGTTTCGTTTGGCCTTAGGGGCTGCAAGTTATCAAAAAAAAAAACACAAACGAGAGAGAAAAGGACGAACAACAATAACATTACTATAAAAAAAAAACTAATAATATAAGCTTTTTTTTCTTTTTGTTTTGTGGGAACATATACACCACTGTAGTGCAATGGAGGGGGGTGCGGGCAAAGGAAAAGGGCCCTGCAGGGGGAGAAGGGTGGACAGGGCTGCTCGAGGCAAGGGCCGGTCTGGCCCTGTGGCTGGCAATGAGCTTGTGGGCAGCGGCACCAGTGAAAGGGGGGGGGGGCAGGTCGCAAGGCTCCGCAGCAAGGGGGAAGGCAGGGCGAGGGGGGGCCAAGAAGCAAGAAGCTAACAAGGGAAAGGGTGGAAGGGGTGGCTTCAGGCAGACAGGGGGACCCAGCGGGGGAAAAAGGGGGCGGGGGTGCAACGGGCAGGAAGGTGAGCTGGCTCAGGCTCAGAGTGCGGTTGCTGTGAACCCCCAGGTGAATGATTCATTAGCGGCGGGTCGAGTGCCTCGGGGTAGTCGGGGCAGCAGGAGTGGAGGGTTATCAAGGGGTTTGTCGTGGCAAGGGGCAGGGCGGGGGTCTGCTAGTCGCCTAAGCGTGGATCCGGTTTCCCTAGCAGGGTGGGGTTTGGCGGGTATGCCGGGATGCCAAGGGGATGTTAGAGGTGACTCATCGCCGGCTTGGGAGCATTGGCAGGGTGGTGGTCAAGGCTCCTCACGCGCTGAGTGGCTGGGGGCTTGGCAGC
Organism: Ichthyophis bannanicus; assembly: GCA_033557465.1. NCBI lineage: Eukaryota > Metazoa > Chordata > Amphibia > Gymnophiona > Ichthyophiidae > Ichthyophis > Ichthyophis bannanicus. The sequence goes on along the minus strand of CM066034.1, from coordinate 619,137,980 downwards.
CACCATGGGCTATGGCAGGTGTCTCTTCGCCCTTCCCTGTTTTCTCTCCACAGATACCACCTGTTTGGCAGTATGCAGGGAGTCCGTGGTGGAGTGCGTCACGACAAGGAGACGGCGCGAGTATGCCAATGGCAGGAAATCAGGCGGAAGGAAGAGCGGCGAGGGAGACGGAGGCCGCTGGTCAGGTGGCGTCGGAGCGACAGGAGATCGGCATCTCAACGGAACTGTTGCAGAGCACTACAGGTGAGTTGGCAGTCGATCAAGATGCGGCAGTTAGGGACGGATCAGGGACAGCCGGCAAGGGGCGAAAGAATAGAGGCCGTAAGCGGCAACATTCTTGCCGTAGGCATAGGCGATCTGAGTCCTCTTCCACCTCGTCCACTGACTCGTCATCCGCTTCGATATCAGAGGAGGGCAGTAAAGGCCGTGATCAGAGGGTAGCGGCGGGGACGAGGGCACTAGGCGGGGCAGCGCCTACGTTGGCGGTGTTCTCGGAGTTATGGGAGAGCGTACTTAGGAAGTTGCGACGAAAAATTCAAAGGTGGCGTTATATTGACATTTTTCGGTTATTAGAAGGCCGGAAGCATTCAGGGGACAGTAGAAGAAAGAGGAAGGAGGATGAGAAAGCGGGTAGGGTACGGAGAGTTGCTCGGAATGTGGTCAATTGGACGCGGGCCTTTTTAAGGTTGGCCAGTGTTTGGGGGCGCTCTCACCCGGAGCATTACGGTATGCTGTTAGCATACACGGACTCTATCTTAGAGGTGTCGGTTACACATGATGGGTGGGCTTGGCTCAATTATGACGAGAAGTTCCGCGATAAGATGGAAGAGAACCAGATGCTATGATGGGGGACCTAAGATATTAATTTATGGTTGATGCAGATGGCGGTTAGACCTGGTGTCGGTGGGGCGAGCGGGCCAAAATGGGGATTGGTCAGTGCAGTGGGCGCTGCGAAGCCCTTTCGGGTGGGCGTACCCCCGACAGTACAGAGGACGGCGGGGGAGGGGGCGTCAGAGATGTTTGTTGGAGATTCAACAAATCTTCGTGCCCCTTTCCGGACTGTAAATTCTGGCACGCTTGCTCTGTCTGTGGAGGTGGACATTCTGCCCTCAAATGTGTTAAGAGAGGGGCTGCCGGAGCCAATGCCCCATCCTCTAAGCCATAGGGACTTGCGGAGATTGGCTCCTACTCCTATTAAGATTCACGCTCTGAGACCGTGGTTGCAGCGGTATCCCAAGCAGAAGGACAGTGTAATATTGGAAAAAGGGTTTCAATGGGGGTTTCCGATTCCGGTGGTGGGTACGGTACCTGCAGCTCAGGCGGGGAATTCGCCTTCAGTTAGACGTTTTGCCCTGATTGTAAGGGATAAGTTGACTGCAGAGATCAGGTTAGATCGGGTCGCTGGCCCCTTTCCGGTGCAGCCATTTACGGATTTTGTGGTATCTCCCTTGGGCATAATACCGAAGGAGGAGCCTGGGAAGTATTGTTTAATCCATAATCTATCATCCCCTGTGGGCACTTCGGTTAACGACCACATCCCAAAAGATTTATGTGTGGTGCGTTATGCGTCCTTTGACGAGGCGGTAGACTTGGTCAGGGAAAGTGGCCCGAGTTGCTTGATGGCGAAGGCGGATATTGAATCAGCCTTCCGTGTGTTGCCTGTGCACCCATCCGCTTTTCATTTGTTGGGTTTCTGCTTTGAGGGGCAATTTTATTTCGACAAATGCATGCCTATGGGATGCGCGATATCCTGCGCTTACTTTGAGTGGTTCAGTACTTTCATGCATTGGGCTCGGGTGGAGCAGATGGGCAGTGGTCCGGTAGTGCATTACTTGGATGATTTCTTTTTTGTAGGGGCGGCGCAGTCTAGACAGTGCCGGGATCTTTTGGATGGCTTTATGCAGTTGGCACTGGAGTGGGGAGTGCCTTTAGCAGCCGGGAAGACGGAGGGACTGACGACTTTCATTACGTTCTTGGGGGTGGAGTTGGATTCTGAATTAATGATAGCACGATTGCCTGCAGACAAGGTGATGAGGCTGCGAGTATTGGTTGCGAATGTGATGGTCTCCCCGAGGATGACGTTACGGGAGATGCAGGCTCTCATAGGTTCTCTTAATTTTGCATGTCGGGTTATTCCCATGGGCAGAGTATTTTTGTGGCGGCTGTCTGCGGCTACCGCTGGGGTTTGTAAACCTCATCATCAGATCAGGGATTCGTGGAGCATGCGAGCGGACTTAGGGGTATGGGATGAGTTTCTGCGAGATTTCAATGGTGTCACGGTGTTGCGTGAGAGGGAGGTATCAAGTGATGACTTACAATTATATACTGATGCAGCCGGGGGGGCAGGCTTAGGGGTATTCTTCGGGGGCTCATGGTGTGCGGCGGAATGGCCTCAGTCTTGGCAGGATGCTGACCTTATGCATAATATAACCTTCTTGGAGTTGTTCCCCATTCTGGTGGTGCTGGCATTGTGGCCGGACAGGCTACGACACCACCAGGTAGTATGGTGGTGCGACAACGAAGCGGTGGTCAGTGTGCTGAATAATTACGCCCCACGCTGCAAACAGGTGGCGGACTTAATGCGGCAGGTGGTTTTAGCCTGCTTACGGTTGAATGTCATGATTAAGGCTCGCCATATTCCAGGGATTACTAACACGATTGCGGATGCTCTTTCCCATTTTAAGTGGGAGCTGTTTCGGACCTTGGCGCCGGGAGCAGAGGAAGAAGGGGCGGCGGTCCCAGAGCACTTATGGTGGATTGGCCTGGAGGCATGACCGACTTGCTGCAGAAGTCCGTGTCGACATGGACGTGGGATGCTTATCAGAGGGGATGCAGCAGTGTGGTGTCCTTTCTGTCGGAGCATGGATAGAAGTGGGGTCCAGCATCTGATTTGCTTCTTGGTCAGTATGTCTTGGCAGAAAAGGTTGCGGGTGTGTCGCGGTCAACGGTGCAGCGGAATCTTTTGGGGTTTGCATTTTTCATGAAGGCGGTGGGGTGGGGGATGGCTGGGGGTGGGTTCCTGATGCACAGGCTGTTGCAAGAATGGGAGCAGTCCGTTCCATCCCCGCCGGATGGATGACAGCCGATAACGCACGACCTGCTTGGTCGCTTGTGTCTTGCCTTACCGTTGGTGGTCTCGTCCTGCTATGAAGGCTTGCTATTTCGGGCGGTGTTTTCAGTTGCCTTTTTTGGTGCTTTTCGGGTGGGGGAATTGGTTGCGGAGTCGGGTCGTGGCACGAGGGGCCGAGGCTTGCAAGTACACCAAGTGAAGCTGGTAGACGGATGTGCTCGTATCCACCTGGCGCATTCCAAAACGGATCAGACAGGGAAAGGGGCGTTGGTGGTCTTGAGAGAGGTTTCTGGGTCTCCTACGTGCCCGGTTACTCGTTTGAAAGAGTACTTGTCTGTGCGGCCTGCGGGTTCCGGTAGTCTCTTTGTGCATGAGGACACGCGGGCGCTTACTCATTTCCAGTTTACGGCGGTCCTGCGATTGTCGCTGCAGCAGATTGGTGAGGAACCGGCGCAGTTTGCCCCACACTCCTTCCGAATAGGCGCGGCTACCAGTGCAGCGGTGGAAGGTTTGTCAGAGCGTGAGATTCGGCGTATTGGCAGGTGGAAGTCGCAGGCGTTCCGAAGCTATGTGCGGCTATAGGGGTGGTGGGGTGGCTAACAGTGGTGTTTCTTTATGTTTCAGAAGGAATTCAAGGACTGTGTCACTGTTGGGTGATTGGCCACTCGTTTGTTTACTGGGCCGGTCGGCGGGCAGCAACACGGCCTATTGGTCTGAACATTGGACTGGATGCTTCAACAGTGACTGTCTCATGGCTGGGCGAGCGTGGACTGCGGTGGATTCAGCTCTTGCCTTTGCTGCGGCACCATGAGCGTGTGCGAGAAAAGCCGGATATATTGCTGATTCACCTGGGAGGCAACGATTTGATATCCTGGACTTGCCGGCAGTTGATTCGTGCTGTGCACAAGGACTTGGAGGCAGTGTTGGCAATGTTTCATGGCATAATTTTGGTTTGGTCTGATATCATTCCAAGGCCTCCTTGCAAGGTTCAGCGACGGTGGTCCAGGGGGTTGACAAAAATTAATCGCCAAATTGGCAGATGGGTCATGGAGCATGGGGGGTGCCAAATTTTACACACATGGGTGGATGTCGAATGCGTTGGTCTGTTTAGGTCGGACGGAGTGCATCTATCCCCGGTAGGGATGGATTTGCTCCTTAACGACTGGCAGGAGGCCTTGGAGGATATCATGTATGGGATGAGAGCTGGTCGCAGCTTGCCATTAGGGGGGCGGCTCAGGTCTGGGGCGTCCTGAGCCGGTGGCGGGATCCCGGAGGTTTCCGGGGTCTGGAGCCGGATGCAAGCATTAGGGCGGGGGTTGGGTACCCCCGACCCGGACAATCCCTCTGGTTTTTGCTAATAATATGGCGAAGCCAGCTGAGGGAGGGCGAGGCGTTTTAGTCGAGGCCCCTACCCGGCAGAAGCAGAAGCGGCGTTACCTTGCTAATAACATGGCTGGTGATGGCTCGCTCTGCTGGGAGGGGGGGTGTTGGGGTATGTTAATGTGTTGGATTGTTGTTGGCTATTGTTAAGTTTTAATAAAGCTGTGACCAGTTTGAGTCCAAACGACAGTGTACTTGTATTTTATGATATAGAACAGGTGAAGGACCCATAAAGGTAGGGGGGGGAGCAGGGGCGCGTAGTGATGGTCCACCGTACCCGGTTATAGCAAGGCCACGGGGCCTTGTCCTCGTGGCCGGCACTAACTGGGGGGGCGGCTACGCTCGCGCCCGGCACGGCGTTACGTTGAGCGATGGACGGGGGCGGGGGGCAAGTGGTGCTGCATGCCTATTGGCTCCCTTGGGTTGTTTGGCTGCACGGGAGCCAATGGGAGTGGGAGGGTGCCTTAGGTCGGAGATTTGAGCGGGGACGCGGCGTGGCTCCGGCCTCTTCTGGGCTGCTGCCGGAGACGCTGGACGCCTGCCCACCCACCTTTGGGTTACGGAGTAGGCTGGAGGCGTTGGGGGTGTTGCAGCTGGAGGGGGTTTGGTGGGATCCCGGAGATTTCCGGGGTCCAGAGCCAGATGCAAGCATTAGGGCGGGGGTGGGGTACCCCCGACCCGGACAATCCCTCTGGTTTTTGCTAATAATATGGCGAAGCCGGCTGAGGGAGGGCGAGGCGTTTTAGTCGGGGCCTCTACCCGGCGGAAGCAGAAGCGGCGTCACCTTGCTAATAACATGGCTGGTGATGACTCGCTCTGCTGGGGGGGGGGCGTTGGGGTATGTTAATGTGTTGGATTGTTGTTGGCTATTGTTAAGTTTTAATAAAGCTGCGACCAGTTTGAGTCCAAACGAAAGTGTACTTGTATTTTATGATATGGAACAGGTGAAGGACCCATAAAGGTGGGGGGGGGGGGAGCAGGGGCACTTAGTGACGGTCCGCCGTACCCGGTTAAGAAGGCAAACATAGCTTTTTACTCCCGTGGCTGTTCAGAGGTCAGACAGGGCTTCAGGCCTCCCTGGCTCCCTCTGCAGCTGGTCAGGCCCCCCGAGGCATGGGCAACATTCCCACACAATGGACGGGATAGCCCTTCTCCTGTCAGCATTCTTAAGAAACAACATGTGCGCATTTAATTTCACAATATATTCAGCTTATTTTGTCCCAGTTCTTCACCTGCACAACTAAGAAGCACAAAGCACACAGATGCAGAGCTGACAACCTACCTAGTTCCAGAAAGGAGATGTTTTTGATCAGTCCTGGTTTTACACCTACGTACATCCCAAAGTACTGTGGTACTTCTAGCCCCCGGATTCTACTCATTGAAATCAGTGCTACATGTCCCTTAATGTTCCAGGATGGGGCTGCCAGAAATCTAGGACTTGCTTATAACTTCCCTCCTGGGACTGGGTAGCTTGGCATTTCTGCAAATGCTGTCAATATGCATACCTTGCATTTGCTAATTTTCAAGAGGGAATGTGTACTTACTCCTTGAAAATGTGCATGTCTTAAAACTGTCGATATAATTTTCTTGCTACATTGGCTATTTAAAAATGTCCCCCACAAGGTCCAAGCATGAATTAACTGAACCATTTTAACATGAACATGGCATTAAATGTATGTCCATATTTCCAGGACAGCTTATTAAACTCATACAAGTTCATCTGTATTAACCAGATGCCTTAAAAAAAAAAAGGGAAATTGTCTACCCCTCATTGTAGCAATAATATTGTTTTCTGGGTTTTTTTCGGTTTGATCATGACAAGTATCACAAGAACACTTCACTGCATGCAAATGATATTTGTCATTTCACACAAGTAATGGTAAGGCCAGCAAGCTTTGTTTGCATGATTTTGCCCACGTGCCCAAATTCAACCTTCATCATGCAGGTACTGATTTTCTAAAAAGCTTTGTGGGCACAATTCCCCAGCACATCATGCTTAATCATTTTGGGAAAACATAGAACAGAGAGGAAGATGAATTACTGTCCTGTTGTCTATGTAAAATGAAAACATTCTGCCCAAGGCAGGGAGCCATTACTCATCCTGAAAAAGAGAACCAGATCAATCAATCATAACCTGCAGGGGGGATAATGGTGAACGAAATAGTGAGGCTTTCCTACTCATTGCATCTTTGAGTTCAAGTAATTACAAACCCTCCTGCCTTCTCTCCCACCCATGTCATACCAAATATGCTCTATAAACAGAGTAGAAAGGCTCAATCATTCATTATTATAACAGCTGACATATGGGCAGTATGTTTTTTTAACGTATTCTATATTCCATTAAATAACGGGGCCCATGTAATAAACTTTGCTAGGATCATTGTACTGTATTATTTCTGATACAGCATATGCCATTTGTATGCTAAAATTACCTCTGATGTTAAAAGGGTCTTAATGAACATAATGCATGCTGAACGAGGAGTAACAGTGAACTAAGTTTAGCACGCTTTCCATGCAAATGCATGGCAATGCCTTGTGTGTGGAAGTACTTCCAGAGCTGCAATATGTGGTAGAAATTGGCAAAGGTTTTTTACTTCACTTAAATGGAGAAATTTCTCAACCATGTTCTCACTAATCCAGCATTTAGGAGGTAATTTTATAAAGTCATTTCCATGCATACATAGCATCTTATAAAATTCCAACTGGCACAGAAAGTACTTTCTTTGCCTTGATGGTGCATACTCTGCCAATAGGCAAGCGCAGAAGTGGAGTTTGGTGACGTGTAAGAAGAGCAGCAGGTGTGCATGTAAATTATAAAATACTAAAGTTTGCATGCATTGCTGATCATAGCTCTAGACACCAGCTCAAGTATAAAGACACCTACTTGTCTTTAAAAAATTGCCATAAGTTTAATTTCGTCAGTTCTACTTTGGGTTAGATTTCTTGATGATATCTTTTTTCTATGGAATGCCACTGAAAATTCTTTATTATCTTTTATTGATTGGTTGAATTCATGGAGAGAACATTTAAAGTTTACTTTACATCATGATTTAGCTGAATTGGAGTTTTTGGATGTCAAAATTTTCAAAGAAGGCTCTAAATTACACTCTACACTTTTTCGTAAAGCAGTGCAGCGAAATACTCTGTTGGAATTTTCTAGTTTTCATCCGCCTGCTTTAAAAAGTGGTTTGCCCTATGGTCAGTTTTTAAGATTGCGACGGATTTGCAGTTCTCTTGAGGATTTTGATCAACATGTGAGTGAGTTAACTCAACGATTACTCAACAGAGGATACCCATTACATATTGTTAAACGAGCATGGAGGAGGGCTTGATTTACACATCGAGAATGTTTAGTTGATCCTGCTGCTCGGGTGGATGCTCGCAACCAAGCATCTGACATAGAACATATTACAGGCATATTGCCATATATGTCAAATATTTTTAAGGTCTGCCAGATTCTGAAAAAACATTGGCATTTATTGGCATTACATCCTTGTTTTTGGAAATCATTAAGAATAGCTTACATCAGGGGACTTAATATTGGAGATTTGATTGGCAGTACACGGGGTTTGATTAATCCTATACTTTCTTTGGATACACAATTGGGTCATTTTCCTTGTTCTCATTGTGATTTTTGCGTACAAGTGATAGAGGGACATGAATGGTTGATTCCTCAGAAGGAGTTTTGTCACATATTGAAATGGTCTACTTCTTCCCTATCATCTTTTGTTGTATACGTGTTATTATGCCCTTGTCAAAAATTGTACATTGGGCGTACTGCTCGTGTGGTGAGAGGTCGCTTACAAGAACATGCTTCAAGAGTGCGAAATCGGGTGATGTCCGCACCCATAGTACAACATTGTATTGATTTTCAACATAAATTTACTGATTTCAAATGGCGAGTTTTAGATCATGTTCCCCTTAGTCTTAGGGGGGGGGGGGGCGACAGAGAGAAGAAACGTCAATTATTAGAACAAACCTGGATCTTTTGTTTGTCAACGGTGGTACCGAATGGGTTAAACCTTGAACAAGATTGGGCTAGCCTTCTATGAGGTGTCATTATTTGATTGGCTTTTAGAGTTTAAATGCCCTTATATTTTCACATCATATGGTCATGACGGACTGAATCATCAATGGTGTCTTTGGGAGCATGTTGCAGCTCTGTTTAAAATGTTTGAAAGTTTTCTTGATTTGCAGTATATTTGAGCATTGAAACAGGATCGGATTGATTGGACTGGATCCTAAACGCAGTGCTGTGTTCGTTGATTTAACTGCAATAACGAAGATGTTACATTAAGAGCAATAATGAAGAGATTTGACTGAAAGGCTGTCAGTTTTTTCCTGCCGGTTTAGATAAGAAGACGGCGTTTTTTTCTCTGACAAGTTCATGAAAGTGATGAGTATTCACATTTAATTTTGTTATTGTGATATAGCACTGTGGAGTGTGCATATTTCACGATTATTTATTGGTGAATTTTAACTAATGTTTGAATAAAAGGGAAGTTACGCTTCAAGAGAGGATTTCCTCCCATGGCAAAAACTTCAGACAAAAAATAGTTTCATAGATATAGTTTTGATCCAGTTACTATTATAGTTCACTCTTGCTGTTTTTGATATAAGTTTAATTCAGACAACCCCGTATAATATTACCCTGTTAAAATGGAATCCCTGGCACCCTGGGAAATCCAGAGCCTCAGGAAGCCCAGACCTAGATCCTTGGTGCCCTAGAAATTATGAGTCTAGAATCCTTCACTCTTGCTCACTCCCTTTATGGAATGCCCACTCACACACTGAATCACAATTCAAATGCCTTTTCTAACTGTAAGCAAGCCTTGTTTTAAACCCATCCCACTTTGTTTGTCTCAGTGGTCAAGTGGGTAAGAACAAAATGGGCTCAATAGGTGGAACAGTTTGCTTTCACAAAGTCAGGTAAAATGCTGAACCGTCACGTTTAACATGCAATGATGCAATTAAGAATTTAATGAAAATTATTAAGTTAAATAAACAGATTTTTTATTTTGATCAGATCGAAGTAACTATTGCTTACTGTATTCTTGACAAGAAATTATTCTTAAGCAACAGCATTTAACAATTATATTATTTCTCTTTCTGTTTCACAGTTCTAATTTCTCCAAATACATTCAGCTCAATTCAGATAAGTATCTATATATTCAGCTCAATTCAGATAAGTCTATCTTTCTTTCTTACTGCTTCTCTATTTTACATTTCTTATAAATTGTGTAACTTAAGAACTGATACTTTGGGGTATGTTTACAAAAGGGCGGTAAGGGAGAAAGTGTGGTGTTAACTCGCGTTATCGGTGCCTGTGAGCAGTTAATGCCACGGAAAGCACCGATAATGCTGGATTAACGTTCAGAAGTGGGGCCCTTAGCATTAAGGTAAAAGGAGGTGGAGAGTGGGTGGTGGGCTAATGGGGTGGAGAGTGGGCAGGAATAGAGTATGCTCCTCAAAAACTGGGTTGTGGTACCGTGCCTTACAGCCCCCAGCACTGGGAACCCTAATACCAGCTGAAACCTCACAGAAAGGCTCTCTCCCTTCAGAAACAGTGGTGCCCTATTAAGAAAGGGCACTATGTTGTTGTAGCAGAATTGGCAAAGGGGGTGTCATGTGGGTGATGCAGTGCGGTTGGCTGGCCAACAAGGATACTGCCTAGGGTATAAATAGAAACATAGAAAAATAGAAAAATGACGACAGAAAAAGACCACATGGCCTATCTAGTCTGTCCTTACATATCAACAACTACAACAATCCCCTTTTTTCCTTTAGAGATCCTCTGTGTTTGCCCCATGCTTTTTTGAATTCAGATACTGTCCTCATCTCTACCACCTCCACTGGGAGACTATTCCATGGATCCACCACTCTTTCCGTAAAGAAATATTTCCGCACATTACTCTTGAATCTATCCCCTTTCACCCTCATCCCATATCCCCTTGTAGCAGAACTTGCTTTCTATCGAAAAAGGCTCTCCCTCTGTGCATTTATGCCACAGAGGTATTTAAACGTCTCAGTTATATCACCTCTATCCTGCCTTTCCTCTAAGGTGTACATATTAAGATCCTTAAGTCTGTCCTCATATGCTTTATAATGAAGACCACTAACCATTTTAGTAGCCATCCTCTGTACTGACTCCATCCTATTTATATCCTTTTGAAGGTGCGGTCTCCAGAATTGCACACAATACTCCAAATGAGGTCACACCAAAGACTTATACAAAGTCACTATCACCTCCATTTTTCTGCTAGCCATCCCTCTCCGTATGCACCCAAACATCCTTCTAGTTTTTGCTGTCACCTTTTCTGCCTGTTTAGCTACTTTAAGATCATCAGATACAACCACGCCTAGGTCCCAATCTTCGTTAGTGGATAAAAGTACTTCACCCCCTATACTATATTGCTCCCTTGGATTGCTGCAGTCCAAATGCATGACCTTGCATTTTTTAACATTAAATCCCAGCTGCCAAATTCTAGACCATTCTTCAAGCTTAGCTAGATCCCTCCTTATGTTATCTATGTCCACTCTATTGCAGATTTTGGTATCATCCACAAAGAGGCAAACCTTACCTGACAGCCCTTCCGCTATATCACTAACAAAGATGTTAAAAAGAATCGGACCAAGGAGAGATCCCTGGGACACACCAATGGTAACTTCCTTCTCCTCAGAGTGATCTCCCTTTACCTGTGCACTTTGTCGCCTCCCACTCAACCAATTTCTAACCCAAGCAGTAACTTTAGAGTCCATCCCTAGCATGCTCAGTTTGTAAGTTGCCTGTGAGGAACGGTGTCAAAGGCTTTACTGAAATCTAAATACACCACATCTAGGGCTCTCCCTCAGTCCTATGATGTCTTCTGTGACTCCACTGTGACAGTGGCAGCACACATATCTGCTGCCACAGTCAAAAAGGAGTTGCACCATTCCTACTGCCACCATGCTGCTATGTCAGCATTGTGTGAGGGTGGTGGTGGCATTTGCAGTGGCAGTAGCCTGATGCAGACAAAACTATGTCCCGGCCCTATGTGTCCATTGCAAGGTTGCAGTTGGCACTGTCACATGGATGGCAAGCATGTCAGTGGCAGGTACAGCAGAGCACATGGCGATCCCTCCATACTGAGATCTAAGGTGGCAGCAGCATGCATGCCCGCATCCCCTGGTGGAGTGAGGCAGGCGTGACAAGGTGTGCCTAACTGCATGGGTGCAACCTTAGTAAGGCCGCCTGCATCACTGAAGTGGCAGTTGTGCCATGATGGCAGGGAGGGAGGGAATGGCTGGCATGCTGTCCTTCATGATCATTTGAACTTGGCACCTGGCTAGGATTCGGAGCAGATGAACTGACCCTGGGATCAGCATGCCCCCATGTGCACATAATGAGTGGATATGTGCATGTGGGGGGAAATTACTCCACAGACAGGAAGAATATGCAATATAATAAGAGGAAAAATGCCCACTCTGCCTCCTCATCTGCCAAATGACAACCATAACCTGTGTGTGAACCTGTGACCCTCCCATAAGCAAGCACTTAGTTACAACCATCTGAACTATACATGAATTAAAAAAAAAAACTGTTGGTCTTCAAAATATAGGAGTATTCCATGTCTGCCCCATAAGCACACATCAGGACATGGGCAAGTTGGTCATTCTGCTAGGACACTCATGGTCTGGAAAGTGTGTGTTCATGTATCATGTTCTGCCTCTTTGGTTGGACAGATCCCATATATAAGACATGAATGTCAGTTGAACCAGCAGCATAGCAAGGCAGTACAGCATACAGACCTAACAAGATGTCCCTCTCATAAGAACATAAGAAATGCCATACTGGGTCAGACCAAGGTCCATCAAGCCCAGAATCCTGTTTCCAACAGTGGCCAATCTAGGTCACAAGTACCTAGCAGTTTCCCCAAAAGGCACAGATTCCACAATGCTTGTACTGAGTCAAGTAATGGATATCCTGGGTCCCCTTTAATAGTGGTTTACGGACCTTTCCTCCAGGAACTTGTCTAAACCTTTAAGCCCAGCTATATTAACAGCTTTTACTACATCCTCTGGCAACAAAATTCCAGAGTTTGATTACACATTGAATAAAAAATATTTTCTCTTATTAGTCTTAAATAGGTTACCCTGTAGCTTCTCCCACGCCTCCTGAACATACCTTGTCAGACAAGTATAGCACAGAGCGTGAAGAAATCAAAGCTGACATAGGCATACCCCAACTCATGCCTACATGCATCCTGATGATGATGACATATATACCCATGGAAAGATAAACCAACATGGCTGCTCTGTGCTCCAAACACATGGCCAATGTATGGCTGACATAAGGGTCACAGGTTCAAGACCAACCTGTAGATCAGGAAATGTATGTCCTGGTGCATTAATTTTATCCTATGTTTCCATAACTGTATTAGCCTGTGCAACATTCAACATTTCATCCAGCAAGTGTCAGCTGCCACACTGAGAAGCTACACCAACCATGACTGGATGACAAAGCACATAGCACTGGCACATTGATAATGCCCAAGCATTGCAGAGCACATTAATAGCATCTGCACACTGAGAATTTCAAAGCACATTAAGAGTGCCTGAACACTGAGCAGGTGTTGACAATGGTGGAGCATAAAAGGAAGCCTAAGGGGTGGGTAAGAATTCCAACCTGCACCACCTTTGGACAGTGGGGTCATATTGGTGTGTTTCTATATGTGTCTCTAGAGTAGTGTGAGCCTCAGCAATGAACCGTGCATGCATGTGGTACCCAGGCTCTATGGCTGTGCATACAACATGTTGCAGGTCAGCGATACATCAGCCCCACATATTGTGTGAGACACCATTTACAAGCGGAAAGTTAGTTTGCAGTACAAAGTTTCAATCTGTGCCTTTGACACTGTAATGCATTCCCAGTTATACCATTGACAAGGACCATCCCCACAGCATTCTCCTGCACTTATCTCCCAACATGACACTATTGTGCAGCACCCAAATCATCTGCTGACTTGACTGGAGTGATCAGATGGACACATGTGTATGTTGCAACCCCAACCTCTGACTCCGCCTCCACGCCTCAGGACACATCCTTTTGTTCAGGTGAGAGGCCAGGAGTAATGCCAAATGCCATAACAGCTGAGATCTTCTAAACCCATTATTCACTATTGAGCTACAGGCATTAACAAAACAAACACTTCACCAGCAAATGTTGAGTCTATCCAAAGGTTAGGGTACTGGGAGTTGATGCGAAGATAATCCACTTCCCTCAGCAACAATTCTGGTTAGTCTAGATTGACTAGTGCATAAACATGCTGCTGCTGAGTTAAAAGGTCCAGTAAGTGAATACAAAGTCTGTCTTTGAGTCAGTCCTGACTCCTGGTGACCCAGAAGCTCCTGGGTTTTCTTGGCAGTGTCACCAGAAGTAGATTGCCTTTCTTCTGAGGCAATGGAGGGTTAAGTGGCTTACCCAAGGCCACAAGGAGTGCTAGTGGGAATTGAACCCTGGTTACCAAGCCAGTGTTCTAACCACTAGGTTACTCCTCCACTCCCAGAGTGAATACAGTAGTGTGTTTTATCAGATGCACAAGTAGATTAAGGGGTTCAGTGCTGTATATTGCTGGACTTGGAGGATCAGGAGTTGTATTTCTGGTTTTGGATGGCCATTTAGATTATAGTACTCTCTTCCAGCCATGGTACATATTGGGGGATTTTAGAAAGGACATCTAAATTAAATTGGAGATATCCAGGGCAGATCATGTGGAACACTACCAGGGATATATATGTCTCCAGCTGAACTTAAGAATGTAGACACCCCCAACATAGACATGCATTTGGATAGGCACAGATGTCCCCATTAGAGATGTTTGGGTCAAGGTCATCCAACTCAAACAAGTTTGCATAAGGGGATGATCAGCAGCAAAACAATGTAAAAACATGAGCCCTCATTCCCCATCAGTGTTTCTTGACAGAGTAAAATACAGGGGATATTACTTTAGCTCCTTCTCCACACCTTCCAGACAATGGTCTAACAAAATGACCACTTTTCAGATGCATCTTCGTGCTTGGGACAGGTTTAACTTTACACAATTTGGGACATCTAGGGCATTTCTGAGGTCAAGCTGGGATGTCTAGGTTCTTAGGAATGCCCTGGCCATGCCTCCATCCCATCTCCATTCAAGCTTGAACATCCTAGCTCCAGGGACATCCCTGTGATTTGTACATCTGCATGCCCATTTGCAGACATCCAAATCCTGAATTGTGCTTTTAAAATAACTCCCATAATGAGCAAGATTAAATTTTCATAAGCATGTGAGGACATCTTTTTGTGCGAGTTTTTAGGTATGTATATATTTTTTTAGCATGTTTTTACCATTTTCATGCCAATGAAAAATATTACCATTAACAATATGAGAGTTAAAATGTATTAATTTAACCTAGGAGGAACACTTCTAACTGTGGCAACAATGTGTCATTTAACACTAGTTCAAGCCACAGGAGTTTATAAGAATAACACGGGATATGAGTTTTAAATCTAAAGCAGCCTCAGATCAAGGGATTGGGTCCACAATGTGGCTGTAAATGACTATCTCAAGAAACTACTCCACACTTGCATTATCATGCATAGGCTTCTGTAATATGTTTAAAAGTTTTTAAATGCATTTATATCCATTTATAGTCCACAGTGTTGCACACACATCATAAGATCTCTACAATTCTATCACATACTGTATATTCTTCATTTAATCCATCCAGAATGCTGTCAGGGCAAGGCACATAACGGGTCCTATTTTGCTGACACAGCTGAGGAAGATAGTGGGTGGGTATTTTTTAATTGGAACATTCTATAGCAGAACAGAGGAACTTGGGTGGGGATCTAATGGAAATTTATATGATGCTATTCTCTTTTCTAGAAGTATATGAAGGTTTAACCGGCATTATGGTGCTTTTCAAGGGCACATGCGTGGTGTTGTTTGGATAAAGACATGTAACCTTGGTAGATCGGACCCGGCATCCTATCCCCCCTGCGCCACACATCTTTACTACCCCCCCCCCCTCCCCACCTTTATCCCCCATTTACAAATCACTCATAGCCTTCTTAACGTGGAAGAACCAACTGGTCGCAGCTTTATTATATTCATAAACAATTAACATTCCAAACATAACAATCTTAACAATCCCCCAAAGCGGAGCCAAACCTCACCCGCCATATGACTAGCAAGGTGACCTTGCCTCCGCTTCGGCCGTGCCCTGGCACCGGCCAACTTGCTACCGCCCTTTCCCCGACCTCGCCATGTGACTAGCAAAGGCCAGCAGGGCTTATCCGGGTCGGGGGCACCCCCACCCCCGCCCAAGTATGACCTAAAGGCTCCGGACCCCGGAGACCTCCGGGATCCCGCCTCACCCCCCAGCTGCGACACCCCAAACTGCCCTCACCTCCACCATATAACCAAAGGGAGGGAGGGAGGGAAGCTGTCCCTCTGCACGCCCGACGCTGAAGAGGAGGGAGCCGCCAGACTCCCCCCCCCTTTTAAGGCCTCGGGCATGCAGGGGCCGCTTCATTGGCTCCACTCCTCGCTCTTGCGGAGCCAATGAATTCAAATGACGCCGCCGCGTCAAGCATGTCCTCCCTTGGGCCCGTGACGTACCCCCCCCCCCCAGCCACGCCGCAGGACGCCGGACCCGGGCCGATCCCCAGGTTACCGGCGTCCACCGGGACCTTGCCCGTGTCCTTTCCATAACCTTGGTAGATCGGACCCGGCATCCTATCCCCCCTTCGCCACACATCTTTACTACCCCCCCCCACCTTTATCCCCCATTTACAAATCACTCATAGCCTTCTTAACGTGGAAGAACCAACTGGTCGCAGCTTTATTATATTCATAAACAATTAACATTCCAAACATAACAATCTTAACAATCCCCCAAAGCGGAGCCAAACCTCACCCGCCATATGACTAGCAAGGTGACCTTGCCTCCGCTTCGGCCGTGCCCTGGCACCGGCCAACTTGCTACCGCCCTTTCCCCGACCTTGCCATGTGACTAGCAAAGGCCAGCAGGGCTTATCCGGGTCGGGGGCACCCCCACCCCCGCCCAAGTATGACCTAAAGGCTCCGGACCCCGGAGACCTCCGGGATCCCGCCACCGGCACATGCGACATTCATGTCAACGTGCCGCCCCCCCCATTGCCAAGCTGCGACCCGTTGTCCTCCTGCCTCGCTAATCCCTCCAGGGCCTCCTGCCAATCATTTAGCAGCAAGTCGACCCCCACAGGGGACAAATGTATGCCATCCTGCCTATATAGCCCGGCACAAGTAACCTCTACCCAGGGATGTAAAATTTGAACCCCGTCCCGCTCACATACCCATCTCCCAATTTGTTGATTTATTTTTGCAAGACCCCGCGACCACCGTCGATGAGCCATACAAGCAGGTCTGGGAACAATGTCAGACCATAATAACACCACCCCTGGGAACAAGCGCCACACAATTGCCAGATCCCGCTTTGCTGCGCGGATAAGCTGCTTACAAGTCCAAGCAGCGAGGTCGTTTCCACCCAGATGCAAGAGGATGAACTTTGGCTGGCATCGCACTCGCCCATGATGCCGGAGCAATGGCAAGAGCTGCGTCCACCGCAGGCCACGTTCACCGAGCCATAGAAGCGACATCGCCGCGAGAGCCAGTCCGAGGTTAGGCCCAAACGGCCTCTCAGCTGCTCGCCTGCCTGCCCAGTAAACGAAGGAATGCCCTATCATCCAGCAAATGGGCGCATTCCTTTCCTCATCTGTAAAAGAAAGCATAATCAGTTCAGGCAGTAAACCCTGTCCCCCACCCATCACAAGCGCACGTAACCCCTAAAAGCCAGGGAACGCCATCTTCCAATATCCTGAATCTCCTGTTGTGAAAGTCCAGCTGCCGCTGCACTGGTCGCCGCGCCAATACGAAAGGAATGCGCCAAAAAGTACTCCGGGCATTCGCCTATGAACTTCAAAGCAAAGCGCAGCACCGCCACCACCTGATAGCGTGTCAGCAGCCGGCTATCCGCATGCAGAAATAACCCCCCAGCTACAGCCGGCCGTACTTGCAAATATTCTCGCATAGCGCCCACCGGGCATGTGCAAAGGTCACCAATCGCACATAGCCGCACCCACAAACCCTTCCCCCGCTGATCAGTCTTGGACCTGGCCAGTAAGACTCTCAACCGGCCACGTTCAAGAACAACATGCTGCCTCTGCACTGTCCCGGCCACCCCCACGTTGCTCGAGCTTGGCACCAACTCCCCCATCCTGAAGGCACCAAAAAACGCTAGGCTAAAGACAGCTCTAAAAAGGACCGCTTCATACGCAGACGAAGCCACTGCCGCCAGCGCCTGACATAACTTCGCCAATAACGCATGCGTGATCGGTCTCCGAGTGTCCGGCGGAGCTGGAGCCACGCGGCCCCAACCTTGCAAGAGCTTATGGGCCAGGAAGCCATCTACCGGAAAGCCCCAACCCACCGCCTTTATAAAAAATTCGAAGCCCGCCAGGTGGCTGCGCACCGAAGAACGGGCGACCCCCTTATCCTTCGCCCAGGCAACATATTGGCCCATTAACTGAGCAGACACCGCCCCATACTGCCAACCGCAGCTTTCGAGAAAGGCCACCACTTTCCGACATCCGCGCACATAGGCTGCCCAAGTCCCGGCAGCCACGGATTTCTGGAGCAAGTCTTTCATCCCGAATGGCCAAGACTCCACAACCTCCAAGGGACCGCGACCCCCTCCGCCTCCGCTTCCGGCGCCAATCTTCGAAATTGGTCCCACTTGAAACGAGAAAGAGAATCAGCAAGCGCGTTAGAGAGCCCCGGTATATGTCGCGCTTTCAGTGCTACATTCAACCGCAAGCAAGTCAAGACCACTGCTCTCATTAAGTTCGCTACTTGCAAACAATGAGGCGTGTAGTTGTTCACCACACTGACCACCGCTTCATTGTCGCACCACCACAGCACCCTTCTATTACGCAACCGGTCCGGCCACAACTCTAGCGCTACCAATATCGGAAACAACTCTAAAAATGTTACATTCCTGGTGAGTCCCTCCTCGCGCCAAGTCTGCGGCCACTGTTCCGCGCACCACGACCCCCCAAAATAAATGCCCAACCCCAGGCCACTGGCTGCATCCGTGTACAACTGCAGATCCGCGCTACTACACTCAGGCTCCATCAACACAGAGGTCCCGTTAAAGTCCTCCAGGAAGACCTGCCACACCTTCAAATCAGCCCGGATAGCCTTGGACACCCGAATATGATGATGCGGTCTGCGAACCCCCGCCGTAGAAGCTGCTAAGCACCGCAGGAAAACCCTGCCCATCGGAATCACCCGACAAGCAAAGTTAAGTGAGCCGATCAATGCTTGCATTTCTTTCAATGTCAATTTCGACGCTGATACTACATTAGCCACTAACACCCGCAAATGCTGTACCTTCTCCGGAGGAAGTCGCGCCACCATAGAATCAGAATCCAGCTCCACCCCGAGAAACGTAATCCGCGTGGACGGGCCCTCGGTTTTGTCTTTTGCAAGCGGCACGCCCAACTCGGTCGCCAATTTCACAAAACCGTCCAGCATGTCGCGGCATCTCTCCGACTGCGCGGACCCCACAAACAAAAAGTCATCCAAATAGTGCACTACCCGAGCTGTACCCCCTCTGCGCTCGATAGCCCACTGCAAAAAGGTACTGAAGGCCTCGAAGTAAGCACAGGACACGGAACAGCCCATTGGCAAGCACTTATCGAAAAAAAGCCTCTCCTCGAAACGAAACCCCAATAGGTAAAAGGAAGACGGGTGTACCGGCAATAACCTGAAGGCCGACTCAATATCCACTTTCACCATTTGCGCCTGCAGCCCCGCCTCCCGTACCAACTCAACCGCTTTATCAAAGGATGCATAGCGCATTGTACACAAGTCACGCGGGATGTAGTCATTGACTGACTCACCGACCGGGCTAGACAAATTATGTATCAATCGGAATTTCCCTGGTTCTTTCTTAGGAACTATCCCCAACGGTGACACTACCATCCGCTCGAAGGGCTGATTCTCGAAGGGGCCCGCTATTCTACCCAACTGCAATTCCTTCCCTAACTTCTCCCTGACCACTGGCGCGAAACGCCGAACGGAGAGGGAATTACGTGCGACCACGCCATCCAACTGCCTACAAACGGGAATCAGAAAACCCCAATTAAAGCCCGCATACAAAATTTCCCTATCCTTCCGCCTAGGGTAGTGGGCCAGCCACTCGTTTAAAACCTCCCGTCGAATTGGCGTCGGGGCCAGGTCCAATAGCCCCTCACTGCTTTGCACTAGGCCTGGGCGGCTGCGCAACCCCTTTTTTAAGACATTTGATTGTGGGATGTGCACCCCCGCAAAGGGAGCACACATGTCGAAATTTGCAGTCTGGAAACGGGCACGAGGTCTTGTTAAACCTCCAGCAGAGATCCCCTGTCCCACTGCCCCCAGTTCGCT
Source organism: Ichthyophis bannanicus (assembly GCA_033557465.1). NCBI lineage: Eukaryota > Metazoa > Chordata > Amphibia > Gymnophiona > Ichthyophiidae > Ichthyophis > Ichthyophis bannanicus. Next base: position 619,118,042 of record CM066034.1, on the reverse strand, counting down.
GCAGTCCGACGGTCCCCACCCCTCGAAAGGAACGGCCCATACCCGGGAGAACCCCCGCCGAACCTTTCACCGCGCTCGCACCCAACCCACTCGACCTGGCCGACATCTGAGTCAACCACAAATTAATGTCTTGCATACCCCACGAAACCGATCGATTCCCTTCCATTTTTTCTCTGAATTTCTCGTCATAGTTTAACCATGACCAGCCGTCGTGCGTCTGTGACGCCTCCAGAATGGAATCCGCATATGACAGAAGCATCTCGTAATGCCCTGGGCAATACTGCCCCCACACGCTCGTCAAACGCAAAAAAGCTCGCGTCCAATTAACCACATTCCGCGCCACTTTCTTAATACGTCCCGCCTTCTCGTCCTCCTTACGCTTCCGTCTACTTTCTCCCGAATGCTTCCGGCCTTCTAATAGACGGAAGATATCAATGTACCGGCGCTTCTTAATTTTGTGCCGCAATTTCCTCGGCACTCCCTCCCATAACTCAGATATCGCTGCCGCTGCAAGAACCCCTTGCGTCCGCCCCCCTCCTGAGACTGCTTTCTCGCTCCACGCCTCCTGCCTACCATCGGTCGAGGACGACGACGTAGACGACAAGTCAGAAGATGACGATGACCCCGATGAGCTAGACCTCCTGTGCCTTCGACCCGAATGCCTACGTCTTTTACCCCCCTTCAGTCTCCTCTTTCCCCACCCCCTACCCCCCGCACCCTCAGCATCTCGCGCCTCAGGTAACTCACCCACAACCGCTGTCGCAGACACCACCTCAGCTGACGGGGTACTGGTCGCCCGTCCAGGTCCTCCATCCTCGTCTCGGGACGCGACTACGACGGGCGGCGTTCGTATGCCTTCATCCTGCGCCTCCTGGTGCTCTGCATACTGCTGTCCCCGTGCTCCCTCATAACCACCCCCATCTCGCGCCGCAGCCAGCGACAACATCACTGGAACCTGTGCAGACATAAAAGACAAAGAAGGGGGGGGGGGAACAGCAGAGGGCCACACCGGACGCCACGCCTCCAGCCAGTTAGCCCTAGAGGAACCCTGGCCGCCACCCAACCAGTGTGACCAAGCTGGGGATCCAGCCCACGCCCCACCCCCTCCTTGACCGGCTAGCCCGCTCCCAGGCATCAGCAAAAGCCCCCCGGTCCAATCCTGTGCCTCCGCCACCTCCTGCACAACTCCCATACCTCGTCCCGCTCCCCCCCTCCCCCTGAGCCAGCTCCCCCGGCCCCTGTACCCCTCCACCGACCCTAGCCACCCCTCTCCCCCTCCCCGCAGCGCTGCCCACGCTGCTACCCCCCGCTGCCGCCCTCCCAGCCCCCCTGGCCCCAATCTGGCGCTGCCCTCGCCCTCTGGGCCCCCGCCCCCGTGAGCCAGCAGACCCTGAGCCGCGGCCTATTGAAGGCCCACCCTTGCTCCTCACAGCGCCCCTTGCCCTCGCTGGACTCACCGAGCTAGGCCCACCGCGCCCCCCACCCCCCCCTGCCTGCCCTCACCCCGTCCTTGGCCTGGCCCCTCCACCCTAGTAGGCCTCTGCGCATTCCTCCTGCGCGCCCCACCCTTCCGGCTGCCCAAGCCACGTGCTCCAGGCCCATCCCCCCCCTCGAGCCATCCCCTCAGCTCAGCAGGCCAGGGAAAAAAGAACCCAAAAATTAAACAAAACACAAAAACAAAACAAGGCCTTGCACTGCTTACCCAAGCAGAGTGCACCGGCCAGAGACTCAACAGGAGATGGGATGGAGGGGGGGGGAAGCCCCCGGGCTCCACGCTCCGTGCAAGCCTCGATCACCCGAACGGTGGGGGGAGGGGGGGAGCCAAACACCAGACCCCGCACTCACCCACACCGGGCCGCAAATACCGCCAGCTGGAGCACCACCGCCGACGCCTCTCCTGCCTTAGCACTGACGTCCCGCCGGCCAATCTGCTCCGCACCGACGGAGGTGCCTCGCCGCCCAGAAGCCTGCACCGGTTCGCCGACACGCCGTCCAACAAGCTGTCCCTCTGCACGCCCGACGCTGAAGAAGGAGGGAGCCGCCAGACTCCCCCCCTTTTAAGGCCTCGGGCGTGCAGGGGCCGCTTCATTGGCTCCGCTCCTCGCTCTTGCGGAGCCAATGAATTCAAATGACGCCGCCGCGTCAAGCACGTCCTCCCTTGGGCCCGTGACGTACCCCCCCCCAGCCACGCCGCAGGACGCCGGACCCGGGCCGATCCCCAGGTTACCGGCGTCCACCGGGACCTTGCCCGTGTCCTTTCCATTATTGTACTGACAGCATTCTGGATGGATTAAATGAAGAATGTATTGATAGAATTTTAGAGATCTTGTAGTATGTATGAGAACTTATGTTTGAAAGATATATTACGGCTATATGTAGTTTTCCTGCCTCTTGTATATTCATTTATTTACTTTGATTCGGTATTGTGAATGTCAATTGTAGAACACTCTTGTGTAAAATACTATACATGATTGGCTTCAAGTCAAAAGAAGTATTGATACAATAGTGTATTTTTCTGTGATTAAGATATTGCTGACCATGTTGTGGGCATTGTGTTTAGATATGCTGAGATGATGTGCGGAGACTGTGAAGATTGTGCGCACAACGCTGTGGACTATAAATACTTCCTGAGGCAGCCATATCATTGAAACGGAATGCGTTGGAGTGGGGTCTGAAGATAAAAGTACCACGATTGCCTAATGAGACATATCACACACAAAAGATAAGGATGTTTTAAATAAATAATTAAACATTGTTGTCTTTTTGATATCATGCATAGCTCTCCATGTTGAGGACACAATTGCATTTTTTAATTTAGTCCCAAGGCTACGTTAGATGTCACAGTAGAATGATTGAACACTGCCAACTTAGATATAATATTTTATATGTTTATGAACTCTAAATACAAATTGAAGAATGAGGTGGGGGGGTTTTATGACCAATGATTAAGAAGGGACCCAGGATATCAATGCTTGAACCAATACAAGCATTGTGGAACCTGTGTCCCTTGGGGAAACTGCTAGGTACATATGACCTAGATTGGCCACTGTTGGAAACAGAATACTGGGCTTGATGGACCTTGGTCTGACCCAGTATGGCATATCTTATGTTCTTATGTTCTTATAATGATGTAGTGTTGTAAAGGTCATTGTATACTGACAGATAGCTACAGAGGCCTTTTTCCTTCTCAAATGTATGATCATGGTATGATTGCATAAGAGTATACCAATTTTTTAAAATTTAGAAGTAGGAATTATTTAGAAAGGGATTCTCTCTCTTTTTGTTTAGCTTAAACTTTTTAACAGGCATCTATAATATTTTTAGCATTAATATTTAAACTCTTAAAAAGCAAGTTAAATTAACTTCCATCTTTAACTGCTGAAGTTAAAATGATAGTAAAAGAGAGTTCATTGCCATTTTAGTTCAGTTTTACACTGATACTATTTTCACATCATTTTGTTTAGTGCTGATATTTTTACGACTTGGTGCATTGAATATCATTACCACCACAGAAGTAAACTTTTTAGTTGAAAGGTTTCTGTATATTTTTACTGCATTTTTATTACCTCGGACACAAAGACTGAAATCAGCCCAGCTCAGATTTTGATGTATTATTCTAATTCTTTCCTGCCTATTTTGCAAGAAAATCTAAAATGTATGGATAAAGTTTACATTTGTCAGACTTAGCTTGGACTTTTAAGCAAGCCATTTTTGGATCTTTATTGCTAGCTCTAAGTATTGAACAAGAGAAAGAAAAAAAGTCCTCAAATCATTTATACCCATCTTTGATCCTACAACACACTGTATCCAAGGTATTACACTATTCCATCTTTCAGCACTGTTCCCTTTACTTTGGGGTTATGTTTACTACAGTGTGTTAAAAGTTAGCATGGGGTTGACTATGAGCTAAACATGCTGCATAACCATTACCATGCTCCATAAATGTGGCCGCAGTAAAATTCCCACACTAACTGCTTAGTATGGGATGGGGTGGAGACTAGGGAGTACAGGGGCAGCACAAGCACACTGCGATTAGCATGGGCATCCTTAGAGTACACTAACCGGCCATGTTGCAGTTAGTGTGGGTGCACTTACCACTGCCTCAGTAAGTGGATTAAGCATGTTAATCACAGCAAACCACTTAGCTCAGGGGTGGTGCTGGACCTACACTAACTGCATGGGGAGGACATGCTTCCATTCATTAGTGTGGGTCTGCTGCCACACCCACACTATCATATTTTGGTAAACACACTTCTTTGCTTTCTTAGTCTTTCTGGTTCCCATCATGTTACAAATCCTTGTTTGCTCTCGGTTGTGTCAGTCCCTTGAGCATTGCTTACATTATGCAATCTGTGTCAAAGGATTGGCTGAATTCCAACACTACATATAGCACTTTCCCTTGATCTAATTCTCTGACCATCCAGTCAATGAAATTCATCAGATCTGTCTAGTATCACCTATCTCTAATAAAACCATACTGCTTTGGGTCTTGCAATCTATTAGATTTCAGAAACCACAAAATTCTGTTTTAGCGGGGACCCTGTTAATTTATTCATCATCAAGCAATGTGAGACTAATAGGCCTGAAGTGTGCTACAGCATCTGAAATTTTGAAGACTGCTGTCAAAAAGCAGACAAGGAATGCCACTGCTGAAGTACAAAGTCATGTATGCCTCTCTTTAGTCCCCTTGTGTGCTGCATGATCCCTTCCTACTGTCAGGAGGAGTCGGCCTACAGACTTCTTACATGCTGCTGCCGCCACCTTCTCTGCTGGCATCCTTCTGAAATTGGAACCATGAGGCCCTGTGCAGTTTTGACTTTGAGGAAGGAGCTAGGTAAAGTAAAGTTCTACGAGGTGCGATCAAAACGTATTGAGACTTGTACAATAACACAAGTAGTATAACACTGATAGTTATTGCACTCAGTCTCCTTCAAAGTAGCCCCTTTCTGATAAAACACACTTCCTCCAGCGTTCCTGCCACTACTGGAAACAATTTTGAAAAGCCTCTTTTGTTATGATGTGAAGCTGGTGTGTCAAATTTTGCTTAATGGTCTCCAAGTCATCGAATCTCCTTCCTTTCAGTGGTAATTTCAGTTTTGGAAACAAGAAAAAGTCACAGGGTTTGAGGTCAGGTGAGTATGGAATCTGACAGACTTGCTTGATTTGATGTTTGGCCAAGAACTGCTGGACAATATGCGATACATGAGCTGGGGTGTTGTCATCATGAAGCAACCATTCACCATTCTTGTGCAATTCTGGCCTTTTACTATAAACTGCATCTCTCAAACAAGTCAGAACTTGGACATCACACTCCTTATTGATGGTTTCGCTGATGGGGTTAGCACTGATAATGGGCTGTGGGCTGATGGGGGTGGGTTAGGACTGGTAATGGGCTATGGGGGGGCTAGGATTTGAAATGGGCTGATGAGGAGGGATTAGAATTTGAGGTGGGCTGATGGGGTTAGGACTGGTAATGGGCTATGGGGGGGGGGGCTAGGACTGGAAAAGGGCCAAGTGGAAGGGGAGGCTTGAACTGCAAATAGCTGATGGGGACGGGGGCTTGGAATGGAAATGGGCTGTGAGGGGAGGGAGCTAGGACTGGAAATGGGCTGATGGAGGGGCTAGGATAGGACTGGAAATGGGCTGTTGGGGGGGACCTAAGATTGGAAATGGGCTGTGGTAGGGGCTTGGATTGAAATGGACTCATGGAGGGGCTGGAACTGGAAGTAGGCTCATGGGGGGGCTTGGATTGGAAATGGGCTGAGTGGAGGGGAGCTATGATTTGACATGGGCTGATGGTGGGGCTAGGAAAGGACTAGAAATGGGCTGATGGGGGGCTTGGATTGGAAATTAGCTGATGGAGTAACTCGGATAGGACTGGAAATGGATGGGAGAGCTAGGACTGAAAATGGGCTGATGTAGGGATTAGAAGGGAGCAGATGCTGGGTAGGGCTGGAACTAGAAGGGAGCTGATGTTGGGGGAGGATTAGAATGGGATGGAGCTGGGAGTGTGAAATGGAGAGGGGAAAAATATTGTGTGTGGGAGGGAAGAAAAATCTACAATTGGCCGTGTATTGGGAGAGTAAGTGGGGATTGAGGATGGAGGGGTAAAATTTGAGTGGATGAAATAATAATGAGGAAAGAGCAAAAGGAGAAAGATTAGTATGTTAAAGCAGATGTAGAGAAAGAATGAAAAAAAACTAGAAGAGAGAAGAAAGGACAAATGGACAGCAGACTACGGAGAGTTAGCAAAAAAGACACGAAGACTCCAGAAGAAAGTGGCTGGAGCAATTGCAACTGAAAAAAAATGCACAAAAAGGTAGAAAGATCTCTCTTTATTTTGAATTTATTAACTGGAATATGTCAGCTCTGGGAAATGTGCATAATTAACGTCTGTGCTTTGTTTAGTACAAGAGGAAATTAATTTATAGTTTTATTTGTACAGTGTTGTTGTATATTCCAAGTTTGGCTTTTGGGGTTCCCAGTTTAATTATTGTCTTCCTGTTTCTAAATTGTGATTCCTTGTTTGGTGGATTGTCTATGTTCTGCATGTGTAACTGAGCTGAGGTATTCTGTTTATGTAATTCCTATTTGACATTGCCACTTGTTCTCTTTCCTCAGTAGGTCATGTATTGTTATTCTCTGAAATGTATTGGTTTAATATTTTCAGTGTTGCCTTTTGATAGGTAGGGTATGGTGCTTTGTGAGTCCTGGTAGTGCTGTTAGGATACGGCGGGTTTGCTATGGGTTCTAAATGGGCAGTGTTTGTAGTAGTTCCTAACGTGCCTGGCAGTTGGCACTGGATTATAGTAATGTAGAAATATTTTAGTCTTTCTTTATCCATACACTCATTAAGAGGCATGTTTACTAAAAGTGTGTGTATGGTAACATTAGGCAAATATTTATGCAAATAAGGCCCCGCACCGAGTCTCCACACCCACCTTGGGCTGCCCCTGATCATGACCAGAAACTCCCACTGCCTTTTTATTTATTTTATTTATTTAAATCGCTTATATACCGCGCTCTTCAACATCAGTGCGGTTTACATAGAACATGAGGTATTTTATGGTGGGGGTTAACACCGTGTTACATGTAACATATTTACATATTTACATAATAAGTTACATATTTTCCTTCCATGGCTCTCTTGGTCTAATCACAGCTCCTTCCCCAACACCCAAGCCTTCCTCGTCCCCTCTTCTCTCTCCCTCTAACTTCTTGGAAGATCCCTATTGCTGTCTATCCCTAAGGTCTACTTATAATGTAGATACCCCACCTTACCTCCTTTCTGCCTGTCCCTTACATCTACCCTTATCTCTTCCCCTTTCTTCCCAGGCACATATCTTCACCTTTCTTTCTCCCCATTCCTCAGGCATACAACTATCTCCAGCTCCTAGCCATATTCTGACTCACCATCAGTCCTCTCCAGCCCCCTGTCACTCTCCCGATTCACCATTAGACCCTCTCCAGTTCCTAATCACCCCCTGATTCATCATTAACCCATCTCCAGCCCCCAACCCTCCTCCAGCTCACCATTAGCCCATATCTGGCCCCCAGCCACTCGCCTCCTTTGCCTGATTGCAGAGGCATTTTTGTTCGCTCCCATGGCTGTGCTACACTTCTGATGCCGTCATCACCTGTTTTAAGAAGGTTAACATAAGCACTTTCTGTTTCTTGCTAGGGATAAAAATGCTTCTGTTGATCTTTTTAAAACTTAGGGGTATGTTTACTAAACCGTCTTAACATCACAATGGTGGTATTATCGCAGCGATAACGTAACATTATAGCTTGATAACATCACTTATCGTGCAATAAAGCGGCGGCAAGGCACACTAACGCTGTGAAATACGGGTCTAAAGGGTGGAGTAAGGCTTCCCAGAGGGCAGAGAGAAGGGGTCAATGGGCGGAGAGTGGGAGGGGAGAGGCTCCAGGCACACTAATGCTGTGAAATCCGGGTCTGAACACTAATGCCAGTGAAACCCTCGCATTAAGGCACATTTGCAGGAAAGAGAAACCATTTCAGTCAGCAATGTGCAGCAAAGGCAGGGAAACCCAGAAAAGTGATAGTTGTGATACATGTACAGGAACCAAAAAGTCAAACAAACATATAAAAGGACCAGAACCACATTTGAAATCCCAATAACCAAGTTGGCCAAAAGTCATATTAATTATAAACATAAAGCAACACCACTGACAAAGCCCAAAAAATAAGATATCATGTTTGGAAGGGTCTATTCTCTGTCCCCCTACAAATTTATTTTTATTTATTTTTATTTATTTTAAGGGTATTTATATCCCGTCTTATCCTTCAATCAAGGCGGTGTACACAGCAAACAATCAATTTAAATTGGCATTTGTGTTCTCATGTGTTCTTATACTGTACAGTGAATGTGTGTGAGTGTGGTAGGTTGATTGGAGTGCGCTAATTACAGCATGAGCTTTTATACAGTGTTATGTGCAATGAGCATGCAGATATGTCATTAGTCCATGTTGGTTATCCCATTATGTGTTCAGGCCATAGTGCTCTGTGAAGAGCAAAGTCTTTAGTTGCTTTTTAAAGTTCTTAGTGTCATCTGTTGATCGAAGTTCATTGGGGAGTGTGTTCCACATTATAGGTGCCGCCATTGATAGTGCTCTTCGTGCGGTAGACTTGCGCGCCTTTGTGTAGTCTTTTGGAGTGTTGATTGTGTCCGATGTGGCTCTCCTCCTAGGTCTTGTGCTGGTGTCAGGTTGTTGAGAGGTTGGAGGCTGAGTGCTGAGTTCCTGTATTTGATTCTGAATATGTTTAGGATTGTTTTGTATTTGATGCGGGAGCTGATTGAGAGCCAGTGGAGGTCTTTTAATATAGGGGTGATGTGGTCTTGTTTGGATGATCCACATATTATTCATGCCGCCATGTTTTGGGCCATTTGGAGTAGTTTGAGTGACTGTTTAGGCATGCCGATATAGATCGGGTTGCAGAAGTCAAGGATGGGAGTTATTAGGGCTTGACAGACCATGTGGAAATGATCTTGGGTGAGGAGGGGCTTGAAGCATCTGATTATTCTCATCTTGAAGTATGTGTTTTTGGTGGTCCTGCTGATGTGTGACTGTAGGTTTAGCTCTCTGTCAAGCGTCACTCTGAGGTATTTCACTTCCTGTTTTAAAGGTATTGTTGTATAGTTGACATTGATGTAGGGTGGGGGGATGAAGCTGGTGTTTCGTGTGATGAGAAGTGCTTCTGTCTTGTTGTAGTTTATGGTCAGGTTGCTGTCTTGGAGCCAGTTGGACATGTGGTTGAGGCAGTCTATTATTTTGGTGTAGTCAGGGTTGTCGAGGTTGACATTGAAATAGTGCTGATCAGGATCTTTTCTCATTTATATTGGGCAGGTTTGTTATGGCATGCACATGTGCAGTAACAGCAGAGTGGGCACGTAGGAAAGGGCAACTGTACTGATGCAGTAAATGGGATATAGAAGGCTCCAGGTGGCACATGCTGTGGTCCAGCTGGGGCACAGTGTGGGCTAGGCAGATGCTTAGGTGGCACATAGGAATGCCGAAACTGTAAAGCAGCAAGACAGCAACTGATGAGGGTCCAACATGAGCACGAGTGTGTCCCCCACAGTGTCACGGGGATATTACCCAGCAGGTACCCCCAAGGGCACATAACATTGGCAGGTGGTGCGGGGGGGGGGAAGCGTGCATGTCCATGTAGGTACCCCTACCCGAGAACCCATACCATAGGCAGCTGCCTACCGGCATACTGGATGGCCTGGGACTGTGCACCACCAGCACCACCGGCATAATGACATGACAGCATGGTGGCAGAGGGGTGCTGGTGGTGGAGGGGCCAGTGGCATCTGCCCACAGCAGACCATGACCTAGCCCCATTTAGGTGGGTGCCATGCACTGCAACAGACAGGGTCTGCCTGACGAACAGTTATGGTATCCCCAGAGAATGAACTGTCCCTGTGGCAACAGTGTGGCACAGTACACACAGACAGTGTGTTCATGAGCAGAAGGTCACAAGTTCAAGTCCCAGCTGTGGCTCCTGCCAACCCTGTCCCCATATTTTACCCAGTACTAAACCATGGTAATAAAGATGGAACCTTTATTGCAGATAAAATAAATATGTCTGAAATGCCTATCTTTTACTCTACAGAGCACAGACACCATAAACATGTGCAATACCTAGAGCAGAGTTTCCCAACTGCAGTCCTGGAGGGCCAAACACCATTCAGGTTTCAAGCTGTCCCTAATTAATATGCCTGTGCTGCATTTGTATGTGCCGCCCCATGGTATGCAAATGTATCTCATGCATATTCATTAGTGACAGCATGAAAACCTGACAGTGTTTGGCCCACCAGGAGCGGAGTTGGGAATCTCTGCCCTAGAGCAGCGGCCAACAGGGGCATATACACCCACACCCACAGGCTCCACTATCCAAAGCCTCATGGAGAGTTAGGCTGTTGGGCCCTGCGTGCAGCAGCATCTCCCAATACTAGCACTTGCATTCCTTAGCAATGCCGCCCTAACCTTGGGGATACGTTACACATAAATCAAAAGGTTGCTATGATTAATGGCAGATAACAATTCCTAAGTTAATCACAATTTGCTGATAGAGCTGCATCATAGCAACCTTTCTGATATCTGTGGAGCATACCAGAGAGCTCTAAATAATGATCGCGATTGGCTCCTAAGTGATGTTCCTCGTAGTGGTTCAACTTGTTTGACAGATCACATAAATCTTGTCACTCAGTACTCTCCCTTGAGTAGTTATCTTCAAAGCACGATTAAGAAACATGGTGCAGTTTTGTGTTTGATTCCTGCTCTTCAAAATAAAGCTATACGATGTGTATGGCAGAGAGGAAGGAATTTAAAAGAATATTTGAGTCCTTCATGTTTTAAAACCAGTAGTTTAGTACGGTCTGTTGAACAAATAGCAGTGGGTCATCGACAATGCGGGCGCTGTACAATTTGCCCGGTAACTTGGGAGCTAGACTTGTTTGAATATAAAAACAAACGATATCGTTTGCGCCACCATTCGGACTGCACAACTAGTAATGTAGTTTATATAGTGCAATGTCCGTGCCGATTGCTTTATGTAGGTAGAACTAGTAGGGCACTAAAAACACGTATGATAGAACATCGCAGTCGTTTGCTGCATGGCAAATTGGAAGCACCAATGGTGCAACACTGCCTGACATTACATCATGAATTCACAGATTTAAAGTGTTTTTGTATTGAAAAAATAGACCGGGGAAGCCGGGGAAGATCTTTGGACCAGTGGTTAGCTTGGCGAGAACAATGGTGGATTTTTGAGTTAGGTTCGGAGGCACCGGGAGGGCTCAATTTACAAATAGAATGGCGATCCTGTATAGTATGAGAGAGTATTGGTGGAGTGAATGATTGATTGGGGCTGTTGTTGGGAGTTCGGCTTTTAAAGCAGTTCCGTTAATATGGACAGGCCCCGATGGTTAGGAGAGGTCTTGAACTTCCACTACAGATCAGGTCTAGGTTTTGTTAGAGGATCCCTGAGAAATTATTGTGGGGTTTAAATTCTCTGTGGTAGTTCAACTCCGCATGCGCGGCGTTCCTGGATCGTTGGTTCATTTCTTGGTGGAACCGATCAGAGAGAGACGTGGGCAGCATCGAGTAAGTGTCTTTAATGGGGATAAATGTAACAGTTTAAGCCAATAGTCTTACTAAAATAGATAGTAAAGGATAGAATGGTGGACGGATAGTTCTTAAATTTAGTTATAATTATATTTCTGGTTGTCATTAGGTTTTGTAAGGAGAGTGCTGAGACTAGTGCTATTTGAATGAAGAGCCCCTGAAGAACTAAATAGAGAAACGCGTGGGCAGTGCCAGTGGACGGCGTTGGGACAATTTTTGGACTGATTGCTGCTGAAGAGTTATGAGGAAGTGAAAAAAGTGATGTACTTTTTATACAGAGAGCTGGAAACCATTATGGGACATCTATAAAAACGTTATGAAATTGATGAACTGGACACTTGGGGATAACATTTGAGTACTCTCTATAGTGGGACCAGCCACAGACATCAGCTATACAGTTCAAATGAGCATTAAGAAGGAAGTTTTACCTTCAATTCAGCATAACTAATTGAACATTTTAAGGTTTATAAAAAAGTAGTGTGAGCAATTCATGTTAATGTATTTTAATATTTTGTAGGAAAAACAATTGTGGAATTGTATGATTATATAGGATGCATAGTCACACTGTGAGAGAATAAGGGATGTTAACATTGTATAAGTAATTTATGTATTAATTATATTGATTCTCTAAGTTTTAGATATATTGTGAGATGAGATAGTAAGGGATGTCAACATTTGATAAATAAAATATTTATTGGTTAGTATGGTGAACAGTGTGTTATGTGAAGATAGTGCATCCATAGGAATAATACAGTAATGCAATTTAATATTTGCTAATTTATCCACCAGCTTGGAATAGAAAGATATTTAGGGTGTAACGATTGAATTTGAGGCATTGGAAGTAAAGCACTGCTACAGGAGCAAAAGGAAACACTCCCGCAGCAATCATATATAGAGTTCTGCATAGCAAGTGTAGGAATCTGAGCAGGTGAGGAATTCTATGCCAATTCTGCACTGTGCAGTTGTGCCGGATTCCTCCAGGAGTAGATGTTGCAGAACTGGAGCAAATAATAAAAGGCTCGTGGTTGATGATAGCGATTTTAATATCCTTAACTAACCCCTGTCACTTGTGGGCATATCATGCAGCATAGACTGATTTATTCATCTCCAAATGCCAACTGAAGACAAAGCTCCCCTTATTTCCACTAACACTCATTTGTTGGATTGTCATCCTCAGGCATTCTGGTTAAACATGGCTCAGTATGTCTATAGATTGTTAGTGAGCAACCCAGGCCTGAGGACAAACTAAAAACACTGTTCTTCCTAGTCCTCAGTGAGGCATTCAAGTCTCTTCCAATGACTTTCCTCTTCCTCTGTCATGTATCCTCAGGAGTTGATGGCAGGAGTCATGGATAGAATCAGAAAGTGGCCAATGAGTGCCTCCTCTTATCCAACTTTGGCTGTAGTTTAATGGTTAGAATGTCAGACTGTGTTCTAAAAAGAACAATTCAAAATGCTATCAATGATTCTCTGTATGACTTTGGATAAATATTTTTTTCTTTCTATGCCCAGGGGATCTAGTTGAAACAAGACAATTGCCTTATTAGAGCTTTTTAATCTTGATTCTTTGAATATTCCATAATCTATTAAATTCTTACATTTGATGAACAAATGAAAAAAAATCATGTTCTAAAATACAGCAGAAAAAGTCAAAGCAAGGGACCTTGATCGGGTTGTCAGTCAATAGAGACAAGTTAGAATATGCATTCGGAGACTAGAGCTTTATTGATGTTGACTGTCCATTGCCTTTAAAAATCATACAAACACTGCAATGAGTGTATTTGTGTCCCATGGCAATAGCGAGGGAATATTTGTGCGTGGTTCACCTTTTTTATTAGCTTTCTGTCATTCCAAGATGGAGCCAATGTCCATCTAAGGTGAAAGTTTTGCTGGGGTTAGTGCTTTTCCAAACCAGGCTTTACTTTATGGAAGATGTGATATCCATGCATATATGTTTTATGCTTCATATATCTTTGAGTGTTTTCTTGATCAGGGCTTGTCCGAGGTTATTAGGCAACCTAGGTTAACCTTCAGCCTTAAGGCCCCCCCCCCCCAATTGTGATAATTAAACTCAAGAATCATTATCATTCCAAAACCATCCAGCTCACAACAGTCCTGTTAAACGTGTAACTGGAAATCACACTTAAGTATTAAACGTTGCATGTGTAAGTACGCATGTGCCCACTGTCCCTGCCTGTAAAAGAATATGCTGATGGCTCTTCGAATTTATGTGGTTTTCAGGGACTATTGTTTTGCTTTGACTGCTGCTGCTTTTTGTTTCCCCTCAGAAGCTGCTGCTCTAACATTTGTGCTGGCGCTAGATATCGGGTTTAAATAAAGGGGCAGCAGCTAGGTTCTTTAAATAGCCTAGTCATGGCCGCTGATTATGTCCCCCTTATATTTTAAATCATTGACTCATTTTATTTCTATGTCTGTGACAAGACCCAGGATTAGAGAACAGGAGAAGGAGCGTAACTCTTGCAGGTACAAGGAGGAACAAAGGGAGCAAGAGAGGAATGTAGGTTTGGAACAGACTGCTTTATTGATGAGGGTCCCTACGCGTTTCGGCTTACGCCTTCCTCGGGGGACATACAGCTACCATAAAATTAAACAAACAATGTTAAAATAAAATATGCTTATAAGTACCAAACATTTAAAAAATATTTAAAAAATATATAGTATAAATTATACGTTGTAACAAATAAAGAATGAAAATAATAAAATAATAAATAATAATCAGTGTTTTCAAAAAAAAAAAGGGGGTTGGTACAGAACCTTCTAAAATATATAAAAGACCATACATTAACCAAAGGACAAGGAAAGAGCGTAGAACAGATAAAGAACAACCAAGGGCCGAGACAGATAAAACTAATGAAAAAAACTGGCGAGGACTATAATGTTAATCTAATACAAATAAATATAAATAAATCAATAAATGAGAAATAATAATGATAAGGTTAATAAAATAAGATCAGTGTAAAAAATAAATAAATAAATTAATTAAAATAAATGAGTAAAAAATGAATATACAGAAATATATTTCAAAAAATATATACAGAAATAATTTTAAAGTATACAAAAATATTTACAAAAAATATATGATGACATACCAGTGTGAGATGAAATGTCTCATAAAGACAGTTTGGTCAGAGCACTATAGATTGGTAGTGCTATATCAGGAGAGTTGTCTCATAAAGACAGTTTGGTTGAAGTACTATACAATAGCTATGAAAAGAGAAAACTGTATAATAGCATAAAAGAATATAGATAATACATAATATATAATAAAATGATCATAATACAGATTTACATGCATGAATGAATGTAAATCTAAAAATAAGAATAGGAATAAATAAAAAAATAAAAAAATAATAAAATAAAATAAAATATAAATATAATTTTTTTTAAAATATGCATTAAAAATTGAATAAATAATGATTAAATTAATTATAATAAATATATTAAAATATTATGTATAAATTTAGTAATCAAAATATATAAATATATCCATATATGTACAGTTTTCATGACCATTAAAAATGTATACACATATAAATAAAAGTATGAGTATATATAGATAATACAAGTATATATAAATATAAAAATATGTATATAACTTAAATATTTAATAATAAGTAAAATTATAAAACCTAATGTGGGAGACTATAAACAGAATCATGTATATACTTAATAAACTGTAAGTGAGACCATGGTAATAATGTGATGAGCAACTACTGCAAATATGTGTCAATCTTGTGCTGCATTGAAAAAGGGGAAGGAGGGCAAAGTAAGAGAACACTGTATTAGTGTGAATATACATAAAAACAAAGTAAATGAATGAGTGGTAAAATGAGAGCAGGAATAATGTAATTACTATGTTGTGAATCAAATTATTAATAAAAATGAAACTAAATGGTGACCACACTGGGTTATCTACAAAATAAAGTTCATATGGAGAAGATGGGAACAATTGTGAAATTGTGTTGAAGGACTCTGAGTGAACTAGGTGAAAAAATCGGAGTTATACTATAAAAAGAAGTGGATTTGTCAAGAGGTAATCATGTTTTATCTGCCAAATAAACGTGGCATGGTGAAGAAGGTCAAATCATTGTAAATGTGGCATCTAAAGGGTGAACCTAATGAAGATAATACAGAGGAAAAAATATATTTGTGACCAAAATTCAAAAAAGGTGAAAAAAATAATAATAAAAATGTGTATACGTGAACTGAGGAGGTTATTATAAGGATGGCACTTGTGCAATGTGAAGGGGGAATTTTGTGCTAGTGTTAACGGTAAATCAAAAGATAAGGATAACCATACACCGGCATGTAGAATTAAGAAACTGGTAGTGAGCATAGACGTGAACAATCGAAGTGATAGTGAAGATACAATGATATTCAGTGTAAAAATGGGAAAATCGTATGAGTATCAACGGCCATTTGTAAAATCATGTTTGATCTGCCAGGAAACCGCGGCATAATGAAGAAGGTCAAATCTTTGTAAGTATGACATCTAAAAAGTGAACCTAATGAAGATAACGCAGAGGAAAAAAAAAATATATATATATATAAATAACCTTATGACCAGAATTCAAAAAAGGTGAAAAAATAAAATAAAAGTGTATAAACGTGAACCGAGGAGGTTATGATAAGGCTAGCACTTGTGCAATGTGAAGGGGGAATTTTGTGCTAGTGTTGACGGTAAAACAAAAGATGTAGATAAACATCCAGCGGCATGTAGAATTAAGAAACTGGTAGTGAGCATAAACGTGAACACTCGAAGTGATTGTGAAGATCCAATGATGTGCAGTATAAAAAAGGGGGGAGAATCGTATAAGTATCAACGGCCGTTTATAAAATTAAACCTAAATGTATGTGCAATTTAAAAGAGTATATTAAAGACTGGTTGTAACCGGGTAAGGCGCACAAGTCGCTCCAGCCCTGCTCTTCCCCCCCCTCCCCTTTCCCTCTTCTTCCTTACAAGCTTTATACAATAACCACACACATGTTCTGGAATTAAAACTGGTCGCAGCTTTATTAGCCTTTTAAAATTAACTGAACAATATTTAAATACAACACTTTTAACCCCCCCCTCCCCCGCGGATCAGGCCCTCACCCGCCATATCAGTAGCAAGGTGACGCCGCCTCCGCTTCCGCCGGGCACAAGCCCCGGCTATTTTCTTATCCCTCCCTCTTCCGGCTTCGCCATATTATTAGCAAAAGCCCGAGGGATTGTCCAGGTTGGGGGTACCCCACCCCCGGCCTAAGAATTACCTCCGGCTCCGGACCCCGGAAACCTCCGGGATCCCGCCACCCCCCCCAGCTGCAACACCCCAAACGCCAGGTCCCACAGACCCTCTGAAGGGTGGGAGGGCGGGAGCAACCGCCGACTCTCGCCTCCAGGCTGCAAAGACGGCGGCGCTCCCAACCGCTCGCCCCCCTGCCGAAGAACCTCTTATATGATTGGCTCCCGCGTTGCCAAAACACCCGCGGGAGCCAATCATTTTAAATTGCCCCTCTGCCGCGCCGCGACAGCTGCCCAGCCGGGCACGTGCGCCAGGCGCCCCCCCCCCGGTTAAGTGCGGCCGCGCGCACGGGGCTTACGGCCTTCCTGTAACCGGGTAAGGCGCACAAGTCGCTCCAGCCCTGCTCTTCCCCCCCTCCCCTTTCCCTCTTCTTCCTTACAAGCTTTATACAATAACAACAACACACATGTTCTGGAATTAAAACTGGTCGCAGCTTTATTAGCCTTTTAAAATTAACTGAACAATATTTAAATACAACACTTTTAACCCCCCCCTCCCCCGCGGATCAGGCCCTCACCCGCCATATCAGTAGCAAGGTGACGCCGTCTCCGCTTCGGCCGGGCACAAGCCCCGGCTATTTTCTTATCCCTCCCTCTTCCGGCTTCGCCATATTATTAGCAAAAGCCCGAGGGATTGTCCAGGTCGGGGGTACCCCACCCCCGGCCTAAGGATTACCTCCGGCTCCGGACCCCGGAAACTTCCGGGATCCCGCCAACGGCTCAGGAGACCTCCACCTGAGCCGCCCCCCCAAGGCAAAGCTGCGACCAGCCCCGCTTATCCCGTAGAATATCCTCCAAGGCCTCCTGCCAATCATTTAGGAGTAAATCCATCCCAACCGGGGATAGATGTACCCCATCCTGTTGGTACAAACCCGAACAGGCCACCTCCGCCCAGGTATGGAAAATCTGACAGCCCCCCCGCTCCCCCACCCATCGTCCAATCTGCCGATTGATTTTAGTTAACCCCCTGGACCATCGCCGCTGACCCCAGGAAGCAGGCCTTGGAATGATATCTGACCATACAAGAACCACATCGGGAAACATAAGAAACAATTCTTGAAAATCGCGCTGAGCTGCGCGAATTAACTGACGACAAGTCCAAGCCCCCAAATCGTTGCCCCCCAGATGAATCAAGATGATATCGGGCGTCCCTCGCTGACGCTGGTGGTGCAGGAGCAAAGGCAAGAGCTGTATCCACCGTAGGCCTCGCTCGCCCAGCCATGAAATGGTCACCAAGGAAGTTGCCAAGCCGAGGTTCGCACCTAAGGGCCGTGTCGCTGCTCGCCGACCGGCCCAGTAAACAAAAGAGTGGCCAATCACCCAACAGCTACAAGATCCTGAACCAAAATCTGCAAAACAAAAGGAACAGTTAGTCTCCCCCCCCCTCAGGGCCGCACATAGCTGCGAAAAGCCTGGGACTTCCATCTGCCGATCCTCTGGATCTCGTGTTCCGGCAAGCCTACCCCAGCCACCGTAGTCGCTGCCCCAATTCGAAATGAATGCGGCGCAAACTGACTCGGGTCCTCACCCAGCCGCCGCAGCACTAACCGCAAAACAGCCATAAACTGAAAACGAGTGAGTACCTGACCGTCGGCATGCAGAAAAAGATGTCCCTCTCCCCCAGGCCGCTGTTGCAAATACGTCCGCAAAGATGCAACCGGACACGAGGGCGCGCCGAGCATCTCCCTCAGAGACACCCAAGTCCCTTTTCCCATCGTATCCGTCTTGGAACGCGCTAACCAAATCCGAACCCCACCCCCGGTGAACCCCACATGTGAGAATAGCAATCCCCGACCCGACGACGAGCGACGCGACTCCGCTACTAGTTCGCCAATCTGAAACGCCCCGAAAAAGGCAACTGTGAAGACCGCCCGAAAAAGCACGACTTCAAAAGAGGAGGTAACCACCTGAGGGAGGCAGCCGCAAAGCCGGACTAGCAAGTCATGAGTAATCGGGCGCCTGCCATCAACCGGTGAAGGAGATGACCGCTCCCAACCCTGTAAGAGCCGGCGTGTCAAAAATCCCCCCCAGCTGCCCCCCACCCCACTGCCTTCGAGAAAAAGGAAAACCCCGCCAAATGCATACGCACCGCGGTCCGCGAAAACCCTGCCGATTTAGCCGATATGACATACTGACTCATTAAGTGATCTGACACCGATCCCTGCTGCCATCTGCGGCTCACGAGGAAGGTCTCGATCCTGCTGCAGCCCCGTCGATACGCCATCCATGTTGAAGCTGAGACGGAGCTTTTCAGTAAGTGGATCATCTCTGAAGACCAATCCGCCATAAGTGCTCCGGTACCGATGCCCCGTCCTCGTCCGCCGCTGGGGCCAACATTCGAAACAGGTCCCACTTAAAACAGGAAAGAGCATCAGCAATCCTGTTACTAGCACCGGGTATGTGCCTAGCCCTTACCACCACATTGAGTCTTAAACAAGCTAACACCACCTGTCGCATCAGATCCGCCACTTACACACAACGCGGGGCATAGTTATTAATCACACTAACTACAGCGGCATTATCGCACCACCATAACACTGTGCGATTACGAAGCCTGTCTGGCCATAGGGTCAGAACCACGATTAACGGGAACAATTCCAAAAAAGTGACATTACGAGTGAGACCCGCAAGGCGCCACTCTTCCGGCCATGGCTCTGCACACCACGAACCACTGAAATACACCCCCAGACCCAAACCACCTGCAGCATCGGTATATAACTGTAACGCCTCACTAGTCACTTCTGAGTCCCGAAAAACAGTACAACCATTAAAGTCTTGCAAAAATGTGTCCCACACGCTCAAATCAGCACGCATGCTCCGAGATACCCGAATACGGTGATGAGGTCTAGAAACTCCTGACGTGGCACCCGCGAAGTGACGCAAAAATACCCTGCCCATCGGGATCACCCGACAAGCAAAGTTCAAATAACCAATGAGTGATTGCATTTCCCTCAACGTCAGTTTACTAGAGGAGAGAGCATTTGCCACCAACACCCTCAACTTAACCACCTTCTCCAAAGGCAAACGCGCAACCATGTCGACAGTATCCAGTTCAACACCCAAAAAAGGTAAGCCTCGTCACAGGGCCTGCTGTTTTATCGACAGCCAACGGAACTCCCCATTCCTGCGCTAAAAGCACAAAGCCATCAAGGAAAGCCTGACACCGTCCTGAACGTGCTTCGCCCACAAACAAAAAATCGTCCAGGTAATGCACTACATTCGAACAACCAGTTTTCCTCGTAAAAACCCAGTGCATAAAAGTACTGAACAGTTCGAAATAGGCACAGGACACTGAACAACCCATGGGCATGCACTTGTCAAAATAGAAATGATCCTCAAAGCGGAAACCTAATAAATGAAAAGCTGAAGGATGCACCGGCAACAAACGAAAAGCCGACTCAATATCCACCTTGGCCAAAAGGCTCTCCCTGCCACATCGCCGTACCAGCTCCACCGCCGAATCAAAAGAGGCATAACGTACAGTACAACGCTCCTTCGGGATGTGGTCATTAACAGAAGAACCAAAAGGAAACAACAAATTATGAATCAGCCGGTATTTTCCGGGCTCCTCCTTGGGGATGATCCCCAAAGGCGACACAACGAAGTTGGAGAAGGGAGGCTCATCAAACGGACCAGCTACCCTACCCAACCGTAGCTCCACCTCCAGTTTATTCCTAACGAGATGAATAAATTGCCGAACTGAGGGCGCGTTCCGAACTTTACCCGAAACCACTATCCCTTCAACTGGAATAGAAAATCCCATTTGAAACCCCTCTTCCAACACCCTACCCGCTATGCGCCTAGGATACTGTCGTAACCACGGATAGATAACCTCAAATCGAATAGGAGTCGGGGCTAAATCCTCTCGGTCCCTACTACTTGGTAGACGGGACTGAAGGACCGACGGACACACGTTTGACACACTTGAGTGCGGAATGCCCACCCGCGCAGATAGAACAGGCGTGCCGGAACTTACAGTACGGAAAGGGACACGAAGACTTGTTAAATTGCCAGCACAAATCACCGGCCCCTCCCCCAGCCGCTCGCTGTCCTGACGGAAGCCCGCTAGTACGAAAGGACCGCCCTTGCCCTTCGCCAGTCCCAACCCCGCCTTTCCCACTAGTCCCAAACCCCACGCCCGGGCGAACCGCCATCTGGGTTAACCATAAATTAATATCTTGAGTCCCCCAAGTTAAGAGCCGGTTCTCCTCCATTTTATCACGGAATTTCTCATCGTAGTTGAGCCAGGCCCAACCTGATGCGACTGAGATGCCTCTAAAATGGAGTCCATATACGCCAATAACATCCCATACTGGTCTGGATGCATACGCCCCCATACACTAGCCAGACGTAAGAAAGCCCTAGTCCAATTAACTACATTCCTGGCTACTTTGCGTACCCTTCCGGCCTTTTCATCTTCTTTCCTCTTCTTCCGACTATCACCCGTCCTCTTCCTGCCCTCCATCAACCGAAAAATATCGATATAACGCCTTTTTTGTATTTTCTTCCGCAATTTCTTAGGCACCCCCTCCCATAACTCCGAGAAGGCCGCCAACATCGGCTGCACCGAACCTTTGCTAAGATCACACTTCCCACTTTCACCTGAAGTAGAAGAAGTCGACGAAGATCGCACGGACGACGCAGAAGAAGAATCAGAGTTCCGACGCCGACGACAGGAATGCCTCCGCTTCCATTTAGCTTTCTTTCCTGCCTCCCTTGATACAGCTACAATCCCACCTTCATCCCCACCCCCCAAAGAGCCCAAAGACAACTCACCCGCTGCAGCACTCGGCAATCCTTCACATGAACTGCTCCCACGCTGCACAGCAGGAGGCGCCAGCCCTGCAGCGGCCTCCTCATCTAAACGTCTCCCGTCGCCACTCGGTGCCCCCGCTCCGTGCTGATGGGTGCCACACGGATCTGCATCGCTCCTGAACTGCCAACCTGGAGGTACCTGAGGAGAGAAGACACCAAAAGGCGAAGCAACACCTGCCATAGCCCAGGGCGGCTGCCACATTCCCCCCCAGTCTGCCCTGGAAGAACCTTGCCCACCCCCACCCCAATATTCAGCAAAACCCAGGTACCCCGACCCATCTCTCCCAGCCATCCAAGCTGCTGGATGTCCAGACCAAGATGACGCTGCAGGATGCCCGAACCAAGCGGGAATAGGACCAGCTCCAGAAGCTCCGGGGCCCGAGATCCCTTCCACCTCCTGCCCCTCGCCTTGCGCAACAGGTCCCCGTACACCATCTCCCCTCCCAACCTGGGGCATACTAGGACTAACCGGCCCCCCAGTAGTAAAGCCTTCGAGAGGCCTTACCTCTGTCCGCTCGCTAATAGCAGGGACAGAACCGGCCCGAACTAAGGTTCCCCCCCTTTCCTTCCTCAGCCTACTCCTCCCACGCTCACCCCTTCTCTGCCGGGCAGCCCCACGCCTCAAACCTCCCTGGCCTTCCAACTCAAGCCCTGCCCGAGGTTTGTCCCCCCTTATACCACCCTCCAATCCCACCCCCCTGCGTGCACCCCTGCCAGGTGGCCCTCCCTTACCCCGCTTGTTATGAGGCCGCATAGTAAAGCCTCAGCAAATTCCCTTTTTATGTTATTTTATCTATATCTATATATATATATATATATATATATTTTTTTTTTTAATATGACCCTGGGAAACACACCAGAAAAACCACCAGAAAGGAAAACCCACCAAAAGAAAAGTAGCTAGGAGTAGCAAAATTTAACCCACCCCCAACAAATCCCCAAAACCACCCTTGCCTGAAGCTGGTTGCTCTGCTGCCGACCGCGTGCACACCACACACACTGCAACGCTGCTGCCTCAAAACTCCAGCCACTGGGACCCGTTAATGACTCCGGTCAACGGACACTGCCCCGTACTTCGACTCCTGCCACGGCCGACTCCTGCCGCGGCCGCTGACACGGGTCTCCCCTCTCCACCGTGGAGTGCCTGGCTCGGGCGCACGAAGCTCCGGTCCCCTTCCTGCCGCGGCTCCAATCCCCCGACGCTCCGGTCTCCGCGGCTCCAATCCCCCGACTCTCAGGTCTCCGGCTCGCTGACTCAGGCCACACACGCACGCAGTACCCAACACAGCAACTGCCGACTCTCGCCTCCAGGCCGCAAAGACGGCGGCGCTCCCAACCGCTCGCCCCCCTGCCAAAGAACCTCTTATATGATTGGCTCCCGCGTTGCCAAAACACCCGCGGGAGCCAATCATTTTAAATTGCCCCTCTGCCGCGCCGCGACAGCCGCCCAGCCGGGCACGCGTGCCAGGCGCCCCCCCCGGTTAAGTGCGGCCGCGCGCACGGGGCTTACGGCCTTCCTGTTCTTGGAAAGGCGAGACTGTGTTAGAATAAAAGTAAACACTCACGAAAAAATGAATGAAACCTTACTTGAATCAACAGGCGAATACAAACAAAGATTGTAGAATCGCCAGAAATATCAGTGTACGGGATGATGTACCGAAGCTGCAACAATGAAAGAAAACACTCAGAAGAACCGTCATTTTTATAGATGCCATTTTTTGCGCCTCTAGAAATGACATCAGATGAATAGGCGGAGTTAAAAACGGAGCAGAGTAATTAAAATATATATATATATATAACGTCGATGCCACATAAAGTATATATATAAAAAAATATATATATATATATAAGAATAAATGGCTATTTAAAAAATATATAGATATATATCAATGGAAATGATATTGCTTGATTTAACAAAGATATTATGTTAGTCATTAAAAACTATTGTCGTGCTGAACATTAAAAACGCAAAGATTAGACCCATTGGGAAAAAAATGATGAAAAAATGATAATATGAAAAAAATAATAAATATATGAAAAAAATAATGAATAATAAAATAAATAATAATAATAAAATAATGAAAAATAACGGAATACTCTTGCTAACTGTACCATATTGTGAACAATAGATTGTGATGAAACCAATTTTGTGAATTATTGTAAAGAAACAGAAAAATATATTTCTTGACATATTGTGAAACAGACTGTGATGGAACCCATTTTTGTGATTTATTGTAAAAAAACAGAGAGATCGCTTTCTTGATTAAGTCCAGATGGATGCAAACTGTTAAAATCATAAATAAACCGTTGTTCCAATTTGAGTAGAGTATGATTAATGTCACCACCGCGCCAGTGTGGAATAGCAGTCTTGATGACCAAAAACTTGAGTTCACTGATTGTGTGGCCCTTCTCTACCCAATGTGAGACCAATGGTTTCTCTACAAGTTGTCTCTGAATGTTACTCCTGTGTTCAATGATGCATGTCCTTATCTGGCGCAAAGTTTTTCCTATGTAAATCATGTCGCAGGGGCATTGGATTAGGTAAATAACATTAATGGTTTTACAGTTAGAATAATGGTTGATAGTGATTTTATGACCCGTCGAATTATGTGTGAAACTATTTTTAACTGTGATGGCATGAAGACAAACGGAGCAGTTACCGCAACTGTAGTGACCTCTGACTTTAGGAGTAGGCCGAGGGGCTGTGAGTGCAGAGGGGACTAGAAAATGTCTTAGGTTGGGGGCACGTTTGCATGATACCATTAACTGTTTTGATTGAAAAGCGGGTAAAGATGTAATAAGGTCCCATTCTTGTTTTAAAATGTCTGTAATGGGTTTGGAATACGATGAGAAGGTAAGAGGACAAGTGACTCTATCAATTTGTGGACGTACTGTGTTTTGTAAGAGTGTGGAGCGATCTGTACCAGATGCTCTCTGATATGCTTTATGGATACACTTATTAGGATATCCACGTTGTTCAAAACACCGGTACAAATCAGTGGCATGTTTTTCAAAATCAGTATTGTAAGTGCATAGACGCTTGATTCGAAGGAATTGACTGACTGGTAAATTCTGCTTAAAGGAAGTATTGTGGCAACTGTCATAAGTGAGAAAAGTATTCCTGTCAGTTGTTTTTCTGTATAAATCAGTTATAAAGCCTTTTTCTGACTTCTTGATCATGATGTCCAGATATGGAATGGATTCTGAGCTGTAGGTTCCCTCAAATTGCAGATTTGTATCTAATGTATTGAGCCAAAGATGAAAAGATTGTAGAGTTTCTTCGGAACCGTCCCAAATTACAAGCACGTCATCGATATAACGTTTCCAAAGGAGAATGTGCTTTTTGTATGGATGGAAAGACAAGAATTTTTTTTCAAACTCAGACACATATAGATTTGCCACATCTGGAGCCATGGGCGAACCCATGGCTACCCCTTTAACCTGTTTGTAAAATAGGCCTTTAAATATGAAAAAATTCTCTGACATAACTAGAGAGGCCAACTGTGTAAGAAAGAAGGTGGGGACGCGAACCGGTTTTGGTCTTTGAATTAGTACATTTGCTAGTACTTCTAAAGCTGCTTCCTGTGGAATATTTGTGTATAGAGAATTTATGTCTAATGTCAATAGAATAAGATCATCATGGTATCCTTCAAAATCATTGAGAATATTAATAATATGAGTAGAATCCTTAACGTAAGAAGGTGCTAATGATACAAACGGACGTAGAAACAGATCTAAGAATTTTGAGAGGGGTTCAAGGAGTGAACCATTAGCTGAAACAATTGGTCGACCAGGAGGATTTTGCATGGATTTATGTATTTTTGGAAGCATGTAAATAGTAGGTGTTATGGGATGAGTGACAGTGAGAAACAAGATTTCTTTAGGTGTTAGGTAACCAGCTTCTTTCCCAATATATAGCAAATGATCTATTTTTTGTTGTAATGTGCTTGTAGGATCATCAAAGATTTTTTGATAGAATGTAGTGTCATTCAATTGGCGATGAACTTCTGCGATATATGCATTTCTGTCCTGTACTACAATAGCACCACCTTTATCTGCGGGTTTAATTATTATGGACTGATTTGATTGAAGACTTCTTAGTGCTGATTTCAATGGGGCTGAAAGGTTATAATATGATTTCTTTTGTTTAGTTTTGTATAATGGATTGATTCTAGCGAGAACCATATTCTCATAAGCCGTGATCATGGGATCTGGGAGGGACGGGGGGAACCAGGTTGATGGTTTTTTAACTACTGAAGAATCTGAGGGAAGAACAGGATTTTTGTCAAAATAATCTATGATTTTGAGCTTGCAAAAGAACTTATAAAGCTCCACATGTGTTGAGAAGTTATCATGGCGTTTGGTGGGAACAAATGATAGGCCTTTGTTAAGGACCTGAAGTTCAAGATCTGATAATGAATATGTAGATAAATTAATGACCGAATTTATAGGTCCCAATCCAAATTTCTTTTGGCCATCATGCCCTGGCTGTGTCTTCTTTCCTGCGGTGAGAACTGTCTTGATTGTTGATATCTGTGTCGCGGTGGACAAGGTGGTGGTGATCTTGGAGATGCATCTCTTCTTTCTTTTGCCCAAAGGGAATCCATGTGAAAATCCCGCTTATAGTTTGGCTTAGGATGATGTGTAACCGGAGAGCGTGGTTGTGTAGGAAAAAGGGGAGCAGATGCTTCAATATTGTCTTTTGAGTGGTGACGTGATCTTTTATTGCTCCTTTCTATTTCTGGAGTAACTGATACGGATCTACGTCTAGTTGGGGGTTTATCTTTTATATTAGCTTTTGATATGTTACGAGGTGATCTGGAAGTGTAGTGTGGTCTAGGTGATCTGTATGGTCTCCTAAAGGACGTACTGCTTTTTCTATCTTTGTGATCTGGTTTGTTATAAGTCCAGTAATATACAGTGTTTTGTTTATAGTCCTCATCATCCCTTTTAAGTTTTTTAATTTTTGCTTCTTTAATAGATTGATAAAAATAACCTGGAATATAGGCAAACTTACTTTTCTCTAAATCAAACTGTGGATCTTTTTTCTTAAGGTTATCAATCTTGGAATCTATTTGTGGTTTGAGTGTCTCGGCACTTCGTTTAGAAGTATTGATTAAAAGGATGTTTATCTACATAATTTTGTTTTACCGTCAACACTAGCACAAAATTCCCCCTTCACATTGCACAAGTGCTAGCCTTATCATAACCTCCTCGGTTCACGTTTATACACTTTTATTTTATTTTTTCACCTTTTTTGAATTCTGGTCATAAGGTTATTTATATTTTTTTTTTCCTCTGCGTTATCTTCATTAGGTTCACTTTTTAGATGTCATACTTACAAAGATTTGACCTTCTTCATTATGCCGCGGTTTCCTGGCAGATCAAACATGATTTTACAAATGGCCGTTGATACTCAGACGATTATCCCATTTTTACACTGGATATCATTGTATCTTCACTATCACTTCGATTGTTCACGTCTATGCTCACTACCAGTTTCTTAATTCTACATGCCGGTGTATGGTTATCCTTATCTTTTGATTTACCGTTAACACTAGCACAAAATTCCCCCTTCACATTGCACAAGTGCCATCCTTATAATAACCTCCTCAGTTCACGTATACACATTTTTATTATTATTTTTTTCACCTTTTTTGAATTTTGGTCACAAATATATTTTTTCCTCTGTATTATCTTCATTAGGTTCACCCTTTAGATGTCACATTTACAATGATTTGACCTTCTTCACCATGACACGTTTATTTGGCAGATAAAACATGATTACCTCTTGACAAATCCACTTCTTTTTATAGTATAACTCCGATTTTTTCACCTAGTTCACTCAGAGTCCTTCAACACAATTTCAAAATTGTTCCCATCTTCTCCATATGAACTTTATTTTGTAGATAACCCAGTGTGGTCACCATTTAGTTTCATCATTTTTATTAATAATTTGATTCACAACATAGTAATTACATTATTCCTGCTCTCATTTTACCACTCATTCATTTACTTTGTTTTTATGTATATTCACACTAATACAGTGTTCTCTTACTTTGCCCTCCTTCCCCTTTTTCAATGCAGCACAAGATTGACACATATTTGCAGTAGTTGCTCATCACATTATTACCATGGTCTCACTTACAGTTTATTAAGTATATACATGATTCTGTTTATAGTCTCCCACATTAGGTTTTATAATTGTACTTATTATTAAATATTTAAGTTATATACATATTTTTATATTTATATATACTTGTATTATCTATATATACTCATACTTTTATTTATATGTGTATACATTTTTAATGGTCATGAAAACTGTACATATATGGATATATTTATATATTTTGATTACTAAATTTATACATAATATTTTAATATATTTATTATAATTAATTTAATCATTACTTATTCAATTTTTAATGCATATTTTAAAAAAAAAATTATATTTATATTTTATTTTATTATTTTATTATTTATTCCTATTCTTATTTTTAGATTTACATTCATTCATGCATGTAAATCTGTATTATGATCATTTTATTATATATTATATATTATCTATATTCTTTTATGCTATTATACAGTTTTCTCTTTTCATAGCTATTGTATAGTACTTCAACCAAACTGTCTTTATGAGACAACTCTCCTGATATAGCACTACCAATCTATAGTGCTCTGACCAAACTGTCTTTATGAGACATTTCATCTCACACTGGTATGTCATCATATATTTTTTATAAATATTTTTGTATACTTTAAAATTATTTCTGTATATATTTTTTGAAATATATTTCTGTATATTCATTTTTTACTCTTTTAATTTATTTATTTATTTATTTTTTACACTGATCTTATTTATTAACCTTATCATTATTATTTCTCATTTATTGATTTATTTATATTTATTTGTATTAGATTAACATTATAGTCCTCACCAGTTTATTTTCATTAGTTTTATCTGTCTCGGCCCTTGGTTGTTCTTTATCTGTTCTACGCTCTTTCCTTGTCCTTTGGTTAATGTATGGTCTTTTATATATTTTAGAAGGTTCTGTACCAACCCCCTTTTTTTTGAAAACACTGATTATTATTTATTATTTTATTATTTTCATTCTTTATTTGTTACAACGTATAATTTATACTATATATTTTTTAAATATTTTTTAAATGTTTGGTACTTATAAGCATATTTTATTTTAACATTGTTTGTTTAATTTTATGGTAGCTGTATGTCCCCCGAGGAAGGCGTAAGCCGAAACGCGTAGGGACCCTCATCAATAAAGCAGTCTGTTCCAAGACCCAGGTTTAGGAAATTTCTTCAGAAACTCTTCTATATTTCAAGCGTTAGGGAATGATGTTGAATTCCTCCTAGAAAGAGAGTGCAGAAAATCTATAGCTAACAAAATCCAATTTCTGTCATTTTTCTATGCAAGTTGCAGTCACTAGACAGGGAAGAAAGTTATCCTTTCTTACTTTAACGCTCTCACTGACCCTCTAATGTATTTTCCCCCGAGTCCCTAACAAAGGCTGGACTTATTCTGCTAAAACCTCAGGGCTTTGTTTTGGGGTTTTTTTCGGACACCGCTGCGGCCACTTCAGACACAGCAAAAGCTGCGGTGGTGGGGGAGGAGGTTGTGGAATGGCTGGAAAAGAAATGCATGGCAGATGACCATGAGGGGAGAGGGTAGAATGGCTGGAAGGGAAATACTGGGCAAATTTTGGAAACTAAGGGGAAGCAGAGGGCTAATATTGAATAGGAAGTGTGGAGGGGATGGCACAGGGCAGATACTGGACACACAGGGAGGTGAAGGGTCGATACTGGACATACAATGTGGGAGGTGGAAGGTGGATGCCTCCCATGGCTTTCAGTACCATCTCTATGCCGATGACTCACAAATCTACCTCTCTACACCTAATATTTCTCCGGCAACCCAGTCCAAAATCTCTGCCTGTCTTTCGGACATTGCTGCCTGGATGTCTCATCGAAGACTGAAATTGAACATGACCAAGACTGAACTCCTTGTCTTTCCACCTAACTCCTCCCCCCCACTTCCTCCTCTCTCAATCCATGTGGATGGATCTACTATCCTTCCTGTTCCCTCGGCCCGTAATCTAGGGGTTATCTTTGACACCTCTCTCTCCTTCTCCGCTCATATCCAGCTTGTAGCTAAGACCTGCCACTTCTTTCTCTACAACATCAGCAAAATCCGTCTCTTCCTCTCTGAACACACTACCAAAACGCTTATCCACTCCTTAATCTCCTCCTGCCTTGATTACTGCAACCTACTCCTTGCTGGTCTTCCCGTGAGCCATAATCACACTGCTCAACTAATCTTCTGCCAGCCTCGCCATGCCCATATTACTCCTCTTTTCAAATCAGTTCACTGGCTCCCTGTCCAGTTCCGCATCCAATTCAAGCTTCTCCTGCTGACCTATAAATGCATTCACTCTATGTCCCCTCAATACCTCTTATCTCTCCCTATGTCCCCTCTCGAAATTTGTGCTCCGCTAACAAATTACTTCTATCAATGCCTTTCACCCGCACCGCAAACTCCCAACTACGTTCCTTTCACCTTGCTGCACCTCACGCCTGGAACAACCTACCTGCATCTGTGCACCAGGCACCCTCCATGGCCCTCTTCAAGTCCAGGCTGAAGACCCACCTCTTCACCATTGCATTCAGATCCTTACTCCTTCCTCATCCCACCCTAACCCCCGTCAACGTTTATGACCAACTTCAGACCAAACTGCACCACACCGTACCTTGCGTAGAACCGATTAACACTCTGCACTGATTTTAACTAATGTACTACTCTAACTAGATTGTAAGCTCCGATGAGCATGACTCTGACGGGCAGGGACTGTCTCATGTATGCTGACTACCTCTTGTAGGTTAGGTTAGCTGTGCAATGCTGCATGCGTGGCGCTCTAGAAGTGCTAAATAGTAGTACTAGTAGGATGCAAGACACAGGTAGTGGGCAAATGCTGGACATGGGGTGGAGAGCAGAGGCTGGACATAGAGTAGGGATCATAAAGGGATGAAGGGCAATTGTCTGCTGAACACAGGGTAGGGGTCATGGGGATAAATGTCAGATGTTTGACATGAGGTGAGGGACAGGGGGAATACTGGACATGGAGGGGTAGGAGAAGAAAAAATGGGAGGGGCATGAGATTGGGGGAGAGGGGAGACAAGACATGGCAGAAGGGGATAGATGATGAACACAAAAGATGGAGGAAAGGGGAATAAGTTGCTGGGGGAGGATAGAGAGATTGAGTAAGTGGGCTGTGGGCTGTGATAAAGGTTGAAAAGTGGTAGACTGAGAAATGGATATACAAAGCAGAAATGAAATCTGAGTTGATAAAAAGAGGAAACTAAATGAAAGAAAGCCAAAAGGAAAAAAATAATCCATGTCAGAGATGGATGTAGATCAAGTGAAGAAGACAGGAGTGGAGAGAACTGGCAGGTAGATTGCAGACTCTGGAAAAGAGTTAATAGAAGACAGGATGCAGAAACCAGATTGCCAGGACAAAGCAATTAAAACATAAAACTGCTTGATGATAAAGGTAAAGAATTCATTTTCCATTTAATGACTGGAATGTATCAGAATTTTGTTTTCAGGGGGAAATACAGTTCACTACTTTCTACTTCTTGTGTTGCACTGCATGCAGAGCCTAGCTTGTTGGGGTTTCATTTTAATTATTTTTATATATGTCTACTTTGAATTTGTTATAATTTATTCTGCACTTGGTGAGGGGTCTAACTGTTCTGCCTGTGTGGCTGAGACCATATGTTCTGTTAGATTAGAGTTTCTATGGAGGAACTGTAGTAATCTGGCTTTTTCAATTTTCTAAATAGGTGTAGGGATGTTCAAAGGCCCACTGCAATATTTATGGTGTTGCTCTTTTCTGAGTAAGCTCCTTATAGTTGGTGTCCTTAGGGTATGGTAGATTTGCTTTATAGGTCTTCAATGACTTTTGTAAGGTTTTCTGTTAGTTCACAATTTGCCTGTTGATGAGACAAAACCAGAATCGGATTTATTTTTTCTCGGGTTCTATGATGAAATGTCCTAGTTCTGCTATGCACCTATACTAGAAAAGGAATTTCACTGGACACAAAATAGACGTTCAAAAAGAAGAAAAAAAAAAAAAGAACCACATTTTTTTGTACCTTAGTGTGTGAGCACCTTACATCTACTTTGTTTTTTGCAGAATATATATCTACAGGTATCAGTATTTTTTTCAAATCTTAGACTGCCAGGCTAAATAATTACACTGAAAAATGCAATTCAACGAGAGTGGTCACAAGCCCAGAACTATAAACCAAAACAAACACTCAGAGCTAAGGAAAATATTAATAAAAAACTACTATTTATGTTATCCTATTAAAACAATAATCATTCACAAAATACAAAAAGATTTTTATCAAAGCAATTTACACTGGAATACTTAGGGGTATGTTTACTAAACTGTGGTAATGTGATTCGCGTTAGGATCTGTGGTAGAAGCAAAAATCCCAAATAAGGACATCATTAACCCATCATTAACCCATCATTAACGATAACGCGCGTTACAAGGCGCCATAAATTAACGAGCGTTACATGGCACGTTACCTCGCGTTAATCTTAAGAAGGCGCGCAGACATGGAAACACAGAAAGAGAGCTGTAGCACAATGGTTATTACACGGACTGATGGTACAGGGGTCATGGGTTTGATTCCCCACTGTGTCTAATGCATAAGGCTGGCTGAGACATCACCCCTTATGTTTAAGTAGTGATTGTTGAGGCATTTTACTTTTATTTTAATTAGTGCTGCCAGCAAACACAGCCTCACGGTGGCGTAACCTAAGGTGCCGCATAAGGCACCCCATAACGCACTCCATAGGGCACATTATAAAGTGCACTGTCCGCCAAGGCACCCTATAATGTCCCCTATAGGACACCTTATAAGGCACCTTATAAGGCGCTTGATAGGATGCCTTATAAGGTGCCCCATAAAGGCGCCTTATAGAACACCCTATAAGGTGCCTTATGGGGCGCCTTATGAGGCACCTTAAGGTTACAGTACTCTGAGGGTGTTTTTGCTGGCAGCACTAATGTACATTAAAAATAGACAATGCCTCAGACAGCCCTAGTAAATAACCCCACCATGGGTTTGAACCCATGACCTCTGGCTTCTCAGGCAGTGAAGTAACCAGTGGGCTACAGCTGCTAGCAAACCCTGGCTGGCTGCAGAAGGACTGCACGTCACCACACAAACTGTCTGCTGTGGTTACCAGGATAGGGTTAACCCACCCGTACCCATGATGCACTGCACATGCAAATCAGCACTCAACAGATGGGCACAAGATGGGGTATACACCCCCACAGCACCTCGGCCTGGTAGGGGGAACTGACTGTGTGTGGTACTGGCACAGAGTAGCCACAGACCATCACATTGTGCAGGTACTGTGCTCACCCTGAGGGTGAGGTGGGGCGCCCAGAACCAGGTCCACAGCACCTTTCCTGGCTGAAATACGCCATGCTGCAGGTCCCCATCAGTGTGTGATAGGTAGACACACCTAGGACACATCTGTGTCCTTCTGTATTTCTCAGTCATGTCTAGCCCTTATGTGCTATGATGCACCCAGAATAGTGCATATCCTGTGTTGGTGCCATGGTTACATAGGGAAGGGAAGGGAAGGGGGGGGAAGGGAAGGGGGGGGAAGGGAAGAGGGAGGGGGGGAAGGAGGGTGGGGGAGGGGGGGAGAGGGAAGAGGGAGGGGGGGAAGGAGGGTGGGGGAGGGGGGGAGAGGGTGGGGGAGGGGGGGAGAGGGAGGGGGGAGGGGAAGGGGGGTGTTTGGACCCATAGGCAGATTATGTAGCACCACACAACCCACCCTCTGGGGCTCAGGGTGGGAAACAGGATCACCCACCAATAGATCTACATTCTACCTTGCTGCAATGGTAGCAGTAGAGGGGACCATCAACCCCAGTCCTGCTGGGAAACAGACAGGACAGGCAATGCAGAGCTGTACACATCCATAAAGCAATAGCAGACAGACAGTAGGCGTGGAAATGCTCAGCTGCTCACCACCTCTATCTGACATTCTCCAGCAGCAAGCCTCCAGCTGCTGCACCCTGCAAGGTTTTCCAGCAAGACACATACTAGCTGCAGACAGTCTGCTAGCTAGTCCATAGTGCATGGTCCTGGCGGAGATGCATATACCCAGAACTGGGATGTCAGCATACACACCAAGCAGATAAGTCAGTGATTGGGCCCCAAAAGGGACCCATAAATATCAAATGAAAAAAAATACTATATAGCATTATGGGGGAACCTAGCCATGCCGTGGTCACTGCTCAGTCAGGGTGAGAGTGACCTCCCAGCAGGAAATGCTGTGGCCACCCTGTCCGTGCAGGTGGTGGCCGGCCACTCCAATGTCCGAGCCATTGCCCTATGCTATGTACAGATGGATACAGTCCAGGCCATCCTATCCTGGCTATTCCCATGGTACCTTGCTCCTCATTATGCACATTGGCAGGCCAATACTGGCAACAGTGCTAGCAGTGTGGGCTGTGGAGGGTGTTTGCAGCCACCACACACTGGATAGACAGACACACACTCCCCACATCTATGCCAGCATTGTGCAACTATAGAGGTGTTTGGCAGCCCTGGCCACCTCACCAGTCCTGGGAACAGTGCAGGTATGGCTATGGTATGCAGTACTGTTGGGGTCACTCCCCAGGGTGGTAAACACTGTCAGACCCAAGACCTGTAGCACACTCCACTGACATCAGAAAGGTTGCTATGATGCAGCTCATTCAGCAAATTGTGCTTAACTTTGGAATTGCTATCTGCCAGTAATCATAGCAACCGTTTGATAGATGTTTACCGTATTCCCAGGTTTAGAGTGGCATTGCCAAGGTATGCAAGTGCTAGCATTGGGAGATGCACGTAGGGCCCAACATTCTGCCGCTCCAGGAGGCATTGGATAATGGAGCCTGTGGGTGCGGGTGTGTTTGCCCCTGTTGGCCACTGCTTTAGGGCAGTGGTTCCCAACTCCAGTCCTGGTGGGCCAAACACTGTTCGGGTTTTCATGCTGTCCCTCATGAATATGCATGAGATACATCTGCATACCATGGGGGCGGCGCATAGAAATGCAGCACAGGCATCTTTATTAGAGTAGCATGGAACCTGGATGGTGTTTGGCCCTTCAGGACTGCATTTGGGAGACTCTGTTCTAGGTAATGTGCATGTTTATGGTGTCTGTGCTCTGTAGGGTAAAATGTAGGTGTTTTGGGCATGTTTATGTCATCTGCAATAAAGGTTCTGTCTGTATTAGCACGTTTTAGTAGTGGGTAAAATATGGGGACTGGGTTGGCAGGAACCACAGCTGGGACTTGAACCTGTGACCTTCTGCATCTGAATACACTGGTTTTGTGCACTGCACCACCGTGTTGTTACAGAGTCAATGCATTCCCTGGTGATACCATGACTGTTCGTCAGACAGGGCCTGTCTTTTGCAGTGCATGGCACCCACCTACACAGGGCTAGGCCACGGTCTGCTCTGGGCAGCTGCCACTGCCCCCTCCACCACCAGTATCCCTCTGCCACCAAGCTGACATGCCTTTCTGCTGGTGGTGCTGGTGGAGTGCAGTCTGAGGCCATCCAGTGTGCGGGTAGGTGGCTGCCTATGGTGCGGGTTCTGGGGTAGGAGTGCCTGCATAGGTGTCCACGCTTCCCCCCAGCACCGCCTGCCAATGTTCCGTGCTCTTCGGGGTAGCTGCTGGGTACTATCCCCTGTGACACTGTGGGAAACACAGTCGCGCCCATGTTGGGCCTTCAGCAGTTGCTGTCTGGCTGCTCTGCTGTTTCAGCATTCGCATGGGCCACCTAGGCATCACCCTAGTCCGCACTGTGGCCCAGCTGCACCACAGTTGGGCCTGCGGCCACTGTTCCCTCTAAGCTGTGCGCGTGTGCGTGCGCACACACCTTGCCGAGCGAGCGCACATACTTTACAACAGAGCGCACCAAAATTACGGTTCTGATTCTGATAGAAAACAACACAGACGTCTTAAAATTTAAAAGTTGTGATTGTAATTCATGTAAATTTTCCGCTTCATTTAGTAATCATCTATTTTCATTTAATTTGATTAAAATCAATGTGGTGTACATACTGTATTCTGACATGTAGTCAAATTTTAAAGTATATAACTCCGAGTGTAATTATGTGGAACACAAAAATTTAACCTTCCTTCAAAAGCTACACAGCTGATATTTTATGCGCACACAGCCTACAGAAAATTAGAGAGAACATTGCCTGCGGCCCTTTGTATCCCCTTTTCCGGCATCTGTCCAGTTGCCCTTTCTGACATGCCCACCCTGCTGTTGCGGGACATGTGCACGCCGTAGGACACCTGTCCCATAACAAGGGAAAGCCCTGATCAGCGCTATTTCACTGTGGGCTCATTCACCTTGTATAGGGACGGAGCATAGACCCTTCCACGATTAATATCTTTTTTTTGGAGCTTTCTCGGCGGGGTGGGGGGGGTGTGATGTTTCCCATTAATATCACTATTGGCCAGCTTGGTTATGTTTTTTTTCCAGTTTGTTGAGGTCATTTTTAATGTTTATGTGCCCTTTTGTTCTGTGCACATGTATCACGCTTATCACTTTTTTTAGGTTTCCCTGCCTATGCTGTACATTGCTGACACTAAAATGGTTTAGCTCTTCAGATCAGCGCGTTAGTGTGAATGGAGCATTTCCCCGCCCACACTCCACCCATTGACCCCCTTCTTTCCACCCTCTCTCCACCTTCTGCGGTGTTTTACCGTGCCACGGAACGTCTATGATCGTTAAGTTACGTTAACGCACGTTATGAGACATTAACAATCGTTAACGTCTCATAACGCGCATTAACGTTACTTAACGATCGTTAACGTTACATAACGCACGTTATGTAACGTTACCACAGTTTAGTAAACATACCCCTTAATGTTACCATAAGTTAGTCTATAACAAAAATTGATAATTCCAGCAGAAGTATATGGGGTCATTCCGAGCCGCCCATTAGGACATCCATTCCCGCTATTTGGCCCCCGCTGCCGACCCTGACTAACCTGCCCATATGAACAGGGAGTTTTTACAGGGAAGCTAGATGGAGGAGGGGAAGGGGTGGCATGGAGGCACAGATAGGGCAGGCTGTGACCCCTAATGTACAGGGCCGATTCAGCTATCAGTCCTGTACGTCCAAGGCCAGCAGACGGAATGTGGAACTTAATCCTCCTCTGAGGTGGAATAAATTCACCTAGACAGGGGGAGATGGCAGCCCTGTGGCACATCCAAGGGTGGTGGTGGCACAGGAGATTCCCCGCTGCCCGACCATGGCCTTGGGAGGCCAGATTGAGGGTCGGGCTGCGGGGAATGTATTAAGTTGGCAGCGGCCAGGGATCACGGCTCCTGAATGGAGCTGTGCTGCCATGGCACTGCAGGTCCATTCAGGAGCCTTGACTGGGTTAGCTGGGTAGAGTCCTGAAAGTGCAGGCCGAATGGGATTGGGTCCCAGACATGCATGTACAGGCCTAGTTGTGATTCTGATCCCACAGGGCTGGACGTTGCCAATGCAGGTCAAGTTAGGAAAAGGTAGACATACTGCTTATTCCAGGGGTAAGCAGTGGATTTTCCAAGTCCCCTTTAATCATGGTTTATGGACTTTTCTTCCAGGAACTTGTCCAAGCCTTTTTTAAATCCAGTTCCACTAACAGCTTTTACTACATCCTCCGGCAACAAATTCCAGAGTTTGATTGCACATTCAGTGAAAAAATATTTTCTTTGATTAGTTTTAAATGTGCTAAATTGCAACTTCATTGTGCACCCGCTAGTCTTTCAGCTTTTTGAAGGAGTAAACAGATCTACATTTATCCATTTCACTCCACTCATTTTGTAGACCTCTCTCATATCTCCCCTCAGCCATCTTTTTTCCAAGCTGAAGAGCCCTAACCTTTTAAACCTTTCCTTATAGAGGTATCTGTCCATCCACTTTATCATTTTAGTTGCTCTTCTCTGTACCTTTTCTAAAACTGCTATATTCTTTTCTAGATTTGGTGACCAGAACTGCACACACTATTTAAGGTGTGATCACACAATGGAGTGATACAGAGTCATTATAATACCCTTGGTTTTATTCTCCATTCCTTTCCTTATGATGCCTAGCATTCTGTTTGCTTCCTTGGCTGCCACTGCACACTGAGCAGAGAATTTCAATGTATTATCCAGAATGATGCCTAGATCCTTTTCCTGGGTGGTGATTCTTAATGTGAAACCTTGTACTGTGTAACTGTAGTTTGTATTGTTTGTTCCCAAGAAGAACAACATGTGTCCACATTAAATTTCATATGCCATTTGAATGCCCAGTCCATCCCTCACCTATTTGATATAATGGCTTACTATCCCTCTAGTGTTTTTTTTTTTAAAGATAACCACAATGAACATGTAAATGATGTGACATATTTGTATATACATTTTCATATTTGCATAACACCCTTCTCCCCTCCCCCCAAATGAGGCAGTCAATCTATGCCCATGTATTTGTCTCATTTTCTAATTTATTTAGCAAATGCTTTTTTAATGCTTTTTACCAGGAAGGGGTTACATATTCTGTAATTTCTTAAATAGCTTTGGTGATTAAAGCAACATGTTAAGAAATGGAGACTCTAGAGTTCGTATCCTACTGTTACTCCTTGTATCCTTGGGCAAGTCACTTCACCCACCATTGCCTCAGTATCCTGGCAGCACCCACTCCCCTTATAATTTAGATTATAAACTCTGTACAGAAGAGATAGAGATTGTGCCTGAAATGTAATTTACAATGAGCTGGGGTTAAGAAACATAAGTAATTACACCCAGATTAAGCCCTGCCCCATCACGTCTCAGCCCCACCCTTTAATTCACAATCCAAACCTGAGCTGTCTGAAAGAAGACCACACAGACCCCCTCAACCTCTCCAGCTCCCAAACTTCATACTTCCTTTATCCCTTCCACCTGGCAAGAGAAGAACTGCTCATTTTTTGTTACCCTATTGCTGTCAAAATTATACTGGCTATGACCTTCACACTTTAACCCACATGCAGTCAGCCAGCATGATTATGAGTGTGTTATTCAAGACAGCAGAAGTTAAACATCTCTCTCTCTGCATGTGGTGGGGTATGAGGGACTGCTGCTGGGGTGGGTTTCTGGGAGGTTCTAGGCAGCTTGGCTGCGCTGTTGTGGGAGAGATTGGGGGGTAAGAAATTTGAGTTGAAGTTGAGTTTTCTGTTATGAAGGTGAGAAATCAACATCTAAGTAGCCTTATTGTGCTGGACATGAGGTGGTGGGGGTGGGTTGCTAAGAGGCTAGTGCATCGAGGCTGTGATGCGAGGTCCATTTTTAATCTTATATCAAGGCAACCATGTCACGATTAAAAGTAATCAGAGGGACTATCCTTTCAAGGGAAACAGTCCAACAAAAACATATTAATATAAAAAGGTTTAGGGTCGGGGGCGGAGCCTGATGTCCAGCGGGATAGTCGCATAGCGCTGAGGCTCCCGAGAGGCCTACCAAGACTCCTGAATTTTGAACCGTTTTAATTCTGAATATCGCTTTGACTCTACCGGGGTACCTTGAGGTGATGGCGGGGACCAAACCAGCACGTCTAGATTTCGGGACCCCAGCGAATTCCCATGGTAAACACTCCAAAACCGAGCCCCCGTCTCCGCAGAAGCAGCCCGCACCTCGGGAAGGTCCCGAGATGCAGCAGGAGATCCTCACTGAAATACGAGGGGTAAAAGACCTTGTGCAATCCAACGGGGAGTCACTCCGAGCGCTGCGTGAAGATTTCGGCATGCTGCAAAGCAAACTTGAAGGGCTTTCCCTACGGCAAGACAAAATGGAAGGCATACTGGACTCACACACGGTCCGGTTGGCGAAACTTGACAAAGTAGAGCGCCAGATAAGGGCCCTGCAGAAAGAAGTGGAAGATGGCAACAATCGGGCCCGCCGCAATAACATACGGCTCGTGGGCATACCGGAGGGAGCTGAGTCTGGAGACATGAAGGAGTTTCTTTGTAAGGCGCTTCCTTCCCTACTTCGGATCACATTTGCTAAAGACCTGGAGATTGACCGGGCTCATCGAGTGCCCTCAAATATGGCGCTCAATCGGAAGACCCCGAGGCCTATTATCTTTCGGCTCTTAAGATACCAACATGTTGAGCAAATTCAGACCGCCGCTCGCGCAAAAGGCCCCATCGAGTTTGAGGGCCACCGGATATCCTTCTTTCCTGACTTGGCCAAGCCCACGGTTGACCGTAGAAAGCGATTCCTGGAATTTCGACCGAGGCTACAACAACTGCAAGCTCGCTATGGCCTGATGTACCCGGCTAAACTTAGGGTAACGCTGCACAACCAGACCAGAACATTTGATGATCCTGAATTACTTGCGGAATTTTTGGAGTCCAAAGAGGCAGATCAGATGCGTTGATCCAAGGAACACTTAGCTAATTGACCTTATATTGGTAAAACCCGCCATATTGTTGTCGGACGCTCTCTACCTTGGAGACCGCCTTGGCAATTCACAACCTTGGCTTTCACTAGCCTTGCTGGCCCTGCTCTATCATGCCCACAGCTACTTCGGTGGAGATCGGAGACTATAATAACAGAAGGGTTCGAATATTACATTCGCACTCTCTTGGGCCTCCTCCCGCAGACATATGGTCGCCATTTATAGTTGGGGTTATGCTTCTTCTCTGGGGCACTTCGGTGCTTGTTTTCTCATATGGGGTGTATCTGGTATCTTAATTGATGTGTATGAAATAGATGTACAGATGTGGTATATATTCCATACTCGCCTGCGCTTTTACTTCAAATGTATGACAATGTCTTATGGCCCTATGTAAGGTTTTTTCATTGAACGTAAAGGGAATCAACAACCCGATTAAAAGAAAGAAAATCCTTAGTTATTTGAGTCATGAAAAGGCGGATTTGGTTTTTCTTCAGGAAACGCACTTAAATTCTACCGAAACTCTGAAACTCAATATTAAACCTTACATGGTAGCTGCCTACTCTCCGGCTGTTTCTAAGAAATGTGGGGTAGCTATTCTGGTGAAGAAATCCTTGCCTGTCACCATTATTGCCACTAGCTCTGACACGGAGGGCAGATGGTCCCGCGTCCACCTTAAAATTGGACACCTTGAACTAACATGTATATGTATATATGCCCCCAATGTAGATAATCCTGCCTTTTTTGCTACCATTGCTCAGGTTGCGCAGGCCTCTGCTAGCACCTCATTGATAATAGGTGGCGACTTTAATCAAGTCGTCGATCCTCTGATAGACAGGCAACCGCCTAGAACGAGTGGCCTGCCCAAGAGCTCCCTCACACTCACCTCCTTGATCAAAGATCTCGCTTTAGTGGATCTTTGGAGATTGTTGCATCCTGCTGAACTGGAATTTACTTACTATTCTCCCCCCCATCTATCACAGTCCAGAATAGATTTTTTCCTAATATCTAAAGTGCTGGTATCTCAGGTAGACACAGCGATGATTCACCCATTACATATCTCAGACCACGCTGCCATTTCCTTCCAGTTGCACGCTAACCTGCCCAGTGGGAATCCGGGAAATTGGTTTTTTGATAGGACCCTGTTAGAGCAACAAGAGTTTCAGTTAGACATTCGGGCCGCCATTCAGGACTACTTTCATTTTAACTTACCACATGATACCACGGGTTGGGCTTGGTGGGAGGGCTTTAAAGCTGCCATTCGTGCAACCATTACTAGCTATCAAATTCGCTTGGGGAAACAGCGTAAGCAACAGTTATTAATATTAGAGCAACAAATTAAAGCTGGGGAACGGGTTCTTACTTCCCGCACTGATCCTTGTGTGTTGTTACGATTGCAATGCCTACGCTTTCAATATAACTCAATCCTGTCTGCTGCAGCTTCTAAAAATATCGCATCGCAGCAAGGGATGTACTATCGGGAAAGCAACCGTGCTGGTAGACTCTTAGCTAATGCCTTGAAAGGTCAAAAAGAAGCCAAACGGGTAGCGGCTCTCCGAAACCCGGTAGGAGGGGACATAGTGACAAATAATACAGAGATAGTAGAGCTCTTCCGGGATTTTTACACTCGTCTTTATAAATCAGAATGTGACTTCACGTCAGAGGCTTTTGAGCGATTATTATCCGGAATCCAACGGCCGACCGTCTCCGAAGAGGATAGGGTTGCGATGGATAAACCCTTCTCTACTAATGAAATTCACTCCGCCCTTAAACGTGTGGCCTCGGGACGCGCCGCAGGCCCTGACGGTCTTCCAGCCGAATTTTATAAAACGTTCAGTGCTGATCTAGCCCCCCACCTAAAACTCTAT
The DNA here is from genome assembly GCA_033557465.1 of Ichthyophis bannanicus. Taxonomy (NCBI): domain Eukaryota; kingdom Metazoa; phylum Chordata; class Amphibia; order Gymnophiona; family Ichthyophiidae; genus Ichthyophis; species Ichthyophis bannanicus. The sequence goes on along the minus strand of CM066034.1, from coordinate 619,075,881 downwards.
TTCACTGCTCTGGCTGAAGACACATCTTGCTTGGGATCCTTTTCGGCGGCGAATGTGGTAGTATTTGAAAAAGAAGGGAGGGATCCGCTGTTAACAGCTAACTACCGCCCAATCTCCCTTCTTAACGCAGACTATAAAATTTTTGCGACTATCTTAGCCTCTCGACTATCTGACCAAATGTCTACACTAATCCACCCTGATCAATGTGGTTTTATACCCGGAAGATCCACTGCCGACAACGCTAGGACTTTATGTCATGTTTTGACTAATGCTGCAAGCCTAGATCTACCACTAGTTGGCCTCTCCCTAGACGCCGAAAAAGCCTTCGACCGTCTCGAATGGCCCTTCTTATTTGCTGTTCTCCGTTGGTACGGCTTTGGGGAGGGCTTTCTCCGGTTTCTTCAAGTCATGTATGCCGAACCCACAGCCAGTATATGTGTGAATGCTATCAAATCTCAGCCATTCAGCCTTCAAAGAGGTACATGCCAAGGGTGCCCCCTATCCCCTTTGCTCTTTGACTTGGCGCTCGAACCTCTAGCCCTGTTACTTAGGCAGTCCGCAGACATCCGAGGTGCCCCCTTTAGACACAGAGAGATCAAACTCTCCGCTTATGCAGATGATCTTATGCTTTTTATAACTTTGGACTCGGTCCCAGTAGTCTTAGAATTACTAGACAGGTATTCGCAGCTCTCGGGCTATAAGATCAACTGGACCAAATCGGTTGCTTTCCCACTTAACCACCGGGTACATGCGGCCGACATGCAAGCCTTTCCCTTTCTCTGGCAGCATAGTATGGTGAAATATCTCGGGGTCCATTATTGCTATCCTTTAGAGGACACTATTAGTTTCAACGCCAAGGCGATAATCTCCAAAGTCCGTGAACTTACCAATCGATGGTCTCCACTAACCCTTACATGGTGGGGCTGCTTGGAAACAGTGAAAATGATGATAGTTCCTAAAGTGAACTACATTCTCGAAATGCTACCATGTTTACTGCCCCGACACATCTACAAAGATATAGAAGGCCTTCTTATTCGTTATCTATGGCAGGGTAAAACACCCAGGATAGCTAAACAATACTTGCAATCTGATAAAGCGAGAGGAGGAGCTAGATTTCCAGATTTTCTCAATTATCACAAAGCCTTCCTCTTAAAGAAAGGTGCCCGTTGGTTGGATACCCCGGCAGCAGGCCGCCCGGTGTGGCTAGATATTGAAGAAGAGCTTAGTGGACCAGTTCCGCTGGCCTACTTCCCCGGAATGTGCCCTCATTCAGACTCCCGCCATTCACCAATGGTTGTAGACACTCTAGTGGCCTTTAATGCCCTCATTCAATCTCTGGGTCCGCAGGCGTGCCCCCCGGACCATCTCCCGATATGGCATAACTCTCGATTTCAAATTAACAAAAAAACGATAGCATGGAGACCCTGGTACTCTAGGGGGATTTGGACACCTAAGCAGCTGTTTGCTGGGGATCGCTGGAAAACCTTTAATGCTTTACAAACGGAATTTGGTCTACCAGCGAAATATTACTTTCAATGGGTACAGCTCCAACAATGCCTTAAAGGCGCTCGGGTCATTCCGCGCTCTGATACTAACGTGGAAGGGCTGTCAGAGGTGATTCGTTGTATCGGGAGTTTACCAGGGGTGGCATCTAACTTTTATAAAATACTCACTCATAGTCCAGGCAGGGACACCCCTAGGGCCCAGCAGGCATGGGAGCGCGAATTGCACATCCTTTAACTCCCCAGCAATGGAAGATAGTCTGGAGCAAAGTGGTGCGGGTCTCTAGATCCGCCTCTGTCACTCAAACGCTCTTCTATTTTGCCCACAGATGCTTTTATACTCCTGAGAAGATGGCCAAATGGAATGTCAATACAAGCTATCGATGTTGGTCCTGCCATACAGCGGTGGGTACCTTCGCCCATGTTATCTATGAATGTCCAGCACTACAGCAATATTGGGGGCGGGTTTGGGACCGGATTCAAAGTATCCTTCACTTCCGGGAGCCCCTTTCTTGGAAGATTGTGGGACTCCGCTCTGTGGCGGGGATCCCCTCTCTTCCCAGGACAGGCCGCTTCCTCCTAGATTTTATGTTGGGTATGGCTGTATGCTTAGTCACGAAAAATTGGAAGAATGGCTCCCGCCTAACTTTTACCGAATGGTGGAATTCTGTCTGCTTATATAGTACATATGAGCAGATACCCCGTCGGATGGCATTCCAGGTTCAGGACTGCTCTCACTTGTCTAAGTGGCAGATGCTTAATGACTATGTTCAGATTGCCAGATGCTCCAATATAGCCGTATAGCTACACTCATCATGTTGCAGATAATTATATTATCTCGAAAGATAATAATGTATATACACCCGATACTGGATTGTTACGTATCCCAGAGAAGAAGCAGGGGGGGAGGGGGGTGGTGGGGGTTTACTGTCCGTGATTGTATAATATTATTTGTCATGTCTTTTATTCTGTATGTCCTTTTGTTTCGATGTTCCAAAATGAAAATAAAAGTTTAAAAAAAAAAAAAAAAAGGTTTAGGGTCAGATCTTAAAAGTATATACTCTGGCTGCGGTATTCATTGCTAGCCAGAGATAAGATCTTTGCAAAAACAAAGATGAAACCCCAGTATGTGTCAGTGCTTTTTCAATCCATAAATCGAGTAAGACCTAAGTATATACTCTTAAGATATGACCCTAAACCTTTTTATATTAATATTTTTTGTTGGACCGTTTCCCTTGAAAGGATAGTCCCTCTGATTACTTTTAATCGTGACATGGTTGCCTTGATATAAGATAAAAATGGAAAGTTTGCCACAAGAAAGGGAATCCTTTCAAGGCGAACAATCCAACAGAAAACATATTAATATAAAAAGGTTTAGGATCATATCTTAAGAGTATATACTTAGGTCTTACTTGATTTATGGATTGAAAAAGCACTGACACATACTGGGGTTTCATCTTTGTTTTTAAAAAGATCTTATCTCCAGCTAGCAATGAATACCGCAGCCAGAGTGCTACATGGCGCCTCCAGGCGTGACCATGTTTCTCCCATCTTGAAACAGCTCCATTGGCTCCCTATCCACAGCAGACTCACCTTCAAGACCCTACTGCTGACCTTCAAGGCCATCAACGGGCTCTCCTCCGCCTCACTCACAGAGCTCACCCACATGACTCCCCCAACAGGGCCAGAGGATCTGCAACAATAAACACACTGTTAATCCCTAAAACAGTAACTCAATGCACTCAGGCAACAGTAAACAGGGCATTTAGATTCTGTGCACCCAGATGCTGGAATGCCCTACCACCTGACATCTGGGCAATCCCTGACCTAATACAATTCAGGAAGGCTTTAAAACACCACCTCTTCCTCAAACACTACCTAGACGTAGGTGTACCAACAACCATCTCACATACACCAACACATCATCACTAATCTAGGATAGGACCTGATATGAAGCCTATATGTAAATAGTTACCCCAGTTTATCCAAGTTTTAAGCACCTGTTTATTGTAAATACGGAACAGTCCCCTGCACCGTATAAGTTTCTGTTTCATGTAAACTGCACTGATGTTGAATAGCGCGGTATAAAAAAAGACTGTAAATAAATAATAAATAAATAAATAAATGATCGCTTATAGTACAGGATGAAATATCCATGATGTGGTTGTTCGCACAGATCTGATTGATTTGCAAGAGACATGGACTAATTTGGGACAGTTTTTGTGTGGAAATTGCCTGTTTTGTGACCAATTTATGACAGATTCTGATTGGGTGGATAATACACCTAATAAGATCTATTATGCTCAATGGCATATGACTTGTATATCTGAATTTATGGTCTATATGCTTAAATGCCCTTGTGGGTTGAAATATGTGGGATGAACAATACGATCTATGAAAACTCTCCTTGCAGAACATGCATCAAGAATACGTACCTCAACTTTGATGGCTCCCTTTTCTCACATTGTGTATAACATTTCCATGCCTTTCAGCAGCTCCGTTGGAGAATCATCGATCATGTTCCTTTAAACCCTTGGGGTAGTGATCAGGTGACCAGTCTCCAAAGGTTGTAACAGCTTTGGATTTACTCTTTACAAATTGCTACTCCACGTGGCTTAAATTTAGAATGAGACTGGTATATCATTATCTAAGTACCTGTCAGCCACAATCTCAACATTTCTATTGTTGTTGATCGCAGGTTGCTAGGTTTCATTAGGTGGAGCATACATCAACTGGTGCCGACACCAGACGCCATGTTACCAATATATAAAGAGCAGGCTTGGTGGCTATTTTGCTGCCAAACCCATAGCCTAGATGTGAGAGTCAGGAATATAATAACTCCAAACACTCAACAAGGAGGAGCAAAGCAGGAGTAAAGCTCAGGACCAGTAGGAACTGCTACAGGATCTAGGAATATCCAAAGAGTAGTAGGAAGCCAAGCACAAGGCAACACCGAGGTGCAGACCAAGCTCTTGTTCTATTTAAGCTTCATCCAGCTTTGTTATGAAGACTGGCAAAGCTGGTCCAGCCTTCTTGCTCATCCTCCATTTTGCAATTGTCTTACTCTTCAGGTTATCCCCTCACAGGAACAAGCTGCCTAGGTACCCTTTAGGCAACAATTGAAACAGGGAAGCTAGTGCACCTGGATAGGAAAACAGGATATTAAATGAAATGAAAAGAAAGGCATAAGCACAGGAAGGGGAGGGAGGCTGTGCCACTTCATTTTGGATCCCACACTGCAATAACAGTTCTGGAACTGTTGTGGCGTGATTGAATTTTTAGATTTGCTTGTATATAAAGATGAGGGAAGATTTTTTACTACTCTTGATAGAAAAACGGCAGAACACAATAATATCTTAAGATATCATAGTTACCGTCCTGGACCTCTAAGAAGGAGTCTTCTTCTAGGCCAGTTTTTGTGTTTGAGAAAAATATGTACCACCGATTCAGAATTTAAATAAGATGCTGCTGATTTATTATTTCAATGTTTGCTTATACAGGTGTATCCCTATTATATTATTCAGCATGCCTGTAACAGGGCTCAATTCAATCATCTGAAATGGTGGTCTTTACATAATAGTTTATCAGTGCATCAGGACAAAGTTTTGGATTTAGTAGGGGTTTTACCTTATATGACCAATTCTTCAATGATGACTTCTATACTTAAAAACAAAACAGAACAAAACATTGGCATATCTTATCTTTGCATCAGTGTTTTCAGAAACAATTGACATTGCATATAGCCGAGGGCGAAACATAAGGGACTTTGTAGTTCATGCAATGTCACCAATAACTAGTACCAGTGATTGCTTGGACAATTGAGGTCGGACATTTTCCTTGCACTAATTGTTATTTTTGTGCCAAAACATTGAGTGGCACTGCTTGGATAGATGTTTCAACAAATATTACCTACACCTCCTGTTTGCATACTACTTGTGGATCATCTTTTGATCTGCCCCTGCCAGCTGAAATATGTACCAGAGCAGTCCAGTAGTATCAAGATGAAGGAAATAATCTAAATAATTACCAAAACTTCATCCAACCCAATAATCACACTGTCAGAAACATTACATTCAAACATCAATCACTAATTAGGGGAGAAAAATGATCTCAGCACCATTGGGTCAATTGATCCTGGCTACTATATCTTGGCCATGGATCAACACCATAACATCAATGAACCAAAAAACTCCCTTTGAAATATGTAGGCAGGACTATGCGATCAGTGAAACTCTATTTACAGGAGCATCATTCAAGATCAAATACACGGACCCTGTCCGCCCCTGTGGTGTTCCATTGTTTGCAACATGTGCATATTTTTACCAATTTACAGTGGCATATACTGGACTTTGTTCCTCAAAATCCCCAAGTGCAGTCATGGATTTATTGCCTAAATTTAGTCTCACCATCTGGACTGAATTTAGAGATAGATTGGTGAAGCTTGCTAAGATTATTGTGGCTATTACTAATAACGATTGTCAGTGATATCAACAGATCGTCATATATAAGATCGTGCTTTTTTTTCAGTGGATTTCACAAGGTTGTTTGTATGACCATGATGTTTATCTGAGGAACTGTGTTGCATTCCTGATTGAGGGATTCCTAATATCTCACTCAATGCCTGATTGGAGGACTCATATCTACCTTAATGTTTGTTGAAGAATGTGTCCCTTAAATGTCCTAGTTGTGATATCGGGACTCTGTTACACTGTTGCTGATTTCTCCAGCTGTTTACATGGCAGTGGTGGAACCTACCAATAGAGAAGTCATTATGATTTATTTTGTGTGGCATGCCAGTGTAGCATTTTACATATAGACTGGCATTCATTTGCTCTTTTTAAATAGAAAAAAACCCGGAAAGTTTGTTTCAAGAAATGGTTTTTCCATTTCATTATAAATTCTCCAACAAAAATATGGTTCTATAAAACCTTATTGAAGGGTCCTAATGTTTTTGGGATATCGATGGTCAAGCATTTAAAATACATAGGAAACCTGCCATATCATAACAGCACTACCAGGACTCACAAAGCACCAAACCCTACCTATGAAAAGGCAACACTGCAAATATTAAACAAATACATCTCAGAATACCAATACATCTCCTACTGGGGAAAGGAACAAGTGACACTGTCAAATACAAAACTACATAAACAGAATACCTCAGCTTAGTTACACATGCAAAACACAGACCATCACCAAACAGAGAACAAGGGATCACAATTTAGAAATGGGAAGACGATAAACAAACTGTAATGTACAATAACACTAGAGAAGAAAAACTATAAAATAATTTCCTCTTGTACTATAGAAAATGCAAAATGCTAGTGATGCACATTTCCCAGAGCTGACATATTCCAGTTAAAAAATTCAAAATAAAATAGTTTTTTTCCTACCTTTTGTTGTTTTGGCATTTTATTTTTCAGTTGCAGTTTATTTATTTAACATTTCTTATATACTGCCTTTCATGATATCAAGGTAGTTTACATTGAACAAACTGGAGTTACATTGAACAGGGCATTCTCCAGGACCAAGCAGGAAGTCAGTCCTCACATATGGGTGACGTCGGCGCCGACGGAGCCCTCGCGGAGCAATTTTCCCCAGCTTTCAAAGAAAGCCTTTGGGAATTGCAGCGCGCATGCGCGGTCGCCTTCCCGCCCAAGGGTGCCATCTTAGCCAGTCTTCTTTTTTCCGCGGAGCCCTACAGACGTACCCATCGTGTCCCCGCGAAAAAGTTGATATTTACTCATAATTTACTCTTTTTTCCTTCGGTTCGACGCCGGTCTTTTTCCCGCCCGGACTCGCGACGCCGGTCACGAGTCCTCTTCTTCTTTTTCGGTTTTTCTGACTTAGTCAGTTTCGTTTTCGGTTTTTTCCCTGGCAGCCCGGTCCTTTGACCTCGCCGGGGCCCTTTTTCCCCCGATGGCTGCCAGTGGTTTCAAGCGGTGTGGTCAGTGTGACCGAAATATGTCACTAACTGACACACACGACAATTGCCTCCGCTGCCTGGGCCCGGATCATGAAGAAATGATCTGTGGGCCCTGCGGCAAAATGTCCTCCAAAGCATTGAGAAGTCGGCGGCATCAGCGGGATAGGATCTTCGCTGACCCCAGCCGTACCCGGACCTCGTCGGAGGCCTCCGCGTCCAGGGGTTCCAGCTCGGACCGTCGCCGGAGTTCCTCCGATAGGGGTTCTCCCTCCGGGGACCATCGTCGGAAGGTGAAACCCGCGAGGGCGGCGTCGGTGGACGCTCCTGGCTCCGCGAGGGCCAGGTCGCATAGCCCCGATAGCCGTCCCGGGTCCTTGGAGAAGGAGCACCTCTGGAAGCGACCTCGCCTGGAGTCGGAGCTGCCTGCTCGGGTAAGTCCTGTGGTCCTCCTGGACTCGCCTCCGAGACCGCCGACGTCGGGCCCAACGCCGTCGGGGCCCGAGTCGGGGACTGCTGGGTCACCTGAGCTCGGACTCAGGTTGACGGCCTTGGAGAGCAGACTGTCTGCCTTCATGGACCAGCAGCGGGCACTGCTCGCCGGCCTCGCTGGCGCCGCTGCCCCGACCGCCGGGACGTCGACGTCTAAGTCGACCCCGGAGACCGAGCCGATCCTCGAGTCCATGCGAACTCGAGTCGATCCTCGGTCGAGGTCACCCTCGGCCTCCCGTTCGGGACCGAGGTCACCGACGCCGACTCCCTCGGCGTCGGGGCGGCAGGCGCCGCGCCCTGCCCGGGCCGACCCCACCGAGTCCTCGTCGGAGTCGGTCTGGGAGTCTGAAGAGGAAGAGTCGCCTGATTCTTTTCGGACTTGGTGTGTCCCCTCGGACTCACCTGAGTCCGAACCTCGGAAGCAGTCCCCCCCGGAGGATGCCCGGTTCTCGGAATTCGTCAGGGATATGGCCAAGGCTTTGGCCTTCCCTGCGGATCCCGAGGAGGAGCCTCGAGCCGAAGAGCTCGACGCCCTCCAGTATGACTCTCCCGCCAGGGAACACTTTACTGTACCGGTTCCTCCCATGCTGGAACGACTACTCTTCCGCATGTGGGAGAGTCCGGCCTCCTCGCCGGTCCTGAGCAAGTGGGTCGATTCTATCTATCGAGTCCGCAAGAGCCCTGGCTTCCAAAAAGCACAGCTACCACACCATTCCATGGTAGTGAAATCGGCCATGCATCGTCTTAAGAGCCAGAAGATGCACTCCTCGGTGCCTCCTGGCAGGGAGGCCTGTAACCTGGATGGCCTTGGTAAGAAGTGTTTCCAGGGCTCTATGCTTGCGTGTCGTGTCCAGACCTACCAGCTATACATGGGCATGTATCTCCGAGACCTGGCTAAAGAGCTAGCCGGATTCTCCGCTGGTTTGTCCGAGGAACCCTTGCGGAGGTTCCTGGCCTTGTCCTCTGGCATTCGGGAATGCTCAAAATTCATATCCCGAGCAGCCTATGATGGCTTTGAAGCATCGGCTCGAGTGGCCGCAGCCGGCATCGGTGCCCGCCGACAGGCTTGGCTTCAGTCGTCTGACCTTGAGCCCTGGGTGCAGGACAAGTTGGTCGATGTCCCCTGCCGAGGCGAGAACCTCTTTGGCAAGCCCATGGCTGAAAAGGCTGCACAGATCGAAACGGAGACTCTCACCAGGACTAGGCTTTCTAGGAAGACCTCCGCCCCTTCCCAGAAAAAGAAGGGCTCGGGAAAGAAGTCCTTTTACCCGAGAAAGGCGGCTGCCTACAAACAATACCCCCATTATCAGGCCCCTGCAGCTCCCCAACAGGGCCAGCAGGCCAAGGGACGGGGTAACGGGTCCCATAGGCAGCAAGCCCCCAAACCTGCACCACCAGCCCTTGCTCAGCAGGGTGGGGGTTTTTGACTCCTTAAGCATAGCCTCTCCCCCTCCGCTGGTTCCTCCCAGCACCGGAGGCCGGCTGGTTCACTTCGCCCACAGGTGGTCCAGCATCACCTCAGATGCCTGGGTGCTTCAAGTCGTGAGAGAAGGCTATCTTCTCCACTTCCAACAGGTCCCTCCCTCCTATTTTCCGGGAGAACCTCCACGACTCCCTCTGCACAGGGAATTACTCCTTCAGGAGTTAGCAGGTCTTCTACAGGAACAGGCGGTGGAACCGGTGCCCCACCACCTGAGAGGTCAAGGCTTTTATTCCAGGTATTTCCTAGTACCAAAAAGGACAGGAGGTCTCAGACCCATCCTGGACCTGCGCAACCTCAACAGATTCCTCGTGCGGGAAAAGTTCAAGATGCTTACCCTTGGAATCCTTCTGCCCTACCTCCAGCAGGGAGATTGGCTATGCTCCTTGGATCTAAAGGATGCCTACACGCACATCCTCATCCACCAAGCCACCGCCAATACCTAAGGTTTGTGGTGGCAGGAAATCATTACCAGTACAGAGTACTGCCCTTTGGCCTGTCCTCCGCACCGCGGGTCTTCACAAAATGTCTCGCGGTGGTGGCGGCCCATCTCCGGCTTCACGGCCTCTATGTCTTTCCGTACCTCGACGACTGGCTCATCAGAGCAGCGTCCGCTCCGGAGGTCACCAACGCCACACGCCGCACGGTGACTCTTCTGCAGTACTTGGGCTTTGTTATAAACTTCGCAAAGTCCACTTTGCTCCCCTCACAGGATCTCGAGTTCATCGGCGCAAGGCTGCACACTCCTCAGGCACGAGCGTTCCTACCGCTCGACAGAGCTCAACGGCTCATGGACCTAGCCGACCGTTTTCGCAGCCAGCCCCTGGTCTCCGCCAGGCGCTTCCTGAGACTACTCGGCCATATGGCTTCCACCGTCCATGTGACCCCCAATGCCCGCCTGAATATGCGGCCTGCTCAATGGTGTCTCCGCAAGCAGTGGCAACAAGCCACAGGCGGCCTAGCAGACCTAGTGCGCGTCTCCGAGCCGCTGATCTCGTCTCTCCGGTGGTGGCTTCATCGGCCGAACCTGGTACTCGGCATGCCTTTTCAGTCACCTCAGCCGGCCCAGGTGCTGACGACAGATGCATCCCTCCTGGGCTGGGGAGCACATTGCCAAGGGGCACGTACTCAGGGCCTCTGGACCACATGGGAGTCTGCTCAGCAGATCAACTTCCTGGAGCTCAGAGCGATCCGCCTGGCTCTCAAGGCCTTCTCCCACCTGACCTCTCACCAGTCCGTCCTTGTCCAGACGGACAATCAAGTTGCCATGTTCTACGTGAACAAGCAGGGGGGCACGGGCTCCTTCCTTCTCTGTCGGGAAGCACAGAAGCTCTGCTCTTGGGCCGTCAGTCACGGCGTTCTTCTCAAGGCAGTTTATCTCCCAGGCCAAGAAAATTGCCTGGCGGACAAACTCAGCAGGATCCTCCAGCCGCATGAGTGGCGCCTGGATCCCTTGGTAGTTCAGAAGCTCTTTCTAAAGTGGGGCCTCCCCACGATGGATCTCTTTGCCAGCCCTCTCAACCGGCAACTTCCTCGCTTCTGCTCTCGTCAGCCACATCCCCTTCGAGTTGCGGCAGACGCTTTTCTACTCTCATGGTCGGAGAGCCTTCTGTACGCTTTCCCTCCCATCCCGCTAGTCTCTCGGACTCTTTTCAAGGTTCTCCGAGACAAAGCCTTCATGATCCTGGTGGCCCCTCGCTGGCCCAGACAGCCGTGGTTTCCACTCCTGCTGCAATTAGCGGTAGAGGATCCATTCCCTCTGGGGTTACAACCGGATCTCCTCACTCAGGATCAGGGGTCTCTGCTACACCCCAACCTCAGATCTCTCAATCTAATGGCCTGGCTGCTGAGAGGGTAGTCCTTGCTCCCCTTCTTCTGCCGGCAGAGGTGGAAGAGGTCGTCCTAGCTTCTCGGCGACCTTCTACCCGCAAATGCTACGCCCTTAAATGGCGTCGCTTTTCCGTTTGGTGTACCGAACAGTCTCAGGATCCCTTCTCCTGCCCGGTGTCGGTGATCCTGCAGTACTTACTATACCTCTCTAATCTGGGACTTAAGTCCAACTCCGTCAAAGTTCACCTCAGTGCTCTTTCAGCACATCATGTGCCGGTGGACGGCAGACCTCTTTCCAGCGACCCTCTTGTAGCGAGGTTTCTCCGAGGTCTCCTTCTGCTTAAACCACCTCTGCGCCCGCCAGCGCCTGACTGGGATCTGAATGTGGTTTTACAGCGGATCACCTGTCCGCCTTTTGAACCTATGGCTACCTGTTCTCTCCGTTTTCTTTCTTGGAAAACATTGTTCTTGATAGCCCTCACTTCCGCTAGACGCGTAAGTGAATTGCAGGCCCTCGTGTCTGATCCCCCTTACACTCGGTTCTACAAAAATAGGGTAGTCCTACGGACTCACCCAAAATTTCTTCCAAAAGTGGTCTCCCCTTTTCACATCAATCAGGAGGTGGTACTTCCGACCTTCTTTCCCAGACCACACTCCAGCCGAGCTGAAACGGTCCTCCATACCCTGGACTGTAGAAGGGCATTGAACTTCTACCTTGACCGTACGCGGGAGCACCGTAAAGCTGCTCAGCTTTTTGTGTCTTTTGACCCCAATAAATTGGGGCTCCCGGTCTCCAAGTGTACTCTGTCCATCTGGGTTGCGGACTGTATCACTTGGGCTTATGGGGCAGCCGGACTCTCCTTGGAAGGTCGAGTCACGGCTCATTGCGTTCGGGCAAAGGCTACGTCAGTGGCTTACCTCCGCTCTGTTCCGCTGGCAGACATCTGCCGGGCCGCTACTTGGTCTTCGAGCCAGACTTTTGCGGTCCATTACTGTCTCGAGAGGGAGTCCCGCAGGGACAGTGCTTTCGGACAGGCAGTCCTCCGTAATCTCTTTGAGGTCTGAGCAACTCCTACCCTCCATCCCGGATGTGGGCTACCAGTGGGTAATAATTCAGCGAAGATTCCTTCCTTCTGTGCTGCTGAGCTAGAGGGAGCTCATTTTGTGCTTAGGGTCTCCGGTAGCCTTAAGCTTGGGAGTCCCATATGTGAGGACTGACTTCCTGCTTGGTCCTGGAGAAAGCGTAGTTACTCACCTGTAACAGGTGTTCTCCAGGAGCAGCAGGAATCAGTCCTCACAACCCTCCCTCCTCCCCTTGGAGTTGCAATCATCTGCTTTAGTTTTTTTGCAAATTTTTATGCTGTCTTTTTTAGCTATGTCATCTGACTGGCTAAGATGGCACCCTTGGGCGGGAAGGTGACCGCGCATGCGCGCTGCAATTCCCAAAGGCTTTCTTTGAAAGCTGGGGAAAATTGCTCCGCGAGGGCTCCGTCGGCGCCGACGTCACCCATATGCGAGGACTGATTCCTGCTGCTCCTGGAGAACACCTGTTACAGGTGAGTAACTACGCTTTATAACTTGGAGATAACTATTTTACAGGGAACATGGGCAATGGAGGTTTGGGTGGCTTTCCCAAGATCACAGGGAGCAGCTGTGGGGCTGGAGACTCTGGTCCTTCTGGCCCAAGGTTGCTGTCCTCTGGTGGGATTTGAACCCCTGACCTTCTGGCCTGAGGTAACTTGCCCCAACCACTGGGCCACTCCTCCCTCCCTCCCTCCCTCCACTGTTGCTTTCTTCTGCTTTCTTTGTGTCTTCTGCCTACTCTCCTTTGCTATCCATTTGTCCTTTTTTTGTCTTCTAGTTTTTTCTTTTCTCTCTACATCTGCTTCTGGATATTGATCTTTCCCCTTTTGCTCTTTCCTCCATTTCTTTCTTTATTCCTTTTTCATCCACTCTAATTTCACCCCCTCCATCCTCATTCCCCACTTAACCTCACAATACTCAGCTAATCATAGATTTTACTTCCTTCCCACACAAAATATTGGTTCCCCTCTCCATCCTCACTTCCCCAGCTTCTTTTTTTCTCCTGCTAGTCCCAGTCCCACCCCTTCCGGTCCTCCTCCAGCATCAGCTCCCTTCTAGTTCCAGCCCCTCCCATCATCAATTCCTTTCCAATTCCATTTGTTCATGCACCTGCATCAGCCGATTTCCAGTCCTAGCCCCCTAGTATCAGTCCTCATCCAGTCCCAGTCCCCCATCTGCCAGCATCAGCCCATTTCCATTCTAAACTCCCCAGTATCAGTCCTCCTCTAGTCCTTCCTAGCATCAGCTCCCTTCCAGTCCCCTGGCATTCACCAATTTTCCAGTCCTAACCCCCACAGTATCAGTTCCCTTCCTGTCCCAGTCCCCCATCCCCAGACCATTTCCAGTCCTATCCACCCAGTATCAGTCTTCCTCCAGTCCCTCCCAGCATCAGCTCCCTTCCAGTCCCCAGTATCAACCCATTTCCAGTTCTAACCCCCCAGTATCCATCCTCCTCCAGTCCCTCCCAGAATCAGTTCCCTTCTACTCCCAATCCCAGTCTCCCATCCCCAGCCAATTTCCAGTCCTAACCCCCCAGTATCAGTTCTCTTCCAGTCCCTCCCAGTATTCGCTCCCTTCCAGTTCCAGTCCCCCATCATCAGCTCATTTCCAGTCCTAGCCCCCAGCCCATCCTCTCCCACAGCCACACACCAAAAGGGGCCCCACACCTGATAGGCTTCAGAGGAGGGAGCCAGGGAGGCCCGAAGCCCTGGCTGACCTCTAAACAGCCACGGGAGTAAAGACCTGAATTTGCCTTCTTTCCCATGACCGAGTAGTGGGAGTTCAAACGGTGGCATATCCAAAACCTATCCATGCCAGAGAACAGCTATGAATAATGTTGTGGACAATTTTGGCCATATTTGTTCTCTATATGAAATGGGGAATACACATAGACATTCTGGACCTGCCTAGGGCCCATTAACCACACCTCTGAAACATCCCCTTGAAATTTCTACATAGTAACGATATCCACATGTAAATGTAGCCCTTTCTAAAATCAACATTTCATATGTGAATGTCATTTCCATAAGGAAATCACAAATAAGGCTTCTAAAGCAACAACCTTATTCTGTCTGTGTTCTATGGCAAAGACACAGCTCTCCTACTGTAAATACCCTTCACTTCAGGGCCTTTGAAAACAAGGAGGGGGAAAATACACAAAAGAAAAGCTCCAGTCTTTTTTAAATTCCCAGAGGTTTGAGAGGTATTGGAGAAGGGGTATAGAAAGTAAAACTGTTCTTCTCTGTTTAAACCTCTCACAAAAGAGGAGAAGGTGGCCAGGAAAATAAAAATAAAAAACAAATCAAAAAGGCACAAGTCAAGACATAGAGATCTACTAATTAGACATCCAGAAAATGTGTGTGTAAGGCGGATGGGGAACCAGTTATTGCAAGAGGGAAGGAGAGTGTAAGGAGGAGTGAAAACAAAAGCAAAAACAATGTCCCTTTGCAGCCTAGCAACATAAGAAAAGGAGGGCAAGGAGAAAGCACGCCAACCCCTTAACTAAAAAGAAACCCCTTGTGTATTTCCTTGTTCTTTTTTCTTGCTTCCCTTATTGTGGGCAGATGAGAAGGCATATTTTTTTTTCTTTATTGTAATATTTCCTATTGCTTACTGATTTATGTTATGTTATATTTCCTATATTGTTATTGCAAATGGTTTAGAAAAATAAAATTAAAAAAAAAAAGAAACCCCTTAACAAACAAAGTTAGTCTCCTGTCACAACCTATAGCTGGGCCTTACCTTCAGATGGAAGCTGGAGACTTTGCTGAAGAACTTCCCTATTTCCCAGGTAGGAGGCCCAGAAAAGTGGCTCCTCTGTGGAACATGAGAGAAAACAGGAAAAGTGAGATACCAAACCTGGTTTAAAAATAAAAGTATAGGGGAACAAAAAGAAAACCAAGAGGTGAGGGGAGTGAAGTTGAAAAATGGTTGCTAAAGTGCCAACTGGCTCTAGATTTTAGGGACACCCTGATCTAGTCCTGATTTTACCTTAGCAGCTGCATGGACTTGCTATCTGGATTTCCTTAGAGAAGTCAGCAAAGTAAAACCAGGACTGGGTCAGGGTGTCCCTAAAATCTGGAGCCAGTTGGCCACCCTAGGGTGTGGTTGCCAGAGGTGTAACTGCTACTGCAGATGGTGCTGCCACACCCTTATGATCAAACACAGTCAGGATGTTACTCAATAGCACAGGGGTTTTCAACCCAGTCCTCGGGGAACTCAAGGCCTGCCAGATTTTCAGGATGCCCAAAATGATTATGCATGAAAAAGATTTGCATGTTCTGCCTTCATTCTATGCAAATCTATCTTATGCAAATTCATTGTGGGAATCCTGAAAACCTGACTGGCCTAGGGTTCCCCGAGAACTGGGTTGAAAACCTATGCAATAGCAAGAAGTAGAATAAAAAGCAGTGCCCATCCTGACCCCTGAAAACTACTCAATATAATAGATACCTTATAAACATTAAGAGGCAAAATAAAAAGAGAAGCTAAGCTCTGCAAAAGAGATCTAGCCAGGACTGGATTTATACACAGGTCCCAGACAGGAAAAAGATGGCCTCCAAAAGGTAGATGCAGACATAGAGCAGGCTAAGTTAGCTTTCTAGCCAAGTGGAACCTACTGACACCTGCTGGCTGAAGATCAAAGGTTCATCAGGGCAAGATTTTTCTGGGAACTGAGCAACCTTCAGTTTAGTGGCAGAACCTCACACTCCAGGAGCATCAGGCTGTGCCTTAGTGGTCCAGTGCTACTGGGAAGAAAAAAAATAAACAACACTTTCTGAAATGTTGCTCTCTTCCCATGAATAATGCAGCTTGCAAGGTTTGACACAAACTGTGCTATTCACTTTGCATAATAATGAGCTGCTTTGCATGCATTGCAGGCTTCATAACTCATTATCTTTAACATGCATTGCAGTAACAAGTCCCACATTAAGCTGTGTTATTAGATAATAATGCACATTATTGCCAATTAAGGGCATTCATTGATCAATAATGTACATTATTGCTGTAACACAGCATAACAGATAGGTCCTATATGTGCCACTGCTGAGACCTATATATTGTAAATCAATCCATTTCTGATTGATTGTACTGTTGGTGTTTCACAGTAACAGATGGATATAAAATCGTTGCTGTATGGGTGATTGATCAGTAATTTTCAGTAATTTTCTCTACCTTTTAAAAGTTTATCTTCAAAATGCATTCCTTTTTCATTACTGAGTGATCTGCAGTAGAGAAAAAAATGGAACAGATATGGATCTGAATTTTCAATTAGCATTTCAAGTGGAAACATCCTTTTTACTTACTGAAGCATCATTTGGGGCATGCTGAAATGCTAAGGCATAAAATGGGTCTTTGAACCCAGTCTTTCTAGAAAATTGACATCCTTACATAATTACAGATTATTTATAAATGAAATAACTGTTATGCACAGGTCAGAAAAGATGCAGGCATGCACAAATACATACAGTTGTACATGCAAAAACCATAATTTCCGGCGTTATTTGGCGTTAAGGTAGGCAGACAGAACTACATTGCTACATTAGTATTAGTAAGGGCATTAATGGGCATCGACCATGCTGTTCAATGAAAGTGTCTAATGGGTTGATTGTCTGGAAATTAACTTGACTTACATCTGAAAGTTGCCAATGATTAGTTGATTATAGCTTGAATTTAGCATCTAGCATTTCAAAAGCAATACTAAAATAAATTGCACCGAATGAGTCTTCAATGTGCTGCCAGCTCTCTCATTAAGAATAAAAAGTTCTATTTACATGGCTGTGGGTTTTTTTCATGTGCTGGTAAACTTTATCTTTCCATTTTGCTTGGCTGATCAGTTGTGGTGCCTATAACATGCCCCAAAATATCATGAAAAGATACAAAACAGCATTGGTACGGAACACACCATTTCAATAAAACTCCTCTTTCCCCTTTAAATATAGAATAATTCTAAACAAGGATAAAACTAAAAAGGTAGAGAGTGCTTTAATTCACAGTGCCTAGTCTTCAAATTAATACAGGAAAAGATTAAATTGACAAACTAGGACAATTGTTTCCTTTTCGGACATTAATTTCAAACTAAGGAGTCTTGTGCTAAAGTTTTGCATATAACCTGTTAACAGACAAGGTTATGACGTGATAAGCTCAAAAACTCTCTGTTAATGTTTGAGGGCACTTTGAGGATGGCAGCCATGCAGTTACCACAAAATAATGGTCTTTACTGTGTGTTAATGGCACGATCGCTAACATCGTAGTTAGCTATACCTCTGGAGGCAGGGCTGGCCTGTTCACTAAGTGAGCCAAGTGGCCGCCTAGGGCAGCCAGCCCGGGTGGGTGGCAGCAGCAGCACACATGAGCACCAGCAGCAGCACACATAGGCGCCAGTAGAGGCACACATGGGCAGTCACGCCGCTCCCTCCAGCTGTTGCTGATTCCATTTGAGGGGGGGAGGCGGGCAATGGCAGTATTTCCAAAAGCGGCAGCAAAAAGCTGCTACTTTTGGAAATGCTGCCACTGCTGCCTCCCCCTCCTGAGATGGAACTGGTGGCAGCTGGGGGAAGCGGCGAGGCTGGGGTTTCTGCCTAGTGTGGCAGAAACCCTGGGGCCAGCCCTGTCTAGAGGTATAACTATTACACTGATTTTAGCTGTTATTGCATATTAACGAACACTGTGTTATCTACACACTGCACTCTCTATCCATTCCCTCCCCATTAAACCGTCCCAGCAGGAATCTTCACATTAATGTGCTGACTATTGTGTTAAACACCTAACAGTGAACATGCAACACTACGCTAAAAGTAATCAAATGTGAAACTGTATTTTGGGGAATGTTTACTGAATGTGCTAAAGGTTTGCCCTTTAGCGTGCATTGGTTCCAAAAATAACACGGGAGGTCTGGTGAACCTGTGCTTACTGCTGAGGGCATTCCAGGCATGGCCCCGTGCATTTAACCCAGGGAATTGCATCTCACGATGCTATATGTGCACCCACACTAACTGAAGTATTGACGATTCGCACATGCTAATGACGCTCGCAATAACCACAATGCGCAGTCAACACTCACTCTCTGCCCATCCCCACCCCATAGTACATTAAGCAGTTAGTGCGGGATTTGTACCATGGCCGCATTCTTAGCACATAGTAAAGTTTTCTGCTCTCCTTTGCTAACTCTTTAACATGGGCTGAAGCCCACGCTAATCATTAGCACTCTTTAGGAAACATTCCTCTTTACAATTAATTCATAAAGTAATGAATTAATTCAGTAATTCATAAAGAGGTATGTAAACTTTTATAAGTAAATAAATTAACTAATTTCAAGCCACAAAATTAGCTATAATAAACCATTTCCATGTATAAAATGCCGTTTTGCATGTGGAAATGACCTCTTATAAAATTAGGTTTCGCTTAAAAGTACACTTGGTGCAAAATTTATTTTTTAGTTCACACGTTTCCAGTAGTAGATCAAGGCAAGTTACAATCAGGTACTGTAGGTATTGTCCTATCCCCAGAGGGCTTACAGTCTAAGGTTGTACTTGCGGCAATGGGGGCGGAAGGTTATGTGCCTTGCTCAAGGCCAGAAGGAGATTCAGTGAGATTTGAACGCTGGTTTTTCTGGTCCCAGGATGCTGCCCACAACACTAGGCCACTTCTCCACTCCAGATGCTGTGTACTTGTAGAGTAGTCATGCTCAGGGGAGGATTTAGGGGGGAGCATGGTCAGAGTCACATTTTTCGCTCAGATTTTATAAATATACGCCTACCTCGGAGGCGCGGCCCCATTGAATTCATATCGGGCGGAAGCCGCTACCGCGGCTTTGTAAACAAGCCCCATAATATTCACACCGTCAATCTAAGCATGATTTCTTAAGGATTTGTGCTAATATATAAACACAAAGGCACATTTTAGAAAGGACATCCAAGTACAATCTGGGATGTCCATGCCAGAACCTCTAGAAAAAATGCAGGCACATCCAAGTTCACTCCAGATTTCGCAAATGTGGACTTGCCCGATTATGGTCATCTGCAGGCAGCCCACATAGACATCCCTGGCATATTATTAGAAACCGGGGATGGCTAAGAGACATGCTGCAGTGGTTCAAACACAAGACAAGTTTCCATATAAAATACAATATATCGTTGCTATTGCGATTTTATTGTAAACTGCTCTGCTGTTGATGTGAAGGGTGGTATATCAAGTTTTCAAAAACATAAATATCGATAGTACTGAGAATAGTGGAGTGCCAACTGCTGTACACCCTCCATATGTTTTAGGGCTCAAACGAGCACTTTTTTAATGTCCATGCCATGAACAGCTCTAAATTTGGGTGCAGTTGCAGACGTCCCCGAGGGTTCTGAAATTGATCAGGGATGTCTATGAACATAGTATTGCCCCAGATACACCAATGCCATACCTCTGCCTACTTAGACATCCCCACAGCGGAGATGTATTAAAAAGCCATTTGTAAAATGGCTACAGACACGTCTCCATGATTTGGATGTCCACATGCACGTTTTTGGACATCCAGATCATGTCTAAGACTTTTAAAATGACCTCCATAGGGAGGAAGTGACATCAGCACAGGAAATGGCAACCTAAGTCTTCATCTCCGCAGGAGGAAAGGGTGGATTAGCAGATTGCTACAGCAGTGCCATCAGTAAAATTGCATAAATAGTGAAAGTAGTGAAAGCAGTAGGAAAGCCATGGCGGTGAAAAAAAAAACATACCTGAAAGAAGGCTATCCCCACTCACAGATTCGAGAGCAAGATAAACAGTGGCAGACCACATGGTGGAGTGGAGAATGGTGCAAGCCAGAAATGAAATCCAGGCTTTGGATAGCTCAGAAAGTAGCGGCAATGTGAAAGATTGAAAGAGGAATGGAAGCGCAAGTTTAACCATGTGGCCACTGAGGTCCATGAGATGGTATCAGAATTGCACAGAGATCTAGCAGACCTCAGGACCTGAATGAAAGAGGAAGAGCAGAGGGGTGAGGCACAAGATGCTGAAGTAGAAGTACTTGCAGGATGTGTGAATAAAATGGAAGTGGCCTGCTCAGAAATACCGAGTGAACTTGAAAACTTGGAGAGTCGCATGTGCCGGTGCAGGGTGTGCCTTATGTGGCTATCATAGTGGTGGCCCAGAGCTTTTTTTTTTTTTGTATTTTTATTTCAACCACTAATCCAGACACAAATCCAAAAACAGAAGAAAAAAACAAACTTAGGCTTCCTGTACAGGCAAATCACGCAACACTAACAACTAGTGCACTGCAGTATTCTTATCTAGTAATAGAAGAATCCTCATATACCACATATTTTAATATGTTTAATCCCCCAAACTACCCTTCTTCCCTCCCCTCCCCTTTCTGCTCTCACTACAGCTTGCACTGGGACAACCTTTTCTATAGGAAACCCCCCGACAAGGGCAATTCTAAAGGGAGTTTCCCTAGCCGCTTCATCTAATTGAGAGGCCAAGAGAGACATTCAAGAGTTCTGACTTAGACATATTTACCTTAAAGCCCACCCTAGCCCCATAACTCTGTAATTCCGTTACCACAGGTCCAAGTGAGGTAGCGGGAAAGCCCAATATAAACATATTGAGCCAGATTCCAATCCAGATGTACGGACCCTTTGTGCGCCCGGCCTGATCCGGACACATAGAGGGAGTCGTGATTCTGATCCCACGGGGCACGTCTAGTCCCACGGGATCGGAATCGTGAACAGGCCAGTACGTGCAGGCCGGGACCGCAATTCAGCCAGGCCTGCACATACAGGCTGTGCCCAACTAAGCTATGGCTTCCGGCTGCCATGGCACCGTGGCTCCATTGTAAAGCCTCAATCCTCAGCTGCCGGCTTCTACATTGTTTTCCCCACAGCCTGACCCCAGATCTGTCCTCCCAAGGCCAGGGTCAGGTTGTGGGGAATGCTCTCCACCCCCTCCTGCTGCTGCCATGCCCCAGGCCACCATCCTGTGCCCGACTGGGGAACTTATTCCACCTCAGAGGTGGAATAAGTTCCTCATATAAGCCATCAGGCCTGGACGTACAGGGCCGACACTGGAATCGGCCCTGTAGGTCCGGGGCCGACAACTGCCCACCACCTGCCCTAATGCTGCCCTCGATCCGCCCCTTCCCCACCCCTGTCTAACTTCCCCATACAACGAGCTGGAAAGGAGGACGGGGCAGGAATGGGCAAGAATAGTGGGGATGGACGTCCCAATGGGGGCGTCCATCCCTGCTATTTGTGGCTCAGAATGACCCTGAATATCATCAGCAAACATCCTAAATTCCTCTCCCCCGCTTCAATCCCCCTTATTCTCCTATTAACCCTAATCCATGCTGCCAAGGGCTCCAAGCTTAAAACAAAAAGCAAGAAATATAATGGACAACCCTGATGTGTCCCCTACTCAAGGTAAACATCCTCCATTCACTCTAATCCTGCCCTGTGGTTCCTTAAGCTTGTACCCAACTAATGAATGAGGCCCAAACTCCATCCTACAGTGTACCCCAATTATAAAATGCCACTACACTTGATCAAATGCTTCTCAGCAACTACCAAGAATAACAAAGCTGGTATCTTATTACTTTGAGCCTACCATATTAGCCTTCAAATTTTCTTAACATTCTCCCCCACTAATCATGTACCCCGCTTGATCCTCCCCCACTAGATAGAACATATAGCTATTTAGCTGCATAGTAAGAATTTTAGCTAGCAACTTGCCGTCAGTGTTCAAAAATGAAATTGACTTATATGACCTGCACTGAGCAGGATCTTTTCCCTCCTTAGGTAAAACTGTAATGCCCGCTATCCTCATAGAATCAGGGAGATCCATACCTTCTAATACCTTGTTGAAACGTTCTGTCAAAGGGTTGGCCAGCTGTATGGCAAATGTTTTATAAAATAAGGTAGTAAGCCCATCTAACCCCAGAGCCTTCCCTGTTTTAAAGCTTTTAATAGCTTCTCCCCCATGATAGTTGTCTCCAATAATCTCTTTTGATCCTCCCATAATGTGGGTGTGTAGGTAGGGTGCACCCCTCCAAAAAGCTGTTTAATTTATTCTGTTCACCTCCCCCACCCTTCAGATTCAACTTAGCATAACAATCAATAAAACACTTTCTTATTTTATCCAGATGAACCATCCTCTCCCCCTTCTTACTCACAATCTGAAGGATATGGCACTGTTTGCTATGTGATTTCAGCTGTTCTGTCAACAGCTTTCTCGCCTTATTACTAAACTTACAACTGTCTAGTCATCTTCATTTCACTCTGAATCTGCTCTAACATGCAATCCCGCACCACTGCCTGGAGCCTCCCCAATGCCTCAGTCGGCTCCACTGATAGAGTTCACTGTTTTTGGATCGGCTATTGAGACCTTTATGGTCATTTTGGTATTTTTATTTTATTTTATGTAATCCATTGATTATCATCATATATTTGCCCCGACACAGGCACACAATGCTGAAACATGGCCGTGTCAGGCTTAATAAAATTTGTCGCTGCCAATTTTATCCACCCCCCCCTTTTATTTTGCGACTAACGTAAGGCCAGTTATGGAAGCTATAGTTTAAAAGCTGCAAGATTGGAGAGGTTTTCCACGTTTATTGCTAGGCTGCTTCCAGTTACTAAAAATGATAATTTTGCTAAGGTAGCTGTATGTACTCTAGATGTTGCCTTTGGTGCTTGAGAAAGCCGATTGTGATAAATGGGGGAGAGCGGTAAGCTAGTTATTGTGGAAGGACTGGAACCCAGAATGCATTTGAGAATTTTGCAGAGAGCAGTGGTGGATGGGGGGTTGAGGGTGCCTGATTTGCTCTTGTACAATGTGAACTGCCTGCTGCATTGTGTTTGAGGCTGCGTAAATTGGGAGTGGAGGCTGTAGATTTGACCATGGAGGCGCAACTAGTATTGTGCCAAAGTTGGGCATACACCCTGCACTCAGGAGCTCCTTGTCACTATATGGGGGCCTGTAAAGTTTACTGGTGCAGCCAGTTCAGTGGGCTTGGAGGTTGGTAAGGAAAAAGATGGGTCTCTCAGCTGGGGTCTCAGGATATTTTCCCTTGTGTGGGAATGCAGACTTTGTGCCTTGTATGGAGCGGCCCCTGTTCAGTTCCTGGGAACATAAAAGGTTCTTGTGGATAGGGCAGTTCAGAAGGGGAATGGCAGACAGATCCAGATTTCTGACTCCCTGAGAGGAGAATAGAAGTTGGGGGCCAAAGAATTTTATGACTATCTCCAAGTTAGGCATTACTTGCAGCAGCAGCTGGGGCAGCATCTTCAGGTCTTCCGGGATATCATTTTTGATCTGATTATTTTCAAGTGGTCCTTAAAGAATACGAGTATTCTGTTTTTACAGACAGCTCCATGAGGAGTTGACCAGGGGAATGATTTCCATCGTAGTCCAGAAATGGGTGCAGGATGTTAATGTGGAGTTGGATGTGCATGAGTTTCAGGAGTATGTATGGGTTGAATGAAGTGGTAGAGAGTTATGCATGACATGAGACTAACTTTAAATTCTTGCATATATAGAAAGCAATGAGTAGAACTAAATGGCCAATTTTCTCAGTGGAGAAAGGTGAATAGTGGAGTACCCTAGGGATCTGTGCTGGGACTGCTGCTTGTTAACATATTCATAAATGACTTGGAAATGGGAATAATTAGTGAGGTGATCAAATCTGCAGATGACACAAAATTATTCAAAGTTGTTAAAACACGAGGATTGTAAAAAATTGCAAGAGGACCTTGATAAATTGGAAGACTGGACGCCCAAATGGCAGATGAAATTTAATGAGGACAAGTGCAAAGTTATGCACCTAGGAAAGAACAGCCCAAACTATGCAAGTTTCTACATCCAGGAAAAGGATTTAGGTGTCATCATGAATAACGCCAGAAGTTAACACCGACTCAATAGCATGTAACAACAACATGGATAACACATTGAAACTCTCTGCCCAAAGATATAGCAGAATTAGAAAAGGTTCAATACATAGAAGAGCCACCAAAATGGTAAAGGGGATAGAAGGATACCCCTATGAGGAAAGGGTTAAAAGGTTAGGGCTCTTCAACAAGGAAAAGAGATGATTGAGGGGAGATATGATAGAAGTCTATAAATTAACGAATGGAGTGGAACGAGGAAACTTAGATCAGTTGATTACTCCATCAAAAAGTAGAAAGACTAGGGGACATGCAATGAAGTTGCATTGTAATGCATTTAAGACTAATAAGAGAAAATATGTTTTCACTCAAGGCATAATCTAACTCTGGAATTCATTACTGCAGAGTGTAGTAAAAGCTGTTAGTGTAGTTGGGTTTAAAAAAGGTTTGGACAAGTTCCTAGAGGGATGGTCCATCAACCATTATTAAAGAGGACCAGGGAAATCCACTGCTTATCCCGAGACAAGCATTGTGGAACCTGTGCACCTTTTTGGGAACCTGCTAGGTACTTGTGACCTGGATTTGCCACTATTGGAAACAGGATTCTGGGCTTGATGATCCTTGCTCTTACCCATTATGTAGGGGTGACTGAAGTGGTGCCGTCTTAAGTTTTTAAGTGATATGGGGACTTATGTACACTGGATTATTGGTATGAACATGAGTTGGGTGTGTGAGCAGAGATTCTGTTTATAAGAAAAGTGGGCCCAATATTGATTTGTGATGGCTGTGCGCCTCTAAGATGCATAGCCATCGCCACTGAACTTTAACCCTGGATATTTAATTCAGGACCGTATCCGACCACTGGCATTGAATATTTGGATTTGCCGCACAGCCGCACACATTGCAGAAGCTAAACGTGCAGTGGCGATATTCAGCCACTACCCAGTAAGCTTCGGCGGCAAGAATTAGGAAAGCTTTTGCTGTGCCTAACTTTCGCCACTGAGGGTTAACCAGCAGCAGCTAAATATCGTCTTTGCACAGTTTTCCCAAAGGAATGCCCCCAGAACACCCCCGACATGCCCCCCAATGCTAAACAGTTAGCATCGGGGCATATAGCAGCATTACTCTGGGATATTCAGTGGCACTATGTTAGTGTCGCTGAATATTCCGCTTAGGAGCATTTGCGTGGTTTACAGCTCTGTAAACCATGTAAATGCCTTTGAATATCGGGCCCAGTGTGTTTAGCAGCAAAGTGTTGTTTAATGTTGCATTGGATTGATGCTCAGCCTCCAAGTTTGAAGGTGAGGTGAGTGCAGATGTATAATCTCCAGCATATGGAGCTGTTGATTTCAATGATGTCTGGTCTGAAGAGACAGCAGGCCTTCTTGCAGATCTGGCATCCTTTTCTGATGACTTTGATATCAAGAAGGCGTAGTGAGCTCTTAAATTCTTTGCATGTCTATTTGAGGGAGGGATTGGGAGGGAAGTTGTGTTCTTTTTTAGTTAAAGTTTGGAGCACTGGTGTTTTCCATGATTGTAGATGCTTTTGCTGTATATTATTAGAGAGCAATGCGGAATGTTAGTATTATTAATATAAGTCAAAACCAATAAGAAATGATCCCCATAGGCACCTGTGTGTCTTTATAAAATAAGAATCTTTCCATTTCCAAACTTCAGAACCATGTTTTAAAATTACCCTCTACAAATTCAACACAGCTTAGTAAATAGGCTCCAAAGTCTTTTTGTTGACTCAAATAAGTTCCATGCATTCTCATATTCTTCGATTAAACAGGCACAATATGAACAACAAGGGGATAATTTTATGAAGTCATTTTAGCACATATAGAAATATACATGCATAAAATGGCCCTTACAAAATTACCTAAGGCACACAAATATGCATGGTGATGTGCACTTTCATGGTAGACATTGCCGAGGATGTGGCCTGGGTGGATCATAAGCAGAAGTGTGAAATATGCACGTTGATTATAAAATAAGCTCATCTTTATGCATACTCATATAATCAACTTCGGGATATTTACACCTGCTCCAAAGCAGGCATAAATGTCCGCAACCTAAAAGTAGCTATGATTGCTGCTGGGATTTATGCTAGTATTTTATAAAGGCACATACGATTGCTGCTGTTTTACCTGCTATGCTTTGTTCTGTTCTGTCTGCTGTCACTGACCTGCACCCCTGTGATCCACTTCTACTCTGTTGTTTCAGGTACTGCCTTGCTGCCCACACCTAGTGCCGCCTACCCGGAAGTGATGCGACCGCTTGACGACCGAGTTTCCTCTGTGCCATTATCCTACATAAAGCTGCTACCTGCAGTGTTTGTCTGCTGTTGTTGTTTTACCTGCTGTGCTTTGTTCTGCTCTGTCTGCTGTCACTGACCTGCACCCCTGTGATCCACTTCTACTGAGTTGTTTCAGGTGTTGCCTTGCTGCCCTCACATAGTCCCGCCTACTCGGAAGTGATTCGGCCGCTTGACGACTGAGTTTCCTCAGTGCCATTACCCTACACAAAGCTACTATCTGCTGCGGAGTCACCCCAATGGGCGAGTTCATTGGGGTGACCCTGGGGGGTGGCCTGGGATTCCTCGCCTCCTTCCATTCCTCTGGCCTGTTGTGCCGTTTCTGTTATCTGGTTGACTCTTCGCAGACTGTCCCAGGTTAGGATCTCCTTGGTCCTCCTGGTTCTGTCCTGGTTACTGTTTGCCTCGTTCTCATTGTCCCTGCCTATGGCTTCTATACCAGTGCATTGGGTTGGCGTCCTGGCCCTTTGATACCTCCCGCTCCCCCTTACCTGTCTCAGGCACCTGTCAATCTGCTCCCCTGTCTCCCCTTCCTGCCTGGGTTAGCACCTCCTCCTCGTGGTCCTTGAGCCCTTTCGGCTCTCCCCTCCCTTGTCCTGTCCCTGGCTTTTCTCAACTGCTGCTCAGTGCAGTCTAAGACCTTACTTGTCCATGAACTAACCCTTGATCTCTCTCTGGATATTTTTTTCTTAACCGAAACTTGGCTCTGGGCCGGGGAGGCTCCTCACATGGTGCTTTCCTCCTGGTTACTCTGCCTCCTTCACCCCTTGGATAGGGCGTGCAGGTGATGGGGTCTCGACTCTGTATCGCTCCTCTCTCAGTCTCCAGCCCGTTCCCTCCCCAACATTGCATTACCAGGAGGCTCTCCTTCTCTGCCTGGTCTCTACTCCCCCACTATACCTTCTTCCGGTCTATGTTCCTCCCTCTCTTCCTACTCAAGGATGTGACAATCTTCTGCTGACTGTCTCAGAGGTTGCCCTAGCCTATTCACATTTTCTTCTTCTTGGGGACTTTAATCTCAACCTTGTACCTCCCCTTTGCTCCCACGATAAGGCCTTCTGCTCACTCTTGGATGACTTTTCTCTCCTCCAGCATGTCCCTTTTCCTACTCACTCTGCTGGCCATACCCTGGATCTCCTTATTTCCCCTGCCTCCTCCCCTCTAGTTTTCTCAGTCTTGTCACCTCATGTGTTGCCTTGGTCGGACCACTTCTGTGTCTTCTTTTCACTACAGTTGCCTCCACCTCCTGGTCTTCCGTCTTCTCCCTCGCAGCCCCTTCACTGTTGGAGGCGCATCACTCCAGGTAGCCTGCAGAATTTCCCTTCTGGCGATCAGCTCCTTCCCCCTGATTTTTCTTCCCTCTCTCCTGACTCTCAGGCCCACACCTGGGACTCTGTCCTTTCTAATGCCTTTGACCTTCTGGCTCCTCCTCTTCCTATCCCATCTGCTTCCCCTCCCACTCGCTATCCTTGGTTCACCCCAGGGCTCCGTGTCCAGCACTCCCAACTGCGTCATGCACTGTGTCTCTGGCGTAACCATCCCTCTCCTGATACCTTATCCGCTTACTGCCAGTGACATAGGGAATATTGGAAGTTACTATGGTCTGTTGTTGTTAAGTGCCGTCGAGTTGGAGTCGACTCATGGCGACTCTCTGGATTGCTATCCTAAAATGTGTTCGATCTTCAGTCAGGCGGCTCATTGTTGACAGATTGGTACCCGTAGCTGCTGTTATTGTATCGATCCATCTCATTGCTGGCCTTCCTCTTTTGCGTTGACCTTCTATCTTGCCAAGCATGATTTCTTTCTCTAATAATCTCTCTCTTTGCATGATGTTTCCAAAGTATGAAAGTCAAAATCTTGTCATCTGAGCTTCTAAAGAAAGCTTAGGTTTGATCTCCTCTAGTACCGACTGGTTTGTTCTTCGGGCAGTCCATGGTATACACAGTATTCACCGCCAGCACCATAATTCAAAGGCATCAATTTTCTTCCTGTCTATCTTTTTCACTGTCCAGCTTTCACATCCATATGATGTTATTGAAATTACCATGGCTTGAACAAGTCAAATCTTTGTATGGAGAGAGACATCTCTGCTCTTGAGCATCTTATCTAGGTCTTTCATAGCCATTCTGCCAAGAGCAATGTGTCATCTGATTTCTTGACTGGTTGTTGATTCTTTATTGATAGTTGATCCAAGTAGGTTAAAGTTGTTCACGATTTCAATGTCTTCTCCTTCAACGATGAACCTGTTGATTATACCAGTTGTCATGATCTTTGTCTTCTTTACATTAAGGTGCAGGCCCATTTTGAGACTATGTTCTTTGATTGTGAGAAGCAAATGTTTCAGATCATCTTCACTTTCAGCCAGTAATGTAGTATCATCAGCATAGCGAAGGTTGTTGATGAGTCTTCCACCAATCTTCACACCTCTGTTGTATTCATACAATCCTGCTTCTCTGATGATTTGTTCTGCATATAAATTAAACAGGTAGGGGGAAAGTATGCAGCCTTGTCTTACACCTTTGCTTATTTTACACCATTCTGCTTCTCCTTGTTCCATTCGAACTGTTGCTTCTTGATCAATGTACAGATTGTGCAAGAGTACGATCAGGTGTTCTGGTATACCCATGTTTCTTAATGTGGTCCAGAGTTTCTCATGGTTTACACAGTCAAAAGCCTTGCTATAGTCGATAAAGCACAAATAGATATCCTTTTGGTATTCTTTAGTCTTTTCAAGGATCCATCTCACATCTGCAATGATGTCTCTCGTTCCTCACCCTTTCCTGAACCCTACTTGCACTTCAGGTAGTTCTTGTTTCAGGTATGGTTGTAGTGTCTTTTGAATAATCTTCAGCAGAATCTTGCTGGCCTGTGGGATCAGAGCGATTGTACGATAATCTCCACAGTCAATTGGATCACCTTTCTTTAGTATTGGTATAAACACAGATCTTTTCTAGTCACTTGGCCATGATGTTGTCTTCCATATTTCTTGGCAGAGCCTTGTAAGTACGGTGACAGCTGCATCAGATTGCTGTAACACGTCTATGGGAATTCTATCAATGCCTGGTGCTTTGTTCTTTGATAAGGCTTTCAATGCTGCTTCAACTTCTTCCTTCATCACCAATGGTTTCCGATCATAAGGTACAGGCTGTTGGTCCACTTGATCTTTATCATATAAAAACTCTGTATATTCCTTCCACCTTTTCTTGATCTTCTCAACATTATTCAACATAGAACCTTGAGCATCTTGTAACATTCCAATTCTAGGCTGGAACTTTTTCTTTAACTCTCGTAGCTTTAGGAAAGCCGATCTTGTTCTTCCTCTAATAGTTTCTGCTTCTATTTCCTTGCATGCATCGTTGTAGTACTTTTCCTTGTTCTGTCTTGCTGCACGTTGGAAATCTCTGTTGAGTTCTGTGATTGTCTTTCTTTCTCCTCTGGCTTTGTCTTCTCTGTGTTTCTGGGCAATTTTCAGAGTTTCTTCCGTCATCTATTTTGACCGTTTTTTCTTTTTCACCTTTTGTAGAGACTTCTCGCTTTCTTCCAACACAACCTTCTTGATGTCATTCCATAACTCTTCTGGAGCTCTGTCATTTGTATCTAAAGCAGAAAATCGATTTTGCAGGCAGTCTTTAAATTCCAATGGTATATTCTCAAGGTCATATTTTGCTGCATTCATGAGTGGTTTGCTCTTTTTCAACTTTAGCTTGAGTTTGCATACTAGTAGTTGATGATCTGTACCACAGTCAGCTCAAGGTTTTGTCTTTGTTGATGTTATAGAGCTTTTCCATCGTTGACTTCCACAGATGTAGTCAATTTGATTTTTATACAATCCATTGGGTGAAGTCAATGTGTACAGTCGCCGCTTGTGTTGCTGGAAGAAGGTGTTTGAAATTAATACATCGTTGGTCTTGCAGAATTCTATGAGTCTTTCTCCAGCTTCATTTCTGTTGCCAAGTCCATATTTTCCAACTACTTTGCCTTCTTCTTTGTTGCCAACTTTTGCGTTCCAGTCACCCATGACTATCAGAATATCCTGTTTGCATGTTCTGTCAATTTCAGCTTGTACTTGTTCATAGAACACTTCAATTTCATTCTCCTCTGCAGCTGTTGTTGGGGCATATACTTGAATTATAGTTGTGTTGATAGGCATTCCTCATAGACGAATTGAGATTAAGCGTTCGCTGACTACATTGTATTTCATTACAGTTCTTGCAAGTTTCTTCTTTATTATAAATGCAACACCATTTCTTCTTTGTCTTTCATTTCCAGCATACTAGACCATGTGATCATCTGATGCAAAGTGCCCGATGTCAGTCCATTTCAGTTCGCTGACACCCAACAGATCAAGTTGTACACGTTCCATTTAATTCTTGACCACCTCCAACTTCCCTTGGTTCATGCTTCGTATGTTCCATGTTCCAATGTGTAAGACATTTTTACAGCTTCTGACTCTCATTTCATGCACAGCTACATCAGCAGTCAGACATCCCGAGGGCTTTGATCCAACCACATCATAAATGCTGGCTTTACTCTGAAAATTCTTCAGCTCTTCCCCAGTAGTTAGTTGAGTGCCTGGGGGTCTCATCTTCCAGCACTATAGCACAATTTATTTTGTTGTAACTATCCATTGGGTTTTCATTGCAAGATACAGATGTTGATTGCCGGGCCGTTCTTCCGTGCAGTTTAAGTTTGGTGTTGTTGCCGTTGTCACAGAAATGTGATCCTCCGTTGTCAACACTATCCCATTCTGCTGCTGCCCAGATGTGTGGTTTGTCTTGGTCTGGTACCTCAGCTGATACCTGTCCATCTTGGGAGACCCTGCCAGTATTTAAACTACCGATAGTTTAGCTGTCAGCATCACTGATGCACACAAGCCCTCACAGCATGACAAGCTGCAAACCAAGTGAGGTCTACGTAGAGGGAATATTATACTAATCTTATCCACAACTCCTCTAACTCCACTGGCCAGCTGTATTCCATTCTTTGCTCTCTCTCTTCCCTTACTACCACACGTCCAATGCCTGCCCGCCCCCCCCCCCCCCGCCTGGACCCTGCTGACTTGGCCAATTTCTTTTTTTCTGATAAGGTTCTCTCCCTCTGAATCTCCTTTACCTCTTGTCCTCTCCCCCTTTCTCCCCACTCTCGTCTCCCACCCTCCTGTCCCCCTACTTGTCCCTCCTTCCTACCAATGCCTGTTCCTCCTTTGAGCCTGTAACAGTGCCCGAACATTTGGGCATCATTTCTTCTGCCCACAAGACCTAGTGCTCTCTAGACCCTATCCCCTCCAAATGGCTACTAGAACCCTCCCTATGTCTCCTTCCCTCAGTTCTTACTATGCTGAATTCCTCTTTGCTCACTGGCTGTTTTCCCTCTTCCTGAATGCATGCTCTGGTTTGTCCCCTCCTTAAGAAGCCTTCTCTTGATCCTACTGTTCTCTCTAGCTGCTGTCCGTTCTCAAATCTTCCATTCCTTTCTAAAATCCTTGAACACTTCATCTTTACTCAACTCTCTGCCCACCTTGTGTCTACTAATGCACTTCACCCCCGTCAATCCGGCTTCAACCCTGAGCACAGCACTGAAACTATCCTCCTTTCTCTACTTAACGAGTTGCATGTTGCACACAACCGGGGCAATATTACTCTTCTTGTTTCTCTGGATCTTTCTGCAGCATTCAACCTTGTTGACTATTGTACTCTCCTTTGCTGTCTTGCTGACTATGGGGGTCTCTGGTGTTCCTTGGCTCTGGTTTCACTCTTCTCTTGGCTCACACCTTTTCCATCGTTTTCCCTTCTTTCACTTCACCCCCTATGCCTCTTTTCTGTGGTGTCCCTCAGGGCTCTGTCTTGTCTCCACTCCTCTTCAACATGATCCTGGCCCCTCTTGCCCTTCTTGTACAGCAGGCTGGTATTTCTGCATATTATTATGCGGATGATATCATCCTCCTCTACTGTACCACTCTGACTGCTCCTGATATTACACCCCTCAATACCTGTCTGTCCTCTATCTCTGAATGGATGTCTGCAAACATTTTTCAGTTTAATCCCCTCAAGTCCACTGCCACTTGGGTTACTTTTTGGATCCTCATCTCCGTCTCTGGCCCCCTCACTTGCCTCAAACACCATTCCCTTGGTGTCCTCGTTCCATTCCCTTGGTCTTGTTCTTGACTCTTCTCTCTCCTTCTCAGATCATATTTCTTCTGTCTCTTGTCGTGCCTTCTTTTGCCTTCATCAGTTGCGCGCGGTTCATCCCTTCCTCACATCATCCTCCTTAACCACTCTCCTTTTGTTTCTTGTTGTTTCCCATATTAATTATTGTAATGTCTCCCTTGCTGGTCTTCCCCTTTCCCAACTCCATCATCTGCAGCTCCTTCAGAACACTGCCCCCCACATTCTCACCACCTTCTCCCATTATGAGCATGTCACCCCTCCCCCCCTTTCCTGGTTTTTCTGCATTAGTTACCAGTTTGCTTCAGGGTGCAATATAAAATTCTCATCCTCACACACCGTATTATTCACTCCTCCTCACCTCAGTACTTGGCTGATCTCCTACATTTCCATGTCCCCCTCGTTTGCTCCACTCTGTCCATAATTACCGGCTGGTGCTTCCCCCTCCCTCACAGGCACACCTTTAGCACACTCTTTTCTCTGCTTTTTTCTTCCTGTCCCTCTACCCCTGGAACTCTCTTCCCCTAGACCTTCGGTCTGAGTCCTCATTCCCCCGCTTCAAGACTGCCTTGAAAACCCACCTGTTTCAGTGTGCTTTCAGTCTCCCTCTCCCCCCTCCCTAGAGTTACCTGCTCCTTCTCTTCTCTCTTGCTCTGCTGTCCACCCTTTCTGTCTTGTCAATTATTGGCATACAAATTAGAGATGTGCATTTTGGAATTGCCTTTTTCAAGTCTATTTCATGAAGGCAAATTGACCTGGCTCAAAAAACACAAAATATTTTGATTAGTAAGAAATCAGACATTTACAAGGAAACAGAAGTTTAAAAGAAGCACCCAGGTCCAAGACTCTATTCCTTAGGGTCAAGAACTCCCTGCACTTCTTATGTATATCTCGTGAGACATCTGGAAAAACATAAATTTTTGAGCCAAAGAATAAAGCAGACATATTATGGAAAAATAAACATAAGATGGAGTTCCTATTTGACTCAAAAGCAAAACATGCTACTAAGGTAGTCCGTTCTGTGATGACCTCTAAGGATGACTCCAAGAAAGCAGTTACATTTCCAGCTACCGATGTGTGGGATGATCCAAAAGCTCCTTCCCTACCTTGTCTCCCGATGTTAAGGGACAAGTACTGGGCCCAGACACCAGGGGACTTCATCTGCCGATATCTTCAAAACTTCAGTCAGATATTTCTGCAACATATCCGTAGAAGAAATAAGAGGACATTTAGGGAAATTGAGAAACCTTAAATTGTTCTTTCAAACCCGATTCTCCAGGAACAGTACCTTCCTATTCAAGGTCTCCCTTTCCCTTATCTGTGCTGTACTCACAGCCTAAAGAGACTCCAAGGCAGCCTCTACCTTCTCCATCCATGTAGCATGTTGTGCAGGCTAGAATTGTGCTGCCCCATCTTAGTCTGGACACTCTCCAACTGACCATTCAAGTTGCAAGCATATCCTGCCCGAATAGACTCCATAGCCTTGTTTGCATCCCATAATGCATCAAGCGTTACCACAGCCGGTCTCTCAGCCACCGCCAGATGCTGACCCACCTCTGGAGAAACTTCAGGAGACTGCAGCACGACCTCTGAGGGGTGCTCCATCATCAAGGAAGCACTCCGAGAAACACCATCGGAACTTTCCTGCCCTCTCTCTGCTTTCACCAGTTGCTGTGCTGGCGGGGCTGTTCTCAATTCAGGGCTCAAAGAAACCCTGCTACAGCTAGCATCAGATGTCAATACAGCCGGACAGGCCAAAGAACTCTGTGACATAGGACCGGGCGTCAAAAACAGTAGGAGAGACTGCACTAGCGGCTTCAGCATGGAGATGGTCCCAACTGCCAAAGTCTTCCTCTTCATTTTGCAAGGTATGGCACCATCGTGCTTTTCCTCTCCACCAGCTCACCCATGCCACAGCTCATACCACCATCTTGCCCCTTTTCAAATGTCAGTACTTTTGTCATTTATGTATGTAAGCAAGCACCTAGGCAGTTACCCTATTCATATTTACATGTATAAGTTGGTTGTGCACCAGAAAAATTGCTGCTGCCAGTTTCTCCTATATGTTAGGCAGACACTCCTTCACGCAGCCAACATGAAATGCTGAGAGTGTCAGAGAATACTGCTTGAGTGAAAATGGAGATTTGTTTTGCATATATATATAAAATTGGGATTACTTTTTGGATGCACAAGAAATATTGGCATGGAAGGATTTTTATGACCAGTGATGTGATATGAGGATCGATGCTAAGCTATTGATACAGCTGTTTTAGCACTGAAGTAGTTCTTTTTCAATCTGTAATATGTTGAGCTGTACATTCATTAAATATTCAGAGGATATTTTTATCTAAGTGGTTTTATAACCCTTTCCAGAGAAGAATCATTAAAAAGAGCAGTAGCTAAATACTGCAGAAAATAGGACAAACATAAGTAGAGCACTGCAACAAGATGGTATCAGTTACTACACCTAAAATATTAAACATTGAAAAAAGTCAATACCACCAACATCTTCAAGGTCAAAAGAAATGTTTATTTGTTTTTACCTTTGTCACCTGCCAACCTTTGTGTGTAGCTGTCTCTCATCATCTCTCAGCCCTAGCCTCTACCTTTGTTTCCCTTCCCCAAGCCCTTCTCTCTAGGGCAGAGGTTACCCAATTGCTCAGAACTACAAGGAGCTGGTAAATGGACACAAAAATAATGTCTAAAGCTTTACCATTAAACCTGATCACTTCTCAGCTATAGTACAAACAGCATCAGAGAACCTTAGAGTAATGGAAGTTGTTAATATCTTACTATTAATTTATCTCTGCCTGACAATATATACTTGCACATGCACAGCAAACACACACAACCATTTTCCCTACACATGGAAACCCACATATTCATATGCACTATATATGGTACACACATATGTGATATACAATACACAATACCCCACCAGCACTAACAATGTATTGCAACCCGGCCTAGTATCAACCACCAAACACCGTAATAAGCCATGCAACCTCCACAACCCAAGGCCAATGGAAACTCACCTGATAATAACCAAAATAAAACCAAACATAAACCCACAAACTAACAATAAGCCATAAACCCCCCACACTTGTATACTAATAAATGTCAGATCAATAAGGAATAAACTACACGTTATACATGACGTCATCACAGTTGAAAAACTGGACATTCTATGCATCACAGAAATGTGGATCACAGACACTGACTCAATTCTTCTCAACCAATTGAACAAACCTGGTTACAAGATATTCAACTGTCCACGGACCAGTAGAAGAGGAGGGGGAGTCCTAATTATTTCAAAAGACTCCTTAAACCTAACCAACACCTCGCAAAACCCAGTCATTGGACTTGATATACTCAAACTGGAAAGCAAAACACTAATAATATGTCTCATCTATAAACCCCCCACATCACAGCATGAAACGCTAGCTGCTGCACTAGAGAAGATATCTACAGCAACAATCAAAAAATACCAAATTATACTAGGAGACTTCAACCTTGCGTCAACCTCACGCACACATGCAAGCACTTTCCTGGAAGCTATGGACCAACTAGGATACAAAATAACAATACAAGATGCCACTCATAACAAAGGAAATATACTGGACCTTGTATTTATACCCAAGAAGGACCGCCAGGACGGAGGCATAGAACCTGCACCACAAATAACACAAGTACCATAGACCGACCACAATCTGATAAAATTTACCTTATACCTACCTATGAAACCTGACAGTTCACAAATGGGAACAAAGACTCAACTTGGAAGGAAATTCCAGAAATTCAACAAAGAAGCCCTAATAAGCTCCATCACGAATCACGTAAACACTGACAACACAGACCTGGAAACCCTGATAAACCAATGGAACGAAGGGATTGAAGCAATCTCAGATCTAAAGACGAAAGCACCAAGCAATGCAAACACCAAAACAAGAACCAAAACGGATCCCTGGTACACAACAACTTTTAATAAAATGAAGAAAGACCTAAGGAAACTAGAAAAAGATGGAGAAAAATTAAGACCCCCGAACGCAAAGCAGAATACTTAACATTCCTCTCAAAATACAAAGACGAAATCAACCTTGCAAAGAAAAACCATCACACCAACCTACTCAACAAGGCTCTGAACAGACCATGAGAATTGTTCGAACTTTTTAAATCCCTTACCAAAACCGCACAGGATGATAACTTCAACAATGCTATAAAAGCTCAAACATTAGCTGACCACTATGCCAGCAAACCTAACCTACTAACAGTGGGACACCCCACCCAAATTCAGACCACAAACTTCACCCCACAGCATGTCACAACAACGGACAGCAATGAGGAGTGGAACGCCTTCTACACCATAGAGGCCAGACAAATAATACACATAATCACAAGCCTAAACACCACAACCTCCCCATTAGATCCCTGCCCAGCAGCCTGGTTCAAGGCAACAAAACAAGAAATTGCCCAATACGTTACACACATAGTAAACCAATCACTGCAGCAAGGAATCATGCCAACGGAGCTCAAAAAATCCCTCATAAGACCTATACTAAAAAACAAAACGCTCAAGAAGGACGACCCATCTCCATACCGGCCAATCTCAAGTATATCATTCCTAGCCAAAACTATTGAAAAGGCAGTCCAGCAGCAACTACAAGATCACATTGACGCCAGAAATGCACTCGATGACCAACAATATGGATTGCATCAATATCATGGGGTGGAAACCCTCCTACTCGTGCTCCTTGATAAACTATACAAAGGCCTTGAAGACAAAAAGAAAATGTTCATTTTAATATTCATAGATATAACTGCTGCATTCGATACAGTAAATCATGGGACCCTCATCAACAGATTGGAGTCCATAGGAATAAAAGGGACCCCCCTAAAGTGGTTCACATCCTACATAATCAACAGAATGCAGCAGGTCCAATTCAATCAAGAAAAAGTGAAGGCATTCCCACAAACTCAGGGAATACCTCAAGGCTCAGCATTGTCCTCCCTACTGTTCAACCTATACATAAAACCTGTCTGCACGATCTATCAGAAACACAAGGTTAAATAACACATTTATGCAGACGACATAATGCTATATACTCAACTGGACATGACCAATCCGAACTATAACCATCCAGAGGAATGCCTTAATGAAATGCAATAATACGAAATAACTAATACTCTATATAAATGTACTCAAAAACAAAAATAGAACAAAACTAAAAAAAATCATGAGCTCAAACATGTACATGTATGTATGTGAATGTATTAATGTTGGAAGTTTAGCCGTGAGGAAA
The DNA here is from genome assembly GCA_033557465.1 of Ichthyophis bannanicus. Classification (NCBI taxonomy): domain Eukaryota; kingdom Metazoa; phylum Chordata; class Amphibia; order Gymnophiona; family Ichthyophiidae; genus Ichthyophis; species Ichthyophis bannanicus. The sequence goes on along the minus strand of CM066034.1, from coordinate 619,037,926 downwards.
CAAAACTACCTCTCTTGGCAACACTTCCGTTTTACTCAATTTTAATGAGCCCCCACCGGAGCTTTAAAACGTAGGTAAAAAACACCATGTAATAGTGAGACCTGTGAGGACGACGGCAGGGTCCTGGAGGACGAGGCTAACCGGGTGATCGGCCCGGAGCCGGGGCCCTGCCGCGTCAGTCTGATGGGGGGGGGGGTAAGGGCCGAGCAGGCGTGCGGCGCTTGGCAATGACGTTCACGTCATTTGAATTCATTGGCTCCGCGGTCCTGGAGGAGCGGAGCCAATGAGATGTGTCCGGGGCCAAGCCGAGGAATTAAAAGGGGGGGGGGGGGTTGGCAGTTCCTCCTTTCTGGACGGCAGGCGAGCGGTGGACCGGATAGCGAGAATTGCTGCAGGGTTGAGCTTCTTTAGCACGTGGTGTGCGGCGGCGGCGGGCAATTCAGACGGTCCTGTGGTGCTCTGCTAAGGACGGGGCGGCCGGTGAGTGGCAGTCCTGTGCGGGTTGGAGTCCGTGGCGTTGAGCGGCGGCGGAGAGCGGCTGCCTGATTAGTCGTTAGCCTGTTTACCTCGGGCCTGGTGAGTGCGCTTGTTCATACCTGAAATACTTTTGATTGCGGGGATACAAGGTCCTGCCCTCCGGATTGCGCTGGTCCCAGCCTACGGCCTCCTTCTTTCTACTTCTTCCCCTGGCAGGGCTCCCGTTCTCCAAACGGGTTAATTCTGGTGTGTGCTGGATAATACTGCTATTCCATAAATAAAGGTTGTTCTTCAATAAAAAAAAAATAAATAAAATAAACTGCAGAGGACAGTAGGGGGGGGGTTGCAGTGTGCCTATTTTATTGGGTGTGTGGAGGAGTCTGTTTTAAGCAGCAGCTTCTAGGGTGGGGAGCCTTCTGGGTGGGATGGCACGTAGTAAGGTAGGGGCAGGGGCCAAGAGGTCTAGCCCGAGAGGGGGGCATGAGCGTAGTAGGGGGCAGGCGGGGCAAGACCGCTCATCAAAGGGGGATTTATCTGGTTTGCGGGGAGCGTTGGGGGCCAGAGGGAGCCGAGCGGTTAGGCCTGCTTGGGCGGGTGGCGCTAGAGAAGCGGGGCCTACCCGGGGGCGGGGTGGGTCTTTTTCAGAGATTGAGAGTCGGGGTGCTCGGTCTAGGGGTAGGGTGTCCCGGCGGCCAGGTCGCCAGAGGGCTGGTAATTTGGGGACGGTTAGGGCCGGGGAGCCTGTGCTGGAAGCAGGGCTGGGGGCTAGCACGGGGGGCAGGGGAGCTGTGGGTGCCCAAGTGGCGGTGCAGTCCCCTATCCCGGCTCCCTTGGATGATTGGTACAGGGGAGAAGGCGGTATCGGGTCTGCGGGGTCCTCTAATTGGGACGGTAGCGGTAGGGCTCCCCATTTAGGGTGGCAGGCAGGGCCTGGCGGGTTGGGGTCCTGGGGTTTGCAGCCATCCTGGGCACATTGGTTGGGGGGGGGCCAAGGTTCCTCTAGAGCTGACTGGCTTGAGGCATGGCAGCCAGTGCAGCCCCCTGCTGTTTTCCCTCCCCCTTCTTTCCCTATTTTGTCTCTGCAGGGTTCCCTGATGTATCTGCAGACTTTGGCGCGGGAAGCTTCAGTTTTCGGAGTGGCAGGAGCGGTGCCAGCGGTTCAGGATGCGCCGGCGGTGCAAGGTCAAGTGGCCGAAGGGCTCACGTCCAGCGCGGTTGATGGGACGCAATGGCAGGTGGAGTTTGGTGCAGCCTTGACGAGTCCAGCCTTCGCTGTGCCGTCAGCGGCAAGTTCGTCAGGTGAGCTGCTGGATGCTGGGATTGGGGGTGTTGGGACAGTTCCTGGGGCGGATAAAACGAGCGGTAAACACGGGAGGAAGCGCAAGCATTCTTGTAGACGGTGTCGTAGGGCGAGTTCTTCGGAGTCTTCGACGTCTTCGGGTGGGATTTCTTCTTCGTCATCCTCGTCCGGGGATCGCAGGCCTGGGGTGCGGTCGGGCTCGGGGGTATCGGGGTCGAGGCCAGTGGGTGACGCTCTTACCGCGGTGGCTATTTCAGCGTTATGGGAGGGTGTTCCTAAGAGGTTGCGGCGGAAAATTGCGAAGCGTCGTTATATCGATATTTTCAGGCTGTTAGAGGGCAGGAAGCGCTCGGGGGAAAGTCGGAAGAAGCGGAAGGAGGATGAGAAAGCTGGGCGCGTTAAAAAAGTTTCCCGGAATGTGGTGAACTGGACCCGAGCTTTCTTGAGGTTGGCGAGTGTGTGGGGGCAGCATTACCCGGAGCAGTATGAGATGTTGTTGTCTTATGCAGACTCAATTCTTGAAGCGTCCCAGACCTACGATGGTTGGGCATGGTTAAATTACGACGCGAAGTTTCGGGACAAGATGGAGGAGAATAGATCAGTGTGTTGGGGTATGCAAGATATTAACTTGTGGTTGACCCAAATGTCGGTCAAGGTGGGTGGGGGGAGTGGGTCAAAGGGTACATTGAGTGGTACTGCGGTTGCAGGTCGGTCCTTTCGTGGGGGGGGGAAACGGTGCACAGACGCGAGCGGTCGCGGTCGGGGCAGGTGATGTTTGTTGGCATTACAACAAGACCGTGTGTCCCTTTCCGGACTGCAAATTTAGACACAAAAGTGTCTCAAAAGAGGGGGCTCCGTGGTCTCGGCCCCTGTCGCAAAGCAGTAAAGAGTTGTTTAGCCTGGCTCCCACCCCGATTAAAGTGGAGGTTTTTAAAGGGTGGCTGAGACTTTATCCAAGGCGGAAGGATAGGGAGGTTTTGTATTCGGGTTTTCAGTTTGGTTTTGTGATTCCGGTGTGTGGGCAGGTCGCTGGAGTGCCGACGAGGAATTCTCGTTCGGCTCAGCGCTTCACGCATATAGTACGGGAGAAGTTAGCGGCGGAGTTGCAGCTCGGGAGAGTAGCAGGACCATTTCCGGTGCAGCCTTTCGATGGGATGGTGGTTTCGCCATTGGGTGTAGTACCTAAGAAAGAGCCGGGCAAATTTTGGCTTATCCATAACTTGTCGTGTCCTTTGGGCGAGTCGGTTAACGACCTCATCCCGCGTGAGTTGTGTACTGTCCGGTATGCCTCTTTTGATAGGGCGGATGAGCTTGTGCGGAATGCGGGTCAGGGAGCGGAAATGGTGAAGGTTGACATAGAATCTGCATTTCGGCTTTTACCTGTCCACCCGGCCTCTTTTTATTTATTGGGTTTTCGTTTTGAGGATGACTTTTATTTCGATAAGTGCATGCCTATGGGCTGTGCAGTGTCTTGCTCCTATTTCGAAAAATTCAGTTCCTTCCTTCAGTGGGCTCTTGAGCGCAAGGTGGGTAATACGAACGTGGTCCACTATTTGGATGACTTTTTGTTTGTGGGGTCTGCTCAGTCGGGCGAGTGCCAGGAGTTGCTGGAGGGTTTTCTGGAATTGTCTCGGGACTGGGGTGTGCCGTTGGCAGAAAGTAAGTCGGAGGGCCCAGCTACGCGGCTCACATTCCTTGGGATTGAGTTGGACTCGGAGCTCATGTTAGCGCGTCTCCCACAGGATAAGGTGCAGGTGCTGCGGGTCTTGGTGGCTAATGCATTGATATCGGCCAAACTAACTTTGCGGGAGATGCAGCGGTTGATTGGCTCGTTGAATTTTGCTTGTAGGGTGATTCCTATGGGACAGGTATTTTCACGTCGGTTAGCGGCAGCAACTGCTGGGGTTCGTCAAGCGCATCACCATATTAGGTTCTCGTCGTCGATCAAGGCTGATTTGCGGGTCTGGGCAGCTTTTCTGGAGGACTTTAACGGAACTTCGGTGCTGTTGGAAGCTGAGGTTACTAGTGCAGATTTACACCTGCACACTGATGCGGCGGGGGGCTGCGGGGTGGGCATTTATTTTGGTGGGTCATGGTGTGCGGAGCAGTGGCCTCAGGCGTGGCACGAGTCCGGACTCACCAGCAACATAACGTTCCTGGAGCTCTTTCCCATGCTGGTGGCTTTGGAATTATGGCCGGACAGATTTCGCAATAAAAGGGTGTTATGGTGGTGTGATAATGCGGCTGTGGTAAGTGTGGTCAATCATTACGCACCGCGTTGTGTTTGGGTTGCGACCTTGATGCGGGAGGTGGTGTTAGCATGCTTACGTTTGAATGTGTTCATAAGGGCCAGGCATATTCCTGGGCGCTCTAATGAGATTGCTGATGCTCTTTCCCATTTCAAGTGGGAGCAATTTCGGAGGCTGGCGCCGGAAGCAGAATTGGACGGTTGCAGAGTCCCGCGGAGGTTATGGAGTCTTGGCCTCCCCAGATGAAGGCGATGCTGCGGAGATCGATCGCGCCTGGAACATGGACAGCCTATCTGCGGGGATGTGAACAAGTCGTCACCTTTTTGGAGAACGCAGGATGGCAAGGAGGGGTGTTGGACTCTCAGTGGTTGGGCCGATATGTGGTGTGGGCAAAAGAGCGCGGATTAGCTAAATCTTCAGTGCGCCGACACCTAACGGGCTTTGCATTTTTTGCGAAAGCAGTGGGTTGGGACTTTCCGGGTGTGGGATTCCTGGCCTGTAAACTGCTGCAGGGGTGGGGGCGGGAGGAGCCGAGGCCCCCGGATGCGCGGAGGCCAATAACGCATGAGCTGTTGGTTCGCTTGTGCGGGGCGTTGCCTCAGGTGGCTACATCCTCGCATGAGGCTGCGCTATTTCAGGCAGTTTTTTGTTTGGCTTTTTTCGGTGCCTTTAGGATAGGGGAGTTGGTTCCGAACTCGCGCAATAAGGGGGTTCTGGGGGTGGTACAGCGGCATCATGTTTGCTTCGAAGGGGGGTCTCTCTGAGTTTTGCTGGCTAAGTCCAAAACAGATCAGTGGGGGAAGGGTTTGTGGGTGCGGTTGGGCAGGATTCAGGGCTTGCCCACGTGCCCTGTAGCGGCACTGCAGGAATACTTATGAGTGCGCCCAGCCTTAGAGGGGGTGCTCTTCATCCACGAGAACGAGCGTGTTCTGACACGTTTTCAGGTGTTAGCAGTGCTGCGGATGGCCTTGAGGTTGGTGGGTGAATGTGCGGACCTTTTTGCGGCGCATTCCTTTTGCATTGGTGGGTTTGTCGCAGCAAGAAATACAGAGCATTGGCAGATGGCGTTCTCGGGCTTTCCGGGGTTATGTTCGCCTGTGATGTACGACGTTGGGGGCTGGGGCTGGGGGGCTGTTTACAAGAGTTAACTTTGCTTTTCTTTTGCAGATGGGGTCGGTATTGCCCAGAGTTGCTGGATGATTGGGCATTCCTTTGTGTTCTGGGCTGGTCGGCGTGCAGCGGTGCGGCCTTTAGGGCTGAATTTGGGACTGGATCCGATGAAAGTGTCGTTATTATGGCGGGGCGAGCGAGGGCTGCGGTGGCCGCAGCTCCTGCCTTTGCTTCGCCACTTGGATCGTGGGCAGCCTAGGCCTAAGTGGCTGCTGCTCCATCTTGGGGGCAATGACCTGACTGCGTGGACGTGCAAGCAGCTCATCAGAGCGGTGAAGAGGGATGTGGCAATGGTGCTGCGCATGTTCCCGGGGGTTGTTGTAATTTGGTCTGATATTATTCCAAGGCCTGCTTGCCGGGCCCAGCAGCGGTGGTCGCGGGGTCTTACAAAAATAAATTGGCAGATTGGGCGCTGGATGTGTGAGCAGGGGGGCTTGCAGGTTTTCCACCCCTGGGTGGAGGTTACTTGTGCGGGGTTGTACCGGCCAGATGGGGTGCATTTGTCACCTGTCGGTGTCGATTTACTTGTGAATGACTGGCAGGAGGCCATGGAATATGTGGTTCAGCGGGGGGGTTGACTGGTCGCAGCTTGCTGGTGGGGGCGGCACAGGTAAAGTAATCTTACCTGTGCCAGTGGCGGGATCCCGGAGGTCTCCGGGGTCCGGAGCCATTATTACATGTGTGGGCGGGGGCAGGGTGCCTCCGACCCGGTTAAGCCCTGGCTGGCCTTTGCTATTCACATGGCAAGGTCGGGGAAAGGGCGGTAGGAAGTTGGCCGTGGGTAGGACCCAGCCGGTGCGGATGCAAGGCACTTTGCTAGTTATACGGCGGGTGCAGCATGGCTCCGCTATGTAAAGATTGTTAAGGACGATTGTCCTGGGTTTGTAATGTTTATTGTTACAATTATAATAAAGCTGCGACCAGTTGGTTTCCCATGAAGAAGTTTGTGGTGTAATTTGTGGGGATAAAAAGGGGGTGGATGGTTGGCGGGGTGGGCTCTGGGCTCGATCTACCAGGGTTACTACACCAAACATGTTCAAAAGTGTATTATTTCCAATAGCTTTACATATCAAAAAACACTGGTTCCAACAGCTTTATATAAAAAAAACCCGCTGGGACTAACCAAAGTAATGACCAATAGAGATTACTTGTCTGTTGTCCGTATGAAACTAAGTCATAGTTTTTCAGATCAGTATAGATGTCAATCTCTCAAATGTCCGCAGTTGATAACCAAGGAAACTAAGTCATATTTTTTCAGACTCAGTATAGATGTCAATCTCTCAAATGTCAGCAGTTGATAACCAAGAACACAGTACTGCGTTTCAGCCAGACCAATCTTTAACACCCTGTTTCAACGCTCTTCTTAACTGCAAACCAATTTCTGGCTTCCCTAATGTTGCAGGACGCCAGCGCATGCTCAATTACGATGTAATGCCTCAATGCAGGAACCACAATTAAATATCAGTTTAAACCAATCACAGTTGTACACGTCATAGAATGCCAAAATAAAGCTGTCCCATATACTTTGAAAACTGAGATCTAATGTCTCAAGGAAGGCTGGTCCAATCAAGTTCTTTATTAAGACCTTGTGGCTCCACCATGGATAACCTAAATATCCATGTTTGTTCAAGCAATTGAAGACGTTGTTCACGATTGCCTCCTCATGGATTTGTTGGCACGTAATCAAGAACTCTCCAATACATGTCCGAAAACAAATGTTGATGGTCCAGACAATGTTGAACTATAGGGGCAGATGTATTCTTAGTTTTAATTCTAGATGCATGTTCATATAACCGAGTCTGTATATGGCAAATTGTTCTCCCAATATATAAAAGATTACATGGCAAACTAAAACATATACTACATAAGAAGTAGAACAGCTGGTATGCCATCTAGCTACATGAAAAAAAATTAGAATTAGGTACCTGCCATTCCTTGCCTACAATAGAACGTTCTAAACCCGCAAACCCCAAACACACATATCCAACTGAACTAAGTCCCAAACATAAGGAATGTGTAATCCTATCTAAATTTTTGTCAGAACTAATCACAATAATCACAAGTGGTGCAGGAAAAATGACCCAAATTAGTATGTTGTTCAAAGATTGTCTGTCTAAAGGGGAAGAAATGATGCCAACTAAATCACGGAGATTGGGACCTCGGGTGTGGGTGATTTGTAACCTCTTCTGAAAACATGAGTGCAACTGCAAAATATGCCAGTGCTTAAAAAGAATTTTCTTAATTTTTTCCCTATGTGACATATATGGTAATACTCCTACCAATACATCAGATTGAAAAGTTGATGTTTGATTATTTGATTCAGCCACATTCACCGAAGGGAATAGCCATTCTTGATGGGTAAATTCAGCTCGCAAGAATGCTTTTTTAATGAGTTTGCTTGGGTATCCTCTTTGTGCCAAACATTGTGATAATTCGTGTGCATGATCCAAAAAACCATGATAATTTGAACAAATGCACCGTAAACATAAAAATTGTCCAAACGGAAGACCTTTTTTCAAAGACAGTGGATGAAAACTAGAATAAGTCAATAATGTATTTCTCTGCACCGATTTTCTGAACAGAGTAGTGTGTAGCTTGTTTTCTCGTTTCAGAATTAGAACATCGAAAAATTCCGAGAGTCTGAAAAAATATGACTCAGTTTCATATGGACAACAAATAAGTAATCTCTATTGGTCATTACTTTGGTTAGTCCCAGCGTTTTTTTGATATAAAGCTGTTGGAACCAGTGTTTTTTGATATGTAAAGCTGTTGGAAATAATACAATTTTGAACACGCTTGGTGTAGGTCACACTATTGCATGGTGTTTTTTACCTACATTTTAAAGCTCCGTTGGGGGCTCATTAAAATTGAGTAAAACGGAAGTGTTGCCATGAGAGGTAGTTTTGTTTCCTCACGGCTAAACTTCCAACATTAATACATTCACATACATACATGTACATGTTTGAGCTCATGATTTTTTAGTTTTGTTCTATTTTTGTTTTTAATGAAATGCAAACCTGGCTACAGCAAAATGATATGTCCATAAACCACAAGCAAACTGAAGTGATGTACATCTCCAAAAAAACAAGATTTCAACCCTCCCTCAACTATCACCATGAACAACAACACATACAGCATAAAGAATGAGCTAAAATACCTAGGAGTGATACTCGACAGAAACCTCAAGATGGAAAAGCACCTTCGACTACTGAACCGGGCAATATTCCATAAACTAAGGGTCCTGCAACCGCTACGCAACATCATTGAACACACCGATTTCAGAACAGTAGCACAAGCACTCATCACACCCCACCTAGACTACTGCAACACCATTCTCCAAGGACTACCAAAGAAAACCCTCAACATACTGCAAATGGCGCAAAACGTCACAGCCAGGATCATCATGAACAGACAACTCTCCGAACATGTCACGCCAATACTAATGGAATTACACTGGCTTCCCATTTCTGCCTGCATAAGATACAAAGTATTAGTTACAACATTCAAAATGATACACAACATAGCACCATCTTACCTCTCCAACCTCATCACAACACAAACCCCTAACAGAAACAGAAGAGCACACAACATAAACACCCTACATGTCTCAACTAACATCCGCACTGTCAAAGTTTACACAAGCAACAGAGCCTTCACCTATTCAGCACCCACACAATGGAATAATCTACCAGTCGAACTGAGAGCAAACAGCGACCTACAGAATTTCAGGAAAAAGCTAAAAACCTACCTTTTCCAGGATTATTATAGCTTATCATAAACAAAAGCAGAATGAACCAAACCTTGCAACACACCATAACATGGGTACTAAGAACTTACTTCTGCTTCAACCACAACTGTATATAGTCCCAGCTGTATAAATGCAACTGTAAATAGCTCAAGCTGTATAAATGCAAGAATAAAGTAATCCAAATTGTATAAACATATATCCCTGAAATGAAGATGTAAATAATGTGATTCTTAACCTATGTAACCATTGTTTTGCTGTGTAAGGTAAACCGCTACTGATCGCTGGAAGAAGCGATATACAAATACAACCAAATAAATAAATAAACCCAGCCTTTGGGACACACCTATGGATATGCATGAGAGAGTTTTGCATACAATGGAAGCATGCACATTTCTCTCACACATATTCATTGTGATTATCCCGACAACCTGACTGGCTGGGTGTATCCTGAGGACTGGGTTGAGAACCCCTGCTCTATGGGATATGTTTATTAAGCTGCAATACCTGGTAACACAGCTGAGAGCATGTGCTATCAGCCTGAGTTAACAGCACAGGCAAAATGCAGAAAGTGTGGTACCTGCAAGAATGAGTGGGCTAGGGGTGGAAATTGGGCCTGTCTGCAACATGTAGCACGTGGTTTCTGTCAAAGTTGCAGAAAGTGGCATTATGTGCATCCACGGTGCTGCCTGGGCACACTGCAATTTCAGTCAGTTTCCTGCTGGGTACATGAACTGCAAAAGCCTAACAGTTTAGTAAGCATACCCCTATGCATCTCTCACTCTCTCGGCAGCAGTCATGAGGCCAATAAAATAAGCCCATCCTTTGTTAGGAATTCTCAGGAAACACAAAACCTCACAGGCTTGGCGAGGGTGTTAAAGTAAGAAATGATAACCTAAACTGAGATTCTGAGATCCTTCATTATCTAGTGAATGCAGCTTACATAGGGGAACAACAGATATCAGATTTGAATTAGCAGCTGTAACATTCCTATACTCTCCTTTTCCAGAAGGAATTTAACCTCACTCCTTAAGCACTTGGAATAGAAATAGCTTCTGAAGAAATTTCCCAACCCCCGAGTCCTCTCACAGATGTAGACACAAAATCAGTAAAATGACTTAAAAATATATATAAACATAAAACACAAAAAAATAACAAAACCATTAAGAAAAGCAGTGCCTGGTGTAGTTGTTTATTTTCATACGGGCAGATTTAAAGCAGTTTTGAAGCAATGGGGCTTCTTTTGTGTTTGTGCATCTGTCAGGACCCGACAGGCTCAGGTTGGTGGTGTACTGTACACACTTTTTGTGTTGATGATGCAAGTGTACCAATATGCACTAATCACCCTATGCCCCTTCATGGTCACTATTTTGTAAGTGTGTGTGTATACAGCTGATGGAACTTACTTTTACTGTGTGTTTATGTATGGTTGTAGTTTAAGCAGAACATGGGAGGATCGCAAGGTTCTTTGCATAAATTATAAACTCCTATGCTTTACACCTCTTCCTTACAAATTTATGCATGGCATGTGCTCCAGCCCTAGGGCTGGCGCAAGTGATCATATTTTGAATTACCAGCATTTTTAGAGATTGATGGTAGCATTTTATAAAGCCAAGCACCCACAAACAGCTTTCTAGAATAGGCTAGAAATATGTGCATAAAAACTTGTATTCAATATGCGAGCATTTATAAAACTACCTCCACATGTACAAAAAGTAATATGTCTTAACACAAATTAATGCATAATAAGATTAATGTATGTTATTTCATTTTAGCATGTGCTATTAATCTCATTGGAATAATAGCACATAAAATGAAAGAAGAATGACAAAAAATTCTCTCTGCACACTCCTAATACATTTTTAATCTGTACTATTTACATGAACAGAATTACTTCCAGTTCCTTTCTAGTAATTTTAACATTGATGTCAGTTTTCAAAATTATTGAAAAAATACCTAATTTTGTAACAAAGTTGATTAGATTGCAATACAGAAGTTAATTTAATTAAATATAGCTACTGTTTAATGTTGTTTATAATCCATGTATTTTAAACTGCCTTATGTTTATTCCCCTATATTGTAAATTACCTTATTATAAACCTAAACCTAAATCTACTTTCCAGAATTAAATACCATAAAAATACACCACGAGTTGTAGTTAGAACATAAAAAATAAGTAACCGAGGTATCCGGATGCCCGCCACTGGCGACTCCAGAACCCCCAACCTCACCCTCCCCCAGGCTTGAGCACCCGAACCTATGCCCCCCCCGCACAGAGCACACAGACACTGACTTTTGGTGAACTAGTGCTTGGTCGCAGCTTTGATAAAGAGGCATTATAACATCCCTTTTTTTTTATTCTCCATTTCTTTATGATTCCTAGCATTCTACTCATTTTCTTGTCTGCCACTACACTCTGGGAAGAGAGTTTCAACATGTTATCCATAATGACACCTAAATCTTTTTCCTGGGTCGTGGTTCGTAATGTGGAACCTTGCATCGTATAACCATAGTTTGGGTTGTTCTTCCTTAAGTGCATAACTTTGCACTTGTCCATATTAAATTTCATCTGCCATTTGAACGTCCAGTCTTCCAATTTATCAAGGTCCTCTTGCAATTTTTCATAATCCTCTTGGGTTTTAACAACTCTGAATAGTTTTGTGTCACATGCAAATTTGATCACAAGTGACTTTCATGTAACTCAGGTACCCAGATCTGAGAATCCGTTTATTTCTAATTGGGCCTTATTTGGCCCTAAGTCAATAAAGTGGGGATGAATGTGTTGTCCTCGCTGTGTCTGTGCAACTCTTTGTTTCCTTCCTTCCAGCCCTTACACTTGTTGTGCTGCCCATGCCACCTGCACCTTGCTGTGTATAGCCTGCACCAATAACTTCTGTCACACAGGAATTCTGCACCCAATGTCACATTTGTGGCCACAGATATGCCATATACCTTGACGCTTCTGCTATCCCTCTGGAGCCGCTGGTGCCTGATAGCCCTGAGGCATGTCTCAGGTATCTCCTGAGGGAAAGGGAACTAAAAGACATGCTAAATGGAGCAATGTAGAACTCTGGCATGCCCTGCCATCCTTCTCTTACAATCCATGAGGATTGTTTACTAAAGCACAATTGACTTTTATAGCTAAAGCTGAGCATTAGTTGCAAAAGCCCTGCAGTATCTGTTGGGAGCATGCACAGAATTCCTCCAGCAGATACCATGGTGAAAATTCAGGGATCGTGGTCAACCAGTACTGCAGATGCAGCTATCGTCATGCTTTGAGGTAGCATTAGGTGCACTCATAGTGTCTGCAACTTTTACATCTGCAGTAACTATACCTTACAGGCATGCCAACTCTCTGCCCTAATCTCATCCACTTCCCACATGCAGCTAGTGCCCAGAAAATCACTATGATGTCTGCATTTGGCCCATGTTAACTGCAACTGCGGCACAATCATCCTGTGTTATCAGTATGGTAGCAGCTAAGACGCTTTAGTACACATACCTCCATGTATCACCCCCTGACTACTTCAGGTCTGGGAGCACTTTTCGTGGCATGCTATAGGTGACCCATGAATCACACTCTGCCTTTCGGTGGAGAATCCTTGCCCACATTCCCCTCCATGCCTTTTACAGGTCTTTCTGTGGATGCATGTGTTTTCCTTCTATTTTTGGTTAATCTACAGACTCCCTCCTGCTGCACAGTATGGACTCGAGGTCCCACATCTGTGTTTTTAACCTAATCCTTGTCTGACTCATCTCCTTTTCTGGTTTCTGATAGTAGCTGCACCCTTACAGCCTCCCTTGCTCCCACGGAAGCAGCACATGCCTCAGCTATGTTCAGAGGGGCTGCTGCCACTTTTCCCCTCCCCCCTGAGTCATTGTGCTGAGCGATCCCATTTTGTGTACTATGTGACTGCTGCACCTGTAACTTTATTTGTTACCTGTTTGTTCACAGATCTCTACCTATTTGTGTCCCCTGCCCACTCCCTGTCATAGTCCTTCTGCACACATCTTTGCCAGATCCTGGATGCCTGGAGATAGGCTGGACTGTGTTCTTGCACTGATTAGAGGATGTCTTCATTTTCAATAATCAGGAGGCTCTCTGCAGAAATATTGCAGCTGCCATGTGGCCATCTCACTCTTGCCTAACTATGTCCTCATGCTGGCACTCTGCATACCAGTGCATACATGTGTACTTTGCTGCACGCATGCATGTCCACATTCCCATTTAAGTGAGCATGTCTTTACACATCTCCATTGACATATTTTCCATGGGCCGCACATGCCAAGTGCCTGCTAGCATAAGTTTATAAACCACTCTGATACATAGGGTAAAGGGTGGTATATCAAGTGCCTAAACCATAAAAAAACTTTAGTCACCTCCCTTCTAGACTATTGCAACTTCCTCCTAGCTGGTCTCCCTCCAAATCATCTCTCTTCCTTTCAATCTGTTCAAAATTCAGCTGCATGGCTAATTTTCTGCCAGCCTCAATTTGCTCATATAACCCCTCTTCTCAAATTGCTTCATTGGCTCCCTATCTGTTTCCGTATACAGTTCAAACTTCTCCTACTGACCTATAAGTATACTCATTATGCTGCTCCTCACTACCTTTCCTCTCTTATCTCTCTCTACATCCATCCTCAGGAACTCTGCTCTTCTTGCAGATCTGTGTCCTTCTCTTCTACTGCCAACTCCAGACTTTGATCCTTCCACCTTGCTGCTCCTTATGCTTGGAACAAACTACCTGAGTCTGTATGTCAGGCTTCATCTCTAGCCCTTTTAAAATTCAGGCTAAAAATTAATCTCTTCAATGCCGCTTTTGGATCCTGAGCCACTTAGTCTCCTATGTATTTCCTTATCATTCTCCTAGATATATCCATGTCCTCAGCAGTTGACTAGATTGTAAGCTCTGATGAACAGGGATCATCTTTTACATGTGTCTGTATAGTGCTGTGTATGACTTGTAGTGCTATACAATTGACCTGTAGTAGTAGTAGTAGTCACTAGTACTATGTGCCAGTTCGTGGATGTTCACATGGCAATTTGAGATGGCGCCTGCATGTTCACAGGACTGATTCTGAAATCATTTGTTCAGGGAATCCTGGAGATGTTCATCTGTCATGTTGGAATGTTGTGTACTCTTTATCATTTTCAGATGGGAAAATGCAGATTCACACAAATAAGTTGAACCGAAACAGGAGTGTACAGCTTCACTGCATCTTCTCAAGCTGAGAAATTTGTCTCTAGGCACTAGCTTCCAAAACGATTCTTGCTCAGCATGGGTCTTGAGAAAAATGTCATTTTTAAGGGTTAATATTTCATTTTCAAGAGATAGCTTGTTCAATGTGTAATTTTTATTGATAGCAGCTGCAGTTTCTTTAATGTCCACATCTACTTTGAATGGGTATGACAAGTATTCCACAACTGTTCCAATTTTTTGGAAGGCACAGAATCAATTTTTGAATTCCTGGATAACAGAACAGATTTATTTATTTATTTAACTGTATTTATATCCCGCTTTTCACCGGGTCAAAGCGGCGCTACATTTAAGGGTGGGGTAATTAAGTATAAGGGTGGGGCCATCACCGGGTAGGCAACATTGATGATTTTGACATAGGACAGACTTTAGACATGGACAGTATAGTTCAGTTTTCAATCAGGGGTCCCTGATGGGTGATATCAGGTGTTGGTGCACTTTCTGGTGGGGATTGCTTCGAAGCATTCTTGGAATAGGATGGTTTTTAGCTGTTTTCTGAAGGACATTAGATCGTGGTTGTTTCTGAGGTGGCTTGGTAGAGAATTCCATAGGGATGGAGCATAAAGTTCAAAGGCTCGATTGCATGTCTGTTGAGAGCATTTGTTTTTTTTGTGAGGGACGGTGAGGGAGTTGCTGGAGGCCAGTCTGGTGGTTTTTCCATGGGCTGGACGAGATAGCAGGGTGCGGAGCTGTGTGTTCTGTGTTTGGTGGATGGCTTTGTGGGTGAGTAGGATGGATTTGTATTTAGTTCGTGCTTTGAAGGGGAGTATGTGTAAGATTTCTGTCACATACTTCTTGTTCTGAAAAACAAAATTTGGATATTGTCCCAGATGGTCCTGCATATTAGGAAAATAATCAAAAGTGTTGTTTGCAAGGTCAGTCATCATTAGCTCAATTTACTCTTGTAGGATGAAACTATACTCATCATCTCGCCAATGCATTTGTTTTTACCTTGTAGTTCAAGGTTCGTATCACTTAGTTCACCTGTAAAGTCAGCGAGAAATGCCAGATCACATAACCACTCCTCATCTTCCAACTCTGCTTGGTCATCTCCCCTCTCCTTCAAAAAACTTCTTATTTCATTCAGCAAATCACAAAATCTTTGCAGAAATTTGTGCCTACTTAGCCACCTTACATCTGTGTGCAAAATGATTTTCGCTGCCCCTTCATCAAGAGTAAGATTGAAAAGCCATCTTCGAAGTGATCTTCCATGAACTGAATTTACAATTTTGAAAGTGATGTCCATGACAGTCTTTGTATTGAGTCTCTTGCTTGCCAAAACTTGCAGTTGAATGATGTAGCGGTAAGAAAGGAAATCTGGGAAGTCGTCATGCTGTCTACAGAGGGCTATGAAACCGTTAACCTCACCTGTCATTGCTCTTGCTCTATCAGTAGTGATGGAAACAAGTCTATGCAATGGAAGATTACACTTTGTCACAAAAGAATGGAAAGAACTGAATATTTCCTGACCGGTAGTTCTCCCTTTTAAATAAATCATTCCAAGTAGTTCTTCTTTAACACTGAAGTCTTCAAAAACCATCCGGATAAAGACTAGTAACTGGGCTATTATCTGTAGATTCATCCAGTTGGAGTGAGAAAGCAACACAATTTGAAACATCCTCCAACAATTGTTCAGTTGTCTCTCCACACATCTTTTCTATTCGCCGCATGACAGTGTTTCTTGACAATTGTACATCTTGAATAGCAGCTATGAACTCTTTCTTTTTTTAAAATCCTTCAAAAAGATTGTTAGCTGCTTCAAGAAAACAATCTTTTATAAATTCCCCTTCAGTGAAAGGTTTGCATTTCTTTGCGATCAGGTTGCTGACCTTGAAGGATGCTATGGTTGCAATGACCGAATGTGACCTTGGCTTCACCATCAACAGTTGCTAAGTAGCCGATTTCAATTTAAGTTCTTTGAGCTTCAGTTTACGAATTTCACTTTTGGGTGGAAAATCAGCATCAAACGTATTGCTATGCAGAGCCTTATAATGACGTTCCAGATTACCCTTTTTGGGCAAGGATACTGGGGCGTTACAAATTAGACAACAACACTTGTCTTTAACCATGATTGAGAAGTAGTCCATTTCCCATTCATCATGAAAGTGGTAGCTTTTGCTCTTTTTTGGAACACTCATCTTCATTATACTGGGGTGGCTGGATGTAAGAACGCCAAATCTGCTAAGTTAGTATAAACACTGGCTGAATCTGGTCCAAAACTGTCACTGTCCCAAAGTATTAAAGATCAACAGGAACTGAAGACCTCTGGATGATATGCAATACAAGGACTGGAGATGCTAAAACCACACATACAGTTCTAAAAGTAAAAATAAGAATTCATCATACTGGCACCAATAATCAAATACCACCAAACAATCATCAAAAAACTCAAACACCTGTCCAGCAAACTAGATAAAATCAAATACCACCAAACAAGTTCAAATACCACCACACGCAATTTAATAAATTCTGCACACAATGTAGAATCAACGCAAAGGCAAGGCGAAATAAAATTGCAGTGTAGAATCAACGCAAAGGCTAGGCAAAATAAAATTGCAGAGGCAAGCAAAAGTCACAGTGGTTTGAACCAATTCAAAGGCAAGGCATAGGCAAGTTAGAACAAAATTGGAAAAGCCCGCCAAAATCACCAAATTCTTGACACTTTGTTGTGTCTGCCCAAAAACATTTAATGAAAGCAAACTATAAAGCGACCAACGACCAGCACACGACACAACTAATACGGTAAGTGTATTCAGGTAAAGCCTGGGTGAATGGATATCGCCCGGTATATAACACACTTCTAAGGGGTGTTGGGGCGGGCAGGAATGGGTGATTCTGAGAGGCAGGAAACTAGGTATGACACTGGGCCTGTGGCGTCTTGTTGCGAGGTGCGGGCGGGGGCCCCCTGGGGTATCCACAAACTATTGGCACGAAAACAACAAGCACCCCCAATACACCCACAGGCAAGATTCCCGCTGGCAGGGAAAAAAGACAGGCAAAGGATCAGCAGTGGTGGTAAGCCCTCAGCAGACGACTTGCCGGTACAAGCTCTCTCCTAGTGACGGAGCGAGCTGCTGGAGAGATGGAGCCAAGTGGGGCTGGTGATCTACCTCTGACCCCTCCGCGATCTACAGGTAGATCGCGATCTACCTGTTGGACATGCTTGGTGTATATTATTAACGATATGAGATGTGATGGAAATTTTATGTTTTTTCTTCCATTTTTATTCAAAAAAACATGAAGTGATATAGGAAATGTCATTTCAAATGACCGCATATCTATACCAAATATGCATGTTAATCTAAGGATGGTTTAAAAGCCCATGCCTAATAATGTAAATTATTACTAATTGCTCTACCCATGGTTCAACCAAACTCCACCCATGCACACCCGAGATGAAAGTACACATTGTCAGGGCAATACACAAACATAGCAACCAGCAAAAGTGCATCCATAAATGCCAGTTTATGTGTGAAATCACTAAAATACCATGATTTATGCACATTGTAGGTTCTAAATTTAGGAAGTTCATTATAAAATTAACTCCTAAATGTGGGTTAACTTTTGCAAAGCAGTGTCTGTATAAAAAAAACAAGATCTGTGGGTTTTTATACTGTTTTTGAGGTATAGTATTTTTGGGTTTTTTTTGCCAAAACAGATCCACAAAACCTTTTTCATGTATCTATTTTTTTTAATTTTCTCAATTAATGAGCTGCTTTGTATACCTTTTATTGTAAAAGTTATTAATAAGGAATTTGCCTAAACCTTTGGGGGAATCGTTCAAAATGCTACATTATGGTGTTTTTGTCAATTCTGATACATTTTGCATCATTCCCACCCAAAGTTCACTTTTGTAAAGCCCTTTTGCACTTTAATACTCCAGCCTCTTTGGTATCCCATAACTACTGCCTAATGTAAGAGAAAAAGCCGCTACTCCAATAAAAGCAAGGTGTGAGAACAGAAAGGCAGGTTTCAGATAGGGAATTCATATGTCCAAATCGGGAGGTGGAAAATGTGCACACTGTTTTATAAGATTCTTTGAAAAATGTGTAGTTTCTCATAAAATCGATGCAGGACTGCCTGTTTATGTCTCTCCATGTCCAACAGGAGAAGTAACATAGTAACATAGTAAATGACAGCAGATAAAGACCAGCATGGTCCATCTAGTCTGCCCAGCAAGATGGCAAGAGTAGGTGCACCTGTCGCTCTGTGCAGGCCACCCCTCCCCATGTCTTTGTTTAGGGGTAAACCCACCACTCCAGGTAGGACACCCCTATTTGTTGAGACGTTATATATTTGTTGAGACGTTATATGGTTCAGAAGTTAGATGGTACCATTTATTTGGTTTTTATCCTATTGCTGTAAAGGGATCCACTGTGTTTGTCCTATGCCTTTTTGAATTCCGCAACTGTGTTTGCCCCCACAACTTCCATCGGGAGGGCATTCCAAGCATCCACCACCCTTTCAGTGAAAAAATATTTCCTGACATTGCCCTTCAATTTACCACCTTGCAGCTTCATGTTATGCCCTCTAGTTTTACAGTTTCCCCGTCTTTGGAAGAGGTTTGTTCATCATTTCTCTTTTAAGTATTTAAAGGTCTGAATCATATCTCCTCTGTCCCTCCTCTCCTCCAAAGTGTACATATTTAGGTCTTCAAGTCTCTTCTCATAAGGCTTCTGACGCAGACTCCAAATCATTTTGGTCGCTTTCCTCTGAACCATTTCCAGTCTTTTTACATCTTTTGCATGATACGGTCTCCAAAACTGAACACAGTATTCCAAGTAATTTTTTAAAGTCTGCAAATGGGGAAAAAAGCGTACAACTCCCCCCCCCCCCATGTGCATTGGAGCAGATTTATAATATTGCTGTTTCCATTCTATATATGATAACATTTTTATTTATTTATTTATTTTATTTCACTGCTTTTACGAGGTGTGACAAAAAAGAAACGAGACTATGGCAGCCACGCCCATGACTCAATGCCAGTTGGCTAACCACTTATGTCACTGTGTTGTGCAACATCTTGCCACTATTCTGCTGTAATATTTTTCATCTCTCTCACTCTGTTTTTCTTTTTCAGGCTTTTATATAGCACACTGCTCCATCGCTTTGTCACACAACTGGAGGTGGGCGAAATATGGAGCAAAGCATCAACTTGAAAATTCTGGTTATGTTGGAGAAGGGCCCAACTGAGTGTCTCCAACTTCTCCAAAAGGCTTATGGAGAAGATGCAATGTCAAGGCCACAAGTCTTCGAGTGGCACAAATGTTTCAATACTGGCTGTGAGGAGGTGGAGGATGACCTCAAGTTAAGATGGCCTTCCATGACAAAGATGGCTGAGAACATTGACAGAGTGACCCAGCTGGTGTGGAGTGATCGCAGAATGACTGTGCGGATGATAGCTAAGGAGCTCAGACTGAACAGGGAGTCAGTGCAGACCATCTTGGTGCAGGAGCTGGGGATGCGGAAGGTGTGCGCCAAGATGGTGCCCAAGCTTTTATCAGATGAACAGTAGGAGCACCAAGTCAATGTTTGTCAAGACTTGCTAGAGAAGATCAGAGAAGATCCAGAGTTTGTTGGCCAAGTCATCACAGGAGTTGAGACTTGGGTCTTCCGGTATGACCCTGAAAGCAAGAGACAGAGCCTGCAGTGGAAGACTCGACTGTTACCCAGACCCAAGAAGGCACGCATTTCCAAATCAAGGATCAAGGTCATGCTGATCACATTCTTCGACCAGAAGGGAGTGGTCCATCAAGAGTCTGTGCCTGAGGGTCAGACAGTCAACCAGCAATTCTACCAGCAGGTCATCAATTGCCTCCATGACTGGGTTCGGTGCAGCAGGCGGACTCTGTGGAGAGACAAGTCGTGGCTGCTCTACCATGACAATGCACCTGAGACACCGCGCTCAATGTGAGGCAGTTCTTGGCCAACAAACAGATCATAGCTCTCGACCACACTCCTTATTCCCCAGATCTCGCACCATGCAACTTCTGGCTTTTCCCCAGTCTGAAGACTGTGATCAAAGGAACTTACTTTGCCTCTGTAGAAGAAATCAAGGCCACTGTGATGAGGGAGCTGAGGGACCTCAAGGAGGAGGACTTTACTGAGTGCTTCCATAAGTGGCAGAAGCGAATGCAGAAGTGAATTAACTCAGGGGAGGGGGAGGTATTACTTTGAAGGGGACAATGCATAATTTCTCTTTAGATTTTGTAATAAAAGATTTATGGGACAGTCTTGTTTCTTTTTTGTCACACCTCGTATATACCGCTCCTTCCAGAGATCAGGACAGTTTACAAGAAACTTAACATTGTACATTAAACATTGGTGGTACATTAAACTGTGGTGGGGTAAAAGTGGAGTATTATTCATATTTAACTATGTACAGGATGAACTATATACAATGCAGTCATATACTTTAAATGTGAAACATGTATTTGGTCCTCCTCCCATCTCCCTCCTAACAGCGATCCCTGCTCTGTTCACTTTCCTAGCATTTGATCCCCCCTTAAGGCTTCCATCCCACTCAATTAATAAGGCCCTGACCTCCCTCCCTCTCTGTGGCAGAAAGCAACCCCCCTGGGATCCCTGATGTCTAGCAGAGCAGGATCGATCCCCAGTTCTTCCTGCTCTTCATGATCCTGAATTCAAAATGACTGTAATCTCATGGTACAGGCTAGGGATCAGCCTGATCCCTTTATGTAACTGCAGGGGATGGGAAGGTTTACTAATCTGTGCTAGCTATATCATGCACTGAGCATTCTCTGATGTGAGTGGAGGAGTAGCCTAATGTTTAGAGCACTGGCTTAGGTGCCCAAAGACCAGCATTCAATTCCCAGTAGCACACCTTGGGCAAGTCACTTAACTTTCCATTGCTTCAGAAAAATCCAAGTTATCAATGTCCCTGTTTAATGTATATTACCAAGTTTAAATCTGCATTTTTGACTGAATGATAAAGCAGTATACAAAAACTTGTTCAATAAATGGGCTGTGCTAATAGCATGCACACTAAACAGACAGCATAGGGTTAATTCTGCACTATCACTTTAGCACATAATGGGGAGGGAAATAGGTGTGTTTGCACAGCACAGTTAGCATGGGCACTGACAGCGCGTGTTCACTGTCGATAGCGCGGGTGTACTGAATGCCACCTCAATGGGTGGTGTTATGTGCACATGTCACAGGCACACTTTAGGGTTCAAATCAGTGTGGTATCTGCTGGGGCCATGCTGTACACATCCCCAGTATGTAGTTCACGGCTCTTGCACATTAATTTCTACCCCTCAAAGTGTGCTACCTGAAAAAACATAGCACACTTTAGTAAGCATGCTCCTCAATGAAATAAAACAGGAAAATCATTTAAATCTCTTTTTTTCATTCACATTGCATGCACAGCATTACATTTCATGCTCAAATACACCAGAAACAATATTTGATCAGAATGACTCACAAACATTAACACTTTATCCATGGTTTATGTTGTATTCATTCCTTCCAAGCTGACATGCACCGCCGTGACCAAAATGATTCAGTAGTCCATAAGTTTTGTTGAATGTGTCCGACGATGGACACTTTGGCAATCAGAATGCTGCTCAGGTAGAGTATGCCTTGAAAAATGAAAGATGATTATTTTTCCTTTTTCTGAAAGTATAATTGGTGAATTTCCCCACTTTTTGGCAGAATCATATTTTTCAAGAACACATTGTAGTTGTCTTCATCACATACTGGTTCTTCCAATTGAAAGTCTGGGTGCAAAAAGGATTTCTATAGAATTCTGATTCAGCAACAACTGTGTCTCTTTCAGCTCTTTATTAGTCTACAGTAAATCTGGCAAACATTTTACAGTTTTAAAAATTAGCTTGGGCTCATTTTTCATTTGTCATTCCTTACTTCCTTACTGTAATGGTCCAAGACCATTGATTTCAGTGTCCTGTCGGTAATGGTCATGGCTCAGACTTTTGCCAAATTCATTGAGGTGATCATGGAGAGTTGGTACTGGTAAGACGTCTTCTGACAGTTTTCCATCAGCCTTTTCTTTCGGTTATTGAAAGGTTTCAACAAAACCATTTTTTTCTTCCATCAATTTGCCTGTCCTAGTTGCACTTTCATTAAACTAGCCTCTCTGGCATAGATCATAGCAGCAAATATATCTTCTGCTGTGTGATACATTGAAAAAATGAGCAAAAATCATCTTATTTTTCACAGCTTATTTGAAGCATTCTTTTGGCCCTTGGCTTTTCTCATAATTTGCAAACTGCTTCTCTCAGAGTTTTATATTTTGGTCGGTACAATATGCAAAGCTTCATGTCATATTTGCCACTGCTGTTCTCGGTTTACATGTGTTGACATCTTTGAGGTATGTAAACATTCAGTTTCTTCCACTGAAGCCATTTGTTTTAGATGTTCATCCTCTTCAGCCATTTGTCATTCCTTCTGCTTCATACTGTGCTTACGGATGGATGATTCATTGCAATTTCTGTGATATTTCATGACAAGTGTGTACTTACAATATCTCGATAATGATGGCAATTTTCAAAGGAATTGGTGTGAATCAATAGTGACATACTTGGGTAAATTGGCTGTTTGCAATTTTCCCTCCTTAATCCATCCAAAATTACTGACAACATTACACAATATGGGGGTTGTTTTTTCATGCTCAAGTAGGTATTCAAAATATTGCCCAAGAGTATATACAAACACAAGTAGGAGCTTCAGAAATATAGCACCTACTATTATATGAGATGCACCTAGACTTTCCTGGGGGCAGGTTTTATGTGCATATTTTCATAAAATGTGAGCATATGCATTGATTTCTACTGGCACCTATATGCATGACACAGCTCCTGCTTCGGAGCATGTGCAACTTTATGCAGGAGTTTTGGGAAGGCTGTTTTATAACAATGGATTCAGGGATTGCCTTTATAAAATAAGCTCAATATGTCCCCCCAATTTGCCTTCTTTGCCTTGGCACCAACTTATGAAATTGTCTTCCATATGTATTTTTAGCTGCATTTGAGAGAAACATTTCCAGAGATATCTTTTGGATGAGATTGGAAAAAAGAAAACATGGGTAAAGTGGATTTTTAAATCTATGTACATTATGTATTTACTTATTTAACTAGGCTTATATGCAGCTTTTCTACCAGTCAAAGCGGTGTACATTCAGGTACTGTATACATATATTTTTCCCTTGTCCCCAAAGGGCTCACAATCTGTTTTTCCGTTAAGGATCTCCTTACGCGAAAAGCAGGGGTAAAGCTACATAGGTACATATTTCCTGATTCAGTTTTCAAATGAAATGTACCTGCACGCTCCGTTTGAGGTTTCCTACTAAGTCAACCTGTAGACACCTGTTTGGCAATTGCATCCGGTGTGTCAATTTACATCTTCCAGCATCTTGTGTAATTTTTGCTACACTTGCCTCATTCAGCTTCTGTGCTAAGAGGTTGATTTTCAGGATGGCACTAAACTGGGTCTTGTGTTTTTGCTGGCTAAGGTACATACATTTTTTGGTTTAGTGCTAAGTTGTGACTCAACATTTTGTCTCAATCTAGTCAGCTATAAAATAGCTATATGTCAGCCATCACAGCGGATAAGGATAAATGACTAACAGTGAATCTACCTGCTAGTCAACTGAGTGTCCCCTTCCAGACCCAACCACACCTCCTGGAATGCATATTTTTTAAATACCTCGGGGGGGGGGGGGTATTTAAAATGATTGCAAGTGAGCAAGATATTCAGTGACACATAGCCGTTTTGTGCCATTGAAGATCCCTTCCTAATACTGCTAAATGCCCTGATGCTAACTGCATAGTATCGGGGCATTCTGGGATTTCTCTGGGGGAGACACTGCAGCTAATGGGCCAGCAGCAATATTCAGCCCCTAGCTGGTTTAACTAACTAGGCAGTGCCTAAATATCACCGTTGCCCAGTTAGCTAAAACACACAAGATAGGACGGCAGAAAATGACCATATGGCCTATCTAGTCTGCTCTTCCATACCAACTATCATTAAAATCATCTGTAATACCTGAAGATTGGAGGATGCCAATTTTTAAAATGGGTTCCAGGGGTGATCCGGGAAACTACAGACCAGTGAGCCTGACGTCAGTACTGGGAAAAATGGTAGAAACCATCATAAAGAACAAAATTGCTGAACATGATAATCGTGGCTTAATGGGAGACAGCCAACATGGCTTTAGACAAGTAAGATCTTGTCTTATCTGTTATGTTTTTTTTGAAGGTGTGAATAAACAAGTAGACAAAGGTGAGTTGGTTGATATAGTGTAGTTGGACTTTCAGAAAGCCTTTGACAAGGTCCCTCATCAGAGACTTTTGGCAAAACTAAACAGTCATGGGATAGGAGGCAGTGTACTATTGCGGATCAGGAACTGGTTAAAAGATAGAAAGCAGAGGGTAGAGCTAAATGGCCAGTTTTCCCAATGGAGAAAGGTGAATAGTGGTGTATCCCAGGGACTTGTACTGGGTCCGCTGCTTTTTGACATATTCATAAATGACCTGGAAAAGGGAATAACGAGTGAGGTTATCAAATTTGCAGATGACACAGAACTATTTAAAGTTGTTAAAATCCATGAGGATTGTGGAAAATTGCAATAGGATCTTGATAAATTGGAAGACTGGGCATCAAAATGGCAGATGAAATTTAATGTGGACTAGTGCAAAGTTATGCACCTAGGGAGGAACAACCCAAACTATGGTTACACGATGCAAGGTTCCACATTGGGTATCACCACCCAAGAAAAAGATTTAGCTGCCATTGTGGGTAACATGTTAAAACCCTCCACCCAGTGTGCAGCAGTGGCCAAGAGAGCAAATAGAATGCTAGGTATCATAAGAAAAGGAATGGAAAATAAAACAAAGGATATTATAATGCCTCTGTATCTTTCCATGGTGCAACCGCACCTTGAATATTGTGTGCAATTCTGGTCGCCGTATCTTAAAAAGGATATAG
The DNA here is from genome assembly GCA_033557465.1 of Ichthyophis bannanicus. Classification (NCBI taxonomy): domain Eukaryota; kingdom Metazoa; phylum Chordata; class Amphibia; order Gymnophiona; family Ichthyophiidae; genus Ichthyophis; species Ichthyophis bannanicus. The sequence continues at coordinate 619,012,759 of CM066034.1, read as the reverse complement.
AGTTATTAGAAAAAGTTCAGAGAAGAGCCATCAACCTTTAAAAAAGAGATAGAGAAGCTTTTAAACTAGAAAATAGGGGAAAGCCGACAGTCACCCAGGAGCGCATGGTTCGGACAAAGGTATCCTTGAAGGATACTACCAAAAGCAGTGAGGTTCCAAAAGGGGGTATAGTAGCCCAAATGCCCTTGAGTAAGGAGCAGACAGAGCATAAAGATTCCAAATTACCCCTGCCTACCAATAGCCAGATTAATATGAATAAAATACAGTCTCTAAAATGCTTGTATGCCAATGCTAGAAGTCTAAACAATAAGATGGGAGAGTTAGAATATATAGCACTAAATGAGAGGATAGATATGATTGCACTCTCAGAGACATGGTGGAAGGAGGATAACCAGTGGGACACTGTGATACCTGGATACAAACTATATCGTAATGATAGAGCTGATCAAATTGGTGGAGGGGTTGCGCTCTATGTTAGAGAGGGCATTGAGTCAGAAAGGATTAAAGTTTTGCAGGGAACAAAATTTGCTGTAGAATCTCTATGGATTGAAATCCCATTTATGAAGGGGAAGGCGATGGCAGTGGGAGTATACTATCGACCGCCTGGCCAGAATGAACAAATGGATGATGAAATGCTCAAAGAAATCAAGGAAGCTAACAAAAGTCACAACAGAGTAGTAATAATGGGTGATTTCAATTACCCCGGTATCGACTGGGTCAGTGTCACGGCAGGACAAGCTAAAGAGATAAAGTTTCTAGATGGAATAAATGACTGCTTCTTGGAGCAGCTGGTTCATGAACCGACCAGAGGGGAAGCCATACTGGACCTAATCCTTAGTGGAACGCCAGATCTGGTGCAAGAAATAAGGGTGTTGGGACCACTTGGCAATAGTGATCATAGTATGATCATGTTTGATTTAATTAGTGGAGGACAGATAGTAAAGGAATCCACAGTATTACCTTTTAACTTTCAAAAGGGAGACTATGATAGAATGAGGAATATAGTTAGGAAAAAACTAAAAGGAGCGGTTCCAAAGGTTAAAGACTTACAGCAAGCTTGGGTGTTATTTAAAAATACTATCCTCGAAGCCCAGACCAGCTGTATTCCACGCATTAAGAAGAGTGGAAGAAAGTCCAAAAAATTGCCAGCATGGTTTAAAGGTGAGGTCAGAGAGGCTGTTGCTGCCAAAAAAGCAACCTTCAGGAAATGGAAAAAAGAGCCAAATGATGAAAACTGGAAACAACACAAGCACTGGCAAGTTAAATGCAAAGCATTGATAAGGCAGGCAAAGCAGGAATTTGAGAAGAAACTTGCTACGGAAGCAAAAACACGAAATAAAGACTTTTTCAAGTACATTCGTAGCAAAAGGCCTGTGAGAGAGTCAATTAGACCGTTAGATGATAGAGGGGTAAAAGGGGCAGTAAGAGGAGACAAGGCTATAGCAGAGAGACTGAATGAATTCTTTGCGTCGGTCTTTACTGAGGAAGATGTAGGGATGTTACCCATGACTGAAGTGGTATTTAAAGGTGATACTGCAGAGGAATTGAGAGAAATATCGCTACACCGGGAAGATATATTACAACTATTTGATAAACTGAATAGTAGCAAATCACCTGGACCGGATGGTATACATCCCAGAGTGTTGAAAGAACTGAAATATGAGATTGCAGACCTGCTATTGGTAATCTGTGAACTTGCATTAAAATCATCTGTAATACCTGAAGATTGGAGGGTCGCCAACGTAACACCAATTTTTAAAAAAGGTTCCAGGGGTGACCCGGGAAATTACAGACCGGTGAGCCTGACGTCAGTACCAGGGAAAATGGTAGAAACCATCATAAAGAACAAAATTACACAACATGTAGATAGTCATGGCCTAATGGGAGACAGCCAACATGGCTTTAGACAAGGAAGATCTTGTCTTACTAATCTGATATGTTTCTTTGAAGGTGTGCATAAACAGGTAGACAAAGGTGAGTCGGTTGATATAGTGTATCTGGACTTCCAGAAAGCTTTTGACAAGTTCCCCATCAGAGACTTATGGCAAAGCTAAAAAGTCATGGGATAGGAGGCAGTGTACTATTGTGGATCGGGAACTGGTTAAAAGATAGAAAGCAGAGGGTAGGGCTAAATGGCCAATATTCCCAATGGAAAAAAGTGAATAGTGGAGTACCCCAGGGATCTGTACTGGGTCCGCTACTTTTTGACATATTCATAAATGACCTGGAAAAGGGAATAACTAGTCAGGTTATCAAATTTGCAGATGACACAAAACTGTTTAAAGTTGTTAAAACCCAAGAGGATTGTGGAAAACTGCAGGAGGATCTGGATAAATTGGAAGACTGGGCATCCAAATGGCAGATGAAATTTAATGTGGACAAATGCAAAGTTATGCACCTAGGAAAGAACAACCCACACTATAGTTACACGATACAAGGCTCCACATTAGAAACCACCACCCAGGAAAAGGACTTAGGAGTCATCGTGGATAACATGTTAAAACCCTCCGCCCAGTGTGCAGCGGCGGCCAAGAAAGCAAATAGAATGCTAGGTATCATAAAGAAAGGGATGGAGAATAAAACAAAGGATATTATAATGCCTCTGTATCGCTCCATGGTACGACCGCACCTTGAATATTGTGTGCAATTCTGCTCGCCGTATCTTAAAAAGGACATAGCGTTATTAGAAAAAGTACAGAGAAGAGCCACCAAGGCTACTCCTATGAAGAGAGGCTAAAAAGGTTAGGGCTCTTTAACCTGGAGAAAAGACGGCTGAGGGGAGATATGATAGAGGTCTATAAATTAATGAATGGAGTGGAACGGATAAACGTGGATCAATTGTTTACGCTATCAGAATATAGAAAGACTAGGGGACATGTAATGAAGCTACAGGGTAAACTATTTAAGACAAATAAGAGAAAATATTTTTCACTCAACGTGTAATCAAACTCTGGAATCTGTTACCGGAGGATGTAGTAAGGGCTGTTAGTATAGCTGGGTTTAAAAAAGGTTTGGACAAGTTCCTGGAGGAAAGGTCCATAATCCACTATTAAAAAGGGACCCAGGATATCAATGCTTGACCCAGTACAAGCATTGTGGAACCTGTGTCTTTTGGGGATATTGCTAGGTACGTAGGACCTAGATTGGCCACTGTTGGAAACAGGATACTGGGCTTGATGGACCTCGGTCTGACCCAGTATGGCATGTCTTATGTTCTTATGTTCTTAAAATGGTAAAGGAGATGGAAGAATACCCCTATGAAAGGCTAAAAAGGTTAGGACTCTTTAACCTGGAAAAGAGACGGCTGAGGGGAGATATGATAGAAGTCTATAAATTAATGAATGGAGCGGAACGGGTAAACGTAGATCGATTTGTTTACATTATCAGAATCTAGAAAGACTAGGGGACATGCAATGAAGCTACAGTGTAAACTATTTAAGACAAATAAGAGAAAATATTTTTTCACTCAATGTGTAATCAAACTCTGGAATTTGTTACCAGAGGATGTAGTAAAAGCTGTTAGTGTAGCTGGGTTTAAAAACGTTTTGGATGTTCCTGGAGGAAAGATCCATAAACCATTATTTAAAAGGGACCCAGGATATCAATGCTTGACCCAATGCAAGCATTGTGGAACCTGTTTTTTTTTAGGAAACTGCTAGGTACGTATGGCCTAGATTGGCCACTGTTGGAAATAGGATACTGGGCTTGATGGACCATGGTCTGATCCAGTATGGCATATCTTATGTTCTTATAGTGGAAATTTAATACTTGTTGAAGTAACAAAAAAAGAAACAAGAGACACCTCCCAAAGTCCCTAACTTTTCCTCAGCAGTCCTTTAAGCGAAAAAGCAACTTTCTTTTATGTGTGTTTTAACTGCACTATTCTATGTCCCTGTGTGTATTCCTTCTTCCTTGTTAAACAGTTATTACCTTACACTAGTAAATCTTGATATTATGTGTCTGAAGTATATAGATTTATGTGTTCACTTTGTTAAAGTAGCTAATCAAACTGTTTACTTTTAATAGATATCCAAATGTGGAACTATTTGCTTGCTAGATTTTCCCTACCAACTACTAAAAATCTATTGCCTAAGTCAACAAGCTAAGTGAGGAGTTGCCCTATATAGCACGAATTTTCACATGGAGTAGGTGGAAACTGGGGTGGGAAAGGAGGGATCTAACACCTGATAAGGTCAGTGACTTCAAAGATCCTGCCCTATCCCTTTGAACTTGAAGCTAGAGGAGAGGAAAAAACTCTAGCTGCAGAAAAAAAGCTTTTGCAATACAGATGAAAAACAACAACATTTAGATGACAAATAAGCCCACTTTAAGAGTTCTAAAGCAAACAGTTTGTAGTCAGTAGCCTCACAATATTACCTTGCTTGCAATTCAGACCATCTAGGAATGACGCTAACCGGTCACACCAGATATTCAATGTCAGAGACAGGATATGGGAAAAACCAGTCCAAATGTGTAGACAGGGAATACACACACCAAACTTTATTAATCGTTGACAGAGGTAGCCAAACCCAACAGAGGCCGTGTTTCGTATAATACTTCGTCATGGGTTATTGTGGCTCACTACAAACACCATAAATACATTAAGAAATGAATATGCATAAAAACATAAATAAATAAGTACAATAAATAAGACATCAAATTAAAACAACCTAATTGAATATATTAAATATAACAACATATAAAAAATGTAAACGAGGGTAAGAAGTGTTCATAAAAGCATAATGATAAAATAAAATCAACAATTAAACCATATGTGCATAAATAAACCTATTTTCATGTATATTAAACATATAAATAAAAAATATAACATCAAAATAACCAAAGTTAAAAAACTGTGCCATAATGAATAAGATGAAGTGCATAAAAACAATATAAACAGACATTATTAAAAACAGGCATAATGGGAAATCAAGAGAGATGAGGAAATAAAAAAGAAAAGAATGAGCAGGAGTGAATCAACATGGATGATGAAGTAATGTCTTTACTCTTTTGGGTAATTCAATGGCATGTGCAATTCCTCTCCATTTACTGTTTTATATCCCTGCATTATGTTTTGTTACCTATTGCTTGGTACTTAAATATGACCCGTTTGCAGCAGAATTGTTTTGGTTTTTTTCACAGTTTTTATATCGCCCAATTTTACATTATTTATTTATTATTTTAATAATGGGTCTTATTCATTTATTTTTATTTTCCTGTTTCCTGTGTGGCAGTTTGCTCTTTTTGCTTGAGAGACAGGATATGGACCTGACATGGAATATCCAGGTTTAAATTAAAGTGGCTGGCCATCACTTCTTTAAGTGTCTTGGATGCTGCCACTGAATATCAGCCTTTCTTTATTTCATTAAAATGATTATGGCATAGCTAGGACAAAAACAGCTGATACCAAACAAACGGGAGAGGTAAGGGTAATTATTCAAAAAGAGAGAAGCAGTAATCCACTTCTTCATATATAATCACATAGCACATATTTATCTAGGGCCCAATATGGTTTACAGCCCAGTAAACCATATAAATGCCATAAATCGGGATATTCAACTGCACTTAGATTATTAGTGCCATTGAATATCCCCTTCAAAGACTGCTACATGCCCTGAGGCTCTGTAGTTTGCATAGGAGCATGTTGGGAGTATTCTGGAGACTGCCACTAACTGGGTAGCAGCAATATTGCACCGCTACTCGGTTAGCATCCATGGCTAAATCTAGGCGAGCCTCGATACTGCACCACTACCCGGTTAGTGATCTGTGGCTAAAACTAGGCCATGGATGCTAACCAAGTGGCAGTGCAATATCGCCGCTACCCAGTTAGCCCAACAGCTCCGGGGCATGTGGGGTGATGCCGGATATTCAATGCCATCACTGCAGCATTAAATATACAGTGTTAAAGGTGCCCAATACAATATGAGGCCCCTAATCATTATTTGCTATATCTATTATACTACAACAGGTCTAGTAAGGAATCCAAATATCATTGCATTATTAGTGTAGGCAATTAGTGATCTGATCCATTCTGGCAATTTCCACTAGGCTTGTACATTTCCAGCTCATTTGTGAAAACGCTTAAGAACATAACATAAGAACATAAGATATGACATACTGGGTCAGACCAAGGTCCATCAAGCCCAGTATCCTGTTTCCTACAGTGGCCAATCTAGGTCATATGTACCTAGCAGTTTCCCCAAAAGACACAGGTTCTGCAATGCTTGCACTAGGTCAAGCATTGATATCCTGGGTCCCTTCTTAATAATGGTTTATGGACCTTTCCTCCAGGAACTTGTCCAAACCTTTTTTAAACCCAGCTACACTAACAGCATTTACTACATCCTCCGGTAACAAATTCCAGAGTTTGATTACACGTTGAGTGAAAAAATATTTTCTTTTATTAGTCTTAAATAGTTTACCCTGTAGCTTCATTGCATGTCCCCTAGTCTTCCTATATTCTGATAACGTAAACAGTCGATCTACGTTTACCCGTTCCGCTCCATTCATTAATTTATAGACTTCTATCATATCTCCCCTCAGCCATCTCTTTTCCAGGTTAAAGAGCCATAACCTTTTTAGCCTTTCTTCATAGGAGTATCCTTCCATCCCCTTTATCTTTTGGTGGCTCTTCTTTGAACCTTTTCTAATAACGCTATATCCTTTTTAAGATACGGCGACCAGAATTGCACACAATATTCAAGGTGCGGTCTCACCATGGAACGGTATAGAGGGATTATAATATCTTTTGTTTTATTTTCCATTCCTTTCCTTATGATACCTAGCATTCTATTTGCTCTCTTGGCCGCCTTGCACACTGGGCCAAGGGTTTTAACATGTTATCCACAATGACGCCTAAATCTTTTTCCTGGGTGGTGGTTCCTAATGTGGAACCTTGCATCGTGTAACCATAGTTTGGGTTATTCTTCCCTAGGTGCATAACTTTGCACTTGTCCACATTAAATTTCATCTGCTATTTTGATGCCTAGTCTTTCAATTTATCAAGATCCTATTGCAATTTTCCACAATCCTCTTGGGTTTTAACAACTTTAAATAGTTTTGTGTCATCTGCAAATTTGATAACCTCACTCGTTATTCCACTTTCCAGGTCATTTATGAATAAGTCAAAAAGCAGCGGACCCAGCACAGATCCCTGGGGTACACCACTATTCACCTTTCTCCATTGGGAAGATTGGCCATTTAGCCCTACCCTCTGCTTTCTATCTTTTAACCATTTCCTGATCCACAGTAGTACACTGCCTCCTATCCCATGACTCTTTAGTTTTGCCAAAAGTCTCTGATGAGGGACCTTGTCAAAGGCTTTCTGAAAGTCCAGATACACTATATCAACCAACTCACCTTTGTCCACCTGTTTATTCACACTTTCAAAAAAACATAACAGATTAGTAAGACAAGATCTTCCTTGTATAAAGCCATGTTGGCTGTCTCCCATTAGGCCATGGCTATCTACATGCTGAGTAATTTTATTCTTTATGATGGTTTCTACCATTTTTCCTGGTACTGACGTGAGGCTCACCGGTCTGTAGTTTCCCGGATCACCCCTCAAACCCTTTTTAAAAATTGGTGTTACATTGGCGATCCTCCAATCTTCAGGTATTAGGGATGATTTTAATGATAGTTCACAGATTACTAAAAGCAGATCTGCAATCTCATATTTCAGTTCTTTCAACACCCTTGGGTGTATACCATCTGGCCCAGGTGATTTGCTACTCTTCAGTTTATCTAATAGTTGTAATACATCTTCCCGATATATCGATATTTCCTTCAATTCTTCCACACCTTTAAATACCACTTCAGTCATGGGTAACATCCCTACATCTTCCTCAGTAAAGACAGAAGCAAAGAATTCATTCAGTCTCTCCGCTATCGCCTTGTCGCCTCTTAGTGCCCCTTTAACTCCTCTATCGTCTAATGGTCCAACTGACTCTCTCACAGGTTTTTTGCTACGAATGTACTTGAAAAAATCTTTATTTCATGTTTTTGCTTCCGCAGCAAGCTTCTTCTCAAATTCTCTCTTTGCCTTCTTTATCAATGCCTTGCATTTGACCTGCCAGTGCTTGTGATGTTTCCAGGTTTCATCATTTGGCTCTTTTTTCCATTTCCCGAAAGATGCTTTCTTGGCAACAACAGCCTCTCTGACCTCACCTTTAAACCATGCTGGCAGTTTTTTGGACTTCCTTCCACTTTTCTTAAAGCGTGGAATACAGCTGGTCTGGGCTTCCAAGATAGTATTTTTCAACAACACCCAAGCTTGATGTAAGTCTTTAACCTTTGCAACTGCTCCTTTTAGTTTTTTCTTAACTATTTTCCACATTTTATCATAGTCTCCCTTTCAAAAGTTAAAAGGTAGTACTGTGGATTTCCTTACTATCCCTCCTCCACTAATTAAATCAAAGGTGATCATGCTATGATCACTATTGCCAAGTGGCCCCAACACCCTTATCTCTTGCACTAGTTCTGGTGTTCCACTAAGGACTAGGTCTAATATGGCTTCCCCTCTCATCGGTTCATGGACCAGCTGCTCCAAGAAGCAGTCATTTATGTCATCTAGGAACTTTATCTCCCTAGCATGTACTGCCGTGACACTGACCCAGTCGATACCGGGGTAATTGAAATCGCCCATTATTATTACCGCACTGTAACGTTTGTTAGCTTCCTTGATTTCTTTGAGCATTTCATCATCCATTTGTTCATTCTGGCCAGGTGGTCGATAGTACACCCCCACCGCCATCGCCTTCCCCTTTTTACATGGAATTTCAATCCATATAGATTCTACAGCAAATTTTGTTTCCTGCAAAACTTTAATCCTTTCTGACTCAATGCCCTCTCTAACATAGAGCGCAACCCCTCCACCAATTTGATCAGCTCTATCATTACGATATAGTTTGTACCCAGGTATCACAGTGTCCCACTGGTTGTCCTCCTTCCACCATGTCTCTGATATTCCAATCACATCTAACCTCTCATTTAGTGCTATATATTCTAACTCTCCCGTCTTATTTTTTAGACTTCTAGCATTTGCATACAAGCATTTTAGAGACTGTATTTTTTTCATATTAATTTGGCTATTGGTAGACATGGGTAATCTGGGATCTTTAAGCTCTGTCTGCTCCATTCTCGAGGGCATTTGGGCTACTTTACACTTTTTTGGAACCTCTCTGCTTTTGGTAGTATCCTTCAAGGATACATTCTTCCGAACCATCTGCTCTTGGGCGACTGTCGACTTTCCCCTATTATCTAGTTTAAAAGCTGCTCTACTCCTTTTTAAAGGTTAATGCCAGCAGCCTGGTTCCATCCCGGTTAAGGTGAAGCCCATCCCTTCGGAAGAGCCCCTCCTTTACCCAGAATGTACCCCAGTTCCTAACAAATCCAAACTCCTCATCTCTGCACCATTGTCTCATCCACGCATTGAGACTCCGGAGCTCTGCCTACTTTTTGGGTCCTGCACGTGGAACGGGAAGCATTTCGGAGAATGCTACCCTGGAAGTTCTAGATTTCAACTTCCTACCTAAAAGCCTAAATTTAGCCTCCAGAACCTCCCTACCACATTTGCCTATGTCATTGGCACCGACATGTACCAAGACAGCAGACTCCTCCCCAGCACTATCTAAGACCTTATCTAGGTGGCGCGTGAGGTCCGCTACCTTCGCACCAGGCAGGCATGTTACCAGGCGATCCTCAGGTCCACCAGCCACATAGCTATCTACATGCCTAATGATCGAATCACCAACTATAACGCCTGTCCTAACCCTTCCCTTATGGACACATGGCCCTGGAGAAACTTCTTCGGTGCGAGAGGGTTTTACATCACCTGGAGGACAGGTCCTAGTTACAGGATCACTTCCTGCCACACCAGGGTGATGCTATCCTGTCACGTGACCTCTCTCCTCCATGGCAACAGGGATGCTGCCAGACTGGAGGTGGGACTTCAGGACTATATCCCTGTAGGTCTCGTCTATTTACCTCTCTGTCTTTCTTATGTTTTCCAAGTCTGCTACTCTAGCCTCTAGAGAATGGACTCGTTCCCTGAGAGCAAAGAGCTCCTTTCACCTAGTGCACACGTAAGACCTCTCACCCACTGGGAGAAAATCATACATGTGACACTCAATGCAAAAGACTGGAAAGCCCCCATCCCGCTGCTGGACTGCTGTCTGCATCTTAGTTTTAAGTTTTTGTTTAGATCTTTAAGTTCTTTACTTACTAAGGGTTGCTATGGATATTTATACCAATAAAACTGTACCTAATACGTTTAATATACCTTGTTCACCTGAAGCTTAATTAATCTCAGGTCCTTAGTGTATGTCTGATTTGGGTAACAAGCTTCACCTGAGAGCACCTCCTGTCTTTTAAGATGTGTAAACTAAAAATACTTTGCTGATACTAGGCCCTGAGTGACTATTAAATTAAAACTATAAGCTCTCTGCTGGGTATGAAATGTAACCAGAAAGTTCTCTTCAGTGTTTTAAATTTAAACTTAAACTGCTGCTACTAGGCCCTGACTGATTTAACAAAAAATAGTGGGTTCACAGATTAAATAGCTTTAATAGAAAGAATTCCTTTCAGAAAATTTCCAGAAGTATATACTCACAATTGCAGATCTCTCTCCAGAAGTAACAGTCCCTTTTTCTAGTCCTTCAAGACTGAGGATCACAGAGCTCTGGTTGAGCTATTTATGCCTGTGCTGCTGAGGTAAGCTCTGACCAACTTTCTGGATGATTAACAGTCTTTGCTTGGATAGAAGGAGTCTTTCAAAATGGCCTTTTGAACTGCCACCTGGTGTTAACACCTATTGAAAAAGTTTCACAGATCTCCTGCCCCCTAGGTAGAAGGCCTCTTTGTAAAGGTCTCTAGAAGACTTTATTTGCTGCTCAAAGAGTACTGACACTGTTTTGCCTTTTGTGCTAATCTATATTCTTATTTGATTTAAATTATAGCTCTTTGCTGCTGCTGCTAGGCTCTAACTTATTATGAAATTTAAACTACAAGCTCTCTGCTGGGTTCTAAATTTAACCAGAAAGCTCTCTTCTGTGTTTTAAATTTAAACTAAAAGTACTTTGCTGATGGTAGGCCCTGAGTGACTATTAAATTTAAACTACAGCTCTCTGCTGGGTTCCAAATTTAACCAGAAAGTTCTCTTCTGTATTTTAAATATAAACTAAAAATACTTTGCTGATACTAGGCCCTGAGTGACTATTAAATTAAAACTATAAGCTCTCTGCTGGGTATGAAATGTAACCAGAAAGTTCTCTTCAGTGTTTTAAATTTAAACTTAAATTGCTGCTACTAGGCCCTGACTGATTTAACAAAAAATAGTGGGTTCACAGATTAAATAGCTTTAATAGAAAGAATTCCTTTCAGAAAATTCCCAGAAGTATATACTCACAATTGCAGATCTCTCTCCAGAAGTAACAGTCCCTTTTTCTAGTCCTTCAAATTTAGGCATTCAAATGAATGACCAAATTGCTTCTGTGTGGTTATATCAATAACACACATAAATTCAGAGGTACAAATGTTCCCAAGAAATTTGCAAATGCAATTGGTGCACAATTACAATGAAAAACCCAACCTTTTCTGTTCCTGTGCAGTGAATACAATGAAAATCTTGACTGTACATATGTCTAATCTCCACTATTTTGCTTCTGCAGAACATCATCTCAGGATGCACTCATGTGGGAGTCCAAACGAAGCACGTGTCCTCGCAAAGCCAGACAGAACCACCAAGGGCAAGGAAACCACTATACTGCTGTACAGGGTGTCCAAAAAACTTTGGTATTGGGGTTACAATAAAGAAGTCTATTCCGAACTGCAGAGGGTGTATTTGGTTTCCTTGCTCTTGGTGGTTCTCTTCTTCCTTCAGGATGCACTCATGTGACATCAGGACACAGCCATATGATTCAAAGGCCCTTACATGGGTAACTTCCTTAGTTCCCCATGTAAGGGCCTTAACCGTAATATTCAAAGGGCACCTACACGGGTAGTGCCCTTTGAATATCCCGACTAAGTCCCTAACATGGCCAGGTGCTATCCACATAGCATCGGGGCATGTTAGAGGCATTGGGGGGCAGAGCGGGGGTGGAGGAAGGGGTTACATGGGTAGCAGTGATAGTCAATGCTACCCGTATAGCTCTCTATGCCTTAAAGATAGGTGCAGAGGCTATGCGGGTAGCATCGAAAATCGCTGCTATCTATGTAGCCTCTGTGGCTGTCAGAGCGTGCAGGGGTGCGAAAGTGAAAATCTGGGTTAAAGGGGTCACTGGGCAGGCTGTGTGCTGCTGCGGTGCATAGCTTGCCCAACTCAATATCAGGCCCATAATCTATATCCACATTGTTTCACCCGCATTGATCATTTCACATTCCCAACTGTATATAGTTACAATATGCTATAACACTCAGCTGTAATCAAAATTTCAAGTTATTGTTAACAGCATATGCTCAAGTTTAGTTTATTCTACAACTGGATGCATATCTATGCTCTGTTAGATTTGGTTAACAAGTCCTATTCCTGAAATGGCAATAGTCATGCGTGCCACATGGAGGCAATGCAGCACCAAAGTTTTCTTGTCCTTAACCACAATCTTATCCTCCCACATGCCCAACAAACACACAAGAAGAGAGAAAAAAATAACACAGGTACACTAAAAAAATTTTTTTTTAAACTGCCTCTAATGTTTCGATTGATTTTTACGTTTTTTGGTGCGCTGAATCCAAATCTGGTAACCAATTTGCTCCATCACGTACAGATTTTTTGCTACATTGGGTTAGCAGTTTGAGGTGAACGTTTCAGATTGAGTGCGATCGAGATAAAAGTTTCTTGGATGAATTCTTTATATTAATTGTTTAGTAGTTATTCAAATAAGAATAAAGAAAATTGTAACAAGGCAGCACATAAGAATAGAGTAATGTCAACAAAACACACTGTGATGGTAGCAAAATTGTCTGCACTTAAAACAGCCACATACATGTGCACAAACATTGAGCATATAAGAGCGAGGTTAGACACAAAGCAAAGCAAAGAAATGTGCAAAAAATGTTGTACAGGTATGTATGTAAGAATAGAAAACGCAAACCGCACCATTGCATACATTCGGCATTTCCCTTTCCTTTCTCCATCACCCCATTAGTCTAGCATCTGCCCTTCTTTTCCCCTTAACAAGCATCTCCAATTTTTTTTTTTACCTTCTTCTCACTGTCTCCACATTTTTCCTTTCCCTTTCTATCTTCTTTCCTCCACAGCTGCTGCCACTACCTTACTCCTGCCTGGGCCACCCTGTAATATTGTAAACGGGCTTGCATGGTGCAAGGCCTCTGAAAGCAAGTATGCACTGAAGCTCTGCTGAAACTCACCCCCCTCTGATTTAAACTCCCTGCATTCAGAGGCCATACATGCTGCTTTACAGTCCTTCAGGGCGTCTCAGGTAGAAGTAGAGTGGCAGTGGTGGCAGTAAAAGAGGGGAAGGACAAGGTCCTATCTGGTTGTGCCACCACCCTTGAACTCTGCCACACCAGGTTTATGCCTATACCGTCAGTAGTAGGGCTCACCCTGTTAAGAGTTTCTTGACTTTGACTGGGAGCTCTCAGATTTTGACACTACTTCAGACTAGTCTGTCTCATATTCAGTTCTGTCTGGTAATTTGCAATTTAGGTCCTGGATTCCAGTAGTCTCTTTGGTACAATTTTTTGTAAACCGCCTAGATGTCATTAATGGAGGTAATATAATACATTTTAATAAACGTAGCATAGTATTCTCTCAGTTCACTACCCATTCTCTGGCCTCATTCATGCGTGAGGTACCTTAGAGTAAATGACATAGGAGTCCTTAAACTACCAATTAGAGCTTTTGAGGATAATACTGAGTCTCTAGCAGTCAGCATTTTTTAAACACCGGCTGATGCAAATTTAAAAAAAAATCTGGATATTCAGCCGCAGTAACTGGATAGTGGCGGCTGTTGTATATTTCGGGATTTTTCAGTCAGCATTGTACCTATCCAGATAGCTGTGGTATTCACCTGCTATCCAGACAGCCAATCCACACACACTTAGGACAGCTTTTTTCCTGCCCTATATTTTGTAGATATTTATCCAGAAAGTAATCCTAAAAATTGTGACTATACAGATAAGTGCTAGCCCCTTCCCAGCTCTCTTCACAGACTACCTTGGCACTAATCAGGAGGAGGCGGATTCACAAAGGTGCACGTCTGGACCGTAGGGATGCCCAAAACATGGGTGGGGCCCAGATGTACCCGATTCCACAACAGCAGGAGCTATATGTTCCTGTGAATGTGGAATCGGGCTCTTAGATAGCCCAATGTGCACTGGGTTCTGAGCAAGGAGATGTTCTTTAGGCTGGGAAAAGGGCTGGCATCCTTTAAGTTCTCAGCTAGGAAAAATAATGTCAGGTTCTCAGTCCATCCTGGATAGCCAGTCATTGGTTCTGGTATGGTAAGCAAAGGCCAAACACTCTAGGCAGTGGAATCCTTTTCTCAGTCTGGCAGATAGGGAGCCTAATCCTTGTTGCTTGGTCTCTAAAGTCTGAAGAAAAAAATCCAGTTAACTAATTATTCACCACAACTTTAAGGGGCAGATTTTTGATGCCTAGGCTCAGGGACATCATGCTGGTGCCCAAATGCTTCCTGCAACACATGCATGAGCACTGATTAAGACTCACGTCCAAAAAAGCCCCTCTTCTGTTGACCTCCTTAAAGAAGCAAGCGCTTTGAAATAGGGATACAACTTTTGTGCCAGATACAATTAATTCTTGTGTTTGGCATCATTTGAAATATGATAACCAATAATTCCTAACTAAGTAGCAAATAATGAATCAGTAGCAAAATCATTACAACTCGGTCTTCACCTTTTTACTGTATCTGATCTAATAATAGACCGAAAATGCATGCTGCATGAATCCAAGATGCCATTATACCATTTGTGCAGAACATAGAGATTAAACATGTCAGATAAGTACAGATTACATCATGAAAACAAGGAGAGAGACTCAGCATAGGGTCGACAGATGAAGATTTGTCTTCGGGATACCTCCTGCAATTTCTAAATGAAATATCCCTTTGGCATCAGTCTCTGTTTGTAAGTGTCCAGCCTTTAGTTATAGAAAAACATGGCAGAATATTTATTTCAGTTCTACTACGTAAAATTCTCTCTAGTGCAGAAATAAAGACTTTGTCACCAGCAATAATGCAAAATAATAGCATAGTTCATAGCAAAAGCTGGATGTTTTAAAGAATACTTCAGATTTTTCATATTGAACTGTTCTATTTTGACAGAGATATGCAAACTGATATTTTATTTTTAGCTCAGTGGTTTGCTAAAGAGAACAGGACATGCTTTCTTACAGAAATGCCATATAGATGTACGTCAGGAACATGTTTCGATGTACAGCAATCAGAAAAAAACACTTCATTCTACAGCACGCTTCATTAGGTCCTTCAATAAAATAATATTTATATGTAGTATAATTTTTGTTGCTTCACAAAGAACAGCTAATGCATTATCAGTTACTATGAGTGCCCAGAACAAATTCCATTTATGCTATTTGTGTTTTTGCAGGAAATATTGGTGTCACTCTGACATTCAGAATATAATAAAATGCTAATGTTATGTTTGAAAAACAAGATTGATATCCTTACTTTTCAAATGTTAAATAAAGATCAGAAAAGGAATGATACTTGTACTATAGGTTAACTAAACTTTTTGATATGTAAATTCATTGAAATGTAGAAAATCTATAAGAATGTGCACTGCAAAATGTTTGCGTTGATTAGCATTCATCCCCAAAGCCCATTCAGTTAGTTCTTACACACCAAATCGTTCATACATTCCTAAATGTCCAGGATCTGAAATACGTTTCTTTTTTTTTTTCTTTATGCAAATCCGTAATAGCCTAAGAAGTATACAAACATTCTTGTAAGAAACAGAGCAGAATCAACAGAAATCCATAATCAACCAGAAGAAAAATAAGAAGAGCAAGAAAGTAAAAACCAAAGCTGTCAGCTCACACTAGCCCACAACAGAGGGAGAAGCTCATAAGAAAATAGGTAATAAAATTAACATAATGAAAGAAGAAAAAAGGTCAGGATGCTGTCCGGCACAAATTTTCACGCCACTTTTGTTGTAGGCTCAATAGACGTCTCTAAGTGATGAGCATTGATGAAGGATACCAGCTGGGAGGGTTCATAAAAATATATAAAACAGAATGATACTTTATCAAATACTTACCAGGGTGTTTCAGAAAAAAAAGAGCCTTCCCAGCTGGAAAACCCCAGGGTGCAGGAGGAGAAACTCCCTCTGACGTTGCTGGGTATCCCTGGCCAAGTCAGGGTACATACAAACCAATAAACCAGAAAACAAGAAGTTATACGTCCTGAAGAATAATCTTAGCAACCATTCCTTATCAGATAATAAGGCAAAAGTTAGAATTAATGCTGAGGGAACTGGCATTTCTTCATGAGAAGACTCAAGTAAAGCAGAGATATTCAGAGCATCAACTTGCTGATCCCCAATATTCGAAGCAGTCTCTGACTTCTTACCCGAGGGTAATCAGTAAACTTTCACCAAAGGCAGAATTAATTCAGAAGACAAAGTCTCCACCAAATATTTTTTAAACATATCTCTTGCAGAAATTCTAGCAATTCTGGGAAAGTTTATAACACAATTAAGTTATTTGCCCGAGACTGATTCTCCAACTCTTCCAACTTTATGTTGATTAAAAAAGCATTTTTAAAGAAGGAATTTGCCTGGTCTTCTAACACTGCTACTCAGGTTTGCAGGTTTAAAACCTGCAACTGAGACACATTGATCTTAACAGCTGATTGTTCAATAGCCTCCGTGTTGGCTCAAACTTTGGATGCCAAAGAAGACACTTGAGGTAGAAGAACTTCCCCCAATGAAACAATGGCTTGCCAAATAGCTTCTAAAGTGAAATTAGTAGGTCTTACAAGTGAAAAAGTCAGAGGTTCACCTGAAGAGGCCGCAAGAACTTCCATTGCTGCTTGCGCTGAGGCACCTTCCAAAGCCGCAGTCCCTCCTGCGGCTAACGTTCCAACAGGAAGTACCAAAGGAACAGCATGTTGAGGATGTTCCGGGTCAGAAGAAGACAAAGCACCTCCATCCCCAAAGTCTGGCCCTTACAACTCAAGCATGGCTCCCTCTCCCAAGGTAGCCTGCGATTGAGGACATCTATGTAGAAGCCCCTGAAGCCGCCATATCGGGCATGTCATGTTTGTGAAATCATGTCTGCACCTGGACATGCCTGTTTTTTCTTCAGACGTTCTAGCTTAGATGTCCCAGATTGCACTTGGATGTTCTTTCTAAAATCACCCAAGCCCATCAAGAGGGAGTTACAGTAATCTAATCGAGGCAACAAAAATGCTGCTGAAACAGTTAAACTTATTTCTCACAAATATGGTTTAAACTGTCTAATGCACCACAGCAGTGGATATAGACCTTTTACCATAAAAGCAATAGTGTATGCTCATGTATTCAAAACTGAAAATCTACCAGGATTCCGAGCTACAATTTACTTTTTTAATGTAAAAATCATGGGGGACATATTTAAAACAGTTTAGCCAATCAGCAAACCTGCTAATTGACTAAACTGCAATTAGTGGGCTATTCAGAGGCACTAAAGTGTAGTGCTACAGAATATCTCCTCCTACCCAGTTTGCATGCTTGGGGTTGGGTGTTCTGGGGGCAGAGTGGGGGCAGCACTGGTGGTTAGCTGGTCAGTGGTGATATTGAGCCAAATTCAAACTAAAACTTAAAAATTTGGTTAACAAGATTTAACAAAGGGGCAGATTTCTCTGTCATCCTGCTATTTTGTCATCTGAAGGCCTTCCAGAATATCCTGTTGCTAGGGTTGTCCCTCTTCAGGTGCTTTAGGGTCTTGCAGATAATCTAGGTGCTGTGTTGGCCCTCTTTGGATGTTCTACTATGCACTTTGGGCTGTAGTTTGAAACAATTTGACGCCAAGAAAAACTGAAATTGGCATAGTAGGGAGATACTTCCAGCCAAATACAGTTGACAAACCTTGAACTCTCCAAAGTTCTTTTCAGATTTCCATTACTGCATTTGTTGACCTTGCTCCATTATAAGAGCATTGATTTTCCTGGGTTTTTAAAAGATACTTAGAAAAAGATATATGGCTTTTCTCAATAACTGAAGTCCACTCCTTTGTGCCTTGAGATGTTCATATTCAGAAATAGGGTTTTCAGTCTATCTGTCTGCTTTTTTGGCTCTCTTGGGTGTTTTAGAGCTTTCCAGCCTATCTTGCAGCTGTGTTGGCCCACCTCTGGTGATGGAGGCTAGTGCTTCTCAAGCTTCACCAGAAGGTACACCCAGCCACACAGGTTTTCAAGACTAGCACAATGAATATGCATATGATAAATTTGCATTTGGCCTTCAGTATATGCAAATCCATCTCATGCATATTCATTGTGGAAATCTGGACAATCCAAATAGTTAGTGGGCTAGGGAGAGGGCAGCCAGGGTTCAAATCCCACTGCTGCTATCATTGAAATTGTGATGAGTACTGGAGATGATAGAGTGTTTTCTCTTCTACATCATCTGGATGTTTTTTTCAGCCAAAATGAGCACTTTTGAGGTGCCTGGAGCAGGTCTAAACTTAGGGATATGTTTACTAATCAGCAGTAGCGGCTTCTGTGCGATATCGGAGCAGTGGCCCCATTAAAGTCACGCTGAAGACATCCACAGACCCAGCTTCTAAAATGGCTCTGAAGATGCCTCTGTGCTTTGAATGTCTCTATGCCTGTTTTCAGACATTCAATGGGGCCACGGCTCTGATATCGCAAGGAAGCTGCTACCTCTGATTAGTAAACATACCCCTTAGATGCGATGCTGGACATCCAGAATGTTTCTGAGATCAGATGGCAAAGTCCAGGTTCCTGGGAATGCCCTGGCCTCCACCATGCCCCCATTCAAACTTGGACATTCTCACGCTGGAGATGTCGACCTGGCTTCTAAAATGGCTCTGAAGATGCCTCTGTGCTTTGGATGTCTCTATTTCTGTTTTCAGACATTCAAAACAGAAATAGGGCATCCAAAATGACCCCCATAGTTACTTCAGTTGGGCCAGAATATTATGACTAGGCTTATAAAGAGTCTTTGGAAATTTGATTACATCACCCCGGTCCTAATGCAGCTACACTGCTTACCATTGAACTTTCAAGTTCAGTATAAATTTTTTATATTTGCTTTTAAGATTTTACAAGGGATTGTGCCAAGCTATTTAACTTCAAAGTTGGAATTTTATTTACAAGGGAGAGTCTTGCTCTCGAAAGATACTCAGAGGCTGATGGTGCCTTGTACATGGGCTGTTAGGAAGGAAGGACATCAGTCCAGTGTTTTTATTTTTTTAGTGTAGGCACCACTGTTATGGAATACCTTGTCATTGGATCACAAGAGCGTTAATAATTTGAAGATATTTCATAGTGATTTAAAGACCTATTTGTTTAGGAAAGCATTTGAGACAGTGGATTGTTTACTGTAGTGAGAGAAGGCTTGGATGTTATAAGTCTGTAGTTTTGTTCTATTGTATTTTATTGTGTTTTACTATATGTATTTTAATTTATTTTACTATTGTCGTATACTGTTTAGAGCATTGCCGTCTGATTTCTATAAATGTAAATAAATAAAACACTACAAGAACACATCCAGTCACTTGAACCGTAATAATGAAGGTACTAGACTGGTATCTTTTCATAAGACACTTTTAAAGAATGAGGAAAACTAATGTTCCAGGAGTGGGATAAAACCTCAAAAATGTTGGAAATAACAGCCTTGCTAGCTCAAGAGGACAGGCAGTGACACAGGTTACATGAGAGACATAGGTAGCAGACAGCAACAGTAGCAGAGAGAGCCAAGAGGAAAGGAAGTTTTTCTGTGGGTGGGGGGGGGGGGGCTGTTCATTTAGGTTTGTGTCTCTGTGACTAAATGTACCCACTACAAAACTAGACAGCAGGTTGGAAAGCGGCTGGGCTGGCAGCGATACAGCTGAAAGTGATGGAACTAGCATTATAGTAACATAGTAAATGATAGTAGATAATGACCAGTATGGTCCATCTAGTCTGCCCAGTAAGGTGGCTAGAGTGGTTGTATCTGCCTCGCCATGCAGGTCATCCCCCCTCAATTTATTGAAGTATAAAAGCTATTTGTTTGCTTTGATTATATCCTATTTCTATAAAGGGATGCACTGTATCTGTTCTATGCCATTTTGAATTCTGTCACTGTATTTGCCCCCATCACCTCTATAGGGAGGACATTCCAAGCATACACCACCCTTTCAGTGAAAAAGTATTTCCTGATGTTGCTTTTAAGTCTACCGCCTCACAGCTTCATTATATCCCTCTAGTTTTATAGCTTCCTCTTCTTTGAAAAAGATTTGTTTGTTCATTAATACCATTTAAGTATTTGCATTTTAAATTTATTTATTGAATCTGAATACATGAATACAAGGAAAACAACAAATACAAAAGTTTTTTCATTTTGTATCGCAGAAACTCATGTATCAAAACAAGTCCACATCAAGGGGGGTGTGGTTTAAAAATATAAGAAATAAAACCTAAGTGGGCCCGAATATTTAGCAAAAGACTCCTAATTCTAGCGAAGAGTCAAGAAAACAATTTACAAAAAACAAAAAAAGATCCCTAAGTCCTACTATCCAAAAAGGTAACCAAATGATCCACCTCAAGAAATACATATCTTTTGCCCTGAAACCAAATATGGCACTTGCAAGGAAATTTAAGGTAAAAAGATACCCCCAGGGCTAAAACCCGTGGACGCAGTTCCAAAAAGGCCTTACGTCGCTTCTGAGTTGCCCTGGAGACATCAGGGAAAATTTGTATTGCTTGGCCACAAAATTTCTCATTCTATTTGGGGAAATATGCACGTAGCACCTTTTCCTTATCCATCTCAGATAGAAAGATTACCAATAATGTAGCTCTTGAAGAGATATCCTCACTCTCTGATTCAATAAAACGTGAAATATCTAAAGAAGAAGAAACTACAGCATCAAAATGAACACCAGGCTCTCCTACTTCCCCTCCCATATCTATCTTGCCCTTGGGAACATAATAGATTTTAGAAACATTAAAGGAGTCAACTTCAGTAAACAATAATACCTCCTTAAGGTATTTTTGGAAGAGTATCAAAGGCGACAAGTAATGGGTTTGAGGAAAATTTAACAAACAAAGATTCTTAGACCCAAGGGAATTCTCCAAAAACTCATCTTGTCTATGTAAGAGAAAGGAGTCCTGAGAGAATTTTTCACACACAGCTTTATAAGGTAAGTCTTTTGACTCCTGCGCTACTGACCACTTTTCCAACGAAGCGATTCTAGTTTCATGATCCGATAATTTCACAACCGTTTCCTTAGAAAAATCGGAAACTTTCTTTAAAGAGAGTCCAAGAGCCAACTCCATACGAGATACAATTGCCCATATATCTTTTAAGGAAACATTCTCTGGCAGTTCCTGGGTTTCGCCAACTACAGAAAAGGTAATTACTGAGGACAAAGACGGAGATAATGTTGAGGTGGAGTCAATTCTCAGAAACGTAGAGGGTAGTAAAACCGAGCCAGGGTCGGCCCCCTCAACATCCACCTGTGAAGAGGCCTCCCCGGACGTATGCTCAGACTATAAGCAGGGCGGAGACACACCCATGTCGCAGGGAGAAGACACAGATGAAGAAATACTCACATCAGAAACATCCAATCCACAATCCTTCGGTGTTTGGACGGGAGGAAAAGGATCACTCACATGAACGTGAGCGTCCATCGGTCCAATGACCTTAACAGCCTTCATTTGAATGGGTGAGTACTTCTTTTTCCTTTTCCCCATCACAGGGAACACTTCTCACACCTACGCGCACCGAAAGGGCACCAAAGGGGCGTGACCTGCCCCTTTGGTCACGCCCCCAGGGGACGCTCGTGACCGCGTCCCGCGGTAGGGCTGTAGATTTGATAGCCCTCAGCTACACAGCAGGTGATCAATCAGTGCAGCAACTAACGTCGGGAACCACTCAGGTAGACAGTCCAAGGCAAAATAAAGGAATCCACACACCTCGGCGTCCCGCGGTAGGGCTGTAGATTTGATAGCCCTCAGCTACACAGCAGGTGATCAATCAGTGCAGCAGCTAACATCGGGAACCACTCAGGTAGACAGTCCAAGGCAAAATAAAGGAATCCACACACCTCGGTGTCCCGCGGTAGGGCTGTAGATTTGATAGCCCTCAGCTACACAGCAGGTGATCAATCAGTGCAGCAGCTAACGTCGGGAACCACTCAGGTAGACAGTCCAAGGCAAAATAAAGGAATCCATACACTTCGGCGTCCCGCGGTAGGGCTGTAGATTTGATAGCCCTCAGCTACACAGCAGGTGATCAATCAGTGCAGCAGCTAATGTCGGGAACCACTCAGGTAGACAGTCCAAGGCAAAATAAAGGAATCCACACACCTCCTACCCTTTAAGTATTTAAAGATCTGTATCATATCTCCCCTGTCCCTCTTCTCCTCCAGGGTATACATATTTAGGTCTTAAAATCTCTTCTCATACACCTTCTAGCGCAGATCCAAATCATATTGGTTGCCTTCCTCTTTACCGTTTCAAGTCTTTTTATATCTTTTCTGAGATATGGTTTCCAGAACTGAACACAATATTCCAAGTAAGGCTTCACCAATGACTTGTACAGGGGCATTAATACCTCCTCCTTTCTGCTAGTTATCCTTCTGGCTTTAGTTAACTCCTTGTCGCATTGTTTCACCACCTTAAGATCCTCAGACACTAGCACTCCGAGGTTCCTCTCCTGGTCCATGCACACCAACCTCTCGCCCCCTATTGCATACAATTCCTTTGGATTTCTGCATCCCAAGGACATGACTCTGCACTTCTTCGCATCAAATCGTAACTTCCAAGCATTAGATCATTCTTCAGTGTTTGTAAATCTTTCCTCATGTTCTCCATTTCCTCAGAAGTGTCCACTCTGTTGTGAATTTTCATTTGATCTGCACAAAGGCAGACTTTTCCATTCAACCCTTATGCAATATCACTCACAATACAGCAGGACAACCAGTAACAAAGTAGAGTGGGCAGCAGCATTCGAGGCAATGGCATAGGTGAATAAGGACAGAGGCAGCAAGCAGCAAGACAGAGCGAGCAAAGGGGGAAAGAGATTTTTCATTTAATTATTTTTTTTTCTTCTTTTCAGTTTTTGTGTGTAGAGCTAGAAGTACCTGGTGGGAAACTAGACAGCAGGCTTGAAAGACTGCATTGGAAATGAGCAAAAACACAGCAAGACACTGAATGAATAGGGCGTGTGCAATTATGCTTTGGTGGAGCTCTGCACTCATTCCTCTTCCCAGTCACATGGAAATTGAGAGAAACCAAGCAGAGAAAGGGTTTTTTTGAGAAACACTGGCTTTTCCATCAACTCTAGTCCTAGCCATGAATGATGGGGCCCATAATATCCCATGAAATGAAGAATATACATTCACTGGGCAACTGGAGGACAGGATAGGAAATGTTGGGTAATCTCAGTCAAATCTGGACAGACTGCTGACTTGTGTGTCCAGTATCCCAACGGATCTGTGAAAATGGCCTCCATGGGCTCTCCACGTTAATATATCATTAGAATACATGCAGGGGTAGACTGATCTCTGCAAAAGGTCTGTGGTAGTGTTGCATGCAGTGGGAAGGGGTTTTCTTTACAACACAGGCCAGACAGCAATTCAGGGAAAACAAAAACAGTTTTTATTCTGTCCCAGCTTGTTAATCCTTCACAAAGCAAAACCCAGAACAGACAGTTAAAGTTTCTACCTCAGAACTCTATTGCACGGCTTGAGAACATCTGGCTCCACGGACCTCTCTCCCTCCTGCAGACTGCTGGGTTCTTAACCTTTCCCTCTGAGTCATACTTTCTCAGCCCTGAACTCTGGGCTGCAGACTCTCTTAAAGGGGACAGTTGATAATCCCTTTGGAGGGAGATGGGTAACATTCTATAAACCCCATTACACACCCTCTTCCTCAGCCCAACCATGTCCATTGAGAGTCTGCCTCACCCAGGACTCCACTCAAGAAAGGAAGTCTGCGTTTAATTGAGTCCGACCAGTCCTATGGTAAAACTGGAAATGGTAGGGTTGGAGACTCAAAAACCACTGCATAATACGGCCGTTGGACTCCCTATGTCAAGCCAGTCACTTGAAGGGTTGGTGGTCCATTATTAGCATAAACAGATGTCTGAGCAGGTAGTATTTGAAGGTTTCAAGCACCTACTTGAAATCTAGGGCTTTCTTCTCAATCACCGCATACTGCTTCTCCCGAGGAACCAGTTTCATGCTGATGAATGCTAGGGATGTTCTTCATCCCTGACTTTCTGGGCCACAACTGCTCCTAGGCCCATCTCTGAGGCATCAGTTTGCACAATAAATGGTAGGGAGAAATCAGAGCTGATATGGACAGGTTCAGAGCATATGACAAAATTAGGGATGAAATGGTGGTAATAGCCAATCAATCAAAAGAAGGCACGGACCTCTTTCATCAATTTCAGGTAGGGTGCCTGGTCAATGGTATTTGTCTTCGATAGTAGAGGTTGTATCTGCCCATTCCCAATTAAATACTTCAGGTATTAAACTTCCCAGAAAACATTTCTTGGGGTTGGCCATCAACACAGCTTCTACATGGGTTATCTGGGTGATCCAGTCTCTGCTGTAGATGATGATGTCATCATGGTTGGCAGCCCCATACTCCTTATGTGGTCTCAGTAGGCAGTCAACTACTACTATTAAACATTTATAAAGCACTACAAGGCATACACAATGCTATACAAACATAGATAGAGACAGTCCCTACTTATTAGAGCTTTGAGTCTAATCAAGACAAACACAACAAAAGTTAGGAATAAGGATAGAATAGGGAAGGGTAAGGAAACACAAGGAACAAGGGATCAGCATCCAAAGGCAGCCTCAAAGAGGTGAGCCTTTAGCATAGATTTGAAAAGGGGCAATGATGAAGCCTGCCATATAAACTCGGGGAGTTTGTTCCAGGCATAATGAGCAGCAAGGTGAAAGGACGGAAGTCTGGAGTTAGCAGAGGAAGAATAAGGCAAAGAGAGGAGCAATCCAGTAGAAGAGCGGAGTTCATGAGGAGGGGTGTAGAGGGAGAGGAGGGAGTAGAGATCGCTAGGAACAGTAGAATGAATGCATTTAACCCTGGGAGTACCCATGGGGTCAAAAGTTACCCCATTGCAAGTTTCACAATGCGTATCTCGGAAACTAGTTGTTCAAGAATACAATCTTTTTATGACTTTTCACATGTCAATATTCTCTTTATATTGTGCCATGAGAGGAATAATTTTCATCCTCTAGGTGACGCTAGTGATGAATTGCAGCACAGAGTACCAGTGGGGTCATTTTTTACCCCAGTTGCTTACGTCCGGTTTGGATCGTGATAGAATTTGCAGTTTTGTGAATTTTTTGATCTGACAAAGGTATTTATCATTAATTATGTATCATTTATTTTTTGTACTCTTATTTTATGAAAATTACACATTTTCTTTAATTGATATCATACGTTCTCTCATTATTTCCGATGAAATCTAAAGGCTTTCAGCTCGTTCATCACGATTATTATACACCTATAGTAAAACTGCTTTGTGTTTTATTCAACTTTATCTTTGTTTATTTATTTTAGGTTCTCTCAGATTTGATGATGCAACCAACAGACATGAACAATGAGGCGTGGATAAGCTTGCTCCAATCAGACACGTTTTTGATAGCTGGGAAGCAACTCTAAGTGACGCCTTTGTTCCTGGTGAAAATGTTACTGTGGATGAGCAACTGATCACATTTCGTGGCCGTGTTCCGTTCAGACAATATGTTTCCAGCAAACCTGGGAAATATGGCATAAAGCTATGGATGTTGTGTAACTGCTTTGCGTTTTATTCAACTTTATCTTTATTTATTTTAGGTTATTGCTTATGATGTCAAAACAAAAGGATTCAGCTGCCCAAGTAAGAGAAATATTGCAACGAGATGCTGACAGTGACGGCTCTGAGGCGTCTGATGATGCAGCATATTCAGCAAGCGAAGAAGCATATCAGCCAAGTTCGGGTGATAAATCTGATGATGACAGTCATGATTCAGATGGCAACAGCAGTTGGTCGCCAAGTGAATGTGAGACTGATGCTGAGCCGGTAACATCTCCTTCAGAAAAGAGTCAAGTTACAGGTCGAGGTAAAGGTCGAGGCTGTGCTGGACGGGGAAGAAGGCAGGAGTCCTCGATGTCAGTATCATCTGTGAGGAATCTTAGTTGTGGTCGTAGAGGAGCTAAGAGATCATCAACTATAAGCACAAATGTTGCCATTGTAGCCAATGTATCTAAGGATGCCACATCATGGAACAGGAATCCTATAAAGCAAGCTGCTGGAAGATACGCCAGAGCTAATGTCATGCCTGTACAACAAGGTCCTACAAGGTATGCTGTACAAAATGTTTATGGCCCTCTCGCAGCATTCCACGTGTTTATGAGGAAAATCTTATTGAATGAAATCATATTGTGGATGAGCAAACAAGGAAGACACATTTATGACGACACCTGGAAAGATTTGACAGATGGAGAATTTCAATGTTTTCTTGGACTTCTGATCCTCTCAGGCATGTACAAGTCATGAAATTAATCCATAGTTCAGTTGTGGAACCTTGAAGATGGTCATTCTGTTTTCGGCAAAAATATGGCCCGTAACCGTTTTCAGCAAATTTCTTGTGCTCTCAGATTTGATGATGCAACCAACAGACGTGAACAACAAGGCGTGGATAAGTTGCTCCAATCATATTTTGATACCTGAGAAGCAACTCTAAGTGATGCCTTTGTTCCTGGTGAAAATGTTACAGTGGATGAGCAACTGCTCACATTTCGTGGCCGTGTTCCGTTCAGACAATATATTCCCAGCAAACCTGGGAAATATGGCATAAAGCTATGGATGTTGTGTGACACTGCAATGTCATATGTTCTGCGTCTTCAAGTATATACAGGAAGGGAACTAGGACAAAACAGGGAACAAAATCAGTGTGAAAGGGTTGTGCTGCAACTCACTGAAGGATTGACGCGATCTGGCAGAAATGTTACTGTTGACAATTTCTTCTGCAGTTTATCCCTGTCACGGAAATTGCTAGAAAAACAAATGACACTTTTGGGGACAATTCAAAAGAACAGAAAAGAATTGCCTCCAGAATTTGTAACAGCAAAGGGCCGAGAGGTATTCACTTCACTGTTTGCTTTTCGCGATGACGCCACTCTGGTTTCCTATTGTCCAAAGAAAGGAAAAGTGGTTGTTCTTCTGAGCAGTTTGCATGATCAAGAAAAAGTAGATAACACACGTCCAGACAAAAAACCACACATGATCTTGGACTATAATTCTAGTAAAGGTGGAGTAGATACGGCAGATCAAATGTTGCGCACGTATACCACAAAACGAATGAGAAGACGCTGGCCAATGACAATCTTCTACAACATGTTGGACATCAGTGCTTTGAATGCCTTCATTGTTTGGATGTCACTAAATCCAGAATGGCAGTCCAAGTCAAAGCACAGACATCATCTATTCCTCTTGGAATTAGGAAAGCAGCTGCTTCAGAGTAATTGCAGTGAGACTTCTTCCAGCATTGAAGAAACCACTGATGCTGTTTGCAATGTCGCAATCCCAAAGAAAAGGGCAAGGTGTCACTGCTGTTCCAGAGAAAAAGACAAGAAAAGCAACATAGTTTGCACCTCCTGCAAGTGCAATGTTTGCAAAGAACATTCAGAAATTGTCTGTGTCTCTTGCAAATGACTGTAGTACTTTACTGTGTTCATCAAGTGCATGCAAAAACTGCTTTCATGCAACTCTTCATGTAATTTTATGATAAAGCATTAAATTTCAAAACATTTAACCTTCATATAATAAATAATTAATTTGGAATAATATTTTGTCTGTTTAGTTTAAATTTCATGGTTAACAATTAAAATTTGTCATGGGGTCATTTATGACCCCAACGGTATTCAGTGTGTGCAAAAAATCTCGGTAAATCCAGGGTTAAAGGTCAGAAGGAGGAGTTTGAATTGGATATGGAAACGGAAGGGAAGCAAATGAAGTGACTTGAGAAGAGGGGTGATATGAGTAAATTGAGGCTGGCAAAAGATTAATTGTGCAGCAGAGTTTTGAATAGATTGAAGGGGAGAGAGATGACTCAGAGGGAGAATAGCAAGAAGGGCATTGCAATAGTTGAGACAGGAAGAAATTAAAGAGTGGGCAAGTGTTTTAGTAGTGTGTTCAGAGAGGAAGGGGCAAATTTTGTTAATGTTACAGAGAAAGAAACGACATGTTTTAGTAATCTGTGAATATGTGAGGAGAAGGAAAGGAAGGAATCAAAAATGACACCAAGGTTATGGGCTAAGGATACAAGAAGTAGAAGAGTATTATCAACAGAGAGAGGAAGATGGAAGAGGAGAGGAAGGTTTAGGGGGAAAGAAGTTCAGTTCATGCATTGGAATGTGGCAGGAGCTCAGTGTAATCTAAAGGGCAGCACTGTAAACTGGAGTAGACCTTGTAATGTTGAAAAAAACAGTCTTCTCCTTGACATCTCAAGTCAAAGGCACCTGCCAGTATTCCTTGGTCAAATCCAAGGTTGATATAAAGCATACTCCATTGAGTCACTCAATTAGATCATCTACGCTGGGCATAGGATAGAGTTCCAGTTTAAAAGCTCCAGAAGTCAATGCAGAATCTGATGCTTCCATTGGGTTTAGGAACCAAGACGATGGGTGATGACCAGTCACTCATAGAGTCTTCTATAACTCCCAAGCCTGTCACTGGGCCTCCAGGATCCAATATGGTCCTTGCTGGATAATCACCCCAGGGTCAGTAATGATATCATGATCAGTAATAAAAAATCCTCTGCAATGCAACTAGAAAGTAACTATGTATCTTTCATAAGACAAAAAACAGACTGATCAATTACTTAATATTATTAGGTAGCTGCATGGTCTCAGAATACTTGGGCTATCATTGTCACTACAGACGGGACACTCTTCAAACATCAACGACCATCGTTTGAGCAGCTCCTATTAGTTGAACTATTAAGCTGTAAAGCTGTTGAAACTTTTGTAGTATTAATGTGCTTAGCTTTTTAGAACAAAATCCAGCTTGCTGTCTATCCCGACGCTGTCTGGCGCGCTAATTGCATTTCTCCAATATGGTTTCTTCAGGGGAATTTGCCAAGCTTCAATAATCTCACTGGCACAGCTTAATATTCTCAGTACCCGTCCAGAATAAAAAAATATCATCCAAAAATCTGACCCATAACTGGATCTGTTGAAACCAGGGTGAAGGGTAGATGTACAAAGATTCAAATGCTGCTACAAAAAATGAAGCGATGGAAGGAGCCACAGTGGCCCCCATCGCTATCCCATAAATCTGATGATAGATCTTCTTATCATATTGAAAAAAATGTTTCATCAATACTATGCGTTATAATTGGAGCACAAAATCCTTCGGTAAGCGGGAAGGTAGAACAAAAGGAATGTCTGCCGCCATCTGAAGAGCTGCTTCTTGATTAATGTTTGTATATAAAGATTGTATGTCCATGGTAACCAAAAACCAGTCAGTTTTATCCCCTGGTAATTGGTGGATTTTTACGCTAGATTCAGTTACTCCAAACGGGTTGAATTCCTCTTTGGATTGGTGGGGTATTTTATGAGATGTCAGCTGTGATTTATTTTGTATCAGTGATCCCATTGGCTAATTTCGGTCATGTGGTTCTTGATAAAAGCCGATCTGGTTGTAGAGCAGTTTGAGCAACGTTTTTTGATGAAGGGCCGAGAGGTTCAAATGGCTCGAAACACAACGTTGGGTTAAACGTCCGAGATTATCTGTGGACAGTTGCTTCAACAGCATACCTTGGAAGTTTGGAACAGTATACCTTGGAAGCTTGGCGATTGAAAGAACTGATTACGTTCGAGGAAGGAATTGGACTATCCACTGGGTGTTTGATTTGCTGCGACTACAAGGAATAATAGCATGTACTCCCTCGTAGATCATCGTCTATTTCGCCGATAAATATATAAGCTAAGTGCTTCTTTGGTTTTCCCATGACTGTTATATGACACACTGTGGAAGTATTTTTTCGCCCGGTGTGGGTATGGGGTTTGCACCCCTTTTAATATTGAAAAAGAATAAA
The DNA here is from genome assembly GCA_033557465.1 of Ichthyophis bannanicus. Lineage (NCBI taxonomy): Eukaryota > Metazoa > Chordata > Amphibia > Gymnophiona > Ichthyophiidae > Ichthyophis > Ichthyophis bannanicus. Next base: position 618,982,503 of record CM066034.1, on the reverse strand, counting down.
AAGGAAAAGTACACTATGGGGAGGTGCAGTTAACTACTGACCTTCATTGTGTATGTTCCAACAAAAATTGGAAGGTTTGATAGGTGTTACTCTTAATACGATTAGGATTATTGGTGAGAAACACGTTTGGGGGTTAGTTAGTTTTGAGTGACAGAAATGTGGCACAGCTGTGGGAGTGAAGGGAAATGCTTCCGCGGCTGTACTGCAGTGGACAGTGAGGCCGGCTTGAGCGCTTTTAAAGCTTATGCATTCTGAGCCCGCCGCACTACTCGCTGATGCCGGTGCTTGTACAGAATTCTGCATAGCAAGTGCAGGATTCTGTGCAGGTGGGGAATTCTGCACAAAGTCTGCCCTGCACAGTTGTATAGAATTCCCCTAGGAATAAAAGATGTTTAGTGATTTGGCTAGGCATTTTCCTTTTGTTATTATGGGGAGCACATATTGGCTTCTTTTTCCTGAAATGTTGGGTTCTGCCCCTTCTAACTTGAGAATTTTAGGATGTAACCATGAATGTTTTATTTTCTTCATTTTTTTTCTTTTTCCTATGTTAAATGTATTATATTGGACTGATTTCATTTCTGTACAACAAATTTAAATGTTTTAAAATATAGCAAGAATAAAGATTACAATTAAAAAATAAAAGATTGTGCATGGGAATAGGTAACAAACCAGAGTATTCTCAACTGCAGTTGCAAGATTATAGAACTTGGTTCCCTTAGAGTTACAATTGTAGTCAAACCTATTGACATTTTGTAAGGAACTAAAACATTGTGCTAGATATTCAGACTATGGTGGTTAGTGTTACTAAACTTCCTGACTGCCTTAGCCAAAAAATGAAACCAGATATTAGGTGCCAGAGCCTGTCGTTATTAAGTGCCATAGAGTCAGTGTCGACTCATGGCAAACCTATGGATAGTTGTCCTAAATTCTGTTCAGTCTTCATCAAGTGGCTCATTGTAGCTGTTGTTAATGTATCGACCCATCTCATTACTGGACTTCCTCTTTTGTGCTGACCTTCTCTTTGTTCCATTCAAACTGTTGCTTCTTGATCAATGTACAGATTGTGCAAGAGAAAGATCAGGTGTTCTGGTATATCCATGCTTCTTAATGTGGCCCAGAGTTTCTCATGGTTTACACAGTCAAAAGCCTTGCTGTAGTCGATAAAGCACAAGTAGATATCCTTTTGGTATTCTTTATTCTTTTCAAAGATCCATCTCACATCCGCGATTATGTCTCTCATTTCTTGCGCTTTCCTGAACTCTGCTTGCACTTCAGGCAGTTCTTCTTCCAGGTATGGTTCTAGTCTCTGTTGAATAATGTTCAGTAAATTCTTGCTGGCATGTGGGATCAGAATGATTGTGCAATAATTTCCATAGTCAGTTGGATCACCTTTCTTTAGTATTGGTATAAACACAGATCTTTTCCAGTCAGTTGGCCATGATGTTGTCTTCCAAATTTTTTGGCAGAGCCTTGTAAGTATGGTAACAGCTGCATCAGATTGTTGTAATACTTCTAAGGGAATGCCATCAATGCCTGGTGCTTTGTTCTTTGATAAGGTTTTCATTGCTACTTCAACTTCTTCTTTCATCGCCAATGGTTCCGGATCATAAGGTACAGGTTGAAACAGCTGTTGGCTCACTTGATCTTTATCATATAAAATCTCTGTATATGTTTTCCACCTTTTCTTGATCTTCTCAGCATCACTCAACATATAACCTTGAGCATCTTGTAACATTTCAATTCGAGGCAGGAATTTTTCCTTTAACTCTCGTAGCTTTAGGAAAGATGATCTTGTTCTTCCTCTAATAGTTTCTGCTTCTATTTCCTTGCATGTGTCATTAGAAACATAGAAACATAGAAATATGTTGACAGAAAAAGACCACATAGCCTATCTAGTCTTTCCTTCCATATCAACAACTACAACAGTCCCCTTTTTACCTTTAGAGATCCTCTGTGTTTGTCCCATGCTTTTTTAAATTCAGTTACTGTCCTCATCTCTACCACCTCCACTGGGAGACTATTCCACGGATCCACTACTCTTTCCATAAAGAAATATTTCCGCATATCACTCCTGAATCTATCTCTATCATTGTAGCACGTTTCCTTGTTCTGTCTTGCTGCACGTTGGAAATCTCTGTTGAGTTCGCGATGGTCTTTCTTTCTCCTCTGGCTTTAGCTTCTCTGTGTTTCTGGGAAATTTTCAGAGTTTCTTCCATCATCTATTTTGGCTGTTTTTGCTTTTTCACCTTTTGTAGAGACTTCTCGCTTTCTTCCAACACAACCTTGATGTCATTCCTTAGCTCTTCTGGAGCTCTGTCATTTGTATCTAAAAAAGCAAATTAGTTTTGCAGGCAGCCTTTAAATTCCAGTGGTATATTCTCAAGATCATATTTTGCTACATCCATGAGTGGCTTGCTCTTTTTCAACTTTAGCTGGAGTTTGCATACTAGTAGTTGGTGATCTGTGCCACAGTCAGCTCCAGGTTTTTTCTTTGTTGATGTTATAGAACCTTTCTATCGTTGACTTCCACAGATGTAGTCAATTTGATTTTTGCACAATCCATTGGGTGAAGTCCCTGTGTACAGTCACCACTTGTGTTGCTGGAAGAAGGTGTTTGAGCCATCGGGCTTAAAAGCAGCACACAAAAGGGGAATCATCCGCTCTCTGACTCTATTGGCTGCTCCGATCTCCAGCTCCTCAAGCCAGCAACATCCCTGAGGAACCTACCATTTCATTGGAGGTGAGCCATCCAGTTCCTGCACTACTCTTCCTCTCTGATCGCTAACCACGTGGTCTGCCTGCTCCGCCCACAGCATCATCACCGGCAGAGGCAATCGGGCTTAAAAGCAGCACAAAAAAGGGGAATCCTCCTCTCTCTGACTCCATCGGCTGCTCCAATCTCCAGCTCGTCCAGCCAGCAACATCCCTGAAGAACCTACAGCTTCATTGGAGGTGAGCCATCCAGTTCCTGCACTACTCTCCCTCTCCGATCGCTTACCACACGGTCTGCCTGCTCTGCCCACAGCATCATCACCGGCAGAGGCCATCAGGCTTAAAAGCAGCACGCAAAAGGGGAATCCTCCTCTCTCTGACTCCATCGGCTGCTCTGATCTCCAGCTCCTCCAGCCAGCAACATCCCTTAAGAACCTACAGCTTCATTGGAGGTGAGCCATCCAGTTCCTGCACTACTCTCCCTCTCTGATTGCTAACCACGTGGTCTGCCTGCTCTGCCCATAGCATCATCACCGGCAGAGGCCATCAGGCTTAAAAGCAGCACGCAAAAGGGGAATCCTCCTCTCTCTGACTCCATCGGCTGATCCGATCTCCAGCTCCTCCAGCCAGCAACATCCCTGAGGAACCTACAGCTTCATCGGAGGTGAGCCATCCAGTTCCTGCACTACTCTCCCTCTCCGATCGCTAACCACATGGTCTGCCTGCTCTGCCCACAGCATCATCACCAGCAGAGGCCATCGGGCTTAAAAGCAGCATGCAACAGACATGCCCGCGCCTGGCGGGCCTGCTCCTGAGAGGCAAGAAATTAGGCAGAAGGAAAGTAAAGAAGATATTCCCGCTTCAGTGGAACAACCCAAACCACGCAACTGCAAAATATGTGAGTTGGTTATGGTAACTTTCTACCAATGCAAGTAGCCCTGTAAGATCTGCATTAGCCTGCTAGAATAACTACTGTAACCCTACCGATGCAAGTAGCCCTGTAAGATCTGTAATAATCTGCTAGAATAACTACTGTAACCTCTACCAATGCAAGTAGCTCTGTAATCTGTACTAGTCTGCTAGAACAACTACTGTAACCTCTACTGATGCAAGTAGCCCTATAAGATCTGCATTAGCCTGCTACATACACGAGCTGCCCATTGTTCAGAAATCCTACAGCATACCCCCAAATTGTCAAAAGTCCCGACCAACCTAGGCACCCTACATTCAAAATGGCACCCTCCTTACTAGCCTTTACCATCTGTTATCTCCTCGCCAACCTATTCTACAGTGCCTCCACCCTCACTACCAGCTACAGCCCCATCCTAGTCCTACAAGGCCTAGGAAAGAGAGGTTCTGGTGGCCCACATCAACCACCAGTAGGGACCAAGCATAACTTACACCTACATTTGCTCTACATTTTCCTTCAGAATACCACAAAGTCTAAAGTAGAGAAGCACCTAATACCTTGCAACTTGAAATGCACCCTCATAAACGCACGCTCGGTCTGCAAGAAATGGCCAGCCATCTCTGACCTTATAACCAACTACCATCTGGACATTCTACTGGTCACAGAATCATGGTTGTCCGATTCAGATTCAGTCCTTCTCAACCACCTCATCCCTCCCAACTTCGCAATCCACACCTGCCACAGAACCAACCGCAGAGGTGGAGGTACCTTCATCCTCATAAAGACGGAGCTCCAATTCCAACTACTCGCCTCCACCAGTACCACACACCTGGATTCAATCATCATAACCAACAAATACAGCTCCATCTGTCTCATTTACAGATCCCCATCTTCTTCACCTGAAGACCTCTCGACTATACTAGACCTCGCCTGCAACCCCAAGAACCCAAACATACCAAACTGATTAATGGGTGACTTTAACCTGCCAGCTCTCCAAAGCACCCACTCCAAAGCCTTCCTCGAAGCACTTACTGAGTTGGGTAATCGACGCCCCTACCCACTTAAAGGGAAATAAACTAGACCTCTTCTTTGCTCCAACACCAGCCATATGCCCAAACTACAACCCCACCATATCCATCACTCCAGTCCCATGGTCTTACCACAGCTTAATTGAATTTCAGATGCCTATGCACCAAGTTCACAACACCCCTCCGAGGGCAGTCAATGCCTCCGCAGCACTCACACGATGATTCCGGCTCTTCAACAAAGAGGAGATCATCAACAAAGTCCTACCAAACCTCAGCTCAGCATCATCCAACCTTGACTCACTGATATCCACCTGGAACAACAGCCTCAGCTCCGTTGCGCTTCTACCTGCCTCAAAGAAATTACCAAGATAAAGGAAAACAGAACAATGGTATTCCTCAGAATTACGGACCTCACTACTCCTCCTCAGGAAGCTCGAAAAATGATGGTGCTGCTCAGGGGCCTTGGATGACCATACTGCCTACAGCTCCCACCTAATGGTACACCACGAAGCAATGTACAAGAAAATGAAGGATTATCACTCTGAACTCCTGCTATGCTCCCTAAACAAACCTCATGACCTCTTCAACATCACCAAGACTCTGACTAAAGAGCTTTCTCCCACCCAACCAAGCTTGCTACGCCCATAGGAATTTGTGGACTACCTGCATGCCAAAACCAGCCTAACCAACACCTCCACTGTCCACACTCCAAGTCACACACCACACCAACCAATGCCAAGGACCTCCTTCATGCCCCCATCTGAGAGATTCATTGAGGACATCATCATATCCATCAACACCACCACAGCTCCCAATGGCCCTTGCCCAGCATTTTGGATAAGATCACTGCGTGTGGAACTCAGCCCAATCCTGGCTAAGATCATGGAGCTGTCCTTTTCAACAGGAACATTCCCGCTGACTCTAAAACAAACATCATCTGGTCCCTCCTAAAGAACAGCAAGCTAAATCCCCAGAAGGCTGAATTCTATCGACCAATCTCCAGCATCCCCCTGTTGGCCAAAATAATTAAGAAGGTCATTCAATGCCAAATACAACACCACATTGAAACCACCGCTCCCCTTGACCCATGTCAGCATGGCTTTAGAGAATCACATGGCATCGAGACACTCCTCACCAGCTACTTAGCACCTTAATCACAGGGATTGACAACATCAGACAAGGCTATGCACTAATCTTCATGGACATTGCATCCGCGTTCGACTCAGTAAACCACGAACCGCTCCTTGCACACCTTCAAGAGAAGGGAATCCATGGTGCAGCTTTGAGTTGGTGTGAGTCATAAGAACATAAGAACATAAGACATGCCATACTGGGTCAGACCGAGGTCCATCAATCCCAGTATCCTGTTTCCAACAGTGGCCAATCTAGGTCATACGTACCTAGCAATATCCCCAAAAGACACAGGTTCCACAATGCTTGTACTGGGTCAAGCATTGATATCCTGGGTCCCTTTTTAATAGTGGTTTATGGACCTTTCCTCCAGGAACTTGTCCAAACCTTTTTTAAACCCAGCTATACTAACAGCTCTTACTACATCCTCCGGTAACAGATTCCAGAGTTTGATTACACGTTGAGTGAAAAAATGTTTTCTCTTATTTGTCTTAAATAGTTTACCCTGTAGCTTCATTACATGTCCCCTAGTCTTTCTATACTCTGATAGCGTAAACAATTGATCCACGTTTATCCGTTCCACTCCATTCATTAATTTATAGACCTCTATCATATCTCCCCTCAGCCATCTCTTCTCCAGGCTAAAGAGCCCTAACCTTCTTAACCTCTCTTCATAGGAGTAGCCTTCCATCCCCTTCACCAATTTGGTGGCTCTTCTCTGTACTTTTTCTAATAACGCTATGTCCTTTTTAAGATACGGTGACCAGAATTGCACACAATATTCAAGGTGCGGTCATACCATGGAGCGATACAGAGGCATTATAACATCCTTTGTTTTATTCTCCATCCCTTTCCTTATGATACCTAGCATTCTATTTGCTTTCTTGGCCGCCGCTGCACACTGGGCGGAGGGTTTTAACATGTTATCCACGATGACTCCTAAATCTTTTTCCTGGGTGGTGGTTTCTAATGTGGAGCCTTGCATCGTGTAACTACAGTGTGGGTTGTTCTTTCCTAGGTGCATAACTTTGCACTTGTCCACATTAAATTTCATCTGCCATTTGGATGCCCAGTCTTCCAATTTATCCAGATCCTCCTGCAGTTTTCCACAATCCTCTTGGGTTTTAACAACTTTAAACAGTTTTGTGTCATCTGCAAATTTGATAACCTCACTAGTTATTCCCTTTTCCAGGTCATTTATGAATATGTCAAAAAGCAGCGGACCCAGTACAGATCCCTGGGGTACTCCACTATTCACCTTTTTCCATTGGGAATATTGGCCATTTAGCCCTACCCTCTGCTTTCTATCTTTTAACCAGTTCCCGATCCACAATAGTACACTGCCTCCTATCCCATGACTTTTTAGCTTCGCCAAAAGTCTCTGATGGGGAACTTTGTCAAAAGCTTTCTGAAAGTCCAGATACACTATATCAACCGACTCACCTTTGTCTACCTGTTTATGCACACCTTCAAAAAAACATATCAGATTAGTAAAACAAGATCTTCCTTGTCTAAAGCCATGTTGGCTGTCTCCCATTAGGCCATGACTATCTACATGCTGTGTAATTTTGTTCTTTATGATGGTTTCTACCATTTTCCCTGGTACTGACGTCAGGCTCACCGGTCTGTAATTTCCTGGGTCACCCCTGGAACCCTTTTTAAAAATTGGTGTTACGTTGGCGACCCTCCAATCTTCAGGTATTACAGATGATTTTAATGAAAGTTCACAGATTACCAATAGCAGGTCTGCAATCTCATATTTCAGTTCTTTCAACACTCTGGGATGTATATCATCCAGTCCAGGTGATTTGCTACTATTCAGTTTATCAAATAGTTGTAATATATCTTCCCGGTGTAGCGATATTTCTCTCAATTCCTCTGCAGTATCACCTTTAAGAACTTACCTATCAGACAGATGGTAACATGTATGAACTGATTCCATGACCTCTGAACCGTTTCAACAAAAGCAAGGCGTCCCCCAAGGCTCCTCACTCTCAGCACTCCTTTTCAACATCTATATGCAGCCCATCTGTTCAGTCACCCGCCCCTTTAATATCACCTGCCTTGTGTATGCTGATGATATACTGCTTTTCACACCATTCTTTATTGACCAGTCTGACTTCTCACCACTAACGAACTGCTTCAATGCTGTGACGGACTGGCTCCACACGCAAAGCCTCAAAATCAATTTCAACAAGACGGATGTCCTATTCATCACAATAAACCAATCCTTTACCCCTCCCACCTTTATTAAGGTAAAAGACGCAGAGCTGCTGAGCAGGACCACCATCTGCTAATTGGGTATCACCCTAGACCAGCAGCTTGACATGAAAGCACATATAAGCAATACCATCAAGGCAATCTATCACAAAATATGAACAATTCGCCACCTACGACCCCTACTGCAGCCTGATGACTTCCGGACTATCTTTCAAGCACTTGAAACCCCCACTTCGACTACGCCAACATCATTCTGCATGGTCTCCCTAAAATCACGCTGAATCCTTTACAACTAGCAATGAATGCCGCTGCCAACATCCTGCATGGAGCCTCCAGAAGAGATCACATAACGCCTATCCTGCAACATCTCCACTGGCTTCCTATCCACAGCAGGCGCACCTTCAAAGTACTTCTGCTGACCTTCAAAGCCCTCAACAAACTGTCCTCCTCCTCCCTCATGGACCTTGTCCACCCCACTGCTCAAAACAGATCCAGAAGATCATTCGCAGCTAACACACTCGTAATCCCCAATGCAATAACAAAATGCTCCCTTGCAACAAAAAACAGAGCCTTTGTGTTCTATGCACCAACACTCTGGAATGCCCTCCCAACCACTATCAGGACTATTACTGACCTCGCTCAATTCAGGAAGGCTCTAAAGGATCATCTTTTCCTCCAACATTACTCCCACACCGGCGACATGTCACAACACAGCATACCCTCCCACTCATCAGGATGACACCACCAACACACATATACATCATTTTGACGAACCACACTCACCGATATAATTACTCAACTTGTAAATAGTTTTCAGTTCATTTCATGTCAACATAAACATAAATGCAACACAATTGCTCAGTTTGTAAATAGCTGTATATAGTTACCCCTTTTCAAACCCAAGTTGTAATACCTGTTCTCTATAAAGTTCAATGTATGTTTCAGCCTGCATTGTACAAATTCAATGTTACCTGTAAACCACGCTGATTCCAAAGAGTGTGGTATAAAAAAGATTTAAATACATAAATCTTTATCTTTATCTTTATTAGGAACATTTGATATACCGCCTATTACCGAAGTGTTAAGGTGGTGTACAACAAAGGTTAGGGCTGCAGGAAAATATAGAAAGAAGGGAACGCCATTGAATTGATAGGAAAGTGATTAGAGAGAAAAGGAAGAAAGACAGTAAAGGACAGATGACGACAAAGCAAAATAGACACAAGAAAGGGAATGGGTGGATCAGGGAGGGAGGGAGTGATTATGATGAATGACGGGGTACCTGGGCCGTTGGGCGGATGCTGACAGAGAGTGTATTTGATAGGTTCTGGGTGGTTGGGGAGGGGGAAGGTCAAAAGCCTGACAGAAAATATAGGTCTTGAGAAGAGCCTTAAAATGAGGAAAAGGTACTTCAGAATGGAGAGAGTGCGGAAGAGAGTTCCATAGGGCGGGACTTGTAAAGAAGAAGGCAGCGTGATGGGTGGATTCAAGGTGGGCCTGGGTGGGGGATGGCAGGAAAAGGTGATTGCCGTGTGCAGAACGGAGCAGACGGAGAGTAGGTTGAAGATAGACAAGATCAGCTAGATACTGGGGAGTGTTGGTGTGGAGGACCTTGTGAGTAATGGTAAGGAGCTTGTAAAGATATTGGACCTTGATAGGGAGCCAGTGAAGGGAGAGAAGACAGGGGGTGACATGATCTCAGTGGAAGGAAAAAGTAAGGAGACGGGCAGCTGTGTTTTGGATTATTTGCAGTCTTCAAAGATGATACTGGGGGAGACCTGCGAATAGTGAATTACAATAGTCAATAAAATAAATAAAATGAATAGATCATTGGTCTTGCAGAATTCTATCAGTCTTTCTCCAGCTTTATTTCTGTTGCCAAGTCCATATTTTCCAACCACTTTGCCTTCTTCTTTGTTGCCAACCTTTGTGTTCCAGTCACCCTTAACTATCAGGATATCCTGTTTGCATGTTTTGTCAATTTCAGCTTGAACCTGTTCACAAAACTTATCAATTTCATCCTCTTCTGCAGCTGTTGTTGGGGCATATACTTTTATAGTTGTGTTGATAGGCATTCCTCGTAGATGAATAGAGATTAAGCATTCACTGACTGCATTGTATTTCATTGCAGTTCTTACAAGTTTCTTCTTTATTATAAATGCAACACCATTTCTTCTTTGTCTTTCATTTCCAGCATAGTAGAACATGGGATCATCTGATGCAAAGTGCCCAATGCCAGTCCATTTCAGTTCGCTGGCACCCAACAGATCAAGTTGTACACGTTCCATTTCATTCTTGACCACCTCCAGCTTCCCTTGGTTCATGCTTCGTATGTTCCACGTCCCAATATGTAAGACATCTTTACAGCTTCTGACTCTCATTTCATGTGCAGCTACTTCAGCAGTCAAACATCCCAAGGGCTTTGATCCAACCACATCATAAATGCTGGCTTTACTCTGAAAAGTCTTCAGCTCCTCCCAAGTAGCTAGTTGAGTGCATTCCAAGCTGGGGGTCTCTCTTCAAGCACTATAGTGCAATTTGTTTTGTTGTGACTATTCATTGGGTTTTCATGGCAAGATATAGAAGTAGATTGCCAGGCCTTTCCACAGTGCAATTTAAGTTTAGTATTGTTGCCATTGTCACAGAGATATGATCCTCCACCGCCAACACTGTCCCATTCTGCTGCTGCCCAGATGGGTAGTTTATCTTGGTCTAGCACCTCAGCTGAGACCTGTCCATCTTGGGACACCCTGCCAGTAGTTAAACTACCGATAGCTTAGCCCTCAGCATCAGTGATGCACACAAGCCCTCATAGCACGACAAGCTGTAAACCAAGTGAAGCAGTTAAGATTTAATCTTAGAACTTAAGATTTAATGTGAAGAAGTGCAGAGTCATGCACTTGGGATGTAGAAATCCAAAAGAATTGTATGCGATAGGGGGAGAGGGGTTGTTGTGAATGGGCCAGGAGAGGGACCTCGAAGTGTTAATATGTGAGGATCTCAAGGTGGCAAAATAGTGTGAAACAAGCCAGAAGGATGCTGGACTGCATACAGAGAGGAATAACCAGCAGAAAGGAAGAGATATTAATGCTAAATATCTTTCATAGAGGGGAGTGACTTGCATACTGGGTCAGACCAAGGTCCATCAAGCCCAGTATTCTGTTTCCAACAGTGGCCAATCTAGGTCATATGTACCTAGCAGTTTCCCTAAGGGACACAGGTTCCACAATGCTTGTATTGGTACAAGCATTGATATCCTGGGTCCCTTTTTAATAATGGTTTATGGACCTTTCCTCCAGGAACTTGTTCAAACCTTTTTTAAACCCAGCTACACTAACAGCCTTTACTACATCCTCCAGTAACAAATTCCAGAGTTTGATTACACGTTGAGTGAAAAAATATTTTCTTTTATTAGTCTCAAATAGTTTACCCTGTAGCTTTATTGCATGTCCCCTAGTCTTTCTATATTCTGATAAGGTAAACAATCGATCTAGGTTTACCTGTTCCACTCTGTTCATTAATTTATAGACTTCTATCATATCTCCCCTCAGCCATTTCTTTTCCAGGTTAAAGAGCCCTAACCTTTTTAGCCTTTCTTCATAGGAGTATCCTTCCATCCCCTTTACCATTTTGGTGACTCTTCTCTGAACCTTTTCTAAAATCGCTATATCCTTTTTAAGATACGGCGACCAGAATTGCACACAATATTCAAGGTGCGGTCTCACCATGGAACGATATAGAGGCATTATAATATATTTTGTTTTATTTTCCATTCCTTTCCTTATCATACCTAGCATTCTATTTGCTCTCTTGGCCGCCGCTGCACACTGGGCCGAGGGTTTTAACATGGTATCCACAATGACGCCTAAATCTTTTTCCTGGGTGGTGGTTCCTAATGTGGAACCTTGCATCGTGTAACCATAGTTTGGGTTGTTCTTCCCTAGGTGCATAACCTTGCACTTGTCCACATTAAATTTCATCTGCCATTTTGATGCCCAGTCTTCAATTTATCAAGATCCTCTTGCAATTTTCCACAATCCTCTTGGGTTTTAACAACTTTAAATAGTTTTGTGTCATCTGCAAATTTGAAACCTCACTCGTTATTCCACTTTCCAGGTCATTTATGAATATGTCAAAAAGCAGCGGACCCAGCACAGATCCCTGGGGTACACCACTATTCACCTTTCTCCATTGGGAAAATTGGCCATTTAGCCCTACCCTCTGCTTTCTATCTTTTAACCAGTTCCTGATCCACAATAGTACACTGCCTCCTATCCCATGACTCTTTAGTTTTGCCAAAAGTCTCTGATGAGGGACCTTGTCAAAGGCTTTCTGAAAGTCCAGATACACAATATCAGCCGACTCTAATCACCTTACTGGGCAGACTAGATGGACCATATTGGTCTTTATCTGCCATCATATACTACGTTACTATCTGGAGTTGAATATCTGATTTCTCTGGTGTTTGGTCTTGCTATCCTGTTAGCAGTGATATTCAACCGCTATCCAGAGAGCAAGATCTGCATAAACCTAGGACAGCCCTTGACCTGTCCTAACTTTATACGATTTGCAAATCCAATTAGCAGCTGAATATCACTGCTAATCAGATAGGCACTGGGACTCTTCCAACTCTGCCCACGGACCACCTTGAAACTAACTGGACATTTTCAAGGTGAGCTGTCAATTAGTGCTGCTGAATATTTATCAGGTTTTTATATTGCTTTATCATTTTAGACAAAAGCAGTATACATTACAACTTAAACTTGTCAATGTATATTGATAACTTGGATTCTTCTGAAGCAATAGAGATATATTTAACTTGCCCAAAGTCACAAAGAGTGCTAGTGGGAAGCAAACCCCGGCCTTTTGGCTCCTAAGCCAGGGCACTAACCACTAGACTATCAGGACAGCTGAGGAGTATGTAGTTTTCAGATCCTGAAAATAACATACACCTTTTTGAATATCTCGGGTTTTTTTTCTGTATGATGGCAACTTAGCTGCAAAAAATATGAATTTATGCCACCTTTTTTTTAGGCTCACTAATCTTTGTTTGTTCTGTGGAGTGTTTTTAGATTTTATGTACATTCATTATGTATCTACTTAAGACCTTTTATTCCATCTAGCTCTTAGTTCTGAGTGGTTTACGTTACACATAAAAAGCATTCACAATATATTGAGACATACAGTACATAACACATACATAAACCTGTGTTTATTTTATTGCCAATTTTATGATTTTATGTTTTAATCTTGTAAACCACTTTGAAAGTTATTTGCCAGAGAGGTGGTATATAACATTCTACAAATAAATAAATAACTATAGTGTTATATCATATATTTAGACTCAAGTCCCTTTAAGAGCCTGCAAATTCCCTTCACTCACTAATGCCCTCCTGCTGCTGTCCTAGTCATTTGGGAAAAGCCTGTCTACAGACTAAAAGATGGAATCCTTTGTCAAACCTAGATTAGCTTTGCAAATTTAAAAAAAAATCTCCTATAGGAATCGTAATTATGTTATACTATACTGTTCAGTCATTGGGAAGAGATTCATACATTTCACTGCTTTCTCTCTCTTCTTGTGAAAAAGATATGTTAACCTGTCATTCTACACTCTCTGTTCTTAAAACCCTGGTGCACTTCCCTGCATCAGCTAACAATGCTGACAACCTCAAATGCTGGTAAATAATTAAAGGCTGATCTCAAATGTATTCATATTTAGGAAATGTCACCCAGGCCTTTCATGAGAGGCATTCCAGTTTTAGGGAACATCATAGCACAGAGACCGTTTTGACATCAGTGATGGATGAAGTACAAGAAGGTTGGGTTAAGGGGCATAATTGAGTGCTAGCTTTGCAAGATCTGACTGCAGCATTTGATATAGTTGATCATGCAGTGTGCTTACAGGCAGGAGTAGGGACAAAGGTTTTGGGTGGTTTATTTTCTTTTTTTAGTGAATATGAATTATTTATTGAAATGAAAGTCATAACTATCATCTGAACATCATATGACATATGGAGTGCTTCAGGGGTCAGTTTTTCCCAGTTTTGTTTAATTTGTATGTTAGGCCACTGCCTGAGGTAATTTGAACTACTAATGTTAGTTGTCATCTCTATGCCGATGATGTTCAATTGCTATTGCCGGTGAAGAACTAGCAAGAAGAAGCAATGCAGCAGTTAACTTCTTGTTTAGAGAGTATAACATAGAAACATGATGGCAGAAAAAGATCATATGGCCTATCTAGTCTGCCCTTCCATATCAACTACAATAGTCTCCTTTTTTTCCTTTAGCATGTGTTTGTTCAATGCTTTCTTGAATTCAAATACTGTCCTCATCTCTACTTCCTCCACTGGGAGACTATTCCATGCATCTACCATTCTGTCCATAAAGAAATATTTCTGCATATTACTCCTGAGTCTATCCCCTTTCACACTTATTCTATGTCCCCTCGTAGTAGAGCTTGCTTTCAATCGAAAGAGGCTCTCCTCTTGTGCATTTATGATATGAAAGTATTTAAACATCTCTATCAGATCTCCTCTATCCTGCCTTTCCTCTAACTTATACATCTTAAGATCTTTAAGTCTGTCTTCATATGTTATATAATGAAGACCACTAACCATTTTAGTAGCTACCCTCTGCATTGTCTCCATCCTGTTTATATTCTTTTGAAGGTGTGATTTCCAGAACTCCACACAATACTCCAAATGAGGTCACATCAGAGACTTATACAGAGGCACTATCATCTCCTTTTTCTGCTGGTCATTCCTCTCCCTATGCACCCAAGCATCCTTCTAGCTTTTACCATCACCTATTCTACTTGTTTGTCCACTTTAAGATGATCAGAAAGAAACACACCCAGGTCCCACTCTTCTTTCATGGACAGAAGTACTTTGCCCGCAACACTGTACCACTCCCTTGGATTTTTGCAGCCCAAGTGCATGCCCTAAATATTTAGCATAAAATTTCAGCTGCCAATTTTTGACAATTCTTCAAGCTCAGCTAGATCCCTCCTCATGTTATCTACTCCTTCCTGGCTGTCTATTGCAGATTTTGGTATCATCCGCAATGAGGCAAACCTTACCCAACAGCCCTTCCGTAATGTCACTAACAAATATGTTAAGAATCAGTCCAAGGACAGATCTCTGCGGCACACCACTGGTAACCTCCTCCTCCTCCTCAGAGTGAGCTCCATTTACCCTTTGTTGCCTCCCCGTCAATCAATTTCTAACCCAGTCAGTCGCTTTTGGGTCCATCCCTAGCTTGCTTTGTGCGGAACGGTGTTGAAGACTTTACTGAAATCTAAGTACTCCACATCTAGGGCTCTTCCTCATCCAACTCCCTGGTCACCCAGTCAAAGAAACCAATCAGATTTGTCTGACAAGGCCTGTCTCTGGTAAACCCATGGTTCCTCAGATCCTGCAATCCATTGGACTCGAGAAACCTTACTATTTTCTCTTTTAGTAGCATTTCCAATAATTTACTCACCACAGCACCACAGAGTTTAGACTATCTGGCCTGTAGTTTTCATCCTCATCCTTACTTTCACTTTTGTGTAAAGGAATCACGTGTGCCTTTCTCCAATCCTCTGGGACCACTCCTGACTCCAAAGAAGCATTGAAAAGATCAGTCAGTGGATCCTCTATAAGTCCTCAAATTCCTTCAATATTCTCAGATGTATCCCATCCGGTCCCATCACATTGTCTACTTTTAGTTTAGCTAGTTCCTCACAAACACAGTCCTTTGAAAATCATTCAAGATCCTCATCATTTCTGGGTGTTTTCTGAGATCCTGCTCTTGGCCCTTCATCTGTGTACACAGAACAGAAATATTTGTTAAGCAATTCTGCTTTATCCTCAACAACTTCTACATATTCTTCCCCTTCACCCTCGAGTCTGGCAATACTACTTTTGTATTTCTTCCTCTCACTAACATATCTGAAAAATGTCTTATCACCCTCCCCCCCCCCCATTTTATTGCATTGACTATTTCTTCTTCTTTTTATGTCTTTGCTTTCCTTAATACTTTGCTAGCTTCTCTAAGTTTTTCTAAATATTGATGCTTGTCTTCCTCTCACTGTGATCTCTGTATTTTATGAAGGCCCTTTCTTTTTCTTCACCTTTCAGTTTCTTCCTTTGAGAGCCATAGTGGCCTCCTTTTCCTTTTACACTTATTTACCTTTCTAAGAAAAAAGTTTGTTGCCTTTAAAATATCCTTTTTCAGTTTTGCCCATTGCTTTTCTACATCCTCTAGTTGTTCCCATCCCACTAATGACGCCTTAAAGTATTGTCCAATCTTGGCAAAATTGGTTTTCCTAAAGTCTAAGACTTTAGCTTTTCAATGGATTTTATCAACCCTAGTCCTAAAATTGAACCACATCATCTGGTGATCACTGGATGTGAGATGATCTCTAGGAACAATCAGGAAGTCAGTCTTCCCATATGGGTGACTGGCACCAACAGAGCTGGGATGGGAATACTCCCCAGCATCTAATAGGAATGCTTTTGAGAGCATTCCTCTATGTGTGTGTGGTTACCTTCCTGCTTTCCCTCCTGGTCTCCTCAGTCATCTTTTCTCTGCGGAGCCATTGGGACCTTGTCCCTGTCAGCCGTGTCTAGAGACTTTCATAATTTTTTTGCTAGGACTGTCAAAGTACTTAGATTGCCTTCCTGTCAACTGATTCGACTCCCCGTTGATTCTGGTACCATTTTTTGTTTTTATTTTACTTAATTTGTGCTTTAATTTCACTTTTCTCACAAACTTTGTTTAAGGCCCCCGGCCTCATCGGGCACCATTGCCCAGTTCAATTTTGCCTCCGTATTATTCCCTAATAGGGAGAAGCCCCGGAGTGGTTTCAAAAAATGCTCCAAGTGTTCCAGCACAATTTCTATCACTGATGAGTATTCTTGGTGCCTAAAATGTTTAGGCCCAGATCACAATGTCAATTCTTGTCCATCCTGTTGCCACATGACTTCTCGAGGTAGAAAGAACCAGGACAAACTGGCGGCTAAGCTGTTTCCTATAGACTCAGCTGTTTCAGTACACTCCTCAGGGGCGTCAACTCCTTCAAAGTCTTCCCATGAGTCCAAGTCCTCACCAGCAAAGGAAAAGCATCACTCAGAGTCACCATTGCTTAAGAAAAAGAAGACATTGTTCTCAGCATTGAGGTCTTTGACTTCCAGGTCAGCGTCTGCTTAAGACACTGAGCATTGGCATCGGCACCATCATTCATCATATACCAATGCAGACTGTCCATCGAAACAACACCGGCGGGAGGCGTCACCCTCCAAAGCCAAACATTGTTTCAAGGATACCCCCGAGGTCCAATCCTTGATTGAGCCCCTGATATCAGCATTGGGCGTCAGTCATCCCCCGGTACTGTAATTGGATGACTGTGTCATCTCCATAAAGGTCGGCATCTGCCATCAGAGTCTTCTCTCCCCAACTCAAGGGACAATCTCTTCTCATATAGATGGACAATGAGGTGACTATGTTTTATATAAACAGGCAAGGGTGAACAGGCTCTCGGGCCTTATGTATGGAAGCCATTCACCTTTGGAACTGGGCAATTCCTCAAGGAATTCACCTTCATGTAGTATACCTCCCAGAAGCAGAGAATCACTTAGCCGACAGACTAAGCTGGATCCTCCATCCACTTGAGTAGATGCTGGAACCTCAAGTAGTACAATACTTGTCCCACCTCTGCCACTATTTGACCTCTTTGCTTCTCCCCTCAATGTCCACTTACCTTGTTTCTGCTCAAGGATTCCTTCCCCTCACAGGGAAATATCGGATGTCTTCCTCATCCATTGGGTACAGAATCTCCTCTATGCTTTCCCTCCCCTTCCACTCATAGCAAAACACTCTTCAAACACTAGGCCAAACAGGGACAAATGATTCTCATTGCCCCTTACTGGCCCCTTATTGGCTCCTTACTGGCCTCTTACTGGCCTAGACAACCGTGGTTTCCTCTGCTTCTTCAACTTGCTCAAGCACCTCCCCTCAAGCTCGGTTATTCACCAACCCTTCTCTCTCAGGAACATGGGACCTGTCTGCACCCCAGCCTCAAGACACTCTGCTTGATAGTGTGGAGACTGAGCGCTTTGTCTTGCACTTAGATCTCCAAGAGAATGTATTGCAGGTGCTCTTATCTTCAAGGAAAGATTCACCAGACATTCTTATGCTTTAAAATGGCATAGGTTTTCCATCTGGTGTTCTCATAAAACACTAGAGCCTTTCACATGTGCCATTCTGTACTTACTCCAATACCTGCTCCATTTGTCCTCCTCTGGTCTTAAGACTAACTTGGTGCGAGTACATTTATCTACCATTGAAGCCCCCACCATATTTTAGAGAACTGCCCATCCCAGTGCACCCCTTAGTAGCCAGATTTATGTGTGGTCTTATCCTCACCAAACTGCCTTTCCATCCACCTCCCGCACTATGGGATCTAAATGTTGTCTTTGCACAGCTCATGCACAGTCCTTTTGAACTAATGGTTCCAGCTCCTTTAGAGTTTCTAACATGGAAGCTTCTTTTTCTCATAGCAGTCATTTCAGTTTGAAGTGTCAGTGAACTGCAAGCTTTGGTGAACTATGCTCCCTATACCACTTTTCACCATGACATGGTGGTCCTTCGCACACATCCTAAGTTCTTTACGAAGGGTGTCACCTCCTTCCACCTCCTTCCACCTGAACAAATCTGTCTCATTATCAACAGTCTTTCCAAGGCCTCATACCTCCATGGCTGAGGCCAGATTTCATATCCTAGATTGCAAGAAGGTGTTTTCTAGACTGTACTAAGGACTATTGTTAATCTTCTCAGTTGTTTGTCTCTTTTGACCAAAGTCATCTAGGGACTCCAATATCCAAAATAACACTTTTGAACTGGCTAGCAGATTGCATAGCCTTCGCTTATTCACAGGCTGGGTTGTCTCTTCCACATCGTGTGACAGCTCATAATGTCAGAGCCATGGCTACTATTATAGCTAATCACTGGTCTGTCCCTATTTCTGAGATCTGCCAAGCAGTGACATGGTCTTCCCTGCATACCTTCGCAGCACACTATTGCCTGGACAAAGACTCCAGAGCTGATGCTAATTCGTACAAGCTGTTCTGAGTAACCTTTTCCAATTATAGGCAACTTTCCCACCACCCATCTGACTACCTCAAGAGGAGTACTCTGAATGAGTTGAGTCTGTCAGATTCCTTTAGTGCACTGGGATTCTTCTTTCGCTCAGTTGCCTTAGGCTAGGAAGTCTCATATGTGAAGACTGGCTCCCTGGAGATAGTGTAGTTACTCACCTGTAACAGGTGATCTCCGGGAACAGCAGGAATCAGTCAAGCTGTTCCCTTTTTTCTCATTCCTGATATACAAAGATTTTTATTCCCTCTTTCTAGTTTAACCCACAGTGTCTCCTCACTCCCTTTTAAAGCCCTGTAATTCTTTAGCTTTAATATTATTTGTTACATATAGTGCCACTCCCCTTCTTCTTCTTCTTACCATTTTCTTCCTAAATAAAGCATAGCCCAGTATAATTACATCCTAGTCATGGTTGTCCATGAACCATGTCTCTGTAACCGCCACTAAATCCAAGTCAGCCTCTTCCATTAAAGCTTCAACATCTGGGGTCTTATTTCTCGTGCTGCAGTTATTTATACACACTGCTTTCCAGATGTTGCTCCTTTTACCCATTTCTACAGAAGTATTTAATGTTTCACTTCCCTGAGGGTTTTCACTTACATGGGGGATTTCTTTATCCATCTGCAATGAATCTAGTTTAAAGTCCTCTTCAATAGGTTAGCCAGTCTGTTGCCAAAGACACATCGACCCTTCTTGGACAGTTGGATACCACCTCTCCTCTGCATCCCTTGGGACATCATCCCATGGTCCAGGAAACCAAAACACTCTTGATGACACCATCCACTCATCCATGCATTCATGTCCAGGATGTGAGCTTCTTTGCCTCAGCCTCTACCCTCAACAGGGAGGATTGAAGAGAATACCACCTGTGCACCTATCAGCTTCACCCTTTGTCTTAGAGCCGTGAAGTCACTTTTGATACACTCAAAGGAATACCTAGCAGTATCATCTGTGCCGACATGGATGAGCAATATCAGAAACAGTCAGTAGGCTTGATGAGTCTCAGCAAAGTCTCCATACATCTCAGATTTTGGCACTTGGAAGACAGCACACCTCTCTGGACATCAAGTCTGGTCCACAGATGGACACCTCAGTAGCCCTCAGAAGAGAGTCACAAACCACCACTACCCTTCATTTCCTTGTTGCCACTGATTCCCCAACTTTGGGGTGCTTGAGCTCTGCTTCTCCCCTTTCCTGGGATGCTTTCACCTCCTCCACTTACACTTACAGGGCTGCATACTGGTTCTTTCGTTCAAGGGCTGGTGGAGTTGTATTTTTGATTCTGCAGGATCTGGTGACTTGGTTCCAACTCTCTTCATTCTTTAGCCTCTCATCTTCACCTCTGTCAGAGAGCTTGGATATTTCAAGAAGCATCTCAATCAATAAACTTCTCAGTATCTCAAATTCTTCTCAGCCTTGCCACCTCTTCTCTGAGATCCTCCATTTGTTTCATGACAGTTTCAGCTTGCAGGCATCCTGCATATGGAACTGATCCTTCAACCGACATCAGGCTCTCCGTCTGAACAGAGGCAGTAGCTGTAATGGGGACAACAGCTTTAGCAATATAATTTTTCCCAGCCATCATTCAGTTGGTGGAAATTTGGTACCTGTTGAAGTAACGAGAGAGACCTAGCAAAAACCCTAACTATTCCTCAGCTATCCTGTAAGAGAAAAAACAGTTAATCTATTTTATGTGTGTTCTAACAATGCTGTTCTATGTCCCAGTATGTGTCTAACTGGGGAGTTGCCCTATCAAACAAGAATTCTCACATGGAGTGGGTAAGAGCTAGGGTGGGTAGGTAGGGATCTAACACCTGATGACGTCAGTGGCTTCAAAGATCTCACTCTGAATGGAAAGCTGGAAAAAGAAACAATGAGTTCTAGCAGGCAGAGCTTTACCCAACTCCACAAATTCCCCTTTTGCAAAACAGGAAAAGAATTAGCTTGTCAACATGGTTAGGACAAAATGGTCTAAGCAAACATGGAAGTTTTATGGTTAAGCCACTTGGCATCTCCCCTTCAACATCTTCCATATTTAGGTGATACCTCCCTGCAGCCAGTTACAGTAGCTTGTGATCTGGGAGTTTATTTGACTTGTTCATTGGGTATAGAACAAAATGTTGTCCATTTGGCATTTATATATTTGCAGATTAGACAGATCAGGGCATATTTGGAACTTTGATTTATGGGTCATTTTGCAATCTTTTTACTACAACTTCCAAACTTGTTCAGTCTTTGGCCATATTACCTATGGAAGAATATAACAATAAACTGACCCTTTAGCTATTATATGAACAGAGAACCCTTAAGACTACAAGGGTACTTTTTAGGCTTATGGAGTGGAATACTCTTTGTGTGGAAACATAGTTTTGGCTGTGTGATATAGACAGGCCAAAGAAAACCAGTAGGTTATCCATGATGAATAAGAAATGCTTTTCTGTGTTCACCTATAAAATTGACAACTTACTTCAATGCAATGTGTGCCTTCAAGTCAGTCCTGACTCCTGGCGACCCAGAAGCTCCTGGGTTTTCTTGGCAGTGTCACCGGAAGTAGATTGCCAGGCCTTTCTTCCGAGGCAGTGGAGGGTTCAAGACAGTGAAATCTGTAGCTCAGCAGCAAACCTGCAAGACAGGATGTCTTTTGCAACTTGGCTTCAAATAGATACAAGTCAGATTACACAAAGTTATAGAGGATGAAGGTGCATTGAACAGAGCAGAAGGTCTGGTCCCATGACATTGCTGGCATAGCAATAGATATTTGACAGATATAATTGCACTTTAAGCTTAAACAAACTAATCTGCCTAATATCAAAACAAATTCCTCATTTGTCAGCTGTCACCAAATGCATAATTTGCTTATCTATATAAAGTCCGCTATTCAGCGGAGGCAGCAAGCGTGATTACAGCTCCTAGTTGTTGCTGCTGAACACTAAACCTAGATATTCAATGCTAGGGCCAACATATTTCATTACATGCATTTCTGGTGACTTCCCTCCAGAGGCAGTTTGGATTGGACATTGAGCAGGGGTATGGAAACCTTGAAGAGTGTGAGGCTTTTGGCCATAGTCTAGCCGCCCTATCACATTATATCCCTGGGTATCATACATTGGATAACATCCGTAAGACATGCCCTTTTATGTTACCCTTGCTTGGAGTGTGGAGGCAGGCAGAATGGGAGGTTCAGGCTTCTGAGGATCGATTTCCCCCTATTGTTTTTCTGATGAGGAACATGGGGCTCTCAGCAGCCATTTTCTCTACAGATATTCATTATTTGGCTGGGGCAGGGCTGCATTTGGAAGGGATCATCTTTAAACCCTTTGAGGAACTTAATGGATGATCTCCCAGGAAATAGTAGATATCTGTTAATGCAATTAAGAAGGGAGTTATTGCTTAACGCTCTCCTGAAAACAGTCTGAGGTCCAGGAATGGATTGAAGACGATCTTAATTCATCCAAGCTGCAACTGGTGACTCTTTGGCAGACTCAATCAGGTACTAACTTTTGGAAGGAGGAGATTAGAGATGGACACCAAGCCAATTGATTGCTCAAAATGGGTTCTCCAGAATGAGTTGTATGAAGTGGACTGGCAGCACATATGGGGTAATATTTCTAAGATTTACATTTGTAAAACATGTCAGGGATCAATGTTTAAATTACTTTACTGGGCATATCACTATACTTTTCTGAAAGATGCTTTAATAACTACAGTATAACAGCCTCTCTGATCTTATCTTTAAACCATACTGGCTGTTGTTAGGCCTTCCTTCCACCTTTCTTAAAGTGTGGAATATATCTGGTTTGGGCTTCTAAGATAATATTTTCAAATAATGCCCAGACTTGTTATAAACTCTTAACTTTGAGTTGCACCTTTTAGTTTTTTCTTAAGCACTTCCCCTCGTTATTAGATCATCCTGGGAGGATAATTTAGAGTTTCCTTGCAGATGGGATAATGCTAGTTAGTTAAAGAAAAAGCAATTATACATTCTGAGGCTGATTCTGTACTGGCCCTCTCCCTCCTGTACGGCTGTTCGGAATCAGGAAGTACAGATGTAGACCCGATTCTGATCCCACTGGGTCTAGATGTGCCCATGGGTTCATAATAAGGTCTACAGCTGCAGAAACAAATCTTCTTTCCCCACAGCCCAACCTCTGATCTGGCCTCCCATGGCCAAGGTCGGACTGCAGGGAACCCTTTGCATCCCCTCGCCCGCCTTACTGGACCTGGCCGTGTCGTTTGGCTCCGTCCAGTGGGACTTATTCAACCTGGAGTAGGTATTGGCTTGGATGTGTCTACAGACAGGCTGGCATAGTTTTGAAATTGCATGGCAACATGCATCTCCATTGCACTGTCTGGGCCACACCTTCACCACGCCCCCATGCTATAAGGATATGCTTGTGCCGGAGACATCTATGTATACACCACTTTCTAAAATGGGTCTGGGATGTCTCTGTGATTTGCACATCCGAATGCTGGATTTCTATGCAATGTTGTGGTATATCAAAATAAAACCAAAACCATAATCATAACCATTTCAGATGTCCAAATCATAAATAGAGCTTCTAAAAGGACCCCAAAGCCTCAGGATTTGATTCTTTTTGCCATGAACAATTATTGGTGCGGCTCAAATCCTTAAGAATTGAGTCTGTGGTGTTCAAACGGTTCCAATCATATTTGAGAGGATGGAAATAACAAGTAAACATTGAAGCCAAACTTTCAAAATGGCATGTGATAAACAAGAAGTATTCAAAAGATCAGCTTTATCTGCACTTTTATTTAATATCTATATTCAACCATTGTGTGCTGTGCTGAGAATGTATAAAGTATATTTTCATATCTATGCAGACGTTATTATGTTATATTTTCTATTTTCACTTAGGGAAAACATTCAGGTGATCTCAAATCGCCTCATGTTTTTCTGTAGTGGCTCAGTAGTTGTTATGTCATGGTTTGAGGTTGAATAATAAAAAATAGGCCTTATTCATAACTTGTGATTCTGATTTTGTACTGCCAGCTATGTTTGAGTTTCAAGAGTTTGAGATACAGTTGTGGTCAACATTGTTGGCACCCTTGCATTTTAGGTATATTGTGTACAATATCTTGAGGAATAATTGGAAATATCCCAACTGTATGTCATCATAATATTTTAATAGTATGTTCAAAAGGTACCCAACAAGAAAAAGATGTCTGTGCAACTAGATGCAGTAATTTCTGAGAAAAAAATAAAATATGACCTGTACAGAATAAATGACACCCTTCACTAATACTGTATTTGATTGCACAACCCTTGGCAGTGATGACAGCCTCCAAACGTTTCATGTAGCCATCTATAAATTCCTTACATCTCTCTGCTGGTAGTTTCTCCCACTCTTCAACTGTGATTTATTCCAACTCATGAATGTTTCCAGGATTCCTCTTACCAATAACAGATTTCATCTCTTTCCAAATGTTCTCGATTGGATTGAGATCAGGACTTATTGTTGGCTAGCTTAAAATAGTTAGGGTTTTTTTTTACCTTTTAAACCATTCTTTTGTACTTTAGGAAGTATGTTTTGTTTGGGTCATTGTCCTGCTAGAGAACCCAAGACCTTTGACCCAGACCTAACTTTCTAACACTAGGTAGCACATTTCACTCCAAAATACCTTGACAGTCCTCTGACTTCATGATTCCTTTAATACATTTCAGGCCTCCAGTTCCCAAGGCAACAAAACAGCCCTACAACATTATGGAACCTCCACCATATTTAACTGTTGGAAGGGTATTTTCTCCTTACAAGTTTCATTTCTTTGCCTGTAAAAGTATCACTGGTCTGCATTGCCAAAGAGCTCAAGTTTACCTTCTCTAAGTTTTTCTAAATATTGATGCTTGTCTTCCTCTCACTGTGATCTCTTGTATTTTATGACGGCCATTTCTTTTTCTTCACCTTTTCAGTTTCTTCCTTTGAAAGCCATAGTGGCCTCCTTTTCCTTTTACACTTATTTACCTTTCTAAGAAAAAAGTTTGTTGCCTTTAAAATATCCTTTTTCAGTTTTGCCCATTGCTTTTCTACATCTTCTAGTTGTTCCCATCCCACTAATGACGCCTTAAAGTATTGTCCCATCTTGGCAGAATTGGTTTTCCTAAAGTCTAAGACTTTAGCTTTTCAATGGATTTTATCAACCCTAGTCCTAAAATTGAACCACATCATCTGGTGATCACTGGATGTGAGATGATCTCTAGGAACAAGCAGGAAGTCAGTCTTCCTATATGGGTGACTGGCACCAACAGAGCTGGGATGGGAATACTCTCCAGCATCTAATAGGAATGCTTTTGAGAACAATTCCTCTATGTGTGTGTGGTTGCCTTCCTGCTTTCCCTCCTGGTCTCCTCAGTCATCTTTTCTCTGCGGAGCCATTGGGACCTTGTCCCTGTCAGCCATGTCTAGAGATTTTCATAATTTTTTTGCTAGGACTGTCAAAGTACTTAGATTGCCTTCCTGTCGACTGATTCGACTCCCCGTTGATTCTGGTACCATTTTTTGTTTTTATTTTACATAATTTGTGCTTTAATTTCACTTTTCTCACAAACTTTGTTTAAGGCCCCCTGCCTCATCGGGCACCATTGCCCAGTTCAATTTTGCCTCCGTATTATTCCCTAATATGGAGAAGCCCTGGAGTGGTTTCAAAAAATGTTCCAGCACAATTTCTACCACTGATGAGTATTCTTGGTGCCTAAAATGTTTAGGCCCAGATCACAATGTCAATTCTTGTCCATCCTGTTGCCACATGACTTCTCGAGGTAGAAAGAACTAGGACAAACTGGCGGCTAAGCTGTTTCCTATAGACTCAGCTGTTTCGGTACACTCCTCAGGGGCGTCAACTCCTTCAAAGTCTTCCCATGAGTCCAAGTCCTCACCAGCAAAGGAAAAGCATCACTCAGAGTCACCATTTCTTAAGAAAAAGAATACATTGGTCTCAGCATTGAGGTCTTTGACTTCCAGGTCAGCGTCTGCTTAAGACACTGAGCATTGGCATCGGCACCATCATTCATCACATTCCGATGCAGACTGTCCATCGAAACAACACCGGCGGGAGGCGTCACCCTCCAAAGCCACACAGGGTTTCAAGGATACCCTCGAGGTCCAATCCTTTATTGAGCCCCTGATATCAGCATTGGGCGTCAGTCATCCCCCGGTACTGTAATTGGATGACTGTGTCATCTCCATAGAGGTCAGCATCTGCCATCAGAGTCTTCTCTCCCCAACTCAAGGGACAATCTCTTCTCATATAGATGGATAATGAGGTGACTATGTTTTATATAAACAGGCAAGGGGGAACAGGCTCTCGGGCCTTATGTATGGAAGCCATTCATCTTTGGAACTGGGCAATTCCTCAAGGAATTCACCTTCATGTAGTATACCTCCCAGAAGCAGAG
The DNA here is from genome assembly GCA_033557465.1 of Ichthyophis bannanicus. Lineage (NCBI taxonomy): Eukaryota > Metazoa > Chordata > Amphibia > Gymnophiona > Ichthyophiidae > Ichthyophis > Ichthyophis bannanicus. The sequence goes on along the minus strand of CM066034.1, from coordinate 618,955,958 downwards.
AATCACTTAGCCGACAGACTAAGCTGGATCCTCCATCCACTTGAGTAACTTGGTGTGAGTACATTTATCTACCATTGCAGCCCCCACCATATTTTAGAGAACTGCCCATCCCAGTGCACCCCTTAGTAGCCAGAATTATGTGTGGTCTTATCCTGACCAAACTGCCTTTCCATCCACCTCCCGCACTATGGGATCTAAATGTTGTCTTTGCACAGCTCATGCACAGTCCTTTTGAACTAATGGTTCCAGCTCCTTTAGAGTTTCTAACATGGAAGCTTCTTTTTCTCATAGCAGTCATTTCAGTTTGAAGTGTCAGTGAACTGCAAGCTTTGGTGAGCTATGCTCCCTATATCACTTTTCACCATGACAAGGTGGTCCTTCGCACACATCCTAAGTTCTTTACAAAGGGTGTCACCTCCTTCCACCTGAACAAATCTGTCTCATTATCAACAGTCTTTCCAAGTCCTCATACCTCCATGGCTGAGGCCAGATTTCATATCCTAGATTGCAAGAAGGTGTTTTCTAGACTGTACTACGTACTATTGTTAATCCTCTCAGTTGTTTGTCTCTTTTGACCAAAGTCATTTAGGGACTCCAGTATCCAAAATAACACTTTTGAACTGGCTAGCAGATTGCATAGCCTTCGCTTATTCACAGGCTGGGCTGTCTCTTCCACATCGTGTGACAGCTCATAATGTCAGAGCCATGGCTACTATTATAGCTAATCACTGGTCTGTCCCTATTTCTGAGATCTGCCAAGCAGTGACATGGTCTTCCCTGCATACCTTCGCAGCACACTATTGCCTGGACAAAGACTCCAGAGCTGATGCTAATTCGTACAAGCTGTTCTGAGTAACCTTTTCCAATTATAGGCAACTTTCCCACCACCCATCTGACTACCTCAAGAGGAGTACTCTGAATGAGTTGAGTCTGTCAGATTCCTTTAGTGCACTGGGATTCTTTTCTCGCTCAGTTGCCTTAGGCTAGGAAGTCTCATATGTGAAGACTGGCTTCCTGGAGATAGTGTAGTTACTCACCTGTAACAGGTGATCTCCGGGAACAGCAGGAATCAGTCAAGTTGTTCCCTTTTTTCTCATTCCTGATATACAAAGATTTTTATTCCCTCTTTCTAGTTTAACCCACAGTGTCTCCTCGCTCCCTTTTAAAGCCCTGTAATTCTTTAGCTTTAATATTATTTGTTACATATAGTGCCACTCCCCCTCTCCTTCTTCTTACTCTTTTCTTCCTAAATAAAGCACAGCCCAGTATAATTACATCCTAGTCATGGTTGTCCATGAACCATGTCTCCGTAACCGCCACTAAATCCAAGTCAGCCTCTTCCATTAAAGCTTCAACATCTGGGGTCTTTTTTCTCGTGCTGCAGTTATTTATACACACTGCTTTCCAGATGTTGCTCCTTTTACCCATTTCTACAGAAGTATTTAATGTTTCACTTCCCTGAGGGTTTTCACTTACCTGGGGGATTTCTTTATCCATCTGCAATGAATCTAGTTTAAAGTCCTCTTCAATAGGTTAGCCAGTCTGCTGCCAAATACACATCGACCCTTCTTGGACAGTTGGATACCTTCTCTCCTCTGCATCCCTTGGGACATCATCCCATGGTCCAGGAAACCAAAACACTCTTGATGACACCATCCACTCATCCATGAATTCATGTCCAGGATGTGAGCTTCTTTGCCTCAGCCTCTACCCTCAACAGGGAGGATTGAAGAGAATACCACCTGTGCACCTATCAGCTTCACCCTTTGTCTTAGAGCCGTGAAGTCACTTTTGATACACTCAAAGGAATACCTAGCAGTATCATCTGTGCCGACATGGATGAGCAATATCAGAAAACAGTCAGTAGGCTTGATGAGTCTCAGCAAAGTCTCCATATCATCTCAGATTTTGGCACTTGGAAGACAGCACACCTCTGTGGACATCAAGTCTGGTCCACAGATGGACACCTCAGTAGCCCTCAGAAGAGAGTCACAAACCACCACTACCCTTCATTTCCTTGTTGCCACTGATTCACCAACTTTGGGGTGCTTGAGCTCTGGTTCTCCCCTTTCCTGGGATGCTTTCACCTCCTCCACTTACACTTACAGGGCTGCATACTGGTTCTTTAGTTCAAGGGCTGGTGGAGTTGTATTTTTGATTCTGCAGGATCTGGTGACTTGGATCCAACTCTCTTCATTCTTTAGCCTCTCATCTTCACCTCTGTCAGAGAGCTTGGATATTTCAAGAAGCATCTCAATCAATAAACTTCTCGGTATCTCAAATTCTTCTCAGCCTTGCCACCTCTTCTCTGAGATCCTCCACTTGTTTCATGACAGTTTCAGCTTGCAGGCATCCTGCATATGGAACTGATCCTTCAACCGGCATCAGGCTCTCCATCTGAACAGAGGCAGAAGCTGTAACGGGGACAACAGCTTTAGCAATACAATTTTTCCCAGCCATCATTCAGTTGGTGGAACTTTGGTACCTGTTGAAGTAACGAGAGAGACCTAGCAAAACCCCTAACTATTCCTCAGCTATCCTGTAAGAGAAAAAACAGTTAATCTATTTTATGTGTGTTCTACCAATGTTGTTCTATGTCCCTGTGTGTGTCTAACTGGGGATTTGCCCTATCAAACAAGAATTCTCACATGGAGTGGGTAAGAGCTAGGGTGGGTAGGTAGGATCTAACACCTGATGACGTCAGTGGCTTCAAAGATGTCACTCTGAATGGAAAGCTGGAAAAAGAAACAATGAGTTCTAGCAGGCAGAGCTTTACCCAACTTCACAAATTCCCCTTTTGCAAAACAGGAAAAGAATTAGCTTGTCAACATGGTTAGGGAAGAAAAAGAAGATATTCTTCCGCAAATGGACAACCAGAGGAGAGCAGTGGAAGTAATGACCACAGCCTACCAGGTGATAGATAAAATTCTTTATTAAGGACCCAACTTAACAAGTTTCGGCCGCAGCCTTCGTCAGGGGAAAATGACAACATCTATAAATAAGAATCACTCAAAATGTGGACTGTAGTCCACATTTTGAGTGATTCTTATTTATAGATGTTGTCCACATTTTGAGTGATTCTTATTTATAGATGTAGTACACATTTTGAGTGATTCTTATTTATAGATGTTGTCAATTTCCTCTGTCCTTTTTCTTTCTCTTTTTATTGATATGGTGTGGTTAGAGGCACTCTCAAAGATAGGCTTTCTGTTCCCCTTTGCGAATAGTATATTACTACCGTTTTCATACTCTTCCTTTTGTTTGTGCATTCTTTTATGTTGTATTGATGTAGATTTGCTTTTTTGTAATATACAGTGGCCATCTTTATTGTTGGTGTATGGAGTGCACACTACTTGGGAACACAGCCCGTTCTAATTTATCTTGGCAGTGCTTTGTATACGCCTTGCATGTTTTTGACTTCTTCAGATGAGCGTATAGGTAGTATATGCAGTGCTCAACGCATTGTTCGCTAATGCGCTGCCACAGGTTTTTCTCATAGATAAGCATGATGTTCCAATTATACCCACTTTTTGGCCCTGATTAACACAAGCTTAACACAACATTTTCTTAGCGTGATAGTTCCTCCCAGCTAATGGTATTCTTTTCTTTTCCTCTTAATGATTTGCGGTATGACAGGTTTACTGCCTTTGCCCCACATCGTTATGTTTCAGCTCTTTTATTGCTTTTACTTCTGGTTTTGGCCTAATAGTTTCTCCGCACATTTTTTCTTTGGAGTGCTATAGTCGTTCATATGTTCTTTTTAAGTTCATACGATCTTTTAAGTTTGTAACCAAAAATCAATGGTCTATAGTTGGTTTTTATGGATTAAGAATCATGTCCGCCCATATAAACTACATACGTCCCTTCCTTTGCACCCCATTGTTTTACTTTATTCGATAGTCTGTACTATATGATTAGCTGTTTATTGATGCTAGTTTGTTTTTAATTGTTTTTATATATCCATGTTATTTAACTGTCATGCTACACAGGTTTTTATCTTTTTCTCCTTTCTCTTTTTAATCATTTTTTATGCATCTATGTTGCCTATGTCTTTTTTGTATCTTACTGTTTTAATTTTTTTTTTAAGAGTTTGTAACACATAGTCAGCTGTTTAATAATGTATGTATGAATGAAGCATTTAGTATGTTTTTATTTGATTTTCATATATTTGTGTAATTGTAATGCTATAGAGTTTTTATTTTTATTTTACTTTCATTCACATCTGTAATTTCATTGCTTTACAGATTGGGAAGAGTGATTGCTCCACCGCATAGACGTGTTTCTCACATCATCTATGTGGTTCCCTGGTAATCTGTTATTTACGATATAATTTTATCTATCACCTGTCAACATGGTTAGGACAAAATGGTCTAAGCAAACATGGAAGTTTTATGGTTAAGCCACTTGGCGTCTCCCCTTCAACATCTTCCATATTTAGGTGATACCTACCTGCAGCCAGTTACAGTAGCTTGTGACCTGGGAGTTTATCTGGGTATAGAACAAAATGTTGTCCATATGGCATTTATATATTTGCAGATTAGACAGATCAGGGCATATTTGGAACTTTGATCTATGGGTCATTCTGCAATCTTTTTACTACAACTTCCAAACTTGTTCAGTCTTTGGCCATATTACCTATGGAAGAATATAACAATAAACTGACCCTTTTGCTATTATGAACAGAGAACCCTTAAGACTACAAGGGTACTCTTTAGGCTTATGGAGTGGAATACTCTTGGTGTGGAAATATAGTTTTGGCTGTGTGATATTGACAGGCCAAAGAAAACCAGTAGGGTATCCATGATGAATAAGAAATGCTTTTCTGTGTTCACCTATAAAACTGAGAACTTACTTCAAGACAGTGAAATCTGTAGCTTAGCAGCAAACCTGCAAGACAGGATGTCTTTTGCAACTTGGCTTCAAATAGATACAAGTCAGATTACACAAATCTATAGAGGATGAAGGTGCATTGAACAGAGCAGAAGGTCTGGTCCCATGACATTGCTGGCATAGCAATAGATATTTGACAGATATAATTGCACTTTAAGCTTAAACAAACTAATCTGCCTAATTTCAAAACTAATTCTTCATTTGTCAGCTGTCACCAAATGCATAATTTGCTTATCTATATAAGGTCCGCTATTCAGCGGAGGCAGCAAGCGTGATTACAGCTCCTAGTTGTTGCTGCTGAACACTAAACCTAGATATTCAATGCTAGGACCAACATATTTCATTGCATGCCTTTCTAGTGACTTCCCTCCAGAGGCAGTTTGGATTGGACATTGAGCAGGGGTGTGGAAACCTTGAAGAGTGTGAGGTTTTTGGCCATAGTCTAGCGGCCCTATTACATTATATCCCTGGGTATCATACATTGGATAACATCCGTAAGACATGTCCTTTCATGTTACCCTTGCTTGGAGTGTGGAGGCAGGCAGAATGGGAGGTTCAGGCTTCTGAGGATAGATTTCCCCCTATTTTTTTTTTTTGATGAGGGACATGGGGCTCTCAGCAGCCATTTTCTCTACAGATATTCATTATTTGGCTGGGGCAGGGCTGCATTTGGAAGGGATCATCCTTAAACCCTTAAAGAACTTAATGGATGATCTCCCAGGAAATAGTAGATATCTGTTAATGCAATAAGAAGGGAGTCATTGCTTAACGCTGTCCTGAAAACAGTCTGAGGTCCAGGAATGGATTGAAGACGATCTTAATTCATCCAAGCTGCAACTGGTGACTCATTGGCAGACTCAATCAGATACTAACGTTTGGAAGGAGGAGATTAGAGATGGACACCAAGCCAATTGATTGCTCGAAATGGGTTCTCCAGAATGAGTTGTATGAAGTGGACTGGCAGCACATATGGGGTAATATTTCTAAGATTTACATTTGTAAAACATGTCAGGGATCAATGTTTAAATTACTTTACTGGGCATATCACTATACTTTTCTGAAAGATGCTTTCTTAACTACAGTATAACAGCCTCTCTGATCTTATCTTTAAACCATACTGGCTGTTGTTAGGAATTCCTTCCACCTTTCTTAAAGTGTGGAATATATCTGGTTTGGGCTTCTAAGATAATATTTTCAAATAATGCCCAGACTTGTTATAAACTCTTAACTTTGAGTTGCACCTTTTAGTTTTTTCTTAAGCACTTCCCCTCGTTATTAGATCATCCTGGGAGGATAATTTAGAGTTTCCTTGCAGATGGGATAATGCTAGTTAGTTAAAGAAAAAGCAATTATACATTCTGAGGCTGATTCTGTACTGGCCATCTCCCTCCTGTACGGCTGTTCGGAATCAGGAAGTACAGATTGTGGTGAGGAAAGCACTGCTGAACATAGAGATACACAGGGAAATGAGTCCTATCACTTTAATTCAGAAAGTATCAAGGGTTTCCCTAGTTACCAAGAGTCTCTGACTCAGAACCTAGTCATCCCTAAGCCCCGCCCACAGCAGCACGTCAGGGAGAAGCTTGACCTTAATCACATGTGCTGGGAGCAAGGTGTGGCTCAGGAAGGAGGAAAGTTTAAAAAGCTGACTTTCAGAAACACAGATAGAGACGAAGAGGGAGAAAGTAGCAGAGGCAGAAGTAGAGGTGAGAGTGGAGCTGGAAGTGAAGCAGCAAGAACAAGGAACGCAAAGAGGGAAGCGAGAGCAAGTGAGAGAGTGCTTGCAGAGCATGAAAGACAGTGTGAAGGAAACACTGGAAGCCGAAGAGAGAGAACTGATGAGAGATTGCCAAGCACAGCTGAGAGAGCAAGGAAAGAGAGGCTGGTGCAAGCAAACGAAGTGGCTGCAAACGGAAGACAGCATGACTGGCTTGCAGGGCAGAGAGAGATTCTGAATACCTCTGAAACCAGGCAAGTGTGTCCTTCTCAGTTCTTAACCAGTAAACGTTTGGGAGAATTAGCTTTAGAGTTAAAAGCTGATTCCAGCAATAAGCCAAACCCCAGGATAAAGGGAGTCTGTTTATCTAAGTATCAAGAAGCTCATATAGCAGACGAGCTAGTGCAGAAACAAGCCCTGCTTAAGAAATTGAGTGAACTGATTAAGAAAGAGAATAGCAAGCTCTCCCCTCAGATGTCTTTGGATGTGTGTGAGAATGATAGCGTTGAAGATATGGAGATAACAGATACGGAAGACAGTCCCTTTGAAATGCAATGTGCTGTATGTCAAGCCTCTGACGTAGAAGAGAGCTGAGCCAGAAAGCCATTGAATGTATGCCTGCTTAGGAAGCAGCCTGAATTGTGAAGACGTCACAACCGGAGAAAACAGCTGAGTGCTAAACTCAACTTGTAAGGTTGAAAGCTGATACTAATGTTCAAGGGACATTTAAAGAGTTGTTTTGCTGCAAGAGTTTTGTTCTTGTAAAGAAGAGAAACATTTAAGAATTTAAAAGTTTTGGAATAAGTGGCATTTTGATTTACAAGCAAAGTTGTGCCTGTTTCTTTGCATTTTTGAAATACAAACAAAGTTGTTCCTTTTTCTTTTGAAGCTGTAGCGTGGGATTAAAAATCCTATATTTGATTTTTCCACTTGTGTCCTGTGTATGAAGGAACCCCTGATTACATTAAATAAATTTTCTCTGTCTTATGCCTAACCCTCGGATCACAACTCCTTTGCTTTAAGATAGGACTACAATTCCCAGCAGCCCTCCTGGCAGCCATTTTGAGGGAAACTTATTTTAAAGCCAAAAAGGCGACCTCACCTGGTATCAGTTATCTACCTGGCCAGGCGGGGGCGACAGAGTGGCATAGTTGGCAGGATGCGGAGTGGGCCACGCCACGGAGGAACATAGTTCTTTGGATTGCAGCTGGAGTACGACTGCGCACCAGAAGAACGCGAGCACGACGGATTCCAGAGCTCGACAGGAGGACGCCGGAGAAGTGCAAGCGCCTGAGACAGAGAGTCCAGAGTTCCTGCAAAGCCGGAGGGTCCGAAGACCTGCCGAGGTCCTACGCTGTTGCTGAGCGAGACGCACCACTAGTACCAGGTACACCGTACTTAACTAGGGAAAGTTAAGGATACCGGTACTGGGTGGGGGCGATAGCAGCAGATAGAGGGGAAACACATACCTAGTGTTGGGTACCGAACTTGGGTGTTCTGTGTTTTCTCATTTCTACAGGAAAGGAGACGACGATGGAGACCCAAGATATCCTTGCATGGGCAGCGGCGGAGCTCAAGCGGCAAAGAGACTTGTCATTAGAGCTTCAGGAGCAAGCGGCTCGTCAACTGCAGGCCCAGCAGAAACCACTGGTAGAGCTTATGGAGGCCTGGGTGAAGGAACATAAGAAGCCACCAGAGTCTGATCCAGTTACCACAGGTTTTTCATTGGGATTAGCCCATACCTTTGGACTCGGGTCCAAAGAGACCCTTAGTTTTGGACAACTAAGGGATGGAGAAAGTGTAGACGCATTCTTGGATGCGTTTGAAAAGGTGGCACAAATAGCCAGATGGCCACCCGAACAGTGGGCGGTAAGGTTAGCTGTCTCACTTACTGGTGAGGCCTTGGCGGCCTACCAGACCGTTCCCGCTGAGTTGGCCAATGACTATTTGGAGGTCAAGAAGGCTATAAAAGATAGGCTAGGCCTAACTCCTATAGTCTACAGACGCCAGCTACGAAATGCAAAATTGCGCGTGGATGAGACACCACGAGCGCTTTATCATAGATTGAAAATGCTGGTAGTTAAATGGCTAGAACCAGAACATAAGTCAGTGGAAACACTGATCGATGAGCTCGTTCTGGAGCAGTATTTTGCAGCAGTACCTGAAAGGATGCAAAATTTTCTGATGTTACAAGGATGTAAGAACACCAGAGAGGCTATAACTATGTCAGAGCGATTCCTAGAGGCTGAAGTGTTAGCTAAGGATAGGGCTGTAGCCTGTACTAAAATGTCTGTAGCTAGGTTGAATGTTGATAGCAAGAATGTACAGAATGTTTGTGTTCCCACCAATAGAAGGATGCCAGTAAAGCGTGCATGTTACCGGTGCGGAAGTGAACAACATTTAATGCGTGAGTGCAAGATGAAAACAGCCCTAGTGTTGAGCGACCCTAGTAAGAAAGGAGAAGGCTTTTTACTGGAGGTGACAGTACAAGGCATACCAGTTAAAGCACTGCTTGATTCCGGGTCGGATCAATCGATGCTTTCCAAACGATTATGGAAAAGGTTAACAGCCCCAGGTTTAAGAACACCTCAGACGCCCACGGGCAATGTAAACATTCGGTGCGTTCACGGAACGGCGTGTACCTATCCTGTTTACTGTGTCCGCATAAAAGGGTTAGGCATAGAGAGGGAGGTCCCGGTTGCTATTGTTCCCAGATTACCCCAGGAGGTAGTCCTCGGGAGGGACTGGCCCCAGTTTCAGCGAGGTGTGCAACAAGGGTTGGGTGGTAAGAAAGGCTTAGTGTCCACGCGAGCCCAGTCCCAAGCCCAACAAGTCCTAGGGGAGGAGCCCCTAGAGGGGGAGGCGAAGGTTCTACCCTCTCATGAAGCTGTAGGGACAGCTCCTATAAGTAGAACAAGTAAGCCCAAGGCAGGTGCTACAATGGCATTCTTAAGGCCTTTGTTTGCGAAAGGTGGAAAGGGAGAGAATCACCCTGAGAAGCGAGTACAGTCTCAAAATAGGGATGAGATCCGAGCAGATATAGATTTATCTTGGGTTCCCGAGGAGTTAGCGGCAAAATTCCCTTCTTTTGCGAAAGCTAAGAAGGCAGATCCTGCTCTGGATCACGCTTTCAAGTTTGCTAGAGAGGGACGGGAGAAGTTGCCCAGATTTCTAACAGACCAAGGCATTCTGTATAGGGAAAGCCGAGATCCCTTTACAGGAGATACTCAGAGGCAATTGGTAGTCCCAAATACCTTTAGGACTGTGGTCCTAAGGTTAGCCCACGATCCTCTAGTAGGGGCACACGAAGACATTCAGGGTACTTTAAATCAGGTTTTATCATCCCGGTTTTATTGGCCCGGAGTCTATAGAGAAGTGACCAGGTTCTGCAAGGCCTGTCCGGCTTGCCAGAAGGTCCTTACAATTAGACCCCTAGAGGTTCCCCAAGTTCTTAGGGATAGGCGAGGACGCTTAACGCGGGCCTCACAGTTGGCAGAAAACAATTTAAAGGAAAGCCAACAACGACAAAAAGTGTATTACGACCGTAATACAAAACCACGCCAGCTAGAGCTGGGAGAAAAGGTCCTAGTGATGGTAGCTGGAACCGCTCCAAAGTTTGAAAGCCAGTGGAAGGGTCCCTTCCGGGTGGTTAAGCAAGTAGGCCCTGCGACCTATCTAGTACAGACCAGACGAGGGCGCCAGCAGCTGTTTCATATAAACTTGCTCAAGCCTTGGCATGAACGAATGGCACAAGTGCAGGTGGTCACCAGTACCCAGGGTAGGCAAGTAGGACAAAACAACAAAGAGTCTTATAGGAGAATTACGTGCTGTGATTTTATAGGAACCCCAGCCCGTAATGTCTTAAGAAGGGGAATATGTGGTGAGGAAAGCACTGCTGAACATAGAGATACACAGGAAAATGAGTCCTATCACTTTAATTCAGAAAGTATCAAGGGTTTCCCTAGTAACCAAGAGTCTCTGACTCAGAACCTAGTCATCCCTAAGCCCCGCCCACAGCAGCACGTCAGGGAGAAGCTTGACCTTAATCACATGTGCTGGGAGCAAGGTGTGGCTCAGGAAGGAGGAAAGTTTAAAAAGCTGACTTTCAGAAACACAGATAGAGACGGAGAGGGAGAAAGTAGCAGAGGTAGAAGTAGAGGTGAGAGTGGAGCTGGAAGTGAAGCAGCAAGAACAAGGAACGCAAAGAGGGAAGCGAGAGCAAGTGAGAGAGTGCTTGCAGAGCATGAAAGACAGGGTGAAGGAAACACTGGAAGCCGAAGAGAGAGAACTGATGAGAGATTGACAAGCACAGCTGAGAGAGCAAGGAAAGAGAGGCTGGTGCAAGCAAACGAAGTGGCTGCAAATGGAAGACAGCATGACTGGCTTGCAGGGCAGAGAGAGATTCTGAATACCTCTGAAACCAGGCAAGTGTGTCCTTCTCAGTTCTTAACCAGTAAAAGTTTGGGAGAATTAGCTTTAGAGTTAAAAGCTGATTCCAGCAATAAGCCAAACCCCAGGATAAAGGGAGACTGTTTATCTAAGTATCAAGTAGCTCATATAGCAGACGAGCTAGTGCAGAAACAAGCCCTGCTTAAGAAATTGAGTGAACTGATTAAGAAAGAGAATAGCAAGCTCTCCCCTCAGATGTCTTTGGATGTGTGTGAGAATGATAGCGTTGAAGATATGGAGATAACAGATACGGAAGACAGTCCCTTTGAAATGCAATGTGCTGTATGTCAAGCCTCTGACGTAGAAGAGAGCTGAGCCAGAAAGCCATTGAATGTATGCCTGCTTAGGAAGCAGCCTGAATTGTGAAGACGTCACAACCGGAGAAAACAGCTGAGTGCTAAACTCAACTTGTAAGGTTGAAAGCTGATACTAATGTTCAAGGGACATTTAAAGAGTTGTTTTGCTGCAAGAGTTTTGTTCTTGTAAAGAAGAGAAACATTTAAGAATTTAAAAGTTTTGGAATAAGTGGCATTTTGATTTACAAGCAAAGTTGTGCCTGTTTCTTTGCATTTTTGAAATACAAACAAAGTTGTTTCTTTTTCTTTTGAAGCTGTAGCGTGGGATTAAAAATCCTATATTTGATTTTTCCACTTGTGTCCTGTGTATGAAGGAACCCCTGATTACATTAAATAAATTCTCTCTGTCTTATGCCTAACCCTCGGATCACAACTCCTTTGCTTTAAGATAGGACTACAATTCCCAGCAGCCCTCCTGGTAGCCATTTTGAGGGAAACTTATTTTAAAGCCAAAAAGGCGACCTCACCTGGTATCAGTTATCTACCTGGCCAGGCGGGGGCGACAAGATGTAGACCCGATTCTGATCCCACTGGGTCTAGATGTGCCCATGGGTTCATAATAAGGTCTACAGCCGCAGAAACAAATCTTCTTTCCCCACAGCCCGACCTCCGATCTGGCCTCCCATGGCCAGGGTCGGGCTGCAGGGAACCCTTTGCATCCCCTCGCCCGCCTTACTGGACCTGGCCATGTCGTTTGGCTCCTTCCAGTGGGACTTATTCAACCTGGAGTAGGTATTGGCTTGGATGTGTCTACAGTCAGGCTGGCATAGTTTTGAAATTGCATGGCAACATGCATCTCCATTGCACTGTCTGGGCCACACCTTCACCACGCCCCCATGCTATAAGGATATGCTTGTGCCGGAGACATCTATGTATACACCACTTTCTAAAATGGGTCTGGGGATGTCTCTGTGATTTGCACATCCGAATGCTGGATTTCTATGCAATGTTGTGGTATATCAAAATAAAACCAAAACCATAATCATAACCATTTCAGATGTCCAAATCATAAATAGAGCTTCTAAAAGGACCCCAAAGCCTCAGGATTTGATTCTTTTTGCCATGAACAATTATTGGTGCGGCTCAAATCCTTAGGAATTGAGTCTGTGGTGTTCAAACGGTTCCAATCATATTTGAGAGGATGGAAATAACAAGTAAACATTGAAGCCAAACTTTCAAAATGGCATGTGATAAACAAGAAGTATTCAAAAGATCAGCTTTATCTGCACTTTTATTTAATATCTATATTCAACCGTTGTGTGCTGTGCTGAGAATGCATAAAGTATATTTTCACATCTATGCAGACGTTATTATGTTATATTTTCTATTTTCACTTAGGGAAAACATTCAGGTAATCTCAAATCGCCTCATGTCTTTCTGTAGTGGCTCAGTAGTTGTTATGTCATGGTTTGAGGTTGAATAATAAAAAATAGGCCTTATTCATAACTTGTGATTCTGATTTTGTACTGCCAGCTATGTTTGAGTTTCAAGAGTTTTAGATACAGTTGTGGTCAACATTATTGGCACCCTTGCATTTTAGGTATGTTGTGTACAATATCTTGAGGAATAATTGGAAATATCCCAACTGTATGTCATCATAATGTGGAGGCCGCGGGGCAGGGTCCCTGGCGGCCGTAGGTAACCAGGCTCTCGGCCCAGTGCGGGGACCCTGCCTATGGCCTGTGTTTTGGGGAGGGGGCACGCAGGGCATCATTTGAATTCATTGGCTCGCCCGGGCGTGGAGCGGGCGCGAGCCAATGAGAAGAGCTGTCTGTGGGGGGGGGTTAAAGGAAGCGCGCGGCGGTGTCGGTCTCTTTCGGCAAGACCGGCAGCGGGTGCGAGGGCTCTGGCTTGACGGGTTTACCTCTGGTCTGGAGCGGCGTGCATTCTGGGTCCTCGGTGATTGCGGGTGGAGGAGTACTTCGGCCGGGGGTGCCCTGCAGATCCGGAGCCTGCTTTACCGGTAGGGTGTGGGATTGCGGGGCTGTTTGCGGGCCCGCGGCTAAATTAAAAAAAAAAAAAAAACAGACGAAGACGAGTGGGTGCGGCAGCGGGAAGAGGGGAGGTGAGGGTTTTGTGCGTTCGTTCTGTTGTCGTCAGCTGCGGGTGAGTGGGGCCTGTGAGGGGAGAATGCCGCCGCGGAAAGGAAAGCCGGCCAGTGCTGGGGGACGTGGCAGGGGAGAGATTGAGGCGGATGGTAGGCCAGGAGGGCGATCGTGGCCATCGGGGGGCAGTCTGAGGGGGCTAGTAGGGGAGCTGCTAGAGGTAGGCCTGGACAAAGGGTGGCTCTTGGGGCCAGGGGCAGGGGTGCTATCAGCTGTAAAAGGGTTGGAGGAAGGAGGGGCAGGGAAGCAGCCTCAGTGGGGAGGCAAAGGGGGAGGTCTCTTATCAGGGGCGCAGGGGGGGTGTAGAATTGGACCCAGTGCAGCGGGTAGGGGAAACCGGGCCGCAGGGTCGAGGTAGGGGTATGGCAACAGATGGGTTATCCGGTGTGGAGGTGGCTGGTGGGGGGGATGGGGGCGGGGCGGTGCAGGGGTTTGCCGGGTTTGGGGCATCGGGAGTTGGGGGGCAAATTTGGGGTGGACAGGGGCTGGTGGGGTGGGGTGGGGGCCGGTATTGTCAGGTTGGGCCGCTCCGTGGCATGGGGCAAATAATTTTGGGCAGGGCCCACCGTTTCAGAGGGGGGTGTAAGGGAGTGTTGGAACCCCGGGTGGGTATGCGCCCTGGGAACACTGGCGGGGTGGGGGCCAAGGCTCTTCGAGGGCCGAGTGGTTGTCTCCTTGGCAGCCGTGTGGCTCCCCTTTCGCCCTCTCTCCCCCCTCTTCTTCTTTTTTGTCTTCACAGGTTTCCCCAGTGGCTCAGACAGCAGGGCAGATGTCTGGTGTCCAGCACGCAGCAGTGGAAGAGGGGTTTGGGGCGGCAGAAGGAGGATCCCAGATGCGCGAGGCCAGCCCAGCGAGCCTCGCGAGAGCTCAGTCATCCAGCTCTGGGACGCGGGAGCCCAAGGTGCGGACGGAGGATATGCAGGCTGGTGTTGGTGGAGCTGTGGGTGAGTTGTCAGTGGGCAATGGGGGTGGGGGTGGGGCGGATCTGTCGGAGGGGCAAGGGGGGGGTGGGCATAAGGCTAAACGAAAGTGCAGGCATTCAAGTCGGCAGCATCGCAGTTCGGCATCTTCCTCGTCGTCCACCTCTTCTGCTTCTTCATCCTCACTTGCGCCTTCCCGCTCGGGGCAAGGGGTTGACCAGGTTCCAGTCGGGTCCTCCGGAGGAAAGGGCGTGCCTACGTTGGTGGCGTTCGCGGAGTTATGGGAAGGGGTCCCTCATCATTTGCGGCGTAAGATATGGAAGAGGTGATACATAGATATATTCAGATTGCTGGAGGGCAGGAGGCGGTCGGGTGAGAGTAGGAAGAAGCGAAAGGAGGACGAAAAGGCGGGTCGGGTCAAAAAAGTATCGCACAATGTTCTCAATTGGGTTAGAGCTTTTTTAAGGTTAGCGAGCGTCTGGGGTCGCCAGGCTCCGGAGGATTATGGCATGCTGTTGGCCTATGCGGACTCTATTTTGGAAGCCGCGCAGACGCATGGCGGTTTTGCGTGGTTGAATTACGACGAGAAGTTTCGGGACAAGATGGAGGAGAGTAAGGGCCTGTCCTGGGGTACGCAGGATATCAATCTATGGTTAACCCAGATGTCGGCTGGGGCGGGTGGGAGTGGTGGGGCGGGGGTGCGTCCTGGGGCGGTTAGCGCAGTGGGAGTGGGGCGGCCCTTTCGAGCCTACGGCGGTACTCTGCCGCAGAAAGCAGGGGGAGGGGGTACAGGGGACATCTGTTGGCGTTTCAATAGGTCCTCGTGCCCTTTCCCGGACTGCAAGTTCTGGCACGCGTGCTCGGCCTGTGGGGGCGGACACTCTGCCCTCAAATGTTTCAAAAAGGGCGGCGCTCCTTTTACTACCACGGCCCCGAAGCAATAGCGCTTTAATGGGGTTGTCTCCCACTCCAATTTTGCGGAAGGTGATATGTGAATGGTTGAGAGCTTATCCGTGGAGGCGGGAGAGGGAGGTGTTGGAGCGGGGGTTTTCGGAGGGGTTCATTATTCCGGTGCAAGGTACTATAGTAGGTAGGTCAGCGCGCAACTCTCCCTCTGTGCGGCGCTTGGCGTCGGTGGTTCGTGAGAAGTTGGCAGTTGAGCTGCGTTTGGGTAGGGTGGCGGGTCCTTTTGCTGAGCCGCCTTTGGCGAATTTGGTGGTTTCCCCATTGGGGGTAGTGCCCAAGAAAGAGGCAGGGAAGTTTCGTTTAATACATAACCTCTCTTTCCCGTTAGGGGACTCGGTGAATGATCATATCCCAAAGGAGCTGTGTGCGGTTCGTTATGTGTCGTTTGATGAGGCGGTGAGTCTGGTAAAACGTTGCGGCCCGGGGGCCCAGTTGGCAAAGGTAGACATCGAATCGGCTTTTCGGTTGTTGCCCGTCCATCCGTCGTCGTTTTATTTGTTGGGTTTTTCTTTTGATAATGAATTCTATATGGACAAGTGCATGCCGATGGGCTGCTCGGTGTCGTGTGCCTACTTCGAGATGTTTAGTACCTTTTTGCATTGGAATTTAGTATGGAGGGTGGGCTGTGGGAATGTTGTGCACTACCTTGATGATTTTCTGTTTGTGGGGGCAGCGCGGTCGGAGGATTGTCATCAGTTGATGGATGGTTTCCTATGCATGGCTAGCGCGTGTGGGCTCCCATTGGCCGTCGACAAAACGGAAGGCCCCGCCACTTGTATTACTTTCTTGGGGGTTGAGATTGACTCGGTTGAAATGGTGGTGCGCCTCCCGATGGATAAAGTGGTGAAATTGCGGGTCCTTGTCGCTAATGGGTTAGCGTCCACTAAGTTATCCTTGCGCGAGCTGCAAATTTTGATCGGATCGTTAAATTTCGCGTGCAGAGTTATACCGATGGGCCGTGTTTTTATGCGTCGATTAGCGGTGGCCACAGCGGGGATTAGTAAGCCGCATCATCGTATCAGAATGTCCAAGGTCATGAAGGCCGATGTGAGAGTTTGGGACGTTTTCTTGGAGGATTTTTAATGGAGTGTCGGTTGTGCTGGAGGCGGAGGTGTCCAGTGTGGATTTGCAGCTATATACGGATGCGGCTGGCAGTGGTGGTTTGGGTATTTACTTTGGGGGGGATTGGTGTGCGGCACGATGGCCTCAAATGTGGCATGCAGCTGGCTTGACTAGTAACATTACGTTCTTGGAGCTGTTTCCTTTGTTGGTCGTCTTGCACTTGTGGCCCGAACGGTTGAGAAACCGCAGTGTGGTCTGGTGGTGTGACAACGAGGCCGTGGTTGCAGTGGTCAATCGGTTTACGCCGCGTTGCGCGCAGGTCGCAGGTTTAATGCGGGACATAGTTTTAGCCTGTTTGCGTTTGAATGTAGCTGTGAAGGCTCGGCACATTCCGGGTTGCACTAATACCATTGCTGATGCTCTCTCTCGTTTCAAGTGGGAGCTTTTCCAGACCTTGGCCCCAGAAGCGAGCGAGGAGGGCTTGGCGGTTCCAGAGCAATTGTGGAGGATTGGCCAGCGGAAATGGTACGCTTGCTGAAGAATTCTCTTTCACCTGCGACGTGGTCGGCCTACCGGAGAGGATTTGACGCTGTTTTGGAGTACCTCGAGTCTCAGGGATGGCGGCCCGGAGCTGCTGTCGACGGTTTGCTGGGACAGTACATAGTGTTGGCTAAATGCAATGGTTTGTCCCGGGCCTCATTTCGGAGTCGGTTGGCGGGATTTACCTTCTTTGCCAGGGCTGCCGGCTGGGGATTTGGGAGGCCTGGGTTTTTGGCTCAGAAGTTATTACGGGGCTGGGAGAGAGCTTGCCCGTCTTCTGGGGATACACGGTTACCAGTGACACACGACCTGCTTGTCCGGATTTGTGCGACACTGCCGAGTGTGGCGTCGTCACGCTATGAGGCTGTTCTTTTTAAGGCATTGTTTTGCCTGGCCTTTTTTGGGGCTTTTCGGATCGGAGAGCTGGTGGCTAGCGCTGGCAGGGCTTTGCGGGCTGGTGGCTTGTTGGCTAGTCATGTGCAGATCGGGGGGGGGGCAACTGCGGGTTAAGCTGGCTAGATCAAAGACTGACCAGTTGGGAAAAGGGTTGTGGGTGGTTCTTCATGAAGCAGTTTCCCTTTCGACTTTGCCAGTGTCGGCAGTTAGGGACTATTTATCAGTGTGTCCGGTTGCGGGTCGGTTGTTTTTCTTGCACAAGACTTCATGTTGCGTGACCCACTTTCAGGTGGCAGCTGTGCTGAGACTGGCTATACAGCATTTGGGCTTGGATCCTACGCGCTTTGCGCCGCATTCTTTTCGTATTGGTGCGGCGACAAGTGCAGCGGCGGCGGGGTTTTCAGAGGCAGTGATTCAGAGTATTGGCAGGTGGCGGTCACAGGCCTTTAAAGGTTATGTGCGTTTGTGATGGGTGCTGGAGGGCGTGGGGATAAACTCTGTTTTCTTTTTCAGATGCTGTGCGGTGCCCGCATGTATGCTGGATGGTCGGACATTCATTTGTGCATTTGGCGGGACTGCAGGCAGCTGAACGTCCATTGGGTTGCAATTTAGGACTCGACCCGGCTTTGATGTCTCTACTATGGCTGGGTGAGCGTGGTCTGCGTTGGCCACAGCTTTTACCTTTGCTTCGGCACCATAACCGGGTGAGGACAGAGCCCGCCGTGATCCTGCTGCATATGGGAGGAAATGATCTGAGTGGATGGTCTTGTAAACAGATCATTCGAGTGGCAAAGAGGGATCTGGCAGATGTTCTGCGGCTGTTCCCTCATGTTATTATCTTGTGGTCAGACATCATTCCAAGGCCTGTCTGCCGGCAGCAGCGGCACTGGTCTAGGGGGTTGGCGAAGGTCAATTGGCAGATTGGGCGGTGGGTCTGTGAACACGGGGGATATCAAATTTTGCACCACTGGGTGGATGTCGATTGTGCAGGACTGTATCGGCAAGACAGGGTTCACTTATCCCCCGTGGGTACAGACCTGCTATTGAATGACTGGCAGGAGGCCTTGGAATATGTGGTTCAGTGGGAGCCTCGATGGTCGCAGCTTGGGGGGGCGGCGTAGAGGCGTGAACGTGCCCTACGCTGGGTGGCGGGATCCCGGAGGTTTCCGGGGTCCAGAGCCTTAAGCTGGAATTGGGGCGGGGGCGGTCGCCCCCAACCAGGATGACCCCTGGCCGGTCTTTGCTAGTAATATGGCGAGGCCGGGGAAAGGGGGGGTTGGCTTTGCCGCTGGCTCGGCCGCGGCGGGAGTGGAATGAGGTCACCTTGCTAGTGGTACGGTGGGTGAGGGCTCATTCCGCTTGTGGGTTATTATGTTAAGAAGTTGGATTGTTGCAAAGAAATGTTTTGGAATGCTATGTTTGTTAATAAAGCTGCGACCATACGAGCCAAAGTTCCTTGTGTATGGCTGGTTATTGTGGAGGTCGGGAGGGGTGGGGGGGTGGTTGGGGGGGGGTCGGGGTGGGAAGCGGTTGGGGGAGGGGGGAGCGGGGTGGCACCGGGTCCGACCTGCCTTGGTTATGTGGAGGCCGCGGGGCAGGGTCCCTGACGGCCGTAGGTAACCAGGCGCTCGGCCCGGTGCGGGGACCCTGCCTATGGCCTGTGTTTTGGGGCAGGGGCACGCAGGGCATCATTTGAATTCATTGGCTCGTCCGGGCCCAGAGCAGGCGCAAGCCAATGAGAAGAGCTGTCTGGGGGGGGGGGGGGTTAAGGAAGCGCACGGCGGCGTCGGTCTCTTTCGGCGAGACCGGCAGCGGGTGCGAGGGCTCTGGCTTCCCACCCGCCCGCCCTTCTTTCGGTGTGGTTTTGAAAGGGTTGTCGCAGCTGGGGGGGGCGGGATCCCGGAGGTTTCCGGGGTCCGGAGCCTTAAGCTGGAATTGGGGCGGGGGCGGTCGCCCCCAACCCGGATGACCCCTGGCCGGTCTTTGCTAGTAATATGGCGAGGCCGGGGAAAGGGGGGGTTGACTTTGCCGCTGGCTTGGCCGCGGTGGGAGTGGAATGAGGTCACCTTGCTAGTGGTACTGCGGGTGAGGGCTCATTCCGCTTGTGGGTTATTATGTTAAGAAGTTGAATTGTTGCAAAGAAATGTTTTGGAATGCTATGTTTATTAATAAAGCTGCGACCATACGAGCCAAAGTTCCTTGTGTATGGCTGGTTATTGTGGAGGTCGGGGGGGTGGGGGGTGGTTGGGGGGGGGTCGGGGTGGGAAGCGGTTGGGGGAGGGGGGAGCGGGGTGGCACCGGGTCCGACCTGCTTTGGTTATATTTTAATAGTATGTTCAAAAGGTACCCAACAAGATGCAGTAATTTCTGAGAAAAAAATAAAATATGACCTGTACAGAATAAATGACACCCTTCACTAATACTGTATTTGATTGCACAACCATGGGCAGTGATGACAGCCTCCAAACGTTTCATGTAGCCATCTATAAATTCCTTACATCTCTCTGCTGGTAGTTTCTCCCACTCTTCAACTGTGATTTGTTCCAACTCATGAATGTTTCCAGGATTCCTCTTACCAATAACAGATTTCAGCTCTTTCCAAATGTTCTCGATTGGATTGAGATCAGGACTTATTGTTGGCTAGCTTAAAATAGTTAGGTTTTTTTTTTCCTTTTAAACCATTCTTTTGTACTTTAGGATGTATGTTTTGTTTGGGTCATTGTCCTGCTAGAGAACCCAAGACCTTTGACCCAGACCTAGCTTCCTAACACTAGGTAGCACATTTCACTCCAAAATACCTTGGCAGTCCTCTGACTTCATGATTCCTTTAATACATTTCAGGCCTCCAGTTCCCAAGGCAACAAAACAGCCCTACAACATTATGGAACCTCCACCATATTTAACTGTAGGAAGGGTGTTTTCTCCTTACAAGTTTCATTTCTTTGCCTGTAAAAGTATCACTGGTCTGCATTGCCAAAGAGCTCAAGTTTAATTTCATTTGTCAACAGAACATTTTACCAGAAGGATTGTGGTTTCTTAAGTTGGATTTGGGCAAATATCAGGTGTGCCTTTTTATGTCTGTCTTTGAACAGTGGGGTCTTCCTTGGCCTTTGTCCTTTGTTTAGTGTGCAGCATATGGTGTGGGTTAAAACCACCACTCCATATTGCTGCAAATCAGACTTAAGCTTTTTAATATTTTAATGAAGTCAGTTCAGTTAGGAGCATTATTTTAGTATAATTTTGTTCTTGTCCAGTATTTACACTGAACCACATAGTAGAGTGATCACTGAATTCAAGGTTGTCAACTAAAACTCAGCAATACTGTCTCTATTTGTCTAATATATGAATCATAAATCTCTTCATAAAGGCTGATAATAAATAAATTCATTAAAAACTACAGACATATCCACAGTTACCTGCTATGATATACAATAGAAACTTTCAATGTAGTGATAGCATAACAATACTAAATTGGCCAAATGTCAGTGTAATACACAATTAAGTTGTATCGTACACTAGTGTAAACATACATTATTAAAACATACATTTTTTTCCTATATCAATTTTTCAAATGCATACAAAAAAGAGTAAACATTCAGGAAAAAACACTCTCTTATCCATAACAATAGTACATAATACATAGCATAATCTAAAACAAGGAGTGGTACAAATCCACATCATGGGAGGCTAAACATCAGACCCACTACTTAAACAAATAAGAGAAACCCCATCAATTTATCCAACCAAAGAACTATGAAAACTGCCCCTGATCTCAGGAAGGGGCGGTAAATAAGCTTTGTTAAATAAATAAATAAATAAATAAGTAAATAATAATCATATACACCCCATAGTGTTTTATCAAGCAAAAACCATTCCAACTGCATTGGGTCCATAAAAATAAATGTATTATCTTTGTAAGTGACTAAGCACTTGCAGGAGTATTTCAAATAAAATGTAGCACCGGTAGCCACAACCCTAGGTCTAAATTGAAGAAAAGCTTTATGGCGTATTTGAGTAGCTTTAGCAACATCAGGAAATATCAATAAAGGTTGTCCACAAAATACTGCATCCTTCTTAAAAAAGAAAAGATGCAAGATCGCCCCCTTAACTGCCTCTGAACAAAAAACAACCAACAAAGGGGCATGTTTACTAAAAACCGCTATTTTGCGCGGCGCAAAATAGCGCACTAAAAGCAGCACTTAAGTGCTCTTAAGCGCCCCGCAAACGTGCGTCGAACCCCCGCACACGTGCGCGTCACACTAACGAGCCCCGCACAAGTACGGGCCCGTAAATGTCCGATAGAGGCGTGGAAAGGCCTACGGAGGGCGGAGGAAGGCCCCAGAGGGGCGGAGAGACGGGGTTAATGAGCGGGGAAGGGGAGGGGAGAGGCCCCTCACACAGTTGCGGGGCCGAATTTCCATTGCAAAAATAGCGCGAGTGAACCACTCGCGGTAGAGGGGATTTAAGGGGAAGAGAAACCATTTCCGTCAGCAATGTACAGCAAAACCGTGAGCAGTGTGATACATGTGCATAGCACAAAATGCAATTAAAAATAGAAAATGACCACCACAAAAATATTAAAAATAGTAATTCAGTTGGAGAACAGTTATAGTGATGGGCAAAACTAGAAAACACACCCAGGAAAGCTCCAAAAAAAAATGATTTATGGAAAGATGAACGGAGCGGAGACTCGTCCAAAAAACATTTCCCTTTTTCTGGAGCTGTCCTGGGAGTGTTATCCATGTTTGCCCATTAATATCACTGTAGCCCAGCTTGGTTATATTTTATCCCCCTTTTCCCGTGGTCATCTGTGGGCTTTACTTGCACGTTTGTCACCAGACAGGGTGAAGGAGCCCACAGTAGAAATGCACACAGCAGGCTTTACGACTCCATCCTGCCATGTTACTATCTTCAGGGACTGCACTGTCCCTGTGGCCACAGTGTGGTGCAGCAGACAGAGCCAGTACCTTTAGGGTCAGAGGTTCAAATCCCAGCTGGGGCACCTTCCAGCCCTGGCCATATATTTTACCCACCACTGAACAACGATAGCACACACACCCCTGTCTTGCAGGGAACATAGGCATGGGGAGATCACCCATATTTTACCCAACACCACACACACACCACAACAATGGGCAATACCTACAGCCAAGTCGCCCAAATGCAGTCCCATACTGACACATTGCAATCAGGTCATCTGCTTTCTCTGAGAGAAGCTCATGCCAGCATGTTGGCGGACGAGTACATGTGGTGCAGGGGGCAGTGGCCGCTAGCCACGGAAGACAGAGGCCTAGCCATGTGCAGGCTGGCACAGTCCACAGCAACAGACAGGCCCTGCCATTTCCACAGTCATGGACTATCCAGGGAATTCAGCCAATCTGTGGCTACACGGTGGTGCAGTGCACACAGACAGTGCATGCAAGAACAGAAGGTCACAGGTTCAAAGACCAGCTGGGGCTACCACCAATCCTGCCCATGTATTTTCCCCACAAATAAACAGTGACAGTAAGGTCACACCTTTCGTGACGAGGACATATGCAATGTTAATACGTCTATCTTTTACCCCACTGAGCACAGACACCATGAACAGGGGCAGAACCTACAGCAGAATTTATTATTTTATTATTTATTTATTACAATTTCTTATATACCGCACTATTGTCAGCGCGGTTTACATACAACAAAATGACCATAACAAACTGTTTGGCTTCACATAGAACAGGAGAAAACAACTTGGATAACATGCTTATGCTTTACATAGAACAGGAGTAATAACTTGGATAAACGGGGAATGCAAACTAAACTACTTACATATGTACAATGAGATCGAGTATTGGGAATTCAGTGTGAACATGTGTACAATGGAGTTGATATATTAACTTGAGGGGTGAGGCACTTATGTAGTGGTAGGGTTAAACTGGTAGTATTGAGTGAATAAATGGGATTTGAGAGCCTTTCTGAATTGTGATAGGTCAGTAAGACATCAAAAAGGTTAGATAGAATTTGTCACAGTCCTCCTAACTTCTCACTACCACCACAAAATTGTCTATTAGACAACTTTTTGGTGGTGGTGAGAATCGAGGAGGAATGTGACACATTCTATATACCCTTTCGATGTCTAGGACATCTGTACCTTGCCCACTCACGATCTTAAATGACAGAGGTGTAAGGCAGGGGTCTCCAAATCCAGCCCTGGAGGGCCACAAACCAGTCAGGTTGGCAGGATATCTCTAATGCATATATATCTCATGCATGTTCATTAGGGATATCCCGAAAACCTGACTGGTCTGCGGCCCTCCAGGACCAGAGGTGCCCACCCCTGGTCTATACAGTGTGTGTTGGCTGCAAACACCTTCCCCAACCCACACTGCCAGCACTACTGCCAGTATTGGCCTGCCAATGTGCATAATGAGCAGCAAGGTACCATGGGTATAGGTCAGACATGGTGGGCTGGCCAGGATGCATCTGCACAGGGCATAGGGCACTGGCTGTGACATTGTAGTGCCCGGCCACCACCTACACAGACAGGGTGACCTCCTTATGTGCTGCTGGGGGAGCACTCTCACCCTGAGTGTGCAGTGATGACAGCATGGCTAGGCACCCCCATAGTGCTGTATTGTGTTTCTCTCTTGTGATATATATGGGTTTCCTGTTGGGGCCTCCTCACAGAACTCTCTGCTTGTGTGTGCTGCTGCCCCAGTTTTGGGTGCATGCATTTCCATCAGGGCTAACCAGCAGACTGTTCACAGCTGGTATGTGTCTTGATGGAGTGCCTTACAGGGTGCAGTGGCTGATGGCTTGCTGCAGGAGAATAGCAGATAGTGCTGGGGTGCATCTTTGGATATCCAGGCCTAAAGTCTGTCTGATATTGTGTTAAGGATGTGTGTGGAGCTGCTTGGACTGCCCTGTAGGGTGTCTGTTCCCCAGCAGGACTGGGGTTTGATGGTCTGCTCTGCTGCCATTGGGGGGGGGGGGGGTAGGTACCTTGACCACCTAGGGGTCCATGGGGGTTTCCACTAACTGAGACAGACAGAGCTATCCAAGATGTTTCTGCAGCACCTTCCCATCTCACAGGTTAGTACTGTTTTGGAGCTCTGTCATGGCCTCATTCAGCCATGGCTGGTGTTGTGGACCTGGTCCTGGGCGCCACATCACACCCTCAGGGTGAGCACAGTACCCGCACAATGTGACGGTGTGTAGCTACTCTTTGCTGGTAGTCCACCCGCTCAGGACCCCCTACCAGGCCGAGGTGCTGTGTGGGTGCACACGGACAATTCCCCCTACCAGGCCGGGTAGCTGTTGGGGTGCATTCCCCATCTTGTGTGCATCTGTGGACAGCTGATTTGCATGTGCAGTGCATCATGGGTACGGGTGGCCTAACCCTATCTTGTTTACAACAGCAGACTGTCTGTGAGGTGACGTGCAGGCTCTCTGCAGCCAGCCAGGGGCTTGCTGACAGCTATAGGGCTGTAGCCCAATGGTTACACCACTACCTTTGCAGCCAGAGGTCATGGGTTCAAGCCCACTGTGGGGTTCTGTGATAGGGTTGTCCAGAGCATTATCTTTGTTTACTGTACATATTTTTATGACAGCAAACACACCCTTGGCATACTGTACCCATAAGGTGCCTCTGAGGGTGCTCTTTAGGGCACCCTATAGGCCACCTTATGGGTGCCATCCATATTGGGTGCACTATACATTGTCCTGTGTCGCAACATACATGGTGCCCTATAGGGGACATTCTAGGGTGCCTTGGCGGACAGTGCACTGTAACATGTGCCTTACGGGCATCCGTATGTTAACACACTGTGAGAGCGGGTTTACTAGTAGTGGGAAATAAAATAAACCTTGAAGGCCTCCTACAGCACTCCTCACCATAATACATATTGCCCCAGCCAGCCTTGTTCACTGGGCACTGTGAGGGGTTGAACCCCTGACACCTGCACCATTGGTCAGTGTCTTCACCATTGTGCCGTGGCTCTGTTCCTGTGTTTGAGCAGCAGCGCGCAGCCTTGAAGCCATCGGCGCACCGTCTTGTGGCGCACAAAAGTAACAGCGCACTGCCTTCTGCCGCGTAACATTAATAGCATGCTGCCTTATGCCGCCCAACGGGCAATGGGCACTGTGGAGAATTGAACCCATGATGCCTGCACAAGTGGTCAGTGTCTTAACCATTGTGCTATGGCTCCATTCCTGTTATTTGCACATCAGCGCGCCACATATCCCTCCCACTATTGGGTTGCCCCCTCACACATCAGCGCGCCGCCTTCTGCCCACTGGCTCGCCGCCTTCTGTTGCCCGATTTTATCAGCGCGCCACCCTCTGCCGCCCAACCTTAACAGCGCGCCGCCATCTGCCGCCCACAATGAACAGTGCGCCGCCTCATGCCGTATAAAAAAAGAGTGCGCCGCCTTCTGCCGCCCATAAGCAGTATGCCTCCTACACCACTTTTACCCATAAAAGTTGATGCCTCAGCTGGTCTTTTTCGTTGAGCGCAATAGGGGTTTGAACCCCTGGCCCCTGCACCATAGGTCAGTGTCTTCACTGTTGTACTATGGCTCTGTTGTTTGGTTACGCAGCAGCGCCCCTCTTAGCCTTTCCACGCGATAATGTGGGCCCCGCACATTAGCGCGACGCACACACGTACGGTCCGGTTTTTTCCTTTTTTCTGCCTGGCCCGCCCACTCCTTATATGGCACCAGCACACTAACGGGAACCCGCACAGCAACGGTGTTTAGTAAACATGCCCCAAAGTCGCCCTCTGAGAGACCCTTATCTAATGATATCTCTAAGAAGGACGTAAGATCTAATTTATCATGGTCAATTAACCGGTACATTTCACCCTCTGGTGCCTTACTCACTTTACTCTGAGGAAGGTAGTTAATAGAAGAAATAAGCGACTCATCAAAAGAAGTATAAAGCAAAACTTCTTTTAACATACTTTTTAAATAGCTCCAGAGGGGAAATAAGATGGACCCCGGGAAAATTTAAGAACCTAAGGTTCCGGACCTGAGCTTGGCTTTCCAATAACTCTAATTTAGAATGAAAGAATAAATTATCTTTAATAAAAGCATTACCAGCAATTTGAACCCCATTCACTGTGGCTTCGGTCTTTTGGATCCTCTCACAAACTGCAGAAAGAGTAACTACGTGACCTCAAAGGACAGAAGAAGTACCCTCCGTAAAGGCATACAGCTGTGAGATGTTACCTGAACGAACACCTTCAACTCGGCGAATAGCCTGTAAGATATCATTCAATGAAACCTCACCCGTAGAGGGGCCTGAAACATCCAGGAGCAGCTCAGCTGAAGGCAGTGAGACCGGATCTGGTATACTCTAACTGCAAAAAGCATATTGAGTTCCGGACACCCAACACCAAGGAGGGAACTTGAAGCCAATGGGGTGGGAGAGCCGATCTCAACCGACAATCCTCCCTGGGATTGAACGGCTTTCCCAACACTTGGTTGGGAGTGAGAGGTACAAACCTCCACACTGAGAGAAGCCTCAGAGAGTGAAGCATTATCCACGATAGGAACTCTCATTGACTCGAGTGAGGCAAGGTTCACTTCATGATGATCCATAGGGCCAACATCTCCTTTCAACACCATAGGACCCTTACTACTCACCTTATGCTTGCCCATGTCCCTTGTGGAGAAGCAATACCACTATGGAAGTTCTCAGGTGCTCCAAAGGGGCTCTTAAGGGGCAGGTCTTGCCCCTTAGGTCACGCACCTTTGGGCCCGTGCCCACAGCCATATGCCCATGGCCGCATACCATGATGCAAAGAGCAATTTAAGCCCCAATGCAAGGGGAGAAGCAACTGTAGTCCATTCTGTGATAGCAGGTAGATGTTTCTAAGGAGTGTTCAAACACGGTCCCGATCCAATGAGAGCCTCCCTAGAACATATAATTTTTAATAAGAATGAAAGACGGAGCAGCGAGGAAAACTTGGAAATAAGAAGATGAATTCATAGTAGTGAAATATGGCCCGATATTCAAAGGGCATTTACATGGTTAACAGCCAGTTAACCGTGTAAATGCTGGCCAAACGGATATTCGACGGTACTTACCTCGCCTATCTTATAGGTGCCGAGCGCTAGCCATGCAGCATCCAATATCAATGCTGCATGGTTAGCCTCAGTAGCTAGCAGGCAGTGCGTCCAGACCCGGATATTCACTTCTGTCACCACGGAAATGAATATCCGGGATTAAGGGGTCAGCAGGCAGGTCTAAGCAACCACATCACTTACCCCTGCCCAGATGAATATCGGGCCCATCGTTCATTGTTGGTACTATTTTCATTAAAACAATACAGAAGAACGTTCATATAAGAGGTCTATTTAGTAAGCTGTGTTAGCTGTTGATGCAGGAATTAATATGGGCTAACAGTTAACACAGATGCTACACTAACTTTTAATGTGATGCCTTAATAATTACTATGCATGTACGGGGTTGAGAAAGGGTAGGGAATAGGTAGAGAGAGGCCGGAGCCTATGCCTTACAGTTAAATGGCAGATAGTGCAGCGCTGTGAATGCCTCCTGAATAGGTGTAGCTAACCGAATAATGTTTTCTGTTTTTCAGATGACACAAAAGATACAAAAGTAAAAAACACTCAAACTGTTAAAACAGATATTTTGCAGTTCATGTCTGAAAAATTTGGCCATTAACCCATGGTAACAGTAAAATCACACCACATTTTATTAAACAGGCCCTGAAATGTTGAAAGAAAGAATTTCCAACCCGAAAAAGATTCTATTCCCTCTAGCAAAATAATCCTCTTTAGCTTTTTCTCTAAAGATACTGTATGGGTTGATATTCAAAAGAACATAAGAACATAAGATATGTCATACTGGGTCAGACCAAGGTCCATCAATCCCAGCATCCTGTTTCCAACAGTGGCCAATCGAGGTCATACGTACCTAGCAGTTTCCCCAATAGACACAGGTTCCACAATGTTTGTATTGGGTCAAGCATTGTTATCCTGTGTCCCTTTTAATAATGGTTTATGGACCTTTCCTCCAGGAACTTGTCCAAACCTTTTTTAAACCCAGCTTCACTAACAGCCTTTACTACGTCTTCCGGTAACAAATTCCAGAGTTTGATTACACGTTGAGTGAAAAAATATTTTGTCTTATTTGTCTTAAAGAGTTCACCCTGTAGCTTCATTGCATGTCCCCTAGTCTTTCTATATTCTGATAACGTAAACATCCAACACCCTTGGATGTTTACCGGTTCCACGCCGTTCATTAAATTATGGACTTCTATCATATCTCCCCTCAACCGTCTCTTTTCCAGGTTAAAGAGCCCTAACCTTTTAGCCTTTCTTCATAGGGGTATCCTTCCATCCCCTTTACCATTTTGGTGGCTCTTCTATGAACCTTCTCTAATAACGCTATATCCTTTTTAAGATACGGCGAACAGAATTGCACACAATATTCAAAATGCTGCCGCACCATGGAACGATACAGAGGCATTATAAAATCCTTTGTTTTATTTTCCATTCCTTTCCTTATGATACCTAGCATTCTATTTGCTCTTTTGGCTGCCGCTGCACACTTGGCGGAGGGTTTTAACATGTTGTCCACAATGATGCCAAAATCTTTTTCGTGGGTGGTGGTTCCTTATGTGGAACCTTGCATCGTGTAACCATAGTTTGGGTTGTTCTTCACTAGGTGCATAACTTTGCACCTTGTGCACATTAAATTTTATCTGCCATTTGGATGCCCAGTCTTCCAATTTATCAAGATCCTCTTGCAATTTTCCACAATCCTCATGGGTTTTAACAACTTTAAATAGTTTTGTGTCATCTGCAAATTTGATAACCTCGCTCGTTATTCCCTTTTCCAGGTCATTTATGAATATGTCAAAAAGCAGTGGACCCAGCACAGATCCCTGGGGTACACCACTATTCACCTTTCTCCATTGGGAAAATTGGCCATTTAGCCCTACCTTCTGCTTTTTATCTTTTAACCAGTTCCTGATCCATAATAGTAGACTGTCTCCTATCCCATGACTCTTTAGTTTTGCCAAAAGTCTCTGATGAGGGGCCTTGTCAAGGGCTTTCTGAAAGTCCAAATACACTATATCAACTGACTCACCTTTGTCTACATGTTTATTCACACCTTCAAAAAAACATAACAGATTAGTAAGACAAGATTTTCCTTATCTAAAGCCATGTTGGCTGTCTCCCATGAAGCCATGACTATCTACATGTTCAGCAATTGTGTTCTTTATGATGGTTTCTACTATTTTTCCCGGTACTGACGTCAGGCTCACTGGTCTGTAGTTTCCCGGATCACCCCTTGAACCCTTTTTAGAAATTGGCATTACGTTGGCCATCCTCCAATCTTCAGGTATTACAGATGATTTTAATGATAGTTCACAGATTACTAATAGGAGGTCTGCAATCTCATATTTCAGTTCTTTCAACAGCCTTGGATGTATATCATCTGGTCCAGGTGATTTGCTACTCTTCAGTTTATCAAATAGTTGTAATAAATCTTCCCGATTTATTGATATTTCCTTCAATTCTTCAGCACCTTTAAATACCACTTCAGTCATGGGTAACATCCCTACATCTTCCTCAGTAAAGACAGAAGCAAAGAATTCATTCAGTCTCTCCGCTACTGCCTTGTTGCCTCTTAGTTCCCCTTTAACCCCTCTATCATCTAACGGACAAACTGACTCTCTCACAGGATTGTTGTTACAAATGTACTTGAAAAAGTCTTTATTACCTGTTTTTGCTTCCGCAGCAAGCCTCTTTTCAAATTCTCCCTTTGTCTGCGTTATCAATGCCTTGCATTTAACTTGCCAGTGGTTGTGCTGTTTCCAGTTTTTTGTCATTTTGCTCTTTTTTCCATTTCCTGAAAGATTCTGTTTTGGCAACAACAGCCTCTCTGACCTCACCTTTAAACTATACTAGCAGTTTTTTGGACTTCCTTCCACTTTTCTTAAAGCATGGAATACAGCTAGTCTGGGCTTCGAAGATAGTATTTCTAAACAACACCCAAGCTTGATGTAAGTCTTTAACCTTTGCAACTGCTCCTTTTAGTTTTTTCTTAACTATTTTCCTCATTTTATCATAGTTTCCCTTTCTAAAGTTAAAAGGTAGTACTGTGAAATTCCTTACCATCCCTCCTGCACTAATTAAATCAAACACGATCATGCTATGATCACTATTGCCAAGTGGCCCTAACACCCTTATCTCTTGCACCAGATCTGGTGTTCCATTAATGACTAGGTCCAATATGGCTTCCTCACTGGTCGGTTCATGAACCAGCTGCTCCAAGAAGCAGTCATTTATTTCATCTAGGAACTTTATCTCCCTAGCATGTCCTGCCATGATACTGACTCAGTCGATACCGGGGTAATTGAAATCACCCATTATTATTACTGTGCTATAACTTTTGTTAGCTTCCTTGATTCCTTTGAGCAATTCATCATCCATTTGTTTATTCTGGCTAGGCGGTCAATAGTACACCCCCACTGCCATTGCCTTCCCCTTTTTACATGGAATTTCAATCCACAGAGATTCTACAGCAAATTTTGTTCCCTGCAAAACTTTAATCCTTTCTGACTCAATGCCCTCTCTAACATATAGCGCAACCCCTCCACCAATTTGATCAGCTCTATCATTACAATATAGTTTGTACCCAGGTATCACAGTGTCCCACTGGTTGTCCTCCTTTCACCATGTCTCTGAGATACCAATCATATCTAACCTCTCATTCAAAAGGGTTAATCCATTTAGAGGGTAATTTTATGAAGTACTGCATAGTTAATGCACATTTTTCTGAATGTATTTCATACTTATTTTAGAAAGTCAAGTAGTGTTTGAAAACACATGTTAAATTAAGATGTGATCACTTATAACAGCCCAATGGCTGGAGAAAATGATTGCCCCTAGATTTTTCAAGAACACACATAAATGATACTGTTTTATAATTTATACACATATTTGTGCGCTTTGCCCAAGCTCTGTCCATGTGCATATTCTCAGTGAAAATATCATCCATCAGCCCTACATGCACACTTATAAAATATGTGACCAACTTAGTCCATTTATGCTCCTAAATGACTGCAATACCATAATTTGCATGCATAAATGGCACATAACTTTCACGGCTGCTTTTAAAATGACCCCTTAGTGACCACCATTTTAAGAACTTTGAAAAACTTTTTGTTGTCTGCAAATTTGATCACCTCACTCTTCACTCCTCTCTCCAGATCATTTATGAATATATTAAGCAGTACAGGTCCCAGTACAAACCATTGGGGCACTCCAGAATGGATACTTTTCCATGTAGATAACTGATCATTTAGGGGTATGTTTACTAAACCGCGGTAATGTTACCCGCATTAGGTTCCATGGTTATGGTGCAGAAGCCCATATAAAGGCATGGGCGGTGCATCGTTATGGAAAGCTGTATCAGCTAACGCACATTACAAGGCACCTTAGACTAATGCGCGCTACAAGGCGCCTTACAAGGCACATTAGAAGGTGCCTTATAAGGCACCTTGCAAGGTGCCTTGTATGGTGCCTTGTAAGTAAGGTGCCTCATAAGGTGCCTTGTTAGGCACTTTGTAAGGTGCCTTATAAGTAAGGTGCCTTATGATGTGCCTTGTTAGGTGCCCTATAAGGTGCCTTGTTAGGTGCTTATAAGGTGCCTTATGAGGTGCCTTGTTAGGTGCCTTATGAGGTGCCTTGTTAGGTGCCTTGTAAGGTGCTTTGTACGGCACCCTATAGGGCTCCTTAGGTTAAGCGCCATATTAGGCACCCCTGGACATGGCACCTAAGAAGGCACCCTGGGTTACGGAACCATAGGTTAAGGTGGCCTATAAAGGTTACGGTGCCCTAGGTCAGTGTGCCCTAAGGGCTGCAAGGTGCTTCAGGATGACATGCATAACCTGTGAGGCATAGAAACAGATGTAGCCCTAACACTAGATAGAGCACCGAGGAAAGGCAATGAACAGGTGAGTGAAGGAGGAAGAGCAGGGAGCTGCTGGACCTGCCAGATCTGTGGGCATCCCATGTGGCTGCCAGTGCTGTTGACAAATATGGTGGGGTCAACTGTACCACAGCACAGGGTGTAGGCAATGTAAAGTACTGGAAAGACAGTGGGTGGCAGACGATGGAAATATGTGTCCCCCAGTGGAGGTGGCAGGATAGTTACAATCATGGGTGGATAGAGGAGTGGTGGTGCCATGCAGATCAGGCACAGACGAGGCAAGCATGAAGAGGCACAATGCAGGAAAGGGTAGCAGTGCAGGACATGAGATGGCAGCCAGCACAGGCAGACAGGACTCTACACAGCTGACAGATGCAGATAGATGGACCGAAGGAATGTTGGCAACTGTGGCAAGGGTATTTTGAGCTGGCAGAGCTCTGCAAAAATATGACTGTTACAGGCATGCAAACTATTTAAGTAGGACAAGCATGAAAGGAGGTAACAATGAGGAATTGATCCCATGAACACCTCTCCGGTACCTCAGCTTAGAAGATGAACTGACAGTGTGTGATACTGGCACAGAGTAGCTACAGACCATGCCATTCTGCAGATTCTGTGTTCACTCTGAGGGATAGGATGGGTGCCCAGCACTACTTCCACAGTACATGTGGTGCTAGGGATAGGCCCTGCTGTACATCCCCATCAGTACCAGTGTGTGACAGGTGTTCCTTGCAGTACATCAGAAGGTAATTCGGTGTCTATCTGTATTCTGCAGTTATATGTGGCCCTCTGGGACCAGACACCACCCAGATTAGTGTGTAGCCAGTGTTAGGGTCTGGCTGACTTGGGCACCTGTTATCAGGGCAGAGGGGTTTCTAGACTTGCATGAGGTCTGTGTAGCAGTGCCTCTACAGGTCAAAGTGGTATATGCTATATACTCCAAAGGGCACACAATCACCCCTTTTTGTAGGTACGGGACAGGTGCCTGAGCCCCAGTGAAGCAACCTCCATCCTGCTGGTATAAGACAGCCCTCCAGGGTTGGTGGGCTAGAGCTATACCTGTGACTGGGGTAGACCAGCAGTAATGCTAGGGTTAGATCTGGAAAACCTCAACTGCCTCACACCACAGTCTGCCAGTCACCAGCAGACAGCACAGTCAGACTGCACCTTCATCACTCTCCAAGGTGTTCCAACCATGCACAGACTAACTGCAGACAGTCCACTAGCCAGTTCGTAGTGCATGCTGACAGAGGAACTATGTGCACCAAGCAGGTATCTCAGTGATAGGGCCCCCAGCACTCGGAACACACAGGTATCACTGGAGGCAGATAATGTAGAGCGCTATGTGGGAACCTAGACATGACATGGTCACTGTTCGGTCAGAGTGAGAGTGTCCTCCCAGCATGACATGCTGTGGCAATCCTGTCCATGCATGTCCATTGCCCCACACCCTGTGAAGATGCATCCTGGCCAATCCGCCCTGTCTGAGCCATACCCACAATACCTTGCTCCTCATTGTGCATATATTTAGGCTAACGCTGGTAACAGTGGGACATTGTGAGCCCAGTGAGGTGTGGGCAGTCACAAAACAATGGATAGACACACACACACACTCCTATTGCAGCATTGTGCAAGGATAGGGGTGGGTGGCAGCCCTGCCTGCCACACTGGTCCTGATCACAGTGTTGACATTGGTAAACTGTGCAGGAGGTAGTAGTAGTGCTCTGGTGATAACTTCAGATCTGTGCTGGGGCCAACGGCCTGACTCTCCATGCATCTTTGGATTGTGGAGCCTGTGTTTGTACCTCTGTTTGCTGCTGCTTTGGGCTCTGCACATGTTGCTGTTGTATCTGCATTGTAGGGTAAAGTATAGGGATATGCTCTGCAGGATCCACAGCTGGGACTTGAACCTGTGACCCTCTGCTTCTGGACACATTGGCTGTGTGTACTGCACCACACATGTGCAGTAGTCCATGGAGCTACCTGTACTTTTCCTCAGCCAGACCTTTTATGTTGCACTGCACCCCACGTACTGGTACAGGGCATGGCCTAGGTCCACTGCAGGCAGGTGCCACTGCCCCCTCCATCACGGGCACACACCCCCTGCCATGCTGACATGATTATATGCTGTCGATGCTGGTAGTGCGTAGTCCCAGGCCATCCACTGTGTGGGTAGGCGGTTGCCTAGGGAGCGGGGTCTGGGGTGGAGAGGCATACATAGGCATCCTCACATCTGCCCCATCATCGCCTGCCAATATTATGTCCCTTCCACTTATGGGAAGGATGGCTGGGGGGATGTCAGGTCAGTGCCCTGGCAACTGTTAGCTAGGGTGGACCAAGTAGATGTAGGTGGATTGTGTTTGGCCTTTGTCAGCTGCTGTCTTGCTGATGTCCGGTTTCTATGTTCCTATGTGCCACCTAGGTGACTGCCTAGTCCACCCTGTGCCCCAGCTGCCCCCACTACATGTCCCGCCTGCAGCCCCCCTATGCCCTATTTGCACCATCACCACAGTGGCCTTTCATACTTGGGCACTATGCTGTTGCTGCAAATGGAGCACTACTATCATTTTGTTGGGCTCCCTGCCTATGCTGTACATTGCTGACACTTAAATGGTTTCTCTCTCTTGCAAACATGTGCTAACACCAGGTTTTCTGTCGCGGTAAGATTCAGCCCTTCACTTCCCCGCGTTTGTGTAAAAGGAGCCTCTCCCCGCCCACTCCCCGCCCATTGACCCCTTCTCTCCACCCTCCCTCCCCCATCTGCGGGACTTACTGCAGCCGGGAACGCTAATGCACGTTAGGTAACATTAACACGCGTTAGTAAACATACCCCTTAGTCCTACTCTATTTTCTTTTAACCAGTTCAGATTACAGTAAAAGCATGGTTTCCTATCCATTAGCACTTTAATTTCCCAAGGATTCTCTCATAAGGGACTTTCTTAAAAACTTCCTGAAAATCCACATGCACTAAGTTATCAACTGACTCACTTGTTTGTTTACACTTTCAAAACTTCTAATAAATTAGTAAGGCAAAACTAGTCCTTGCTGAACTCATGCTGACTCATTCTCTTTAAGTTGTGTATATCTATGTGGTAAGTAATTGTATTTTGTTTTTTAGTGTAGCTTGAATTATTTTGCTTACAACCAATGTTCACCCCCTGGTGCCCTTTTAAAAATTTGTGGTTACTTTGGCCACCCTCCAGTCATCAGGCTACATGGCCATCTTGAATGGTAGGTTACAGACTATTCTTAACAGGTTATCAGTTTCATGCTTGAATTCTTTCATCTGCTCCTGGCAAATTGTTGCTCTTGAATTTGTTATTTGATCTATTGCAAATTCTAGACTTGTGGAGCCCGATGCAGAATGGGGCATGTCCAAAATTTGGATGGACCGGATGTGCATCCGATTCTGCACTTACATTCTGCTAGACATTCCAGGAGGAGCAGAATCAGATGAAAGGGCTTGGATGGGCAGAACATGCCCCAATTCAGGCCCATTCCACATTTGCTTCCCTCCCAATCTAAGCTTTCCAAGGTCCCTGCATGGAACCTGGTACCATGGCATCCCAACACCATGGGACCTGGTGCCATGGCATCCTGTCGCCATGGCACTGGGATGCCATGTAGGAGCCTTTTTCCTGGCACCTGATCCCCAAAAGGGCCTGCCAAGACCGGGGTTGAGTTGCGGGGAACCGCAACATGCTCCTCACTGGTTCTGGGGGATCCACTGGTGCCAATTCCCTTCCTTGGGGGAATTTATTTCACCTTCCTCGGGAGCACTTATTCTGAGGTGGAATAAGTCCCAAGTCCATTCCTGCTGTCCCGAACGTATAGGGCTGCAACCAGAATCGGGTCCTGTATGTCTGGGGTCAGGGTGCCGCCTCTTCCCCACCCACTCCCCTCCCTGTTGCCGCCCCCTCCTTCCCTCATCCAGAGCTCCTCGCACAGTGGCCTGTATGTGCAGGGAGTTTTGGACCAGGGAATCAGGTCCCAGCAAATAGAGGGTATTGGACGTCCACCCCGGACATCTGACCCCGCTATTTGGGACTCTGCATGATGGCCATAGTGATGTATGTTAGTTGCTCCCATAATCACCATCAAAGAAGGATTTCAGGGTAGTTATGACCTCAACATCCTCTTCAATAAAGGCCAAGGAAAATGTATTGTTTATTTTTTCTGCTATTTTCTTATCTTCCCTGAGCATTCCTTTTACCCCTTGGTCATTCAGCAGTCCAACCAACCAACTCCCTCATGGGCTTTTTATTTCAGACATACTTGAAAAGGTATTGAGTATTAGTTCTTGCCTCTATAGCAAAATTATTTTCAAAACCACTTTTGACTTTCCTTATTACTTTTTTATATCTAACTTGCCAGTACTTATGCTCAGTACTAGTTTCTTTATTAGAATCTGATTTCCATTTTCTGAAATATGTCCTTGTGGTTTTCATCACCTCAGTTTTGATGCAGAATGGCATCATAAAGTGACACATCTTATCCACTGGAAACTCTGTAAACACTATAATATCGCCATATCAGAAACACACTGCGATCATGATCCTAAGAGAATTATGGTTGAATGAGGAGGTTATGATCACCTGGGACATTCCCATTCCAACGGATAAAAAGGTAGATGCAAGCAAACTGGACTTAGTGATAAAGGAGAAAAACAACAGAATGGCATGGATAATAGAAGTATCAGTTCCAAGTAATTATTCTGTGAATCATGCACAGAGGGAAAAGATTCTGAAGTACTGAGAAATGCAGTCAGAGACCAAGAAAATGTGGCAGAAAGATAGAAATATTTCCCATGATTTAGCATGAAGTAAGTACTATGGTGAGTATCAGCAGTAAGTGTGTGAGACTGACATCATACTCCATATACCCTGGCTTAGGAGTGAAGTTGATTTATTATTGTCATGGTATCCTCAAAATTAACCCATTTAGAGACATTACATTTCACTGTCTGCCTCTTCATCCTGTCCAGGTGGATGTTACATACTTTGTATCCACATAGTCCCATACAATGTCTGACTCCAGTGATGAGGGTGCAATCTCTGTCTGGTTGTGCCTACTTACTGAGTTAATGCTGGGTGTCTATGTGGTTCATCCCAAACCAGGATGTACATGGTTGTTTTGTGTGCAGACCAGTGGTCCAACCACAATTGATATGTGCATGGCAACCTAGTAGAGGGCAGCAGATGCAGCCTAACTGAGCTTGCTTTGTTAGACTATGGGTATGTTTACTAAACTACAGTAACATTACCGGTGAAAAGTGCAGCGCTAATGTGAGCAATGCCATATAAGGAAGTGGGTGTATCAGCATTGAGGTAGCAATGTCTGTGTAACACGCAGTAAAGGGCGCCTTGCCAGGTATCATGCATTAAACAGACAATGCATATTGAAGCTAACAGCACATTATAAGGCTGAAGGCGCTGTATAAGGTGACCTGTAGGGTGCCGTATAAGGTGCCCTGTAGGGCACCTTATAAAGCGCTTCATGAGGCGCCTCAGGCTTAGGCACCTTATAAGGTGCCTTAACCTAAGGTGCCATACAAGGTGCCGTAAGGATGTTAAGGTGACCCAAGATATGGTGTCCAAGGGAAGTAATGTGCCCCAAGTTGACAAGCATGAAATGTAAGGGCAAAAAACTGATGTAACCCTAACACTGCACAGAGGAAAGGCAATGGACAAGTGATGGAAGGAAGTAGAGGTGGGAGCTGATGGACCTGTCAAATCTGCATGCAGCCAATGTGGCAGCCGGCAAAATGGACAAACATATTGGAGGCAGCTGTACCGATGCACAGGGTGTTGGCGATGTAAAGTGCTACAATGACAGTGGGTGGAAGAGGATGGGAATATGTGTCCGCCAGTGGAGGTAGAGGTGGCAAGACATTTGCAATGATAGGAGGACAGAGGAGTAGTAGTGCCATGCAGAGCAGACACAGGAGAGGCAAGCATGGAGAGCCGCAATGCAGAAAAGTGTACCAGTGCAGGACATGGGGTAGCAGCCAGCACATGAAGACAGGATGCTACACAGCTGGCAGACGCAGATAGACAGACAGAAGGATGGTTGGTAACTGTGATGAGGGTATTATGTGCTGGCAACACAGATCTGCAGAGATATTACTGTCACAGGAAGGAAAAGGACTTGCCTCGGACAGGCCTACTAAAATAACACCATGGAGGGATTGAACCCATGACCTCTGCCTAGGATGTCATTGTATTAAACAGTGGGCTATACCTCTATGGCATCTGTCTCAGCAATGGCTGGCTACAGAGAGACTGCAGGTCACCGTACAAACTGTCTGCTGTGTCCACCAGGATAGGTTAAACCCACCAGTACCCATGATGCACTGCACATGCAGAACAGCAGTCTACATCTGATCACTAGATTGGGTATGCAGCTCTGCAGCACCTCAGTGTGGTAGGAGAAACTGACCATGCATGATGCTGGCTCAGAGTAGCCACACACCATGCCATCTATTAGACAACTTTTTGGTGGTGGTGAGAATCGAGGAGGAATGTGACAAATTCTATCTACCCTTTTGATGTCTAGGACATCTGTACCTTGCCCACTCACAGTCTTAAATGACAGAGGTGTAAGGCACGGGTCTTCAAATCCAGTCCTGGAGGGACACAAACCAGTCAGGTTGGCAGGATATCCCTAATGCATATATATTTCATGCATATTCATTAGGGCTATCCCAAAAACCTGCCAGGATTGTGGCCCTCCAGGACAGGGTTGGACACCCCTGCTTTAGGGAGAGCACATGTTTATGTTGTATGTGCTATGTAGGGTAAAATGTAGGGATTGTGGTCTGCAGGGGCCACAGCTGGGACTTAAACCTATGACCTTCTGTTCCAGGACACACTGGCTGTGTGTACTGCACCATACTCTTGCCACAGAGGTAGGTCAGTCCCTGGGGATACCATGACTGTTCATCAGACAGACCTTGTCTGTTGCACTGCACGCCACCCACCTGAACAGGGCTTGGCCTTGGTCTGCTGTGGGCAGCTGCCATTGCCCCCTCCACCACCAGAACCCCTCCCCCACCATGCTAACATGCCCATATGCTGGTGGTGCTGGTGGTGCGCAGTCCCAGGCCATCCAGTGTTCAGGTAGGCGGCTGCCTAGTGTGTGGGTTTTGGGGTAGAGGTGCCTACATAGGCATCCACGCTTACCCCCGGCACCGCCTGCCAATGTCCTGTGCCCTTTGGGGTACCTGCTGGGTAATGTCCCCTGGATGGGACACTGTGGGACACGGACTCATGGGCATGTTTGACCTTGGTCAGTTGCTGTCTTGCTGATTTCCAGTTTCTGCGTTCCCATGTGCCACCTAGGCATCTGCCTAGCCCACCCTGTGCCCCAGATGCCCCACTGCATGTCCCGCCTGCAGCCCCCTATACCCCATTTGCAGCCTTGCCATAGTACCCTTTCATACCTGAGCACTGTGCTGTTGCTGCACATGTAGCACTACTATCACTGTTTTTGGGCTCCCTTCCTATGCTGTACATTGCCGACATTTAAATGGTTTCTCTCTCCTGCAAATATGCATCTAATGCCAGGTTTTCACTCACGGTAATTTTCTGCCCTTCAGTTCACAGCGATAATGCCGCAGTAGCATCTCCCCACCCACTCCCCGCCCATTGACCCCTTCTCTCTGCCCTCTCTCCACCCTCTGCGGGACATAGTGCCGCTGGAGACGTTAACATGCACTAACGTTGCATCTGGTTACATTAGCTCGCGTTAAGGTCACTTATAGCGCGATAATGTAGCCGCTGCTACGTTATTGCGGTTTAGTAAACATACTACTATATCTCCACACACCTCAACAAACCCTTGGCTTTTACCTTGGTTTTTTAGTTGTTAGTGGGGAACAAAGCAATCCATTGATACTTTTGCCCTGCCTGTTTTCTGGTTCAAAATGGTTCTAAACCTAATGGTAGTCTTGTAGATACAATGTAACCTATTTAAGGCCAATAAGAGAAAATATTTTTCCACTCAATGCATGATCAAACTCTGAAATTCATTACCGGAGGATGTAGTAAAAGTTGTTAGTGTAGCTGGGTTTAAAAAAGGTTTGGA
Source organism: Ichthyophis bannanicus (assembly GCA_033557465.1). Lineage (NCBI taxonomy): Eukaryota > Metazoa > Chordata > Amphibia > Gymnophiona > Ichthyophiidae > Ichthyophis > Ichthyophis bannanicus. Next base: position 618,915,523 of record CM066034.1, on the reverse strand, counting down.
CAAGTTCCTAGAGGGATGGTCCATCACCCATTCTTAAAGAGGACCAGAAAATCTACTGCTTGCTCTGGGGCAAGCACTGTGGAACCTGTGTGTCTTTTTGGAAACCTGCTAGGTACTTGTGACCTTGATTGGCCACTGTTGGAGACAGGATACTGGGCTTGATAGACCTTGGTCTGACCCAGTATGGCATTTCTTATGTTCTTATGCACCACTAGGGATCAATCTGTCAAATATGGAGTGTGTCTTGCATTCTGATACCCAGAGGATAGTTATTCAGTGAATATAAGTCTTCAGCCTCAGGAAACTCACCCTGGAGTGTTGTGCATTGATGCAAGAAAGGTCACATGAATGATGTTTTTTGCTTTTGCTTTCTCTTTGGAATACCAAAGGGAGTTTTGGAGCTTTTAATAGAGGGCTAAGAGCCTTTCTCCCAGGGCTTCATTTGCTGTCCCTGGAGGAAATAGGCTGCTTGATGGAAAGCAGAATGGAAGCAGATGACAAGCTTGAGAAGAGTGCATTAGGTCAGGAGGAATGTGTACAGATGAGAAAAATTAAGTTTCTTCTTGTTTTCAACAAATTTTCCATATTCTTTGCTGTTTTTGTTAGTTTCACAAATACATTTTAATATTAAATTTTAGTGTAGTCTCTTATTGATTTAGGGACTTGTTTACTAAAGTGTGGTAAATATTTCCGTCAAGTATCAGCATCACTCCCCCACTCTCCATTCCTCTCAAGTGTGACCATCACCCAACCCTCCAATCCTGACAAGTATCAGCATCACCCCTTACTCTCCAATCCTAGCTTTATTTGGCAGCTCCTAGGTAGTTCTCTAAGACTACCACTAGGGGTCAGAGCAGTCACTTTGAACCCAGGAGGCAATGAGACAGGAGCATCCAGGGATCACTTCTGCCTTACCACTATACTATCACAGAAGCCCTCAGTTAGTACTGGGGAGTCCTCGTCAGCGTGATCAGGAAATGGGGTCATGCTGACACTTAGGGGCAAGACTAATGGGTGGGGAGTAATTCTGATACCTGGGGGTAGTGATCGGAGGGTGGGGGCAATGCTGAGGTATATGGAGAGAAGGAACAGGGGATCAGAATGCAGCTAGGGATGACTGTAGTTTTATTCAGTATCAATCAAGGGATGACTGTAGTTTTTTTCAGTATCAATCAAGTTAACTGCTGCCAATAGCCTTGCATACTTAATGCCTCCTCTTGAGGAGACCTTAAGTGCACAAACACTAGCTACTGTGACAGTATACGTATACGTGTGCTAACTGCCACCACTGTCCATGCCTTATATCCTCCCATAATCCACCCTGTTCCCTCACCAAACCTCACCTGCATGAGATTTTTTAGCATGCAGGTCTATGCTAATGGTTAGTAATGATGCACAGTCATCTGAAATGTTATTTATTTGTTTATAAGCATTTCTTATCCGCCTATATACATTACAGTACATGCAATATAGGCAAGAAGGACAGGAATCCTTTCAAAAATACTAATCACTTCAAGGCGAGCCAAAATGACATGAACAATATAACTACAAAAAATTGCGGCTACAACCGTTTCACTCAAATTTGCTAACTATAAATCAATATAATCTTCAAAGGCAAAGTACCAATACTGATTTCTTTTGAAAGCTGCCAAGGCTATTTAGGACTTAAACTGTCATTCTTTCTGCGCTCAAAACTCTTCACGGTAAAACAATTTTAAGTTGACTTATGTACTCATCATTGTTCAAAGAGGATTTTTTATACTCTTATCATGAAGCTGTTCATAGCATGCAATATCAAAAATAAAATATCTCCAGAATAAATGAAACAGAGTTGTAACCAGAGTTGCTCCAGTCGTGTACACAACATCAAAAAGCCAATCTGGCCGATAGGTTTCTCCCAACCTTACTAGGCTCCTTTAGGTATTCAACACCCTCTTTTATTTGGATGCCATGATAATCAGAGCACACTGAATCCTTGAATCATCGAGATTCTCCTGATTTAGTTCACTGTGAGACCAGAGTTGTCAAGCTGGGGTAATTGGATATAATACTCAATTGCAAAGTGCAGTGAAAGGTGGCATAAGGTTTGAAAATCAAAAGGATCAAGATGAAGTTTATATCATTTGTACATTAGCAGACAAATGGAGTGGGAAATATTTCTTCCTATCTTCTGTGTATCAAAAAATTACTATATCCTATCTTTTCAGCCTTTCAGCAATAATCACTTTTCTTATTGCTGTTTAGTATTAATGTTTGACAAATGACATGCACATCCCTAAGTAATATTCAGCATTTTGGGTGCATTATATATTGACAGTATCTCTACTGAGCTATAATTAAAACAAATTATTTTCCCAGTAGGTTTCTGCTAGAAATTTATCAACGGGTTTTTTCAGGGTGAGACATTAACACCAATAATTTCTTGCTGTGACTAAAAAATATGCTTGTTATTGTGTTTGAAGCATGTTTATTCTCTTTAGTTCTGACATTCAAAAACCATACAGTCAAAAATATTTAACAGGTGCAAAGGCAGTCATCAAGGGATTAGCAATTTAGCTAAACAAGTTCCTGTCATGCATATTTCAGCCGTCTATATGCAGAGTTTATTTGAAAGTGAAAACAAAAGAGTTTCTGGGTAAAGTGATTGACTGACAGATTCACAATCAGGCAAGATGTTTTAGACAAGCCATTTTATAGAAGCCTGATATTGCCAAGCTTAAATCCCATATCGCTGTGTTTGAACAGTCCAGTACTATTGACCAGTGTTCACCCATTTCCATTTAAATGGGACTTGATTGCTTAGATCACTAAATTTGAACATGTATGGCATCTCCTGTATATTCTGCTGGAATTTTCAAGCTATCTAGCAGATGCTTTATTTGTAAATGTATAACTATTTCTTAAAGGGGATACTACAACATAACAGTACTTTGTAGAAGATACTTAACATTGACATAGGATGAAAGAAAGTACTTTAAATGAAGTAAAATCTTAGAATTTCCTTCTCCAAAACAGTTGAGATATTTATACTGTACTTTATGGGAGCAGTTTTATAAAGCATTCTTGCACATTCTTGCACAATGGACGGAACAACCTTCCTGCTGAATATCCTTTTGGCTGCTTCCGCATTTTCCAGATCGTGCTGGGGCTGTCAATGGGAAGAGTGGGACCAGAGCCAGCATTGTATGGCATTATATATAAGGAGTGGAGTAGTAGTATACTATTTGGAGCATTGGCTTAGGAACCAAAAGACCAGGGTTCAGTTCCCAGTAGTACTTCTTGTGGCCTTGGACAAGTCCCTTAACCCTCCATTGTCTCAGAAAAATTCAAATTATCAATGTCTCTATTTCATGTACTTTACCAAGTTTGAGTTACAATGTAAAGCACTTTGACTGAAATGATAAAGTGGTATCAAAAAACCTGTTAAATAGATAAATTATATGTATAGCAAGAATATTTAGTGTGACAATATAAATAACTATGCACAGGGCCATACCAAGCCATAATTGCACACTGTGCGACATGCACACCTGTTGCGCCCCCTCTCACCTATACCTCCGGATGCCTGCCCACCCTTGCCCTGCTGCCACCACTTTTGGGGTTTTTTTGTGGCACCGGCAGCAATAGACTGGAGCTGCCTTCAAATTTAAAAATGAAACAAAACATGCAGGTCTTTCATCCGTGCTTGTATGCAGATCTGATCTCTCCCTGCTCTGACATAGGTTCACATCAGAGGAGTGAGGGATCAGACCAGCCATTCAAATGCGAGTCTTTGCAGCTTCACACTTGAATGGCTGGCCTGGTCTCTCCCTTCTCTGATGCGACCTACATCAGAGAAGGGAGGGAGGGACCAGACCTTCCTACAAGCGTGGAGTCAGAAAGATCCGCATGCTTTTTTTTTTTTTTAATTTGAAGTCAGTCCTGGTTCCGATGCCATCACTGCTGAGAAAACTAATAGTGATGGTGGTGGCAGCAGGGAAACAGCAGGCAGCATGGGGGGAACCAAGTTCGGCAGTCTGAAATGCACCCCTAATCCTTTGCACTCTGTGTGGCTGTACCACTCCCACAGGGCTAGGTATGTCACTGAATATGCAGATAATGACAGCTGAAAAGTTGTCCCAAGGCTATCTGGATAGGCTATTTCTATAGTAGTTATGAATGTCGCCACTATATGAATGGTGGCGACTCTGACTGTATTATCCAGTTATTCATCATCGGCCACAAACCATTTACCAGTACTGAATATCAGGATTTTTTAGCCACATTAGTTGGCATTCAAGAAAAAAATCCACAACTGCTGCAGATGAATATTAATCTGATAGATATGCACAGGCATTCCTCGGTACAACAAAAACCTCACTTGATTTTGATCCTGCATCTGTGGATCAGCATTGCAGCTATGCCACTTGAAATTCAAAGGTCCATAGTCAAAGTTCACAATATCTTGTTCTCCATTTTCTTAAAAGTTGTTTTCATTCTGCTTTTTCTTGTGGCACTGCTAAACATGTAGAGTTGATGCACTACAGGATTCAGAATCCTCATGGCACCTTAAAAGCAACATAAGTGCCAATAAGCCATTATTAAATGTTTATGTTTATTAAAATTTGATGAATCACTCTTCATAAAACAGCAGAGCAGTGTACAATCATAAAGCAAATAAATTAAAACAGAGAGAAAAGACCATCAGTAAAAACAGGAACGAGTCAACAATCATACTGAGGAGGGGACGGGAGAGGAATAGGGCAAGAAGAGGGAGGGAGGAAGAAGAGGGGCCTATAGAGTCAGGAGGTCATGGGCTAGGGTAAAAAGATGGGTCTTTAAAAGGGCCTTAAATTTTGGGTATGAGGGTTCCAAGTACAAAGAAGAAGGTAGGGCATTCCACAGGGTAGGGGTCAGAAAATAGAAAGCTGAGGAATGTGTAGATTTGAGTCGAGCCTGAGAGACTGAGTAACGATGGAGATGATTGGCATAGATGCTACAGAGGGAATGGTGAGAGGACTGAAGAAGCAGGGAATCTGAAAGGTAGCAAAGAAAAACAGTATGAAGGGCACGGTGTACCTTGATTAAGAGTTTATATTGACCATACCGGGACTGCAATTGCCAGTACAACTCCCCGAGGGAAAGGAGCAGTGAACACTCGCTCCCACCTATAGCTGGCTCCTCAACCCACATGAGAGCAACCACCTATTACCAGCAACAAGGGAGGTGAGACTGTTACCTGTTCAGTGCCCTTCCATGCTATCGTGCACCTCCTGCAACTTTCCTCTGCACGGGAAATCCCCCAATCTGCATGGTACTGCCTAGCTCCGCCCAAAGAGCATCATCACCAGGTTGGTGTTCATGTAGTCTGGTGTACAGTTTTCTTCCTGTTTGGCCAACATAGTTCTTGTCCCACTCACCGCATTGTATTTTGTACATGACGATTGTTCTTTGATCTTTTTCTGACTGTCATTTCTGTTTTGACAGGATTCTTCTCAGGGTCATGGTTGGTTTATAGGCTATTGTAATGCCATGGTCTCTTACTAGTCTTACAATCATTTCAGTGTTCTGGATGTAAGGGAGGGTGAATTGTCAGGGTGCACTTTCGGTCTGGAGATTCAGGTTTTTTGGCTGCAGGCATCTGCGGATTAATTTCCGTGGGTATCCATTCTTTGTTAACGCCCTGTATCGGTGTGTCTTTTCTTCCATTTTAGCTTTACTCATGTTGCAGTAGGATTCTACTCTTCTGAATAATGTTTTATGCAGCTTTGTTTGTGGCACTTTAGGTGGTTGCTGTAGAAGTTCAGGATTTGGTCCATATGTGTTGCTTTCCTATAGACTGATATGTGGAATTTGCCAGGAATGGGAGTTTGTTGTCCTTGACCATTTTCATTGTGAACCAGATGTCCTCGAAGATGCTGTTGAGTAGTTGGAATGTTTCTTCAATTTGGTTGCATTTAATTATGACAAAGGTGTCATCGACATACTGTACCCACAGTTTTGAGTTTACTTATGGGAGTATGATGCTTTCGAGTTTTTGCATCATAATTTCAGCAACTAGGCTGAATATGGGGGATCCCATTGGTGATCCTTTCAGTTGTTCCTAGATTTGTCCATCAGATTCAAAGTAGTTTGATAGGCACAGCTCAAGGATTTCACATATGCTTTGTGTTGTGAGTGACCCTGTTCATGTCATTTGGTCATTGAGTAGGTCTGTGATTATACTGACTGCCAGTTTTTGGTCGTTGGATGTAAGTTGTGTTGTGACATTGAACAATACCATATATCCATCTTCATCAATCTGGTGGTCTTTTAGTTGGTTCAGAAACTGTTGCACATTCTTTATAAAGTGTTGTGACTCGTAGGTCAGGTGTTTGAGGCATCTCCACGTGTCTTTGCCTAGATTGTGAGTAGGTGTGTCTGGGACTGATGATCGACTGGAGAGGTGTGCCTTCTTTGTGCACTTTTAGAAGTCCATAGAACTGTATGATGTTGGATTCAGCCCTCTTATTTGCCAGCATTATTCTTTTGTGATCTGGTTCAATTGTTCAAGTTTCATTAGGGTTTTGTTGATCCTGTTAGTGAGCTTCACGGTCGGGTTGTTGTCACTGAACCAGTATGTTGACGTGTCCTGTAGTAGTTGTTTTGCTTTCCATATGTACTCTGCCCTGTCCAGTATCACCATCATGTGTCCTTTGTTGGCAGGGAGAATGATGATGGTGTGGTCGGTCTTCAGGGATCAGAGCGTTTGTTTCTCTTGTTTAGAGAGTGTGTTTAATTTTTGGTTTTGTTTCAGAAATGGGATGATGGTTTGGTGTATTTGTTGTTGGGTATCCTTGCCAAGATGGTTTGATTTCAGTAGGTTTTTGAGGCTGGCTATGAATTTTGTATTGGTTGCATTGCTCTGCCATCAATACCTGGAATTAATTTATCAGCGAAGCAACCTCTATATCAACCATGACAGATCCTCACAACCCTACTCACAAACGGACCCCATGGTATACCCCTGACCTCCAACAGCTCAAATCCCAACTAAGGAAACAGGAGCACAGTTGGAGAAAATCACAACTACTTTCAGATCAAACCTAGTACATGACCCCTTTAAGAGAGTACAACAGAGCTCCAAACCTCTCAAAGCAAAGCTACCATACAAAACTAATCCAAAGATCACTCAACCACCCAAGAGAACTGTTCACTCTTGCAAAAGAACTATGCTGACACCCAAAAACACCACAACTAACAGCACCATCACTCCTCAACAACTAGCAGACTACTTCTCTACCCACCACCCCCAGCCTGCAACTCAGCCTGATTCACCCTCACAATGTACCAGACCAATGCACAGATGGACCACCTTCAAAAACATCTCAACTGAAAACATCCAAAACATCATCTCATCACTCAATATCACTACTTACCCCTAGACCCCTGTCCAGTCAGCTGGATTAAAGCCACCATAACTGATATCACTCCTTTCCTAGAAAAACTCACCCAATGCTCTCTGCTACATGGCTACCTACTAATCTACCTAAAAACCTCATCAATTTGTCCTCGCCTGAAAAAACTTCATCTCGACCCGTCTGACCCCTCTTCTTATAGACCCATCGCAAGCCTACTTTTCCTATCCAAAACAATAGAGAAAGCAGTCCAAATCCAACTGCAGGAATACCTTGACACCCATGCTGCACTCGATCGTTAGCAATACAGATTCCGACCTCAGCATGGAGTGGAAACCCTCTTAACCTCGCTTCTGAATAACTTCATAGAACCCAAAAACATTCACCATGGATTTACCCTTCTATTCCTCCACATTTCTGCCACTTTCGACACCATCAACCACAACACACTCCTATAGCGCCTCCAGCCAATCAGATTACAGGACACAGTATTAAAATGGTTCCAAGACTACCTCCACAGCAGAATTCAGCAGATAAGAATTGGAGAACTATTGTCTACACCATACACTCAAATGCAAGGCATTCCCCAGGGATCTACCATCTCAGTTCTCCTCTTCAGTATCTACCTGCAACCCGTCTGCAATGTCATCCAAGCACACAGCATCAAATACCACATATATGCAGATGACATTATGCTCTAAACACCACTCAACCTCAATAAACCTTCCTACCATGAACTCCAGCAGTGCTTCTCAGATGACTCAAAATGGCTATCTGCAAATCACTTGTCTATAAACCTTAATAAAACTGAAGCTCTACTTGTCACAATGAATGATTTCTTTACACATACACACCACTCCCCTCCCCCCTCCATCACCCTCAACAACACAGAAACCCAAATCAAACCAGAAGTAAAGTATCTTGGAATTACTCTTGACAGCCACCTCACTCTTAAGACTCAAATTGCAAACACAGTAAGATCAATCTATGGCAAAACCCACACTCTACAACACCTCTGCCCTCTTCTCGTCCCTTCAGATTTTTGATCAGCTCTACAAGCTCTCACTGACTACTGCAACTCAATATACCATGGACTCCCAAAATCAACACTCCATCCTCTACAAACAGCTCTTCACATGGCAGCAAGGACTATCACAGGAACATTTAAGCGTTAACAAATCACCTCCATCCTCAAACATCTCCACTGGCTTCCATTGCAAAGCAGAATACTCTACAAAATCTTTTAATGATTCACAAAGCTCTGAACCACCAATCCTATGCCCGCCTTCACTCCCTTATCACACCACAGCAATCAAACAGACCACAGAGAATTTCTACCATGATCACTCTGACACCCCCCCCCCCAAGTTATAACCAAAAGCACCCAACAGGCCCGTCCTACATCTTTCTAACTCTTTGCTCCCATCTACCTGGAACTCCCTTCTTACCCACATAAGAAACACCACAGAGCTCCTAACCTTCCGCAAACTGCTCAAGACCCACCTCTTCACCCTCTACTTCAGTCCCACCTCCTCCGAACCCCCCCTCAATAATAGAACTGCATCATTGTATTGAGCCAAGGACCAAAACACTACAAGAACATGTATATAGTTTGCAAACATGTACATAGTTAAGGAAAGCCAAGCATTTATTTAATGTACAAAGTTGTCTGTTTCAATGTAAATGTTGTTTAAAAAATTGAAGTTCTCTGTAAATCACCTTGACCCTTGTGAAAAATGGTATATAAATATAGGCAAATAAATAAATAGCTTAGATTAAAATTGATGGTATGTCAACGACACCTGTGTCATAATAAAATGCAACCAAATAGAAGAAACATTCCAACTACTGAACAGTGTCTTCAAGGACATGCAATTCATAACGGAAATGGTCAAAGACAACAAACTCCCATTCCTGGATGTTCTTGTCATGAGAACCAAAGCTGGAAAATTCCACATATCAGTCTACAGGAAAGCCACACACGCAGCCTAAAGCTTGAACTTCTACTGCAACCACTTGAAGTGCCACAAACAAAGCTGCATAAAAATGCTATTCAGAAGAGTAGAATCCCACTGCAATATGACTGGAGCTAAAATGGAAGAAGAGAAACATCTATACAAGGTGTTAACAAAGAACAGATACCTACAGAACGTCATCCGCAGATGCCTGCAGCCAAAAAAGGCTGAACCTCCAGACCGAAAGTGCACCCCATGATTTACCTTCCCTTACATCCAGAACATCTCTTAAATGACCACAAGACTGCTAAGAGACCATGACATTACAATAGCCCACAAACCAATTGCAGCCCTGAGAAGCATCTTGTCAAAACCGAAATGACAACCAGAGAAAGATCAAAGGACAAATGTTATGTAAAAAATTCAATGTGGTGACTGTGACAAGAACTACATCAGCCAAACAGGAAGAAAGCTTTCCACCAGTCTACATGAACACCAGCTAGCCAGAAAAGACATGACTCATTCTCCCTGGTCTCAATCAATGAAAACGCGTAAGGACACACATTCAACTGGAACACAACTGAAATCATAGCACAAGCACAAACAAAAAGAGAAGGGAAATTTCTGGAAGCCTTGTTTTCCACCACAAACTAGATAAACAGATACCCTATCTACCAATCCCTGCAGACCAAAGAGCTGAGGCATCACCACCAATGCCCGGGATCAGCAACCGTACCCCGGCAACCCTCAGGGAACCCAACCAATCAATTCCTTTGGACCAAAGAGCTGAATCATCACCAACTCCAATATAAGTACAAACGCAAGCATTGAGGCACATTACCATCTGGAATCCTGCATTGATGATTTCCCCTTGAATGGTGATGAAATGTCTGCAATCAAACTATCAAGCTTGGAGAACAATCCAACATCATCTGTGTATTTGATCCTACTCTTTGTTGCAGTGTGCTATGTTACATAAGAACATAAGATATGCCATACTGGGTCAGACCGAGGTCCATCAAGCCCAGTATCCTGTTTCCAACAGTGGCCAATCTAGGTTGTACGTACCTAGCAGTTTCCCCAAAAGACACAGGTTCTGCAATGCTTGTACTGGGTCAAGCATTGATATCCTGGGTCCCTTCTTAATAATGGTTTATGGACCTTTCCTCCAGGAACTTGTCCAAACCTTTTTTAAACCCAGCTACACTAATAGCCTTTACTACATCCTCTGGTAACAAATTCCAGAGTTTGATTACACGTTGAGTGAACAAATGTTTTCTTTTATTAGTCTTAAATAGTTTACCCTGTAGCTTTATTGCATGTCCCCTAGTCTTTCTATATTCTGATAACGTAAACAATCGATCTACGTTTACCCGTTCCACTCCGTTCATTAATTTATAGACTTCTATCATATCTCCTCTCAGCCGTCTCTTTTCCAGGTTAAAGAGCCCCAACCTTTTTAGCCTTTCTTCATAGGAGTATCCTTCCATCCCCTTTACCATTTTGGTGGCTCTTCTCTGAACCTTTTCTAATAACGCTATATCCTTTTTAAGATACAGCGACCAGAATTGCACACAATATTCAAGGTGCGGTCTCACCATGGAACGGTATAGAGGCATTATAATATCTTTTGTTTTATTTTCCATTCCTTTCCTTATGATATCTAGCATTTTATTTGCTCTCTTGACTGCCGTTGCACACTGGGCCGAGGGTTTTAACATGTTATCCACAATGATGCCTAAATCTTTTTCCTGGGTGGTGGTTCCTAATGTGGAACCTTGCATTGTGTAACCATAGTTTGGGTTGTTCTTCCCTAGGTGCATAACTTTGCACTTGTCCACATTAAATTTCATCTGCCATTTTGATACCCAGTCTTCCAATTTATCAAGATCCTCTTGCAATTTTCCACAATCCTCTTGGGTTTTAACAACTTTAAATAGTTTTGTGTTATCTGCAAATTTCCTTTTGCATTACTTTACTAGCTATTCCGTCAGTAAAGGACTACCATCTATATGATACCGCTGCCAAGGTGTTTCCCTTCCTTGTCCAACCTTGTGAAATGTTTTACCACTAGATAACTGGTTGTAAGACACCTATTTAGTTTTCAGGAAGAGGCTTAACATTTCCCTCTTCAATGAGGCTCTTAATTAGATGGGCTGGTGTACTGGTATGTGATCATTATATATGTTCACACTTTTTAAATATAATTGTACTATGTATTTTACTTTTTATTTTATCTGCACATTGCTGAATTGTAGTTGAATTAAATTAAATTAAAGCTATTGGGGACGGGGCTGGTCTCAGAGTTGTTTCAAGGTGTTGGTGCCTTGGGGAAACCTTAAGCCTTATGTCCATCCTAGCAGTCAGAATCTATTGTTTAGCATTGAATACCTTGCTCTTTGCCACCCCTCAGAAATTGCTGCCCAAGGCAGCTGCCTGGTTTTCCTAATGGTTGAGCCATCCCTGACTAGGAATACACTAATATGACAGGCAGATACAGTGACCTGATGATTTGATAGGGGCAGCTTTCCTGTAGAAAACTAGTTTTACACTTTTTCTTTCGAGTTTCTTCCAGTCAGTAAGCTTCCTAACTCTGTACATAATGGCAGAGATAGGTGGTGTTTAGAATATAGGACTAAGATTTAATATAATTTTCCAGCATTTTCACCATTCTGTCAGACGCTTTAGTATTAACAGATAGCTTTCCTATCCAATATTTCATTTCATCCAGCTTTTATCCAACAGACAAACATGATGTGATTTCCTCTACAGGAAATGGGATATGCTGGGATAAAAATGTTCTATTAACAGCATGCACCCTGTTAGCACAATATAAAGCTCTTATTATAAAAAATAAAAAAATATGATTTTATTGCAAAGTTGTACAGGAAAGCCCCCAGTGAATGAAACATTTAAAAATATATTTTTCATATATCCAACTTCCTACATGCCAAAACTTTACTTTCTAAACTGCAAAAATAAAGTATTTTTTCTTATTTCTAGATTCTCTAACTGAAATCTCAATGAATATGGGTCACACTGGAATAGTAAGAAAATTATAATATATAAATAGGCATTTGGGATCATAGTACATGAAGTATGAATTCAATTTATTGCTTGATTTGAAAACTATAAAGGCTCATACAATGTGCTTTAATCACCACATATAATATGTGCTTAAGAGTTGCTAGTGCTTCTTATGTGAGTACAGAAATACAAATTGCTATCATTTACATATCGTATGGGTATTTTACATTATGTTGCAAATATTCTACCAAGAATAGGAAATGTTATGCTTTATAAATAATTAGAGAGAGCTATGGTACTTAACTGTATTCTTAAAGGAAATTCTACTTTTTTCGTAACATACATAAAGCATATTATGGAAGAGGACCAAAACACCCACTTAATATGCATCTTTAATGCTTATTCTACCAGCCAGTATGGTACAGCAGTCTGAATTCGCTCTGGAGAAGCTCCAACATATTTCAATGGAGTCCCTTTGGCTGAGATAGCCTAGGTAAGGCCCTAAAGGAACAAATCAATTCCTATATGTTGCAAGTTAATAATTTATCTAAATTTGTCTCTGCTAATGCTGTCGAGATTGAGGATTGTAACCAATGCTGTTGAATATTCAATGGAGTAGCGTGAGTGAATTTCCAAGCCCTGGTCAAAACTTCAACTGCTGTGTTTTAAATTCATTGTATTCTCTTAATCAGAGCCGTCCCAAGATCAGACAGTGAACCAGTACTTAAACATCTTTACTGACTAACAGAGGTTTAGCAGCTCATATTTTCCCTCAGGGTGAAAAAAGAGATACAAGTCAATGATGACACAAAAGAAGCAAAATTTAGACTTTAGGCATGCTTTACCTCAAGCATTGAAGCTACATCTCTTAGAGCGATTGGCTGATTACTAATTACCAGAGATGGCAGAGAGCTGATAGAATCATACGTGTTTAATTCACAGAAATGGAGAAAAAGATGGCATATAGCAGGCATGTCCAACAGGTAGATTGTGATCTACCTGTAGATCGCGGAGGGGTCAGAGGTAGATCGCCAGCCCCACTTGGCTCCATCTCTCCAGCAGCTTGCCCCATCGCTGCTGCTGGTCCTTTGCCTGTCTTTTTTCCCTGCCTGCGGGTATATTGGGGGTGCTTGTTTTCGTGCCAATAGTTTGTGGGTACCCCAGGGAGCCGCCACCCACGCCTCACGACGAGATGCCATAGGCCCGGCATCATACCTGATCTCCTGCCTCTCAGAATCACCCATTCCTGCCCCCGCCCCAACACCCCTAAGAAGTGTGTTATATACCGGGCGATATCCATACCTGAATACACTTACCGTATTAGTTGTGTCGTGTGCTGGTCGTTGGTCACTTTATAGTTTGTTTTCACTAAACGTTTTCAGCCAGACACAACAAAGTGTCAAGAATTTGGTGATTTTGGCGGGCTTTTCCAATTTTGTTCTAACTTGCCTATGCCTTGCCTTCGAATTGGTTCAAACCACTGTGACTTTTGCTTTCCTCTGCAATTTTATTTTGTCCAGCCTTTGCGTTGATTCTACACTGCAATTTTACTTTGACTTAGCTTTGCGTTGATTCTACACTGTGTGCAAAATTTATTAAATCGCGTGTGGTGGTATTTGAACTTGTTTGGAGGTATTTGATTTTATCTGGTTTGCTGGACAGGTGTTTGAGTTTTTTTTGATGATTATTTGGTGGTATTTGATTATTGGTGCCAGTATGATGAATTCTTATTTTTAATTTTAGAACTGCATGTGTGATTTTGGCATCTCCAGTCCTTGTATTGCACATCATCCAGAGGTCTTCAGTTCCTGTTGATCTTTAATACTTTGGGACAGTGACAGTTTTGGACCAGATTCAGCCAGTGTTTATACTAACTTAGCAGATTTGGCCTTCTTACATCCAGCCACCCCAGTATAACGAAGATGAGTGTTCCAAAGATGAGCAAAACCTACCACTTTCATGATGAATGGGAAATGGACTACTTCTTCATCATGGTGAAAGACAAGTGTTGTTGTCTAATTTGTAACGCCCCAGTATCCTTGCCCAAAAAGGGTAATCTGGAACGTCATTATAAGGCTCTGCATAGCAATACATTTGATGCTGATTTTCCACCCAAAAGTGAAATTCATAAACTGAAGCTCAAAGAACTTAAATTGAAACTGGCTACTCAGCAACAGTTGATGGTGAAGCCAAGGTCACATTCGGTCAATGCAACCATAGCATCCTTCAATGTTAGCAACCTGATCGCAAAGAAATGCAAACCTTTCACTGAAGGGGAATTTGTAAAAGATTGTTTTCTTGAAGCAGCTGACAATCTTTTTGAAGGATTTAAAAATAAGAAAGAGATCATAGCTGCTATTTAAGATGTACAATTGTCAAGAAACACTGTTGTGCGGCGAATAGAAAAGATGTGTGGAGACACAACTGAACAATTGTTGGAGGATGTTTCAAATTGTGTTGCTTTCTCACTCCAACTGGATGAATCTACAGATATAAGAGACATAGCCCAGTTACTAGTGTTTATCCGGATAGTTTTTGAAGACGTCAGTGTTAAAGAAGAACTACTTGGAATGATTTATTTAAAAGGGAGAACTACCGGTCAGGAAATATTCAGTTCTTTCCATTCTTTTGTGACAAACTGCAATCTTCCATTGCATAGACTTGTTTCCATCACTACTGATGGAGCAAGAGAAATGACAGGTGAGGTTAACGGTTTCAAAGCCCTCTGTAGACAGCATGATGACTTCCCAGATTTCCTTTCTTACCACTGCATCATTCACCAGCAAGTTTGGCAAGCAAGAGACTCAATACAAAGACTGTCATGGACATCACTTTCAAAATTGAAAATTCAGGTCGAGGAAGATCACTTCAAGGACGGCTTTTCAATCTTACTCTTGATGAAGGGGCAGTGGAAATCATTTTGCACACAGATGTAAGGTGGCTAAGTAGGCACAAATTTCTGCAAAGATTTTGTGATTTGCTAAATGAAATAAGACGTTTTTTGAAGGAGAAGGGAGATGACCAAGAGGAGTTGGAAGATGAGGAGTGGTTATGTGATCTGGCATTACTCGCTGACTTTACAGGCGAACTAAGTGATATGAACAATACTTTTGATCATTTTCCTAATACGCAGGACCATCTGGGACAATATCCAATTTTTTTTTTTCAGAACGAGAAGTATGTGACAGAAATCTGTTCTGTTATCCATGAATTCGAAAATAGATTCTGTGATTTCCAAAAAATTGGAACAGTTGTGGGTACATGTCATACCCATTCAAAGTTGATGTGGACATTAAAGAAACTGCAGCTGCTATCAGTAAAAATTACTCATTGAACAAGCCATCTCTTGAAAACAAAACATTAACCTTTAAAAATTACATTTTTCTCAAGACCCGTCCTGAGCAAGAATCATTTTGGAAGCCTGTGCCTAGAGACAAATTTTCCAGCTTGAGAAGATGCAGTGAAGCTGTACACTCCTGTTTCGGTTCAACTTATTTGTGTGAATCTGCATTTTCCCATCTGAAAATGACAGAGTGCATAACATTCCAACATGACAGATGAACATCTCCAGGATTCCCTGAGACTGGCCCTCATGCAATATTCACCCAACTTCAAAAAGCTGGTGGATGAAATGCAGGCTCAGACGTCTCACTAATGAGCAAGAGCGAAATATTAAAGATTGTGCAAGATCAGCCTGGATCAATACTCAACCTAAATTTATGACAAATAACTCAATAAAAATTAAAGAAAGCTATTAATACAGTTAAAGAAAGTTATTACTCAATAAAACTTTAAGAAAAAATGGACTTTCCATTTCCCCTCGCAGTTCTTACTGGATCTTTGTCTCTCTGTTTCGTTTTTGCTTAATTTGCTTAACAGCTAATCACATCCAAGTAAATGACAAAAGGTTCATTAAACATGGGGGGGGGGGGGGAAACCACCATAAGAACATAAGATATGCCATACTGGGTCAGACCAAGGTCCAGCAAGCCTAGTATCCTGTTTCCAACAGTGGCCAATCTAGGTCATACGTACCTAGCAGTTTCCCCAAAAGACACAGGTTCCACATTGCTTGTACTGGGTCAAGCATTGATATCCTGGGTCCCTTCTTAATAATGGTTTATAGACCTTTCCTCCAGGAACTTGTTCAAACTTTTTTTAAACCCAGCTACACTAACAGTCTTTACTACACCCTCCGGTAACAAATTCCAGAATTTGATTACACGTTGAGTGAAAAAATATTTTCTTTTATTAGTCTTAAATAGTTTACCCTGTAGCTTCATTGCATGTCCCCTAGTCTTTCTATATTCTGATAATGTAAACAATCGATCTACGTTTACCCGTTCTACTCCGTTCATTAATTTATAGACTTCTATCATATCTCCCCTGAGCCATCTCTTTTCCAGGTTAAAGAGCCCTAACCTTTTTAGCCTTTCTTCATAGGAGTATCCTTTCATCCCCTTTACCATTTTGGTGACTCTTCTCTGAACCTTTTCTAATAACGCTATATCCTTTTTAAGATACGTCAACCAGAATTACACACAATATTCAAGGTGCGGTCTCACCATGGAACGATATAGAGGCATTATAATATATTTTGTTTTATTTTCCATTCCTTTCCTTATGATACCTAGCATTCTGTTTGCTCTCTTGGCCGCCGCTGCACACTGGGCCGAGGGTTTTAACATGTTATCCACAATGATGCCTAATTCTTTTTCCTGGGTGGTGGTTCCTAATGTGGAACCTTGCATCGTGTAACCATAGTTTGGGTTGTTCTTCCCTAGGTGCATAACTTTGCACTTGTCCACATTAAATTTCATCTGCCATTTTGATGCCCAGTCTTCCAATTTTTTCAAGATCCTCTTGCAGTTTTCCACAATCCTCTTGGGTTTTAACAACTTTAAATAGTTTTGTGTCATCTGCAAATTTGATAACCTCACTCGTTATTCCATTTTCCAGGTCATTTATGAATATGTCAAAAAGCAGTGGACCCAGCACAGATCCCTGGGGTACACCACTATTCACCTTTCTCCATTGGGAAAATTGGCCATTTAGCCCAACCCTCTGCTTTCTATCTTTTAACCAGTTCCTGATCCACAGTATTACACTGCCTCCTATCCCATGACTCTTTAGTTTTGCCAAAAGTCTCTGATGAGGGACCTTGTCAAAGGCTTTCTGAAAGTCCAGATACACTATATCAACCGACTCACCTTTGTCCATCTGTTTATTCACACCTTCAAAAAAACATAACAGATTAGTAAGACAAGATCTTCCTTGTCTAAAGCCATGTTGGCTGTCTCCCATTAGGCCATGACTATCTACATGCTGAGTAATTTTATTCTTTATGATGGTTTCTACCATTTTTTCCGGTACTGACGTCAGGCTCACCGGTCTGTAGTTTCCCGGATCACCCCTGGAACCCTTTTTAAAAATTGGTGTTACATTGGCGATCCTCCAATCTTCATGTATTAGAGATGATTTTAATGATAGTTCACTAATTTAAAATTTAATTTGAAACTAATTTGAAACTTAATTTTCATGGTCGTAGATCACCGGCACTTTTGGCCGGAAAAAGTAGATCACTACCTGTTCGAAGTTGGACATGCCTGGCATATAGGATTCAAAAGGTCTGTGTAGCTACCACAATTCATTCTTCCAGAGCATGGGAGGGCAAACTGGCTATTGAAACATTTAAAATGACCCTCTCATCATTACAAATCATTTAAGGGTCTGTTTCCTAAGTTGTGTTAGATGTTTTAACATGGCTTTTCATGTGAGGGAACAGTTAATTTAATTCTGTATTAACAGCACATTAGTTGTGTGCATGCTAATTGCCATGATAACACCTAGAGGCCTATTTACTAAGATGTGCTAAGTAGTTACGAGGTAATTATATAAACACTTTTCCATGTGCAAAATACTGATTTACACATGTAAAAGGACTGTTATAAAATTCGGTCATACCTGAGAGCATTCATGGTGCTCACGGAAGGAGTTTGGATAAGGCATCGGCGAAGTTGAGATGAATGCATGTATTTTGATAAAATATACACAAACACATCCACTTTATGTGTTAACAGTTATGCTAGCTCACAAGCAGATCTAAATATTGGCACCCATTGCCTGTGTATCTTTATAAAAGAGACTAAAAATAGTTGCCTTCTTCCCTTCAAACTTAGGCGCTCTGTTATAAAATGACCCTTCATGGGTGGGAATTATAAACTAAGATAAAGTTCCAACATTCACAAAAAAAAATAAATGCTAACAAAATATCTCTTAAGGATTTAGACAAAGAATTCCAATTGCATGGTCCCATATAGGAAAATGCTTTGTTCTGGGCAATCTGAAGAACAAGAAGACCCAATTGATATTCAGCTGCAGATATCAAGGACCATAGAGGTTGATATGGGACTATTTGGGCTGTTAGATATTTTGGGGCCAATAAATATTTGTGTACAATAGATACAATTTTAAACCTGAACAAGCAGCCAGTGAAGCAATCTTCCTGCAGAAGTGATATTCTCTCTTGCTGTAAGACCCTTTAGCAGTCTTATAGCATTATTTTGAACATGGTTCAATAATTGAAGACTTTTAGCCAGAAGCCCTGAGTACAATCCATCTCAGTAGTCAGTCCTTGATGTGACAGTTACATGCACAAGCAATACTAAATCCTCCCAATACAAGAGTGGACAGAAATGTTGTAAAAGACAAAGATGATAACATAACAATTTTATGACAGAAGAAACTTGTTTATCACCCTCAAAGAAAAATTGATCATCATGCCAAAGATGGACCAAATTGGAGAAAGATTCTTGTAAATCTTCCATACAACTCAGTAGGTAAACATATAAACATGACATTTTTAATACACAAGGATAAGGATTAAGGGCCTTATGTACTGACCTACAAATAAAGTTTGTGGGTTAATACCTGTTCTTACAAAATTTACCTAGGAAGTGAAAATAAGCTCCTGGATCATTCTGATGCCCTCAGTACATTTTCTAAGAGATATTTCATATGTTACCTTGCATTGAGATTTGCACATTCCTGGCACTTAATGATAATAGATTCCATCCAAGCAGCCCCCATAATGCAGGGAGTCCAGTGATCCTATACTGCAGCAGTGGAAGTAGACAATGCCAAACATAATTGCATTTCAAAAGGTTGCTGTATGACCTCCCTCAATATAGCATTTTCTGCCCTGCCTGTGGCAGCCAGAGAAGTACATAAACACCTCACCTCCTGTTGCTGATCTGAAGTCTTGCAGTGGAAAGTAAGGTTCTTATGCATTTCTTCAGCTGCAGAGAAAACTTCTCTTGAGGGAGGTGATACCAGAACTTTTTGTAAAGTAAGTTATGTTTGTTGTGTTCTGTCTATATGTTTGGGGAGCTGGGGACCAGCAGAAAGAGGGGTTGGGAGGGAAGGAGAGTTCCTTTCACTGCTGCCACCATAGTGTGGGGCCCTCAGCAAAATTTTGCTTGATGGCCCACCATTTGAACTAATATGACGATCAGCTGTGGCAATGTGAAAATTTAAAAAAAGACTTTATGTAGGGATGGCTTACAATTAAAGGTCTCGTTGGCCTGAATTGGAGCTCCCTCCGATTCCTCCTGAGGAGCATCAAATCCCTAATGTCAAGTGGCTCTCTAACCCACTCCCCTCAGCTACAACTCAGGGCATAAATAAATGAAGAAGGGTCCCCTTGGGACCTACCTTGGAGGGATGTCTAAGCCCCTGTGGTCTAGTGTTCTGCAGATACCTCAGTCCTGACCCAGGCTAAAATACTTTAAATAACCAAGTACCTCTCTTCCTCACTGCTTATATTGAAAAATATGAGGAGTGGCCCTGCCCCTTATCTGAGCAATTCAGAAGACAATAGGGTCAGGAGCATTCCACACTTGTTCCAGCCTTGATGATTGCAGCATTCAAAATGGCTAGCAACGGGGGTCAGGTGGTGATATTTTAATGGTGGAAGCTGCTGGTACAGGAACAAGTGGAGATCACTCATGCATCCATAGCCCTCTGAACCCTTAAATGAGTCAGGGTCCCAGGGGCAGGGCCAGTCATTAGATTTTTTTTTAAATTTAAGATGTAGGTATTCAGTGGATGGGTTTCTTTAAGCACTCCGAGCTCTAGGTCAGTGCTAGGGGATTGTGGAGTGGCCATGGGACTAGAGACCCCAGTCCCTCTGGCCTGAGGTTGCTTGTCCCCATGCAGGGATTGAACCCCTGGCCCTCCGGCCTGAGGTAACCTGTCCCAACCACTGAGCCACTCCTCCCAAATGGTCAGTGTTTATAGTTCTTCCTAATGAGCCTGGCGGTTGGCATTGGAATATAGTAATTTAGAAATCTGGTAATCTTTCTTTATCCAGACACTCATTAAGAGGCATGTTTACTAAAAGCACATGTTAGCATTATGCAAATGTGTATGCAAATGAGGCATCTTATGCAAATGAGATCCCGCAATGAATCTCCGCACATGGCTCCGCACCCACCTTGGGCCTCCCTTGTGCACATCTAAGTCACATGCAGGGTTGAGGGAGGCACTAAGGCTTTTCTCCTAGGAAATCCAGCAACTAATGCATGAAAGTTGGTATTTCACAGCTTACACATGCAAATGCAGGCTTAATATTTAAAAAAAGGGAATTCATAATCCTTTCTCATTGCCCTGCTGTATCTTTTCCTTCACAGGTAGTCATAGATAATTATGTGATTCCGTTTGCTTCTGAGGTTCATTCTTTGAGCAGTGTGTTGGACTCGGTGTTAATATTTAAACCACATATTCGGGATGCATGAAGAAGGTCTCTTTTTAAATTGCATTTGTTGTGAAAATTGAAGTCATTTTTTGATACAGGTAATTTGCAGACAGTTTTCAGAGTTTAATGTTAAGTCCCATGGGCTATGGTAATTCTTTATTTTATGGGTTGCCGGCCTCATTGGTGAAACCCATTACAAATGAATCAAAATTTAGTCACGCGTTTCCTATTGATTATTTCATTAAACAGTATCATCATATTACTCCTTCATTGGTGTGACATCATTGGCTTCCAGTATAGTGGAGTGTTAGATTTAAAGTATTATTATTGGTTTTTAAGGCATTCTGATTGGGGGTGTTTTTGCCGGTGTATTTTCCCTTACAATTTAGAGTGGCCACACACAGTTTATACTCTCAGGAGCAGGCTGTGTTGTTACTTTGGTTTTCAGGAAGGTTTCAGGGTGCTAGGGCTATTGATTGGATTTTTTTTCTTTGACAGTAGCTATTGTGTGGAATCAGCTACCTTTTGTGTGTGTGTGTGTGGGGATCGATTTTTTAGATTTACGAAGAAATTGAAGGGGTTTTTTTTCTATGCGAGTGTATCCTTAACTGGGATATTATAGGGGAATACCCAGATCTGTCCTGCATTTACCACCTGGTCTCATCTTCCATGGCTTGACAGATAGCATGGGTGTACCAATGCTACCTGACAAGTCATGGAAAGCAGACCCAGCAGAAAAATTGCAGATTTAGAGAAAGATTAAATGCTGTAAAGATTTTTTTGAATACTCTAATAAAAAAAAGATCAGTGCCACCCGCACAACTTCCCCCTCTGCCTTGCACCCTAATCCAGACCTCCTATCCCAGCACCAATCTCCTCCCAGGCCCTAGCACACATTCCTAATCACATCAGCACCCCACATCACAGCACAGCTCCTCTTCTCGATCAGCACCCTTCACCTGTGGCAGAAGATTTAAAGAGATGCTGTTCTTCTTTGCAATTCTGAAATTCTAGAAAATCCCAGGAGCAGCCATACCTAGTGGAGGAGTGTAAATTAAAGGAAGCCTTGGAAAGGATTGTCTCCCTGTAGAATTGATTAATGCCTTTTCCCCTAGTGCTGATGTTAGACGGGGGAAGAAAACTTGAACTGGGTTGCTTTTGTTGGCTAAGAAGCCCAAGGGACTTATGATAAAGCACAGGCAGCTGCAATCCCCCCCCCCCCACCCCCTCTTTGCTCATTTTTGTTTTCCTCTGCCCTAGCAGTGAGGAAACCTCAGGTTAGGACAATACTAAATAAAGAAAGGGGTCAGTCTCTGTGGATGACTACTATAACATAACTAAAGATAACTTCATCCAACAATTCCTACTAGTTCAGTTCAGTTTTCTCATAACCGCAGCCTCAGAAACAACCATAAGCACTAAAAAGTACTGGGATTCAGTGTCCTCCCAGACATGTGCTGGTTTAACATCAACGGCTGAAGTTAATTAAAACTGTGTTGTATCCACTAGCATGTATTCTACCCCCAAATTTAGGGAATTACAAGACTTGTTCATTAATAAATTGCTTCTCAATCTGTTTGTTTGTCCCTTATAACGAAAAGAGTACTTAGCTTGTTCATCGATGGGATACTTCACAGTTCGTGATTTTTCTATTCTCTTCAAGATTTTCTTTTGATTTTCTTTTAATTTCCTTCTCTTCTTCTCAAAACGCAGCTCTTAAAACACGTCCCGATGCCAGCTTTACAAGGCGCCCATGCATTTCTCCGCTTAGGGTTTATCAAGGGACTTATACATATGCCGATTTTTCTACAAAAAACCCCACATTCTAAATAACTGAACTGCATTGGTAAATTAAAAAATGCACACACCATACATACTGAAAGATATGTTATGACAATCATGTAGAAAAAGATAAAAAATCGATGTTAACCTGATGGTAATGCGGCTCTCGTCTTGGAACAAGATTCCCCTCTGGCACACTGGGGAATCTCAAAAACGCCGCGCATGCGGACTAACCGGTGCTGCAGCCATTTTTAAATGCCCCAAAACCTTTCAGAGGTATGAACTCGTCTGTTATTGGTAAAATCCTAAATACAAGCTGTCCAATCGATGCTAAAATTAAGTCCGCCCGGTTGTACCGTGGCTAAAGTGTGGATCCACTGTTGTTCCCTATAGAGCAAAAATTGCTCTCGGGATTTTCCCAAAGCATTTGCTGTTACGCTCTCAATACACCAACAACGAAGCTGGACAAACACATGTTGAAACTGTAAACAGTGTTGAACAAGGGGGGCTTCCCTTCGGTCACAGCGTAATCGGCTTTCGTGTTCTTTCATCCGGATCCTAAAAGGACGAATCGTTTTGCCCACATAAAGCAGGCCGCATGGACACTGAACAGCATAGACCACATGCGTGGACTCACACGAAGTAGCTTGTCTTAATGTATAGGTTACATTTTGGTAAGTGAACTGTGTTCGTTCTAAAGTGATGTCACATATCTCACATCGGCCACATTTATAGTGGCCCAATCTAAGGTCACTCGAATCCACGACACTGACGTCTCGCAATCCTGTAGGACTGAGGTATTCCTTTAGATTACGACTACGTTTCCACACACATCGAACTGCTTTATCTTGTATGCCCGGCACCACCCGAAGCACCGTACTGTGTTTCTTAAGAATCCGTTGTAAGCTGTGACTCAACGGAGAGTATTGAGTGATAAAATTTACACTATGTGACTCATTGGAAACCCCATGCTGTTTCTTCGGCTCCAGCAGAAAATCGCGATTATTAAACAGCGCTCGTTTGTAAGCCAGTTGTATTATGGAATTTGGATATCCCCTGTCACGAAAATTAGCTTTCAAATTTTTTGACAATTCTTTAAAAGTCGTTATATCAGAACAATTCCTGCGATATCTTAAGAATTGAGACAGCGGGAGGCTATTTTTTAACTGAGGAGGATTGGCACTGTCATGATGAAGAAAAGTGTTACGATCTATAGTTTTTGATACACAGAAGTGTCCCAGCCAGTCTCTCCACGCGTGATCTGTACATCCAGATATGCTATGCAACGTTTATTTGACACACTAGTAAATTTGTTGTTTCTGAGGCTGCGGTTATGAGAAAACTGAACTGAACTAGTAGGAATTGTTGGATGAAGTTATCTTTAGTTACATTATAGGACAATACTAATACTAAGATATCATCTATTGTATATATTTTATAAATAATCCACTATTTTGTTAACCCTTGTTATTTTTCCTACATTACCATATGTTGTCATGTCTATACTGTTTGTTTCCCTTGTTTATACCTTGTATTTCTTGTGACCGCTTTGATTGAAGGAAAAGGCGGTATAAAAAACTTGTTAAATAAATAAATAAATAAATAAATAAATACTAAGACAGGATTGCTGTGGATTCACAGTGCTTAACCTCTTTTAAGTCTGCCCAGAATTTTGTTCCTTGCTTTGGCATTTCTAGGGCCTGGAAGTATGCATGTGCCTTAAGGACATCTGTCTCTCCATGGATTCTAGTGCAGCCAATCCCTTGTGCTGACTGTAATATATATATATATATATATATATATATATATATATATATATGCTGTCGTGCACTGCCCTGGTGGCCAGTGGTTGTAAGGGTAGGTGGGACACAAAAATTACTTTATTACGCGAGGAGGGTCTTAGCAGTTCAACTCCTAACTAAGAAAAATTGTGAATGCAGAGTAGAGGGTTAACAAGGCATTTATTTCCCTTTACGCATAAGATTCAGCTGGGATACAACCTAAAACAAAAGTCCTTAACTTCAGGAATGAAATCAACTCAAGTTAACGGAAAAACTGTTATGCTTCACAGTTGTAACAATGCTTAGTTAAGCTTTCCAGAGTAAAGCAAATGTTCCAGCACTCTTCTTCCATTTAGCAAATGAATAACATTCTGAAGATAACATATATCATTCACAGGTTTAACAGTGACTCTGCACTGCCTGAAATACACAAAGAACAGTCCATCTCTTCTTGAGATAAAAGGCTTGGCTCTACAAGTTCCACTTGCATCGGCTCAGAATTATCTCTGTCTGTATCAGTGGTTTCCACTCAGGCTCTGTGAGTGCATGCCTGCTGCCTCTAGCTGTTCTGTGCGGATATTGCATCTTGTGCACATCTTTTTCCTCATGAAAAACAGCTTCTTCTCCTGCATTTTTACTTTCATCAGCCCCTGCTGCATGACATATCCCCCTTCTTAAAATATTACAGGCTGAGGAATTTTCTTCCCTACAGCACGTAATTCGGGACATCGCTTCCGCATTAAAAGGCAGCTTTCCTGCTCTGTGCTCTACTCTATAATCATATGGTTGCAACGCCATGTACCACCTGGTTAGCCGGCTGTTATTATTTTGCATATGGCTCAACCATTTTAGAGGGGCATGGTCAGTAATAAGGGCAAATTTTCTTCCAGTTAAATAAAATTTCAGGGACTCAACCGCCCACTTGATTGCCAGGCATTCCCTTTCGATTGTTGAATACCTTCTTTCGGCCGGCGACAGCTTCCTACTCAGGAACATGAGAGGATGTTCAGCGCCTTCTTGCACCTGGGAGAGAACAGCGCCTAAGCCGGTTTCCGAAGCATCCATCTGCAGTAAAAATGGTTGGCTAAAATCCACGCCTCGTAATATCGGGGCTCGACACAACCTTTTTTTCAGGTTCCTGAAGGCTTCATCTGCCTCCGTGGACCATTGTAATGTATTCGGGGCGTTTTTTCTTAACATCTCTGTGAATAGCATGCTCTCATCTGCAAAATGGGGGATAAAATGCCTATAACAGCCAATGAGGCCGAGAAAACTCCTCAACTGCTTTTTATTCTGAGGATCAGGAAAATTTCTTATGTTCTCCACCTTGGTTTATTAACGGGCGCACCGTACCCCGACCCACCAAGTGGCCCAAATACTTGACCTCTTTGGCGGCGAACATGCACTTCTCAGGGTTCAGGGTTCAGGGTTAATCCCGCTCGTTTCATCGCTTTCAATACGGCCCCGACTTGGAGTAGTGTTGATGCCATGTGGCACTATGAATGACCACATCATCCATATAGGCTGTGGCGTAGCTTTGGTGTGGATGCAGAACTATGTCCATTAGCCGCTGGCAGGTTGCAACCGCTCCATGTAACCCAAAGGGCATCCTCCTGAACTGGAACAGCCCTAGGGGAGTGCTAAAGGCTGTTTTGGGTCGAGCATGTCTTGTCAGGGGCACCTGCCAGTACCCTTTGGTTTATATCCAAAGTCATGAGGAATTTTGCTTGACCTAGCTTGTCTAACAATTATTCGATTCGAGGCATCGGATACGCATCAAAGGTTGACACTTCGTTGACTTGACCGATGTCAATTCAAAAACGCATGGTACCATCGGGTTTAGGTACCAAAACAATTGGACTGCACCAAGGACTATGCGATTCTTCAATAATACGCATTTGCAGCATTTCCTGTACCTGGTTTATAAATTCTTGTCTTTTTGCCTCTGGCAAACGGTACGGCCTTTGCCTTATAATTTTCCCCGGCGGTGTGAGTATCTCGTGCGCTGCTAAAGCTGTCTTTCCTGGTACAGGCGTCAGGACGTCTTTGAACCCTTCCAGCAAATGGGCCAATTCCTGCCTCTATGTTACGGAGAGTTCATCACTGACCCTTGGCGTAGGAGAGGTTTTGCATTCATCCAGGCATGGGGCCAGATCTTCGTCCGGCTGCTCATTCCCGATTGCCACAAAGCCTTCCATATCCGCCTTTCCTGTTGAGCCGAAACCTCCAGTTCTCCGGCTCGTGGGGGTTACCATATCCACTTCTTCTAGGGTTGGGAATCCCACACGTTCGCATATTAATTGAGCAATGCGCTCTCCTGCTTTTACATTAAAGTCCTCATCTGCAAAATCGAACAAAAGGACTTTAAGGACGCCTCTGTAATCTGGATCCACTACTCCATCACCTACGTCAATAAAGTGTTTGGAGGCTAGGCCAGAACGGGGTGCGATGCAACCGTAGCAGCCTTGGGGTAGCTCCAACTGGATATCTGTACTGACTAGCGCTCGTCCATGCTTAGGAATAACCTGGTTCTCGGCACTATATAGATCGTAACCTGCGGCCTGTGCAGATGCTCGTTGGGGGCTGCGAGCTTGCCTGGAAGTTTTACAAAACTTTAGTACAAACTTCTTCCGAGGCTCTTCTTGTATTTTAAGCTCGGCCTTTTTAGGTTTTCCTAACAGTGGGCTGGGAACTGCACTAATCTTAGAGCGGGTGCAAGTGGATACAAAAGCTTCCTGTGGAGACAAGCCCTTTTTAAGACCCTTTTTAAACTGAGGCCAGTCTCTGCCTAGCACTAGCTCTTGAGGTAGCTTCGGTATCACAGCAATCAACATTTCCTTTTCAATACCCAAGCCTTTTACAAATAGCTTGTATACTGGGTAATGTGTAGCAGCCCCATGTATGCATTTTATTTTTACTTTTCCTTCTGGCTGTTCAGGTACAGACTCACCATGCTCCTTGATCAAAGACCATAATTTGTGGGAGATCATGGTCTGATCTGCGCCAGAGTCTAAAAGTGCTTTTGCCTCAATGCCTTGTATTTTTACACTTAATACAAACCCTTCCCTCATTGCTTCCATGTTTTCTCCAATGTGAGCAGTACGCATGTAACATTCATTCTTTAAGTGACCCTTTTTTCCACATGAAAAACATCTTTTAGAGGGTTCCTTTAACATAGGGGTAACATTTTTCAGACCCTTATATGCACAGCGTGAGAGACTTTCTGATGTCTGCGCTTCCATACCAACTGCCAACTTTGGAATCTGCGCCTTCGGTTGGGTGACCAATTCGGCTTCCAAATAACGCTCTGTTAGTGCGATGGCTTCAGCAGTGGTGTGACAATTTTGCAGAATAAGGAAGTTCTGCATGCTTTTAGGAACTGCAGACATGTATTGTTCCAATACTATCATATCCATCAAAGTACTCACTGTTTTTTCATCAGGTTTTAACCATTTGTAGCCAAACTGCTTATTCTATGTCCTAGAGCCTTAGGCGTCTCGCCTACCTTAAGCTGAGTAGCTCTAAACATATGATTGTATACAAAGGGTGTGAGGCCTAGGCGATCCCTGATGGCCTTGATCACCTCTTCATAATTATTGGCCAGAGCAGGGGGCATCACCCTGTATGCTGACAGCGGCTCCCCTGTGAGGGCTGCTGCCAGGCAAATTACCCATTGCTCTTTCGGCCAGTTTGCTGAACGTGCAATTCTATCAAAGGAGTCAATGAAATCATCGACGTCATCGGTGGCAGTTAACTTTCCTACTGACAAGGTGTCACATGTCCATTGTCCTACCGGATGATTACTCAGTGCAGAGTTCTGTCCTAGCTGAGTGTTGGCTCTCTCCAGCGACTCTTTCTGCTGTGCCAGCCAGGCCTCCATCATTTGCAGAACAGGCTTCTGCTGCTCCTGCATGGCACGAATAGCCTGCCTCTGGTTCTGGCAAGCGAGTTCTCCTTGCCGGTCGAAATGCAGAGCCATCCAAGCACACAGCTCCTTCTGCTCCATGATGATCCCTGAAAAAAAAAAACCACAGAGAAAAACCAAGTTCGGCCCAACAACCAACAATGATTTTCCTTTTTTTTTTTTCTCTCCTTTTTTTTTTTTTCCAACTCTTACTGCTATATCCAACACAGGTCAGGTATATATATGTTTTATCTGGTGCCAGTGTTGTGTCAGCTGTGGAAAAGACGTTGCTGCTCCGACCTGCAGTGCTCCGCCTTCGGTGCCAGCAACCGGATACTTCCCAGTCTGATCCACGTCTCCTTCAACTATGGGTTCTTGGCCTTCCGGTCCGGGTTTTGCCACTCCACTCCGGGTTTTGCTTTTTTTTTTTTTAAACCTTGGGGATAATTTCTTTCTTTTCTTCTTCTTGCGGTTGTAAACCTCAAAATCCTGCCAACTACGCCATTTATGTCGTGCACCGTCCTGGTGGCCAGTGGTCGTAAGGGTAGGTGGGACACAAAAATTATTTATTACCCGAGGAGGGTCTTTTAAGAGCCAGGTGTAACCTGGTCTTAGCAGTTCAACTCCTAACCAAGAAAAATTGTGAATGCAGAGTAGAGGGTTAACAAGGCATTTATTTCCCTTTACGCATAAGATTCAGCTGGGTTACAACCTAAAGAAAAAGTCCTTAACTTCAGGAATGAAATCAACTCAGGTTAACGGAAAAACTGTTATGCTTCACAGTTGTAACAATGCTTAGTTAAGCTTTCCAGAGTAAAGCAAATGTTTCAGCACTCTTCTTCCATTTAACGAATGAATAACATTCTGAAGATAACATATATCATTCACAGGTTTAACAGTGACTCTGCACTGCCTGAAATACACAAAGAACAGTCCATCTCTTCTTGAGATAAAAGGCTTGGCTCTACAAATTCCACTTGCATCGGCTCAGAATTATCTGTCTGTATCAGTGGTTTCACTGGCTATAATTTCTGGCCAGGCCCTAGTCCTGTTCACTGGATGTTTAAAGAGTTCCTCTAGTGTTTGCCAATGAGAATGGCCTACCCTCAGGCATTGGCTACATGGCTTATGAGAGGCAGCTTTGCTTTTCTTTCTCACAGGTTTAGCATTATTTTCAGAAGGCTTTTTATAAGGTAAGGTTTTCTTCATAGAAACAGAGTCAGCATACCTTGTCTTCCAGCAGCATATAGAACTGGGATTTCCTCCTTCCCATAGTTCTTCAGGAACACAATCCCTGTGCCAGTCTCCTCTCTGAAAGCTTCTGTTACCTTTCGGTTTAGCCCCAGGTTCCTCTGGTCCAAGCAGGCTTCTTTCTTTCACTCTGCTTTGCCTCAAAAGGTGATTGTTCCTTTGCCCAGCACTAGTTTCCCAAGTGCTTCTTTCTGCTTGGTCCTTGCTTGTGGTCCTTCTTTCTCGTAAACCTTCAGCTTTACCTCCAGCTCCACACCTGCAAGCACTTCTCTGCCCTCTCCAGTCTCCAGTCTTCTGTTTATAAAGCTCTCCTGTGTTTGTGCTTTCCGGGCTGACTGTCAGGTGCTCTCGATTAGCTAAGTGTGTCCACTCAGGCTCTGTGAGTGCATGCCTGCTCCCTCTAGCTGTTCTGTGCGGATACTGCATCTTGTGCACATCTTTTTCCTCATGAAAAACAGCTTCTTCTCCTGCATTTTTACTTTCATCAGCCCCTGCTGCATGACAATACACATACATAGGCACATTTCTCAGGGCAAGAGTTTTAACCAAATGTGAGCAGTCATGATTTACAAATATGCCGTGAATAGTGGAGTTGGAAATCCTGGTTGGACATCCAACCCGTGCTCGGCCCCCGATGCCAATTCCGTTTCCATGCACTCTCTGCACGTACAATGCGTTTATGCGGGGAGCGCTGAATGGGGGCTGGAGGGGCTGTACTGGGGTGCAGCGGGAATTGGCTATGTACCGGGATGAACAGAGGCAATTTTGGTCATGCCTCTGTACATCCCCAGCACCGCGATAGATGCCCGGCTTATTCCGCCCCTAAGGAGCCGGGCGCTGTGGCATGTGCGGCCTGCAGCTCCCCCTTCTCCATTACGATGCTAAACGAGGGCTCCTGATGCCCGATCCTGGACTTGGGGGCCCCCACCAAGGGTTGCATGGTGGGGAAATGGGGCAGCTTTGAGTCCAGGCCTTCAGTACCTCCGACTTGATGTGCCGGTGCCATGGCAATGGGATGCCACTTCACTGGCACACCAGCCAGAGTGCTGTGCGGTGGAGATGGGCAGATGCCAGGATATCTCTCATCAGGGAATCAGGTACACACCAGACCTTCTAAATGCCTGATTCTGCAATCTCGGGAAAGTATAGCTCCCGCTTTTGTGGAATCAAGTATAATAGGGCACCATCCATGTTTTGGGAATCCCGACTCCCCAGCTATACACTTTTGAGAATGGCCTCATACTGTATATCTATATGTGTGTTTGAAAACCCATCTCTCTCTCTCTCTCTCTCTCTCTATATATATATATAGACATGCTTGTGTGTGAGATAAACCCACACCCTAATTCCTATGAGCATTACTGTACAGTCTGAAATGTCTGTATCAGGGATTTGACTCATCTCAAAACAGTGCTATGTCAGATGAACTTACTGCATTTTTGGATGGATTTGCTACATTTTTAAGAAGAGTGAATGTTTGTTATATTGTTTGTATTGAACACTTGTAAAAAGGTTTGTAAAATACAAGCGCAAATCCTGCAGCTATAACAACTTGATTGTGGATGCTGACATTTATGCTGCTCTGAAACAGGCATAAATATTTTAGTACATGTGTATTTGGTGTCATATATGTGTAAATCATGACTTTGCTCACAGTCCATTGAAACTCTACCCCTGAGCATGTGCTTACTTTTAGCGATGACCTAATGTTGTAAGAGGCTTTTTTACATGTGTTACTTGGCATTTTACATTTGAACACTTTTTATAATTAATTCCAAAACCAGCAACAATCACAACTATATGCAATCCACATACATTTACTAGGGGTCTGCAGGTCAAATTTTTTCATTTTGTTTAGTTTCTCGTATTATTTATGAGAGTTTTCATTTTGTGTGTTTTTTTTTAAAACCTTTTTTCATTTCAGGAGAGGGGGTGGGGTTTATTGTTAATGATTTATTTATTTATTGATATACCCCCTTTCTTAACACAAACAAAACAGTTTACAATACACTAACGATAAATTAAAACAGAAATTAGAAAACTAACTCCAATTCGTCATGATTGGACAGAGAAAGAAGGAAAGGGTAAAGAAGTTCCAAAACCAACCATCTCCTCCATGACACCTGTCAAAGAATCATGAAGACTTTTTTTTTTTTTAATAGGTTTTTAGGGCAGATCTAAACTGCTCACTAGTGTGCATGGTATTGAATAGTAGTGCACACTGATTTTCAGTAATATGCCTATCGATAAGCAGTGTGCATTTGCTGAGCGTAAGGTGCACTATTGAATAACAGTGTTTGAGCCGTAAAGGCACATTTTACAAAGGACATCCAAGTTCAGTCTAGGATATCCAAGCCAGAATGTCTGAAAAGAAAGCAGTCACATCTAAGTTCAGGCATGATTTCACAATCATGGACGTGCCTGGTCGGGATGTCTATGTAGATCCACAGAATAGTATTTCCTATAAAGGATATCTAATAGCCTAGAGCAGTGGATAGGACCAGTGTAGCGAGGGTTCAAATCCCACTGCTGCTTCTTGTGATCTTATGCGACCCCCAAAACAAGCACTTTCCTGATGCCACTTTGTGCCTGGAGCAGGTCTAAACATGTACAGGGTGGCAGCATCCCCAACATTTCTGAATCAGGCAGGGATGTCTAAGTCCACTGCACCTCCTGAGAAACACCTCCACCACGCCCCCTGTGTACTTGGACCAGGGCCGGCCCGTCCATTGAGCAAGAATGTTTTTTGCACAGGGCCCCGCGTTTCAGGGGGCCCCGCGCAAAGAACATTCTGCTTTTTTTTTTATTACATTTAAAAACAAAAACCTGGCTCTAGCTGCTGCCGCTGCCGCGTCCGTCGCAGCAGCGGCAGAATGGCGTGTCCCGCGGGGCCCCTTCTCCTCTTCGAGCCCTCTGCAAGGGCTTTCAGATTCGCGAAGGGAGAGTTGTGCTCCCTCGCGTCTCTGTAAAGCCCGCAGGGGCTAATGGGAAATTTCCCATCAGCCCTTTAGACGCGAGGGGCTGATGGGAAATTTCCCATTAGCCCCTGCGGGCTTTACAGAGACGCGAGGGAGCACTCTCCCTTCGCGAATCTGAAAGCCCTTGCAGAGGGCGCGACGTGCAGAGGGGGCCCCGCGGGACACGCCAGTCTGCCGCTGCTGCGACGCACGCGGCAGCAGCTAGAGCCTGGATTTTGTTTTAAAATTGGCCCGATGGGAAGGGAAGGGAAGGGCAGGGACGGGGGGGGGCTGATGGAGGCTGTCTGGAAATGGGGAGATGGGGGGTTAGGACTGGAAATTTGCAAGGGGGGGGGGGGTTAGGACTGGAAATGTGCAAGGGGGGGGTTAGGACTGGAAATGTGCAAGGGGGGGGTTAGGACTGGAAATGGGCTGGGACTGATGGAGGCTGACTTGAAATGGGCTGGGGGGGGGGTTAGGACTGGAAATGGGCTGGAGGGGGGGTAGGACTGGAAATGGGCTGGGGCTGATGGAGGCTGACTGGAAATGGGCTGGGGAGGGGTTAGGACTGGAAATGGGCTGGGGGGGGGTTAAGAATGCTAATGGGCTGGGGCTGATGGAGGCTGACTGGAAATGGGCTGGGGGGGTTAAGACTGGTAATGGGCTGGGGGGGTTAAGACTGTTAATGGGCTGGGGGTTGATTGAGGCTGACTGGAAATGGTGTGATGGGGGGTTAGGACTGGAAATGGGCTGGGGGGGGTTAAGACTGGTAATGGGCTGTGGGCTGATGGGGGCTGTCTGGAAAGAGGGGGATGGGGGTTAGGATTGCTAATGGGCGAGGGGGGGGGGGTTAGGACTGCGAATGCGCTATGGGGGCGCGCGGACCGGAAAAGGGCTGATGGGGAGGGTAGGACTTGAGGTGGGCTGATGTGGTTAGGACTAGTAATGGGGCTGTGGGCTGATGGGGGGGGGTTAGGACTGGCAATGGGCTATGGGGGGCTGACTGGAAATGGGCTGATGGGATTAAGACTGGAAGTGGGCTGATGGGGGGTTAGGACTGGTAATGAGTTATAGGGGGGGGCTTAAACTGAAAATGGGTTGATGGGGGGCTAGGACTGGTAATGGGTTGGGGCATGCTATGACTGGAAAGGGACTGAGTGGACGGGGAGGCTTGAACTGCAAAGAGCTGATGGGGAGGGAGCTTGGAATGGAAATGGGCTGTGAGGGAAGGGAGCTAGAACTGAAAATGGGCTGATGGAGCTAGGATAGGACTGGAAATGGGCTGTTGGGGGGAGCTAAGATTGGAAATGGGCTGTGGTGGGGGCTTGAATTGAAATGGACTCATGGAGGGGCTAGAACTGGAAGTAGGCTCATGGGGGGGCTTGGACTGGAATTGGGCTGAGTGGAGGGGAGCTAGGATTTGACATGGGCTGATGGTGGGGCTAGGAAATGACTAGAAATGGGCTGATGGGGGGCTAGGAGTGGAAATGAGCTGATGTAGGGACTCCGACGAAATATGGATTGGGGAGCTAGGACTGGAAATGGGTTGATGGGGGGCTCGGACTGGAAATGGGCTGATGCAGGGACTAGAAGGGAATGGATGCTGGGTGAGACTGGAACTAGAAGGGAGCTGATGTTGGGGGAGGATTAGAATGGGATGGGGCTGGGAGAGTAAAATGGAGAGGGACAAATATTTTGTGTGGGAGGGATGAAAAATCTACAATTGGCCGGGTATTGGGAGAGTAAGTGGGGATTGAGGATGGAGGGGTAAAATTTGTGTGGATGAAATAAGAATGAGGAAAGAGCAAAAGGATAAAGATTAGTATGTTAAAGCAGATGTAGAGAGAGAGGATGGAAAGAAAACTAGAAGAGAGAAAGAAAGGACAAATGGACAGCAGACGATGGAGAGTTAGCAGAAAACATGAAGAAACCAGAAGAAAGTGGCTGGAGCAATTGCAACTGAAAAAAAATGCACAAAAGGTAGAAATATATCTCTTATTTTGAATTTATTAACTGGAATATGAAAGTTCTGGGAAATGTGCATCATTAACGTCTGCGCTTTGTTTGGTACAAGAGGAAATTGATTTATAGTTTTATTTCTACAGTGTTGTTGTACATTCCAAGTTTGGCTTTTGGGGTTCCCAGTTTAAATTATTGCCTTCCTGTTTCTAAATTGCGATTCCTTGTTTGGTGATGGTCTATGTTCTGCATGTGTAAATGAGCTGAGGTATTCTGTTTATGTAATTCCTATTTGACATTGCCACTTGTTCTCTTTCCCCAGTATTCTCTGAAATGTACTGGTTTAATATTTGCAGTGTTTCCTTTTGATAGGTAGGGTCTGGTGCTTTGTGAGTCCTGGTAATGCTGTCAGGATACAGCGGGTTTGCTATGGGTTCTAAATGGGCAGCGTTTGTAGTAGTTCCTAATGTGCCTGGCGGTTGGCACTGGATTATAGTAATGTAGAAATCTTTTAGTCTTTCTTTATCCATACACTCATTAAGAGACATGTTTACTAAAGTTAGTGTATGGTAACATTATGCAAATATTTATGCAAATAAGGCCACTTATGCAAATGAGGCCCCGCACCGAGTCTCCGCACATGGCCCCGCACCCCCCTTGGGCCGCCCCTGACTTGGACATCCCCACACAGGAGACATCTTTAAAAGCCACTTGTGAAATGGCTATGGGGCTGTCTCTGCAATTTGGACGTCCATGTGCACATCTTCGGATGTCCAAATCACAACTAAGACTTTTAATTCAAATCGTTTTTATTGACACAAAAAGTTATACTTCCAACATATGGGTATGTTTACATTTCAACAAAAAGATACAAACAATATCATCCCAAATGTAAAGTTTTCAAACATCTATTTGCCCCCAATATCACCCTCTCCTGCCCTTCTCTTATTCCAATCTCCTATCCCTTGTCTACAAATGGCCCCCAGAGAGCCTGATTCCAGTAGGGGCACATCCAGGCCCCAAACAGGACAGGCCCATTAGGACCGATCCTGCATCACGGGAGCCAGATGTTCCCGCAGGTGCAGGATCGGGACATGGGAAATGGCCTGCCGTGCCCCTTCATCACTGCAGGGATGCCCTCCTCACGGCACAACCTGCCCGTTGCCTTGTAGCCCCCTTTTCCCCATTACCTGACCACGACGGGGCAGCCTGAGCCTGGATCAGGAGGTGGGGACTCATCCTGCTCACTGC
Source organism: Ichthyophis bannanicus (assembly GCA_033557465.1). Classification (NCBI taxonomy): domain Eukaryota; kingdom Metazoa; phylum Chordata; class Amphibia; order Gymnophiona; family Ichthyophiidae; genus Ichthyophis; species Ichthyophis bannanicus. Next base: position 618,879,525 of record CM066034.1, on the reverse strand, counting down.
ATTTGCTGCTGGAGGGCTGGCCGGCTGATTCTGAGATTCTGAGGTAGAATAAGCTGGCCATTCCCCGGCAATCCCCAAATGAACAGGGCCATGACTGGAATTGGCCCTGTATGTCTGGGGATCGGTCCTGCCCATGATCCACCTGGTCTCCGCCCCATCCCCACAGCACGCACAGCAGCTCTGCACATGCAGTGGAGCCCGGAGGCGGCATACGGTGCAGGTGACTAGCGGGGCTGGACGTACAAAATATACATTTTATAAAGTATGCATGTAAAAATCAGCTCAGCCTGATCTCTGCTCAGTCTCTGGCCCCGAATATACCTAAATCGAAGACATGCACAAGTATGCACATTCCTGTATTCATATGTGTGCGCATGGATTAATTTTATAAACGGCAATATAGGGGAGTAAATTGGCATAAACATGTGAAAAAGCCTTTATAAAATTGCATCCAAAATGCTTAGCACCAACAAATTTTTTTCTTTGAATAATTACCCTTAATATGAAAGAAATGTAAGTCAGCTGCAATATAAATACTAGAGTGCCTGTAAATTGCAGTATTTCTAATGCAATTATGTTAAGAACACATAATAGTTAAGGCACACTTTACATACATGATCAATTATAGAATTATATAAGGCTCTGGATTGAAGAATTGAAATCCAACACAAAAGAAGGTTTAACCTCAACCCAAAACAATAAAAAGGTACATAATGTGGAGCAACATCTTCCCTGATACAGCAGCTGCTGCTACAGCTATGTTTGTTCAATTCCTTTCCTTCTTCCCAGATACCATAGCCTTGTTTGCATGTCCTCCAGTACCTATTTTTAAAGATTCATAGTTGTTTTTAACCAAATATTTAACCATATCTCTGCTGTTATGTTTTATGATCTGCATTCTGTTTCAAGGTAGAAGTAATTCCAAGATGGAGAAAAAAAGATGCATGGACCCTAGTGATGGAGCAGGGCTACAATAGCCATCCAGAGCACCCTTTAGGTGCCACTTAGATGCAAAGAGGGAGACAAGGAGCAGATGCAGTGGGGATTAAGGAGGAGGGCAGTCTGGTGGGATATTCTAGCACAATAGTGGATGACTGGGGGGGGGGGGGGCGGCGGGCAGGCACAATAACAGTAAGAAGGGCTTTTGAATATCATCTTCCATTTTCCCCAGGCCCTGTCAAATTTTTCCCACCTCCCAATTAAAACCATTATTTGTTTGTTATGAGATTGGGGGAGGAGGAAATGGACTGAATCAGTCAATGCATAGAGCTGGAGTGGGCCCAGATGAATGACACATAGCTAATGATATGTGAACGTGTAAAGGGGCAGAGATGAGTCAACGTAATAATACCCTGTATATCAGCAGCTTTCAAAGAAAGAGTAGTAATGCTCACTTCCTAACTTAAACCAGATAACCGCACTGGGAGTGAAGTATCACAAAAAGAGTATTAATACACCCCTACAATCATTCAGTATCTCAAACTATCAACATTGATACCTCAACATGACTAAAATTGCCCAAAAAGGGCCCCACTCTATAGATCCAATCTTAAACAGAAAGATCAACCAGTCATGCAAATCTCAACATTTTACCAAACAGGGGAGAAAAAGCCTCACGATATTATCACATCCCTTCATGCGGCAAATCACAGTCATATGGGAAATAGAACACTCAACTCCCCCTTTTTTATTATTTAAATTTTTATTTATATTTAAATTGAAAGACTTTAAAAAGTACTTTTCAATCTCCAATATTTCTTTAATCAATTTTTTATCTATGCACTATTCAACAATTACTGGTACTCTCTTTGCCCACAATCTTAAAGATTCACTCCACTTTCTTTGCCAATGAGGAAGCCCGTATGGGTGAAATGAAGATCTTTATTGGGCAGCAGAAGCTAGCTGGATTAGCCTTCAGAATTTCCTAAGCTAAGTACATTGGTGGGGACTTTGCGGCAGCGCTTCTGAAAGCTTTTAACTGCTGCGCTCCATTTTGTTTGCAGGACTATGCCTTTGAGCTGGTGCGTGTAATAGTTTCCCTGTACATTCCCCAGATGATTACTGTATCTCATCTGGTTTTACCTCTTTAAAATTGTGGGTAAAGAGGGCACCAGTAAGTCTTTCATTTTAAATAAAATAAAAATTGAAATAATAAAAAAAGGGGGAGTTTTTTAAGCCAATAATGTTGAGTGTTCTATTTCCCCTACGGCTGTGATTTGCCACATGGAGGGATGTGATAATGTCCTGAGGCTTTTTCTCCCCTGTTTGGTAAAATGTTGAGATTTGCATGACTGGTTGATCTTTCTTTCTTTTTAAGATTGGATCTATAGAGCGGGACTCTGGGCAATTTTAATCTCGTTGAGGTATCAATGTTGATAGTTTGAGATATTGAATGATTGTGGGAGTGTATTAATACTCTTTTTGTGGTACTTCCTAACTTAGGGAAGGGTCACTTAACCTGGTTGAGCCCTACCAGGAGATTTATTTATTTATTTATTTATTTATTTTATTTACATTCTCTTATATACCGCGCTATTCTTGGGTGGGGAGGGGGGGTAGGACTGGAAAGGAAGGTAGGCAATAGATTTTGGTGGGCAGAGGTCTAGGGGAAGGAAAGAAGGGAGAGAAGGAGTAAGATGGGAGATCTTACCAGCTATCAGTGGAGAGTCTGAGTTTTTAGGGTCTTTAGTGTAGGAGCGTGGTGGAGGTTTGATTCCCACCCATCCTTCACATTGGGAGGATAGGGGGGTTAGGGACAGCAAGTAAGGAGGGGCTTCAGGTATGATTGGGGTCAGGGGGTGGGTGTCGCAGCTTGGAGGTGATCAATGTTCATAATGACCTCCCAAGAAGCCTAATGGTCTCTCCGATGAAAACAGGGCTCACAAAAAGCCCAAGGCAGGATACAATAATACATAATAAAATGTATACATTAATATAGCAAACCAACAGCAAAAATAGCACTAATATCAGCTAAGCAGACAGGTATGGCACACAAACTGTAACTCCAGGTACCTGGGTATCACCACCATGTGTGTGTGTTGAGGGGGGGGGGGTGTTGGAAAGATCTCCATTATGTAAAAGAGTTGGGGCCTTAGCCTGATGGCACCACAAGCTACAGTATATTGGATTATAATTCTCTACTAGGTGAAATAGTCCTATAAGACCCTAATAGCAAGAATTTCACCTTGAAGAAAGCCACGGCACAATGAAAAAAATGTTGGTTCTACGTACTAAGATGTAGCATGACCCGGAAAACTGAAAAGATTATGTTACTGTTGATGAAATTTTGAGAATTTAATTGCGCAGAACTACTATTAGTAACTGGTAAATTATCATTAAAATCATCTATAGTACCTGAAGACTGGAGAGTAGCCAATGTAAAGCCATGTTTTCAAAAGGGCTCCAGGGGTGATCTGCGAAACTACAGATCAGTGAGTCTGACGTCAGTGCCAGTAAAAATGGTAGAAATCATTTAAGAATCAAAATTAATGAACATGTAGGTAATCAAGTTTAAAGGGACAAAGCCAACATGGATTCAGCGGTTTTGCCTTATCAATTGTCACAAAGTAGGTTTATCAGAGCCCATGGAAATAGGCAAAGATGCAGGCAGTGAAACTGATTCTGACATTTCAGAGGAGCACATGTCAGGATGTTGCTATAGGCAACCCAAACAAATCAGGTCACGAGCTAGAGAAACACGCCCAAGCAGCAGAAAGGCTGAGGGATCAGTAACTGATGAAAGCCAGCTGGGAGTGGGTGGAGCTGACACACACGCAGATAAACTCAATGCACATGGAGTTAGAGAGAGAAGCAGAACAGAACCCGGAAGGAACACGGGAACAGGCAGTCGTGAGTGTTCAGAGAGCCAAGGACGTGCTGGGAGAAGCTCAGGTTGGAATGAAGCCGGTGGAAGAGCTGTAAAAGCTAAAAAGTTTTATTCCAAGGGAGAGAGTGAGAACCCAGGTGCCTGTAGAGGAAGGCAGAGCACAGAAGCAACAGAGCTCAGCAGAAGTTATCTAAAAGGTAACGGCGAGTTCAATTGGGAAGCTAGTTGGAGGAAGCCTGAGGAAACTATTTACCCTAGTAATTGGCACAGGAAAAGTAAAGCTTTTGTACCTGAAGATAATCTTGTATCTGGGAGAAGGACAAAAGGCAGAAGCCGTGGAAAGCTTCCACTTGATGTTACTCCAGTGTCTGCAGCAGCAGAGAGAAGCCCGAGTCAGAGACTGCCAGGAGGTAAACCAATTGTAGCTAATAGAGGGAAAGGTGAATGTTTTAATTTCCCCTATGGTCCTCAGCATTTGAAAGGCTCCCAAATTAAGTACTCCAGTGAATGTGGTAGTAGCCTGTCACACATTCTCACAGAGAGAGAAAGAGAATCTCTGAATAACAAAGAGAGACTGTTTAATAATGTGCCGAACTGTGCAAGAGAAGAATTGTTAAAGGCAGAAGAGGAGGATATGCAGTGTGAGGTACAGGGGGACACAACGTGTAATGAATACATGGACTGTACGCTTACAATTTCTGATAATATATCTTCTTTGCGGTGAACAAGTTGTGATACTTGCCAAGCCTTAAAGCTACAAAGAAAAGGGTTTTTGGGTGCTGGAAAAGTGCTGTTTAACTACTTTTGTTTGCATGTTAAAAGCTGAAGATAAGCATTTTTCTGTTCCCATTTTTGTTCCTTTGTTTGTGCCCAAAGTGGGGCTGTTTACCTTTTTGTTTTGGCCACTGAAAGAATCTTCCCAGAAGGGGAATAAAACCTGTTTAAGCCTTACCTCGTTTCCACAACTTATTCTTTTGACTGGCCTAAGAAAAACTACATATCCCAGAGTGCCAAGCAAGGTCTCTGGGCTGGTTAAACACATGGCCTCGGCTTAACACCCCGCCTTAGCTTGAAGGGACAAGCAATGGCATGACACAATCTACTACATATTTTTGAAGGTATGAATAAACAGGTAGGTAAAGGTGAGCTGGTTGATATAGTGTATCTGTATTTTCAGAAAGCTTTTCACAAGGGCCCTTATGAAAGATTTGTGAGGAAATTTAAAAGTTATGGGCTAGGAGACAGTATCTTATTCTGGATTTAGATAGAAAACAGAGAGTAGAGCTAAATAACTTTGTATATCCCCCCACATAAACACACACTTTTGGAGGCCAATTCTATTCTGCACGTCCTGCCCTTGTATGGCCTGACAAAATCTGAGCGTGAAACAGTAGCACCTGATTCTGATCCTGTGGGGGGCTGGATGTGCACACAGGTTCAGAATCAGGTCTACTGGCCTGAACGTGCAGGCCAGGCTCTGATTCTGTCAGGCCGGATGCCCAGCAGATCCCCAGCTATCCCAGACAGGTTCCTGAAATCAGTGGCGGTGGCATGGTGACCTGTTGTCATAGAGCCACGATCAAAGGCTGCCAACAACAAACCTTGTTCCCTGGAGCCCAACCCCCGATCCAGCCTGCACCCCTCACCTCTTTGTTTTCACTGGGCTCAGCAGTCCACCACATCCAGGGGCACTTATTCCTCCTAGGTGGAATAAGTCCCCCCGTCTATCAGGCCAGTCCTGGACATATAGGGTCGATCTCAGAATCAGTCCCGGGGTCGGGCACTGCCCACTGCCCACCCTTGTTCCTTCCCCAGCCCACCCCTCCTGCCCACAAACAGAGCTCTCTGCACAAATACACTATATGTGTGGGGAGCTCTGTCCCTGGCAGCATGATCCGGGTGTTTAACGGGTATGGGCATCCGGATTAGAATGACCCCCATAATGTTTATGAAAAGTTCTTCTTGAGAGCAACATTTGTGAGAAGGTTTGCTTATAATTCCTGCTTTCCAACTCAAGGTTCAGTGAACCTTCTCCGTTCCTCCCCTTGCTGCTTCTGGAGGGAATTGAGTCTGTCAGGGCCAGATTTAAAAAGCTAAAGGTAGGTTTTAACCCATCTTTAGTCTGAGTTCCATACCTATACCCATCCGAGGACCTGGCTCCACCACAGAAGTTACAGGCTAATACTTTTAAGACTAGATAGAAAAAAATAAGTTTTCACTGAACTTGTAATTGAGCGCTGAAATTTGTTGCTGGAAGATGTAGTAAAAGCTGTTAGCTGGGTTTAAAAAAGTTTGGACAAGTTCCTAGAGGAAAAGTTCATAAATGATTATTAAAGTAGGGGAAATCCACTGTTTATCCTGGGGATAAGTACCATGGAATTTGTCTATGTTCTGAGATTCAGCCAAGTTCTTGGGATCTTAATTTGCCACTGTTAGAAACCAGATACTGGACTTGATGGACTTTTGGTCTGACCCAGTATGGCAAATCTCATATTTACATATACCGCATGAGCCTAACATATACTTCAATCTTTAATACACTAGAGAGAAGACTTGCAGACAAAATCTGGCTGTTGAGGAACGGCATGCGGGTGAGTTTTAGTGACCTTACCTCCCAAAGAACCATCAGTCAAGAGAGGAATTGCCTTCCATAGTTTGGTTCCTATCTAATGTGGGTGGAAGCTTGGTGTTCTGAAAATTTAAGGCAAAGACCTCTGCAATGCAAGAGCATGGACAACCCCAATAAGTTAGGTTAATGCTTGAATTTATGATGTAATATCGAGTCATGTACCAATATTGCTTTTTGCTGAAAGTATTGTCCATTCAAAATAAATTCCATTTAAACCTTTCTTTCTTGATTAATATGCCCGGTTGTGAATTTATTGGTGGAAATGTGGTCACAGGGCACAAAGACAGTCAAATGTGGCAAGAGAAAAGGGGACTAGGTCAGGAAGGGATAAAGCAGAGAACCAATGAGATGAAGAAAGGGGTACATTGTGTAAACATTTTTTCTCTTACCACAAGAACACATTTTCTGTATGGCATATAGTTTTCTTTGAAAGCATTCTTCATTTTAATTGTAAATTGTTTTATTCTTTCTCTGAACAGTCCCTTGTAGGTCTAGGGTTATCATGCATCTTTCTCGCTTCCTGTCTAGTCCTTTCATCTCTGCTGTATTCTCAGTGGAAGTTCACATTTTATAATACAGATGAAGCATGAATACAAAAGAGAAGCATTTGAAAAGTTTCTGAGGGATGTATTTTCATAAATCCTCAGGCAATATTCTTATAATAGGGTTTCTACTAGTTCTGAGAAAATTAGCAAGAAAGAATTGGCTATGGCATGCAGAACACCTCAGAATATGATTCTGAACAGGGAGCCAAAGTGAAGTTCATAAATTCAGCAAATCTAAGACACCTTAAGTTTGAGCTGAATATAGACATTTGCAGTAATTTAAGCCAGTTATAGCATTTCCTAAGTTAAGATACTGTACCTATGGGGGTACTAACCATGCTGAAGTAACCAACCATTCATTCCCATGCCATCTCTACAGTACCAAGCAATGACCTAATCCTCCCTGTAAATCCAAATAATCCCAATGTTCCCCTCCCCCAGCACCAAGTAACCACTTATCACTACTCTGAAGCACAAAGTAGTCCTTGATTGCAACACCTACTACCTCCTGATCACTCCCACCCCATCACCATGAATCCCTCCACTTCCAATCCTCTCCAGTTCCTACCAAGGAATCTCCCCAGCATCTACTTCCCTGGCGGCTAGTGCAGGGACAGGAGCAATCCTGTGAAAATTCTGCCTCAGATATTGCAAGAATCAAAATGGTCACCTCAGCTCCTTGAGCCCATCAACAGGGTTAGAGCTGGGGAAGATGAGGGTGGGGATTGGGTCTTTGCAGGGGGTATATTGTTTAGTGGAAAGAATTTATGGGGGTATTCTCTAGGATGATCCTTAGTATGATTTTCAGGTGATGGCCTTTGGGTTGGGAGGACTTATAGGGCTCTGTTGCCCTAAGTATGATGCCGCTCAAGAAGGATGTGGTTTTAAAGTGGGGAGACAGTCTCTGCTGGGTGCTTCTGTGTGCCGCGGGGGGGGGGGGGGGGTTGGCTCTGCAGGAGAAGGTATATGTGTAAAGGAGGTCTGAAATGAGGGGTCGGGGTTATCATTGCCATCATTGCATAGTAAATGAAGGGCAAATGCTGGGTATTCCCCTTGCAATTATGTAGAGACTTTGCACTTACCACATGCTAATTTTTATCCAAATATGCAGTAAATGCAAAAGGTTACTGTACTTTAATAAAAGGGCCCCATAGTCATCTATGTGCTTTTATATAGTAAACTTAAAGTAGGCTCCTACCTTGTCTCCCAACCTGTTATAAATTTCCCTTCTTTATGTTTTATGGAAGATTTACCTGTAGAAAAAGCAGGTAAAAGTGTCTGGATTCTTTTTCCTTGGACAATTTAGAAAGCGAAAGTATGCATACCTTCCCTTTTGAGAACCGGAGTCAAGTCCGTACGTAGAAACACCTACAGATGTTGGATTGATATGGGAGGCAGTTTCCCCCCTTAAATGGTGTCACTATTCAAATCTATTGAACATTTGATGCAGTGATTTCTGTAAGTGGATTTGAAATACAGTAAATAGACTGAGAGCCTCCTGCATTTGGTGGAATGGATACCCATATTATGTGAGTAAGCTATTGTAATGTTTTCCTGTATAGTATGGCACATATTACTGCCAGCAATATGTGTCCTGGAGAAAAATGAATTCTCTAGTTTTTTATTTTTTATTGATTGAAATTTAGCTCATACCTTTTCAGTAGAAGCTCAAGGTGAGTTATATTCAACGGCAGAAGAATTGAAAGAAATATTTATACATCAGGAAGATGTATTACAACTATTCAATAAATTAAAGAGTTGAAAATCACCAGGACTAGATGGTATACATCCTAGGGTGTTGAAAGAACTGAAATATGAGATTTCAGACTTACTATTAGTAATCTGTGAACTATCATTAAAATCATCTGTAATACCTGAAGATTGGAGGATGGACAATATAACACCAATTTTTTAAAAAGGGTTCTAGGGGTGATCCAGGAAACTACAGACCGGTGAGCCTGATGTTAGAACCAGGAAAATGGTAGAAACCATAATAAAGAACAAAATTACCCAACATGTAGTCATGGCTTAATGGGAGACAGCCAACATGGCTTTAGACAAGGAAGATCTTGTCTTACTAATCTGCTATGTTTTTTTGGAGGAGTAGCCTAGTGGTTAGAACACTGGCTTGGTAACCAAGCAACCAGGGTTCAATTCCCACTAGCACTCCTTGTGGCCTTGGGCAAGTCACTTAACCCTCCATTACCTCGGAAGAAAGGTCTGGCAATCTACTTCCGATGACACTGCCAAGAAAACCCAGGAGCTTCTGGGTCACCAGGAGTCAGGACTGACTCGAAGGCACACATTGCATTTTTGCATGTTGTTTTGAAGATGTGAATGAACAGGTAGATAAAGGTGAGTCAGTTGATATAGTGTATCTGGATTTTCAGAAAGCCTTTGAGAAGGTCCCTCATGAGAGACTCTTGGCAAAACTAAAAAAGTCAAGGGATAGGAGGCAGTGTTCTACTGTGGATCAGGAACTGGTTAAAAGATAGAAAGCAGAGGATAAGGCTAAATGGCTAATTTTCCCAATGGAGAAAGGTGACTAGTGGAGGTGCTCTGGGATCTGTGCTGGATCTGCTGCTTTTTAACATATTTGTAAATGACCTGGAAATGGGAATAATGAGTGAGGTAATCAAATTTGCAAATGACACAAAATTATTCAAAGTTGTTAAAACTATAAGACGATTGTGAAAAATTGCAAGAGGACCTTGATAAATTGGAAGACTAAGGGGTATGTTTACTAAACTGCGTTAGTGCAATTTGCGTTAGGAGCCGCGGTAGAGACAGAAACCCCAAGTAAGGACATGGGCGGTACATCGTTTCCGAGAACGCACCGAGAACGCGCATTACAAGGCGCCATAAATGAACGAGCGCTACAGGGCACGTTACCGCGCGTTAATCTTAAGAAGGCGCGCAGGCATACAAGCACAGCAACAGAGCTGTAGCACAATGGTTACAACACTGACTGATGGTACAGGGGTCATGGGTTCAATTTCCCAGTGGGCCTAATGTATAAGGCTGGCTAAGGCAGCACCCTTTACATTTAAGTAGCGATTGTTGAGGCATGTGACATGTATTATAATTAGTGCTGCCAGCAAACACACCCTCACGGTGGCATAACCTAAGGTGCCGCATAAGGCACTCCATAGGGCACATTATAAAGTGTACTGTCCGCCAAGGCACCCTATAATGTCCCCTATAGGACACCTTATAAGGATGTGAACAAAGCCCTGGCTGGCTGCAGGACTGCACGTCACCACACAAACTGTCTGCTGTGGTTACCAGGATAGGGGTAACCCACCCGTACCCATGATGCACTGCACATGCAAATCAGCAGTCAAGAGATGGGCACAAGATCGGGTATGCACCCCCACAGCACCTCGGTCTTGGGGGAACAGACCGTGTGTGGCACAGCCACAGACAGTCACACTGTGCGGGTACAGTGCCCACCCTGAGGTTGACGTGGGGCACCCAGCACCAGGTCCACAGCACCTTTCATGACTGAAATACGCCATGCTGCAGGTCCCCATCAGTGCGTGATAGGTAGTTCCATTAAACACACCTAGGATACATCTGTGTCCTGCTGTATGTCTCGGTCATGTCTAGTCCCTATGGGCGATGCTGCATCCAGAATAGTGCATATCCTGTGTTGGTGCCATCGCTACCTGCTATAGGTGAAGGAGGAGAGGGTATGGACCCATAGGCAGATTATGTACCACCACACAACCCACCCTCTGGGGCTCAGGGTGGGAAACAGGATCACCCACCAATAGATCCACAGTCTACCTCCCTGCAATGGCAGCAGTAGAGGGGACCAGCAACCCCAGTCCTGCTGGGGAATAGACAGAGCGGTACACATCCATAATGCAATAGCAGACAGAAGGCCTGGAAATGCTCAGCTGCCCCCCACCATTATCTGACATTCTCCAGCAGCAAACCTCCAGCCGCTGCACCCTGCAAGGTGTTCCTGCAAGACACATACTAGCTGCAGACAGCCCGCCAGCTAGTCCATAGTGCATGGTCCTGGAGGAAATGCATGTACCCAGAATGGGGATGTCAGCATACACACCAAGCAGATAAGTCAGGGATTGGGCCCCAAAATGAAACCCATAAATATCACATGACAGAAACACTATATAGCACTATGGGGGAACCTAGCCATGCCATGGTCACTGCTCAGTCAGGGTGAGAGTGACCTCCCAGCAGGACATGCTATGGCCACCCTGTCCGTGCAGGTGGTGGCCAGGCACTACAATGTCCGTGCCATTGCCCTATGCTGCGTGCAGATGCATCCAGGCCAGGCCACTCTATCCAGGCTATTCCCACGGTACCTTGCTCCTCATTATGCACATTGGCAGGCCAATACTGGCAACAGTGCTAGCAGTGTGGGCTGTGGAGGGTGTTGGCAGCCACCACACACTGGATAGACAGACACACACTCCCCACACCTATGCCAGCATTGTGCAACTATAGAGGTGTTGGGCAGCCCAGGCCACCACACAAGTCCTGGGCACAGTGCAGGCATGGCTATGGTACGCAATACTGTAGGAGTCACTCCCCAGGTTGGTAAACACTGTCAGACACAAGACCAGTAGCACACTCCACAGATATCAGAAAGGTTGCTATGATGCAGCTCACTCAGAAAAGTGTACATAACCTAGGAATTGCTATCTGCCAGTACTCATAGCAACCTTTTGATAGATGTGTACCATATTCCCCGCTTTAGGGTGGCATTACTAAGGTATGCAAGTGCTAGTATAGGGAGATGTACGCAGAGCCCAATGTCCTGCCTCCCCAGGAGGCTTTGGATAATGGGGCCTGTGGGTGCGGGTGTGTCTGCCCCTGTTGGCTGCTTCTTTACGGCAGAGGTTCCCAACTCCAGACACTGTTTGGGTTTTCATCCTGTCCCTCATGAATATGCATGAGATACATCTGCATACCATGGGGGTGGTGCATAGAAATGCAACACAGGCATCTTTATCAGAGGCAGCATGGAACCGGAATGGTGTTTGGCCCTCCAGGACTGCATTTGGGAGGCTCTGCTCTAGGTAATGTGCATGTTTATGGTGTCTGTGCTCTGTAGGGTAAAATGTAGATGTATTGGGCATGTTTACGTCATCTGCAATAAAGGTGCTGTCTGTATTAGCACGTTGTAGTAGTGGGTAAAATATGGGGACTGGGTTGGCAGGAACCACAGCTGGGACTTGAACCTGTGACCCTCTGCTTCTGAATACACTGGTTTTGTGCACTGCACCACCTTGTTGTCACAGAGTCAGTACATTCCTTGGTGATACCATGACTGTTCATCAGACAGGGCCCATCTGTTGCAGTACACGGCACCCACCTACAAAGGGCTAGGCCACGGTCTGCTCTGGGCAGCTGCCACTGCCCCCTCCACCACCAGTATCCCTCAGCCACCATGCTGACATGCCCTTCTGCTGGTGGTGCGCAGTCTCAGGCCATCCAGTGTGCAGGTAGGCGGCTGCCTATGGTGCGGGTTCTGGGGTAGGGGTGCCTGCATAGGTGTCCACGCTTCCCCCCAGCACCGCCTGCCAATGTTCCATGCCCTTGGGGGTAGCTGCTGGGTACTATCCCCTGTGACACTGTGGGAATAACAGTTGTGCCCATGTTGGGCCTTCAGCAGTAGCTGTCTGGCTTCTCTGCTGCTTCAGCATTCATATGGGCCACCTAGGCATCGCCCTAGTCCACACTGTGGCCCAGCTGCACTACAGGATGTGCCGCCTGCGGCCCTCTGTATCCCCTTCTCTGGCATCTGTCCAGATGCGGTTCTGACATGTCCGCCCTGTCCGATGGTGGGGAAAACCCTGAGCAGCCCTATTTCACTGTGGGCTCATTCACCTTGTATGGGGACGGATTATAGACCCTTCCACGATTTATATCTGTTCTATGGAGCTTACTCGGGGGGGAGGGGATGATGTTTCTCATTGATACCACTATTGGCCAGCTTGGTTATGGTTTTTTTCCAGTTTGTTGGGGTCATTTTCAGTGTTTATGTGCCCTTTTGTTCTGTGCACATGTATCACACTTATCACTTTTTTAGGTTTCCCTGCCTGGGCTGTACATTGCCGACACTGAAATGGTTTCTCTCCCCTGTAATGTGCATTTAACGGCAGGTTTTCATTTGCGTTGGAATTGAGCTCTTCATATCAGCGCGTTATTGTGAAGGGAGCCTCTCCCCTCCTACTCTCCGCCCATTGACCCCTTCTCTCCGCCCTCTCTCCACCTTCTGCGGTGTTTAACCGCGCCGCGGGAGTTTACGATCGTTAACTACGATTAACGCACGTTATGTAACGTTAACGATCGTAAGCACATCATAACGCATGTTATGATGCGCTTACGATCGTTAACGTTACATAACGCGCGTTATGTACGATTACCGCAGTTTAGTAAACATACCCCTAAAGCGTCCAAATGGCAGATGAAATTTAATGTGAAGTACAAAGTTATGCACATAAGAAAGAACAACCCAAACTATGGTTACATGATGCAAGGTTCCACATTAGGAACCACCACCCAGGAAAAAGATTTAGGCGTCATTGGGGATAGCATGTTGAAACCCTCTGCCCAGTGTGCAGTGGAGGCCAAGAAAGCAAATAGAATGCTAGGAAAGAATGGTGAATAAAACAAAGTATATTATAATTCCTCTTTATCTTTCTGTTGTGCGACTGCATTTTGAATATTGTGTGCAATTCTGGTTTCTGTATCTTAAAAAGGATATAGCATTATTAGAAAAGGTACAAAGAAGAGCCACCAAAATAGTAAAGGGGATGGAAGGATACCCCTATGAAGAGAGGCTAAAAAGGTTAGGGCTCTTCAACCTGGAAAAGAGTCTGCTGAGGGGAGTTATGATAGAGGTCTTTAAATTAATGAATGGAGTGTAATGGATAAACATAGATTGATTGTTTATGCCATCAAAATATAGAAAGACTAGGGGACATGCAATGAAGCTACAGTGTAATCTATTTAAGACTAAAAAGAGAAAATATTTTTTCACTCAATGTGTAATCAAATTCTGGAATTCGTTACCAGAGGATGTAGTAAAAGCTGTTAGTGTAGCTGGCTTAAAAAAAGTTTGGGCAAGTTCCTGGAGGAAAGGTCCATAAACCATTATTAAAGGGGACCTGAGAAATCCACTGCTTGCGCCAATACAAGTATTGTGGAACTTGTGTCTTTTGGGGAAACTGCTAGGTACTTGTGACCTAAATTGGCCACTGCTGGAAACAGGATACTGGACTTGATGCACCTTGGTCTGACCCAGTATGGCATATCTTATGCTCCTATATTCCTATGTAAGCTATCTGCTGCGTGACCCATTTTATTCTTATGGGGTGTGTTGCAGCTAGTTCAATCTAAGTGTTTGTAAAAGGGGCCCTAGGTATTTCTCTGTCCCCAAGGCATTTAGAATCTAAGTTTGTACCTGAGGCAATGGAAGGTTAATCTGAAAGGAAAGATAGGCATAATCATAAGAATACATAAACACGTAAGGGCACGTTTACTAAAGTAAGGTAAGCGTTTCTGCAGCTACCTTGTGGCTTTTGTAAAAATGCCATTTAGTATCCGCAGAGGGAGTAGGCAACATCAGCCCTGCAGATACCATGCAGGGCTTGCAATTACTGTACTGTCCCACATTCTCTGCATCGACAGGTAGAGCTGACTCTCCTGTGCTCCCTGCTGATTCAGGGAATGTGAGCTAAAGGGTGGAAGGAAGGGAAGGACACATCAAGTTGTTGCTCTGTCCTCCCTTTCCTCCCACCCTTTAGCTCTGTCTTCCCCGATCTTTATGGCAACAATTTGATTCCCCCTGTGACCCCTCTGGGGTCCCCTTGCTAAAGGGGAGCGAGTGTGTCCAGGTGAGCTCCTCCCCGCTCCCCCCCACTGAACAGGCCAATTGGGCGAAGGAAGGCTGCTCTCCAGGAACTTTAAAACAGCAGCGTGCCTGAACACCGGCCTTTTCCTCTGCATCTTCACCCGATCAGCGTCTTCGGGAGAGAGTGGGACCAGGTGAGCTTATCCCCGCTCCCCCACTGAACAGGCCAATCGGGCAAAGGAAGGCTGCTCTCCAGGAACTTTAAAAACAGCATCATGTCTAGGCACACCCGTGCCTAGTGGGCTCACATCTGAGGGCCTTACCAGAGGGCCCTTTGGCATGGCCCTTAGGCGTGGACTGCTTGGAATCACGTACATCAGCAGTAAAGCACCGTAATCAACCACAGTGACACATGAATACATTAACAAAATGCCTGCTCAAAGGACTAAATCTTGAATGCAACAGCAATGTGCGATCTGCATCCCACCAACAGTACCAGCACCAACGAACGCTCTAAGACACCTTGGCCGGTTCTGCAGCAAAACAAGACCATCCACCTCAAAGATGCTCTTAAACATCATACCAGAAAACAGTAAAATAACTTACTAAAACTATATGCATCTCACAATTTACAGGGAGGAGTGGTCTAGTGGTTAGGACAAGGTACTTCAGGCTGGAGGGCCAGGGGTTCAAGTCCCACCTGGGGACAGCAATCTTAGGCCAGAGGGACTGGGATTTCTAGTCCTATAGGCACTCCTTGTGGTCTTGGGCAAGTCACTTAACCCTCCATTGCCCACATTCCCTGTAAGTGTTAGCATATGTGTCTCATATCCCCTCATGTTAAATGTATCCCCCAATTGACTGCTTTGACCTGGTGAAAAGCATGATATAAATACAGCTAAATAAATTTTCTATGGAACATTTTACATAGACTCAGCACAATATAAATCAAGTGATTCAATAAAACTCTCCACATTCTGTGTCTGTGAAATCAGGGCCTCTTAACATATTGTTTGAATCTCCATAGGAAGTTAGCTTAACATCTACAACTATCGCTTTTAAACAGCATAGGAAGTTAGCATTGAATCTTCAAAGGAAGCTAGCCTACCATATACAGCTTACGCTTTGCACATTGTCAGATGATCATAATGCAGCAATTGTACAATTTATCTATCTTTGTATGATCCCCTACAAGGAATTGATACTAACACTTGCAATCACTGCTCATCCCATTACCTGAATATTGCTATTTTCCATCTGTACCGAATACTTGTGTATCGCTCGGTCTAAGTCTCCACATATCCATAAGTATATTATCTGACCCTCCAAAAGGAGTTAGAGTTAACAATCCAACTCACTGCATACCCCATGTTTCACTACAATGGAGTACAGGAAAGCAATAAATTGCATACGCTATTTCATACTACTAGCAAGTACAATATCTAATGCCTTCACTCTTCTGCATGAATCAGTTCAACCCTGTTCCATCCCTATCATCCAAAGCCATACCAGGCACAACCTAAACCATTACTATAGAAGCACAAATCACAAGGGACTCTACACAGTTAATAATAGGACTCACCAAAGACTAATCCACATCAACTCAATGATCAATAACAAGGTCTAAAAAATACCAGTCATGCTTATTCCAGTTAAATTCATCCTAATAAATGTTAGGTGGAGTGGAGGAGTAGCCTAGTGGCTAGAGCAACTGCCTAGTACCCAGAAAATCAAGAGTTCAAGTCCCACTGGTCACTCCTGTGACCTTGAGCAAGTCACTTTACCCTCCATTGCCTCAGAAGAAAAGGCTGGCAATCTACTTCCAGTGATACATTGCCAAGAAAACCCAGAGGTAGCTGGGCTGCCATGAGTTCAACACTAACTTGATGGCACAAAAAAAAAATGTTAGGTCCATCAAGAATAAAATCCCAGTGACTATTGATCTGGTTAAAGACAAAAGCCCTGACATTCTATATGTCACAGAAACCTGGCTAACTGACTCAGATGGTGTACTAATAAACCAAGTAAATATAGATGGATACAACCTTTATAACTGCCCCAGAGACTCCAAAAAGAGGTGGGGGAGTCCTCATAATAAGCAAACTTGAACTAAAGGCCTCTCCAAGCACATACAACAACATAGACAAGGATGGATATGATTAAAATTGAAAGTAAAAACCTGGCTATGTTTCCTTTACAGATCCCCCTCAACTAGCCATGAGAATCTAACACCAATCCTAGAATCAGCCTTCTCAAACTCCTTAAAACCCCCCCACATCATATTAGGCAACTTTTATCTGCCCTCACTCCACAACATGCAAACCACCTTATTCCTTGATTCAATGGCTGACATGGGATATCACCAGATAATAAATTCACCCACTCATACTAAAGGCAATACCTTAAACCTTGCATTTCTCCCAAAATCAGCTACAGACCACCCTCTCTACTCACTCCCCCAAACAAAACAAGTCCCATGGTCTGACCATTACATACTGTACTTAAATTCACCCTTCCTATACTCCATCCATCCCCTCTAACACAAAACACAATACCCACAAAAACTGATGTAGACAATTTGATAAGGAAACCTTCATAAAAGACATATTACCCAAATTAAATACTTCACTAACAGACCTAAATGACACACTAAGCAATTGGAACATCACAATACAAAACACAGAAACCCCAAACCCCAAAAAATATCGGAAAAATGGTTCACACATGAACTAGCAAAATTAAAAAAAGAACTAAGAAATATGAACATAAATGGAGATCTACTAAAACTCCAGAAAATAAACTCCTTTAAATGACAACCCTTGGGAGACCTACAGAGGCAGCGCAGTGGTCCAGAGGTGTCAGGCTCCTGTTCCGGTGGCCCCGACATCATCAGGGGCCTCTTCAAAGGTGGAACAGGTTGGAAGCAGCCCCGGGAGACCTACAGAGGCAGCGCAGTGGTCCGGAGCTGTCAGGCTCCTGTTCCGGCGGCCCCAACGTCATCGGGGGCCTCTTTAAAGATTCTGTGAGTTAGGCGCAGCCGGAGTTGCTACTCGGGGCAGCGATATAAGGGGCTAGATACAAGGGGCATATTAGGCCCCTTGGGAGCCCCTTGGAGCACAGCAGGAGAGCAGGACCAGGTGCTGAGTTTTCGTGGTGGTGTTTAGATGGGTAAATGGAAGAAGAAGATCTTGCCAGCGGAGCAAACTAAGGTCTCCGTGAGGCCTATGGACAAACATGTTAAGGTATTAGCCAGTACCAATGTTTCACTTGATCCTGACTTTCTTGTACTTTGTTCCTCTACGGTGTCTCTGAGCTCCCCGGACCGGTCACCACCTTCTCCTCCAGTATATGTATCCCCACCCTTGTCCGCCCCTGTGGGTGCTCGGTTTCAGCAGAGTACCCCAATTGAAGTTGGGGAAAAGCTGAAACCTGTCGTATGGGTGTCTGTTCCAGGTGAGGACAGGGTGGTGCCTGATGATCAGGTCACCCTGACCGACATTTGGAGAGTGGTAACCCGTATTGAAAATTCCTTAGTGCCTACCGTTACACAACTTTGTGGTTTCTCTTCTGAGATTACCACTCGGTTGTTTGAGGTGGATAATAAGGTGGGGAATATTTCCACTCAGGTTGCTAACTGTGAGAGCCAATGTCAGGCTCTTAAAGCTGTTAATTCTTCTCATATAAAAGAGAGTTTGTTTTTGCATAACAAGATGGAACAGTATGATAATATGTTTCGTGCAAAAAATATCCGATTGTTAAATTTTCCTCTTTGTCATTTACTTTCTGCTGAAATTCTACTGAGAAAGTATTTTAGAGAGGTTCTGGGACTAGCTACGGCTGACTCCATTGTCCTCTCTAAGGTTTATTACCTAACTGGTAGGAGGCTCTCTGTGGGTCCTCCGGGTGGGTTTGATGTGGTTCAGGGCCAGGATTGCCTAGAGCTCACCAAATTCCTAGAGGACTCCCAAGATAATATTGCTGGTTTCTTTTGTCTCAGACCAGGATAGAATGCTTGTTTTTCGTAATTACTTTAAGAATATGTCAGCTCTGTTTTGTGGTGCTAAGGTTCAAATGTTTCCTTATATTTGTAAAGCGACACAAACTAGGAGGCAGGCCTTTTTGGCTCTTAAACCTAGGGTGATCGCTCATTCCGCTACATTTTTTCTTAGATACCCTTGTAAATGTTTGGTTTCATTTCAGGGTTCAAAGTTTGTTTTCCTTGATCCCTCTCAGCTGGAGGTATTTCTCTCTGATAAGGAGTGACATGGTGATAAGTAACTGGAGTGGGGTGGGTTAGTTTAAAGCTGCTAGTTAAATTTAGAGTTTTGCTCTATCTTTTTCCTTTTTTTTCTTTTTTCCTCTTCTTAGTGTCTCCCCATATTGTGGGCTAACTAGATGTATTGCTGTTGTCTCTTTTTGTTTTGTATTTGCTTATATGAAACATCTAAAGTTTCGTTTTGCTTGCTTTTGTAAGTTTTGATGAAATTTTCAATACATAAATAAATAAATAAATAAATGACAACCCTTAACAATTACAAAGAATCAATTAACAATACAAAGAAGGGTTACCACACTAAAATCATTACTAACTCCCTCAATTGCCAGAGAGAACTTTTTTTGAAATTGTCAAATCCCTAACCAAGATAACTCAAAATGAAGCAAACAATATTAACATAAACCCCCAAATACTAGCAGACCATTATGCAGATAAACTAAAAAGAATAAAACACTATAGACGGGGGGCGGAGCCAGATGTCCAGCGGGATGGTCGCATAACGCTGAGGCTCCCGAGAGGCCTACTCAGAATCCTGAATTAACACCTCACTAACTTAGAACTTCTACTGTGATCTTGCCGGGGCACATTGGTGAGATGGTGGGGACCAAACCAACGCGCCTGGAATTTGGATCTCCAGCGGCTTCTCACGGCAAACGTTCCAAAACTGAACCTCCGTCCCCGCAGAAGGGGCCGGCCTTGTGCGAGGCCCCCGAAATGCAGCAGGAAATCCTCGTAGAGATTAGGGTCAAAACCTTGTGCAGGCAAACGGTTGAAGCACTCCGAGCGCTGCGGAAAGATTTTGGTGTGCTGCAAAGCAAGCTAGAAGGGCTTTCTTCGCGTCAGGACAAAATGGAGAGCATATTGGACTCCCATGCGGCCCGGTTGTCCAAACTCGACAAAGTTGAACGACAGGTGCGGGCCTTGCAGAAAGAGGTGGAAGATGGCAATAATAGAGCGCGCCGCAACAAACATACGAATCGTGGGCATACCGGAGGGAGCGGAATCGGGAGACATGAAAGAGTTTTTATGCAAAATCCTCCCTTCCCTGCTTCAAATCACCTTTACCAAAGATTTGGAGATTGATCGCGCTCATCGTGTACCACAAAGCATAACGCTCAACAGGAAGACCCCGCGGCCTATCATTTTTCGACTATTGAGATATCAACACGTGGAGCAAATTCTAAGTGCCTCTCGGGCAAAGGGCCATATGGAGTTTGAGAGCCACAAGATCTCCTTCTATCCCCGACTTGGCTAAACCCACGGTCGACCGCCGAAAGCGCTTTCTGGAATTCCGGCCGAGCGCTTCAACAACTACAAGCACGCTATGGCCTGATGTACCCGGCCCAAGCTCCGAGTCACGCTTCACAATCAGACAAGAACATTTGAGGACCCTGATCTACTAGCGGAGTTTTTGGATTCCAAAGAAGCCGACTTGATGCGCGACTTCCAGAATATTACTGCAAGTCTCCTCATATCCGCTGTACCTGCCATATTGGATCTGCCGCACAGCCTAGCAAAGAGTCTGGCGTGGGCAGTTCTGTGGCCTTACTCTTGATGGTATCTGTGACCCGACTCCATCTACCCACAGTAGCCTAGCGATGAGTTATCAGAGACAGTGTTATATGGACTCTGGTGTTTCTTTTCTTTTTTTCTACATGTCTTTCTATTTCCTCTCTAGGGCCTCCTCCCCGCAGACATAGGTCGCCATATTCTTTGGGGGTTTTTGCTTCTTCTCTAAGATACGTTGGTACATACTTTTCAATATGGGGTGTATTAGCCAGAATACTCGGTGATTAGGACATTGTTGTACAGATTCTGCATATGTTATATGTTATCAAGCGCCCTTACCTAAAATATCTATTACCGATTGATGGCACCATGTAAGATTTTCTCATTGAACGTAAAAGGCATCAATAATCCGATAAAACGTAAGAAAATCCTAAGCTACCGCTATGGAATAACCCCAGAATTCAAGTCCTAAATAGAACAATAGCCTGGAAAACCCTGGTACTCCAGGGGGATCTGGACACCCCAACAGCTTTTCTCTGCAGCTCGTTGGAAAACCTTTTCTGATTTTACAAAAGGAATTGCGTTACCAGCGAAACACATACTTTCAATTGATGCAGCTTCACCACTGCCTCAAAAGTGCTCGAATCATGCCGCCCTCTGCCCCTACTGAGGATGGGCTATTAGAGATAATTCACTCCATTAGTAGTACACATGGGGTAGCTTCTAACTTTTATAAAATAATATGTCAGGGTACAGACACGGACACTTTTAGAGCCCAACAAGCCTGGGAGCGCGAAACTGCAAATCACTTTGAAACCCCTGTGCAATGGAGCGTTTTCTGGAGTAAAGTAGTGCGGGTTTCCCGGTCTGCCTCTCTTACCCAAACTCTCTTCTTCTTTGCACACAGATGCTTTTATACCCCAGAAAAATAGCCAAATGGAACCCAAATGCTAGGGGACCTGTGTTGGTCTTTGCCATACTGCTGTGGGAACCTTCGCTCATGTTATTTATGAATGTCCTCAACTGCAGGTCTATTGGGGGCAGGTCTGGGGTCGTATTCAATTTATCTTACACTTTCATGAACCTCTCTCTTGGAAGGTCGTGGGACTCCGCTCTGTGGCGGAGGTCCCCTCTCTTCCTAAGAAGGGTCGCTTTCTCCTTGATTTCATGCTGGGTATTGCCATATGCTTAATCACGAGGAATTGTAAGGATAGCTCTCGACTTACTGTCAATGAATGGTGGAACCTCGTCTGCTTATATAGTAAATATGAGCAGATACCTCGGAGAGCTATTCCCCATGTCCAAACTCACTCTCGCTTGTCTAAATGGCAGATGCTTAATGATTATGTACAATCTGCTCCTTGCTCCAACATGCCTGTATAATGCGCACTCATCATGTTTTAGATCACCTTTTGGTTTTGTAAAACACTAATTTATGTACACGCCCGCTTCGGGAATGCTTTTTTTCCTAGAGAAGAAGCAGGGGGGAGGGGGGTGGTAGGGGTTTACTTTGGTGTATGTATTACACGTTATGTATCTGTCTTTTAGCTGTATGTCTTCCTTTTCCTTTGTTGTTATAAAACGAAAATAAAGAATTTAAAAAAAAAACACTATAGACATCACTTCCCAGCCTCCTACAAACCATAGGCACACTTTTCATCTAATAGACCAAAAACAACTACTAAACATAATCACCAAAATTAACACTACTACTTCCCCTCTAGACTCCTGTCCAGTTGCCTGGATTAAAGCATCCAAGACTGAGCTAGCTCCTTACCTCCTTCATATAGTTAACCAATCCCTGGACCAGGGAATCATGCCAAAAGAACTCAAACTCACTATGATTCGACCAATCCTAAAAAAACAAAACACTTGATAAGCAAGACCCTAGTTCTTATAGACCTATAGCTAGTATACCATTTGTAGCTATAGTAATTGAGAAGGTTGTACAAACACAACTCCAGGACTTCATAGATCTAAATGCACCGCTAGATGACCAACAATTTCAAGGAAGCGATATAGTACAGGGGGTGAAGTACTTCTGTCCACTAAAGAAGAATGTAACCTAGGCGTGAATGTGTTAGATGATGTTAAGATAGCAAAACAGGTAGAAAAGGTGATGGCAAAAGCTAGAAGGATGTTTGGGTGCATAAGGAGAGGAAAGGTTGGCAGAAGAAAGGAGGTATTAGTGCCTCTGTATAGGTCTTTGGTGCAACCTCATTTGGAGTATTGTGTGCAATTCTGCAGACCGCACCTTCAAAAGGATATAAACAGGTTGGAGTCAGTACAAAGGGTGGCTACTAAAATGATTAATGGTCTTCATTATAATACATATGAGGACAGATGTCAAGATCTATGTATACTTTAGAGGAAAGGTAGGATAGAGTTGATACGATTGAGACGTTTAGAAACCTCTGTGGCATAAATGCACAGGAGGAGAGCCTCTTTCGATTGAAAGCAATTTCTGCTATGATGGGACATAGGATGAGGGTGAAAGGGGATAGACTCAGGAGTAATATGCAGAAAGAGTGGTAGATGCATGGAATTGTCTCCCAGTGGAGTGGTAGAGATGACGATAGTAATTGAATTTAAAAAAAAAACATGGGACAAACACAGAAAATCTCTAAAGGGAAAAGAAAGGACTGTTGCAGTGGTTGATATGGAAGGGAAGACTAGATAGGCCATGTGGTCTTTTTCTGCCATCATGTTTCTATGTTTCTAACAATTCAGATTTCATCCATACCACAGTGTCGAATCCTGCTAGTTCTTTTCGACACTCTCAAATATGGAATGGATGATTCCAAATAGGCTTTTATTCTTGTATTCCTGGACATTGCCTCCATGTTTGACAATGTTAACCACAACATTCTACTCGCCAGACCAAAACAAATTGGAATTCAGCGAACAATCTAACAATGGTTTAAATCATACATTTCCGACCACACACAGCAAACACAAGTAGGACAAAAACATACACAACCTTCAAACAGAAGCAGGGAATACCACAGGGATTTGGCCTCTCAGCATTCCTATTTAATCTTTATCTTCAACCAATCTGCAATATATTTAGAAAATTCAAAGTGGGATATCGTATCTATGCAGATGATATCATGTTATATCTCCCCATAGATATGATGAACCCTACTCAATACATAATAGTATCATGCATGAAAGAAGCAGAGAATTGACTACATTCATACAACCTGACCATTAACTTCAAGAAAACTGAAATACTCTATATGCCAAGCAACCAGAATTTTACTCCCCCCTGACACTCACAATACAAGATACTGTGCTTTCAGTGAAAAAGGAGGTAAAATATATTAGCATTATACTTGATCAGTCCCTCACCATGATATCACACGCGAGGGAGGAGTGGCCTAGTGGTTGGGGCAAGGTACTACAGGCCAGAAGGTCAGTGGTTCAAATCCCACTAGAGGACAGCAACCTTGGGCCGGAAGGACTGGGGTTTCTAGTCCCGCAGGTGCTCCTTGTGGTCTTGGGCAAGCCACTTAACCCTCCATTGCCCATGTTCCCTGTAAGTATTAGTGTATGTGTCTCATATCCCCTCATGTTAAATGTATCCCCCAACTGCTTTGACCTGGTGAAAAGCAGGATATAAATGCAGCTAAATAAATAATAATAATAAATAATCACACAGATAACTAGAACTATATTTTTCAAACTAAGGACCATACAACCCCTGAGACTACTACTTGCCATTCATGACTCCAAATCAGCTGTACAAACTCTAATCACTCCACACTTTGACTTCTGTAATAGCCTACTCCAAGGATTACCCAAAAGGAATCTGAACCAACTCCAAATAGCACAGAATGTAACTGCCAAAATCTTCTGTAAAGCCCGTTTAACAGACCACATTACACCCATACTACACCAACTACACCGGCTACCAGTTTCAAGTAGAATAAAGTATAAAACAATAAAGCCAGCATTCAAACTATTTAATAACATAGCACCCTCATTCTTTTCAATCTTAATTAACCACACAATGGACACAAGATCCAAAAGAAGACACGTACAGAACACCTTATTAATCCCACTGACCTTCCACAAAACAAAACAGGTCACAAGCAACAAAGCATTCTCATACATTGCACCCATTCTTTGGAATGCCCTGCCAGACACACTACGATCCATTAGAGACTTACAAACATTCAGAAAGGAAATAAAAACACTACTATTTATCAAACACAATAGTAAAAGCTATGGTAATAATGGCAAATACCCAACTCAGAATCATATACACTGAACCCCTCAAATACTACTGTAACTATATCCAAGACAAATGTAAAATATAATTCTGCAAAACCTGTAAATAGTTCCAGATGTAAATAATTATGTTCATTGTTTAATGTTCAACTTATGACACCGTTCTATGTAATTTGTTTGTTTATTGTAAACTGCCCCTGATCTTGTGAAGGGGCGATATAGAAAAACACCAAAATAAGTAAACAAGTCAGTGCCATAGATCTTCCAATCTGCAGTACCAATACCAGTTTGGGTTTCCCCTCTTCAGCACCAACCCCCTGGACTGCTCCCAACTCCTAAGGGATACTATCTGGGGGATCTTTGGGTCATCCCTCTAAACTCATAAAGCCTGGTTAGTCAGTAAGGAACACCCCCCCCCCACACACACACACCTATCTCCTAAACTCAAAAATGACTTATGACCTAGATTGGCCACTGTTGGAAACAGAATACTGGGCTTGAAGGACCTTGGTCTGACCCAGTATGGCATATCTTATGTTCTTATGTAAAAAGCCTGGCTTATCAGTTGGGACTCCTCTCCCCCAAACTCAAAAGCCTGTAATCAGTCAGGATCCCCTGCCTTCCCCCCGTAACTTAAAAAGCATGACTATTCAGACAGGAGTCCCCTTTCCTCCCCCCTAAAAGCCTAGCTAGTCAGTCAATAACCTCCCCCCTGACCCCCTACCTCCTACTCCTCAATGCCCCCAGTCTTTACCTTTAGCATCACAACCCGGATACAAGATATACAGCTGTCCTCTTCAATCAAGAACTTCAATCAAGATATACAACTGTCTCTTCAATCAAGAAATTTCAGAGGCTTTCCCACAAACACAGGGAATACCACAAGGCTCTGTGTTGTCCTCCCTGTTGTTCAACCTTTACATGAAATCCATCTGTAAGATTTTTCAGAAACACAAGATCAATTACCACATTTATGCGGATGACATAATGCTATATTCTCAATTGGACTCAGACAACCTGAACTATAACCATCTGGAAGAATGCCTCAAGGATGCTCAAACATGGCTTCAACAGAACAACATATCCATAAACCATAAGAAAACTGAAGTAATGTTCATCTCTAAAAACCAAGATTTCAACCCCCCATAACTATCACCATGAACAATAACTCATATAGCATCAAGGGTGAGATAAAATATCTAGAAGTAACATTCGACAAAAACCTCAAAATGGAAATCACCTAAGACTACTGAATCAGGCAATATTCCACAAACTAAGAATTCTCCAACCTCTACGCAACATCATTGAGCAGTCCGACTTCAGAACAATAGCTCAAGTGCTAATCACACCTCACCTAGACTACTGCAACGCCATCCTCCAAGGACTACCAAAAAAATCCATTAACATACTACAACTGGCGCAAAATGTCACAGCCAGGATCATAATGAAGAAACAACTATCTGACCACATCACACCAATACTAATAGAATTACACTGGCTTCCTATTGCTGCCCGTATAAGATACAAAATAATAGTAACCACTTTCAAACTGATACACAACATAGCACCATCCTTCCTCTCCACGCTTATCACAATGAACCGCATAACAGAAGCAGAAGAACGCACAACCTAAACACCCTACATGTACCACCCTCCATCCGCACAGTCAAGACTTCCATGAGTAACAGAGCTTTCACCTACATAGCGCCCACGCAATGGAATAAGCTACCGGACTCACTAAGAGCAAACAGCGACCTGCAAGATTTCATAAAAAAATGAAAAACCTACCTTTTCCAAGAATACTACAACGTAACGTAAAGCAGAAAGAAACCATTTGCTCAGCGCACCACAAAAATGCCACATAGAACTTATGACTGTAAATAAACAGTAATTAGTTTAAATGAAACTGTAAATAGACCAGGATGTGTATAGCTAAATGAAACTGTAAATAAACCATACTGTAAATAGTGCATGATGTAAATAAGCCATACTGTAACTAGCACACGATGTATAAATGAATCTGTAAATGACTCAAGCTGTGCAAACCAAACGCATAAATGCAACTGTAAATACCCCAAACTGTTTAATTTCTAATCACCAAAATCCAGATGTAGATTCTTTAATCCTTGTAAGAAAATGTTTGCTGTTCCAAAATTTTAATGTGATGTAAACCGCTACTGATCGCTGGAAGAAACGGTATACAAATGTAACCAAATAAATAAAATAAATAAATAAAACTGGTCCAGCAGAAAGGGGGCAGGAGCTGTTCCAGCTGCTCCTGCTCCTGTCTCCGATGCCATACACAATGGTACTAGCAATAAAGGGATAGGATTTGTTTTGGGGGTAATCCTTGTTACTGCTTCTTTCATTAATATATGCTCTGTAAGGCCTCTATTTCCAAACTAGAGAAAGATAAATTATATGGTACTATGTGAATTTCAATAATTTATAGCATTATAATCAAGACCTGAAACAAATTAGGAAAATATGGGGCATATTGTTTTTTTATTTCTTTGTAGCTAGAGATTAAAAAACAATTTGTAGGCAAACTTAGTTATAAAAGGCAGCTTGTAAAGAATAATAGTATGCAACATTTCAATTTGGACTATAAAGGATATTACTTTTCTACCATAAATTTTAGTATATCTACACTATAAAATAGCATATGATCAGAGACTGGAAACAATTTTTAGTTTTCATTTCAGTCGCTGTTAATTCCTTCTCAGTGCCAAATGCAGGTGATTTTCTTGAACCAGATTCGATGAGGTAGAAATAAATCACAGTTCAACACAATAATGGTCATTGTTTATGTTTTTATGTCTAACTTATACTATTAGGTGCTGAGCTGCACAAGATCTTGCATTCAGAAAATGAGTGAACCCGATAATCAAGAATAATTGAAAGAGGTGAGAAGTAATGGAAGCTGCTGAAATTCAAGATATGATCTGATCTATTAAACGCTGAGCTGCTGAGTGTTTATTAGTAAACCTCCAGTGCTATTCCATCAATTTGATAGATCCAAACAGTGGACCTTGAGCTGGTAAACGACTGTTAGTGCCCACCTCTGTATTCCAGCAACCACTTTGTTACTTGTATCTGAAGAACCAGGAGGTATTCTTAATAAGTGAAAAAGAAGATATCATTGGAAAAATAAATAGGCATTGCACACCACTTAGGTACTTCTCTAATCCTTTAACGATGACTGACAGAAGCATTCAAATCATTGGTTTCCTGTCAGTTTCTTTACTGCTCCAACTAGTCATCAACTTTTCTGTTAAAGATCTCCTGCGTGTGACAGTTTTAGACAGTATGAGCCTTGAAGTTGACCTAGTAAATACTGGTCCACATATGGCACAGTTCTCAAGAAGATGTTTAAATGCCATTGCCATTACTTTAAATTTCATTTTTCCCCAATTTCCTTGACTTCTTTTTTTTAAATATTCATTTAACTTTGCAGAAAGTAATTATATTCTGTTCATTCTACACCAGCTGGTATTTACTTCATACTCCATCAGGCATCAACAGAGCATGGGAATGCAAGACAGAAATATTACTCTGGCAAGCATAAATATTTCATTTTTCACACTACAAATGCGTTGATGATTTATTAATTAGCCTGAAGGCCTGCTGCTTCTGCATAAGTGAGTTGCAAAATAATTCGACTATGGCGGCAAAGAAAGTCTATAGCTTATATCCCATTGGAAATCTCTGACCAACAGCACATCTAATGTCTAGAAAACATTTTTAGTGGGCTCTGTCCAAAATTGCCAAGATAAATCTTGGCTATTGCTGCTGTTGGACCAGTCTTACAGTGAAGACATTCCAGAATTTCAAACACCCAGAAATATGCTTCTTGTTGCTCTGTATGCAGAATGTAATAGTTGAAATGCTAAGTAACTTGGTGAATTATTATATACACAATTAAGTTCTGCAGCTTTGTGAGCAGAGCCCATAAGTCATTAGTTTATAGGGTCATCGTTTCCAATTCTTACTTTAATTTTATGATTAGGGAACGACTCTTCATTGAATAGAAGCCTTAAGGCCAAAAGAATTGTAATGCCACTATTTTCTTATAGTGGCATTACAATTAGTTTTGTAAAGAGAGTCATTATAGAGTGCAAAGGTCATAACTTTACATGCATAACCTGATCCAAATGAGTTGAACTATACTTCTAGTGAACTTTAGTTTTAGTTTAGAGATGCATTGGTCATATTATATGATTTAATTAACAAAAAGCAACATATAATGTAACAATTTGAATAATAGACTAAATGCTAGGAGACCTGGATTAACATCCTAATTCACTAAATGGCACTCATTGTAACCTTAGGAAGTCACTTTTATTCTCCATTGCCTTGGGTACCCACTTACATTGTAATATTTTTGGAGCAAGGATGTGTACTTATGTGAAAGCCCATTTTACATAGCACATTGACATCGGAATTGAGACGTGGAGATGAAGACATGCTCAGTTCCAGCATTGTTTTACAATAGCTCTGTAGAACAGGGAGCCTTTTGTAAAATATGTATAAGGACATGCAAGAGTTTGTGAGGAGTTGCCATCATGTGCAGATGGAGGGATCATTTTTCAAATCTACAAATGGGAAAATTGACCATAACCAAAATGGCAAATTCCACATGCAAGTGTCGACACTTTCCTGTAGAAATGGTGCATTTTGCAAACCTGTACATAGAAGTACCACCAATAAAGTACTAAGCCCACAATTTGTATTATTTTTCATTTTGGAAGAGGAAATAAAAAATGGGGAATCAAAGACAAAAATTCCCTTAAATCCCTTGTGTAAAGCCCTGTCCAAAATAAACACTTTTGAAAAATCAGTCAATGCCTCAGAGCAGGTGCAGATCCTGATGTGGATTTTGGATCATTCAAGCCACTACGGAACGATGCCTCCAATACGCCCTCTTGAAATCTCTACGTGATGTGCATATCTATATGTAAATAGTGGCTTTCTGAAATCACGTTTATACATGTAGTCCCATCTTTAAATGTAAATGCCACTATTAACATGGAGGTACTTCTAAAATAACCCCCATAATTTGCTTGAATTTGGTATAAAATGCTGCTTAAATGGCCACAAAAATAACTTAGGGAATCTTATACTAAAGGGTGCTAGCTGTCAGTGTGTGTTCTGGCATGCGCTGAATGCACCCTGTGACACATATTGCCAACTAGCTTGGGGCCATGACAGTGCGGGCTGATTTCCATGCTACCTGTGACTCACACATTGGGTGATAAGGGGGCAGGTAAGGGACAGAGAGGGAGCATGATGAGCACTGCACAGTTAGCATGGGGGTAAACACCACATGTCGTGACCTTTACAGTTAGCGTGAGTTCATTTAATGTCACCTCAATAGGTGGAGATAATTGCACCCGTGGTAACTGAGCAAGCTGCTGTGGTGCATTTGGCTACTATTCAGTGTGCCATGAACCTGCTGGACGCATCTATGGTAGTTAGCTCACAACGGTTGCAACTACTGCATGTTAGTTTTTGCACTAAATGTGCGTTAGTTATGGGACCCCAGCGTGCTTTAGTAAAAGACCGCACAGTTTAAAAAGTTATCTGCTAACAAATGGGACATAAACATGTATTGTATAGGGAATCCTTTTGCAAGAATTTCTGGAAACTTTGCATAAGCTGGTTTACTTTTCTGCACCTCTGAGGTTCCGGTCCAATGAATCAAAGCAAGAGCAATTCACACAATTACAAAGCTGATGCACCTTAGGTCATTATGAATGGCTGTGATCGATTTTCCACAATTAGAATCTGCTATTCTTCCCTTATAATCCAGCCGTCAGGGCCATAACTATTAGCAGGGGATTGGGATCAAAGACTATGGAAGCTGACTCACCTTTTGAGACTGAATGTTGCCTGGGCTAGATGAGCAGACCTCTGACTTGGCAGCACATGGCAGTGCTGTGGAGTCATTGGACAGAGCCCTTTATATAATATTTTTAATAATAAAATCAACTAATATGGAAAACCATTTTTAACACAATTTACAAAGACATTTGCATGGATGACTGGGGAGTTTGCTCAGAAAGAAAAGCCCTTTAAATATTGCTCCAGGCCTTCAACAAGTTAAAACCTCTGCAGGGAGTTTCTGTTTGAAATGTTTTGTTAGTCCACTAAAGGTATTATTTATTTTCTTTTTGTTGTTGTTTTATTTTAATTAATCTTTGAAACTTGGCATGCAAGCCTGTGGGTACTTTATCTATAGACTTGAATTGGTAGGTCATGCTCCTTCTTTGATCTTTTTCAAATCCAGACTAAAAGGCCATGGGCCTGATATTCCAAAGCAGTTACACAGTTTACAGACCTGTAAACCATGTAACTGCCTCTAAGTGGGATACTCAGAAGCACTAATAGGATTACTACTGCTGAATCCTCCCGGATATCGACCTGATGCTATTCGGCTGCTGCAAAAGTTAGGCACAGCAAAATTTGTCCTAACATTTGCCGTCAAAGCTAACTGGGCAGTGACTGAATATCACCGCTGCCCAGTTAGCTTCCATGGGGTGTGGCAGACCAGGATATCCAATGCTGGTGACCGGATATGGTCCAGGCATTGAATATCTGGGTTAACTCTTCAACATCAAGAGCTAGGTGCTGTAGGCAGGGGTGGAGCCTGATATCTGGTCAAGATGGACGTGTAAGAGTGGTGCTCTGGAGGGCAAAGACAAGAATCCTTTTTTTCTGCAATATCTGATCTATACAGTTCATACCTACGTGGTTGCCACTCAATCACAGATATGTCGAGTTCCAAGCAGACGCTGTTGGATTTTCAACTATCTCAAAATGCTAGTGTGAAAAGAACCAAGATGGAACCTCTCTCTCCTCACAAGATGGCAGTCATCCGAGATGGCCCTGAGACCTCGCAGAAGATCTTGGCTGAGATTCGGGCAGTCAAAGAAATGGTCAAAGCTAATGGAGAATCACTAAGGACAATGCAGGAAGATATCAACACTTTGAGATCTTCGTTGGAGTTAAACACTGCCCATTTGGAAAAGATAGAGAAGGTGGTGGCGTCACAAGGGGAGAGGCTTGAGACCATCAAGAAGCAGGCCAAGTTGATTTGCTCACTACAAAGAGAAGTGGAAGATGGCAATAATAGCTCGTGGTGAAACAACATAAGGGTACTGGGAGAGCCGGAGGAAATAGAGGGGCATGACTTGATATCCTTTTTGCAGGCTATGATTCCAGGTGTGTTAAAGCTGCATTTCACTATGCCATTTGAGATTGAGCATGCCTAAAGAGTGACTACGCAGTCCGGGACCATGAACAAACGTCCATGCCAATTATCCTGAAAGTATTACATTTTCAGCAAGTGTTGAAAATAATGGGAGCAGCCAGAGCACTCACAGCTTTGGAATATCAGGGGCATAAACTCCTGTTCTTCCCCAATTTTGAGAAGGCAATGGTGGATCAGAGAAAGAGTCTTTTGGCGCTGCGTCCACGCTTGGTGCAACTGAAGGCCCGTTTTGGACTGCTATAACCTGCCCGCATGAAAGTCACACTGCATAACCAGACCAAGACTTTTGATGATCCTAAAGACTTATGTGCATTTATGGAGGATAAGGAGTTGGTGTTGATGCAATGAAGGACATATTGTATCTTCTATTTGCCGCAGTTTTATAGTACTTGTTATTTGGGCGTTCAACTGGTCTGAGATTGTGGGAAGGCGAGGTATCCTTGTAGAAGTGACATATGAGCGTGTTACACTGTTATTCTCCTGGGACATTTATGCTGTTTTGTTTATAAGACATTATTTTTACTTCTATGATAGGAAGTGGGCAAGATGTAATATTTGGAGTATTGCAGGAATGTGGGAGTGTTGGATCATTGAGCCCTCCGTGTCTATCTTGTCCTATTGGGCTCACCCACTATGTTTAGTGTGTTATATAGCCCCCCCCCCCCCAGGAATGTTTTCTGCTTTTTTTTTTCTTTACTTTTCCTTTTAAAAGTGGGTGTTTCATTACGTTTGTTCATATGACGGAGCCTTTGCTCGTTTTCTTTGGGCTATAAATGCAGCCATATTTTAAAAGCGTTTAAGAAGCTATTCTATAGTGTTAAATGAAAGGCTACAACACTGACTTGTTTCTGTAACTTATGAAAGCTTCTTCGGAGGTATATTTAGTATGTTCTTCTCTGGGATTTGGTACCTAAACATTAAGGGCATCAATATTTGCTACTAAGAGGAGGGTTCTCTTCTATATGGTAGGATTGAAATTGTTGACATCTCATTGCTGCAAGAAACAAAGTTGAATGTAATGGAGTTAGGGAAATTTGGCACGCTGGCCTCATTTCAGAGGAATTTCTGCTGCCCATGTTCACAATCTCATTCACTCTTTTTGATTTAATGAGCTCTAATTATATACAGTAATGTGATCATCGGTCTGATTCTTGGTGGGGTCGGTTTGAAATAGAGACAAAAGAGCTGGTACCAAAGACTGGTGGTTGTTCAAGTGTTCAAATCTTCCTTTATAATCCCTAATGCGTTTCGGCCTGGGCCTTCTTCAGGGGGTATGAATAACAAGCCTCAAAAACTACAATGTACAAATGAAAACACATAATATCATAGTATCTAAAACAAATATAATCAATAAACAATAGGAGGAGGACTTTGTAAAAGATCAGATCTATTGGATGACCAAGCACAAAGTAGGGCTTTCTTAATGCAACCAGAGGGGTATCCTCGTTTGGAAAACCTTTTACTCATATTCCTGGCATGTTATTCAAAATCAGAGTCTGTTGTACATAATCTCCATACCTGTAAAAATTGGCTGATGGGCAAATTTTCTTTTAGTGCTCTATTGTGGAAGCTACTGAAAATGTAATAAGGAATTGTGGTCAGTGGGCTTCCTATATATTGAGGAGGTAAATCCATAAGGGGTATTTTTAATTAAGATGCCCAAATAGGAAATATCGTCAGGATTGCATGTAGATTCAAATTGCAAGTGAGAATCTAAAGAATTAAGCCATGAAAGAAAAATAAGCAACTGTTCATGAGTACCTTTCAAAATTAAGAAAATGTTGTCTATGCAGCATTTTCACATATGGACCTGTGCCTGATAGGGATGTCTGGTCAACATTTCTTTTTTAAAATTGGATACGTATAAATTCGCCACATCGGGCGCTATTGCAGACCCCATAGCTACACCCTTAATTTGCTGGTAATGTAAATCTTGAAAGCAAAAATAATTATTGCGTAAAATCATTGAAGCTATCTGCATTAAAAAAACAAGTAGGAGTCCGTATCGGTCTTGTCCGTGTAATGAGTGTCTTCTAAAATAGAGAGAGCAGTGTCTTGGGGTATATTCGTGTAGAGGGATTTCACATCCAAGGTAACTAAGAGAATATCTTCATGAGTCCTGTCATATGAATATAACATTTGGATCATGTGTGCAGAATCCCTTATATATGATGGAATCAAAGGAAAAAAAGGACGAAGAAAAATATCAAAATATTTTGAAACTGGTTCGAAAAGTGACCCAATCGCTGAAATGATTGGTCTTCCTGGTGGGTTTTGAAGAGACTTATGTATCTTGGGAAGAACATAGATGATTGGCATCACAGGATTAGAAACAGTGAGAAACTCACTTTCTTTCTTGGTTAAATATCGGGAAGGCCGAGAAGCCTCATGCACGCGGCCGGCGTTAACCGGGGGGGGCGGCAGGTCGCGTGCGCCCGGTGCGTCGGCGGCGTGGGGAGCCATTGGGGAGAGATGTGGTGCATCTTTCAAGCCTATTGGCTCCCGCGGGCTCGAGGAGGACGCAGGAGCCAATGGGAGAAGCGAGGTTCTTGGCAGGGTGGGAGGAGCAGTGGCACAGCATGGCTCTTCTGCTTCGGAGCTGGAGGCGACGGTCGTGCTGTGGGGAGCTGCGGATTCCATTTGGCGGAGAGCGTGAGGTCCGGCGAGTGGGACAGTGTTTGCGGCAGCCAGCAGCGTGAACGGTGCGACGGACGGGTGTAGTGAAGAGCGCGGTGCACGTGGCAGTTTGTGGTGGTGTGAGGCAGCAGGCAAGTGTGGCACTACATGGCGAGGCCCGACGGCAGTAACTCCTTAAAAATAATAATAAAATAAAATAAAGAGAAGGGAAGAAACGCAGAACCAACTACAAAAAATAAATAAATAAATGAATTGAAACCAGAGGGATACGGAGGGCAGCGCGCTTCAGGATGTAGCCACACCGGGGTGAGGGGAGGGGAGCAGGAAGGGGTAAGGGGGTGGCAAGGGGTAGGGGGGTGGGGGTGGAGGATCAGCCGGTTGGGGATACTCAAAGGGGGCAGAGGGGCGGGGGGCCCAGAGGCAGGGGGTGAGTGCAAAAGGGCGAAGTAGGCCAAGCGGGGGAGGGGGCGGATCCACTGGCAGGGGCACAGGGGCAAGGGTGAGCAGCAGGCGTGGGGAAGGGGCACATCAAGTGCAGACGGGGGTTAGGGGGGGTCAGGTGGACCAGCATGGTAGTGTGAGGTGGGGAAGAGGCTTAGTAAGGGGTGCACTGGGGCGGGGGGCAATGTGGGGTTCTGAGGGACGCCTGAGCTTGGGACCTGTTCCTTTGGAATTGGAAGGGTGTGCGGCAGGGTGGATGGCGGGGGGAGATGGGACAGGGTTAGCGGGTGCGGCAAGCTGGCTCGGGGCACCGGGAGGCGGTTACCCACTGGCATGGGAGCATTGGCGGGGGGGAGAGCAAGGCTCTTCTCGGGCGGAGTGGTTGGGGGTGTGGCAGCCGCCTTGGGCTGTGGCAGGTGCCCCTTCGCCTTTTGGTGTCTTCACTCCTCAGGTATCACCCGGCTGGCAGTCCGTGCGAGGTCCCGGGATGAGAGGTCTGTGGCAGCAGGCTGGAGCGACAGTGAGCATGGACAGCGAGCATGTGGTGGAAGGATTGGCGGGGGAGTCGAATGTAGCACCTACGACAGTGGCGGAGCAGCCTGCGACAAGCACGAATGATGAGATGGCGGGAGGCGTTGCAGGTGAGTTGGCTCCGGATCATGGGGCGGGGGGAATGGGGGACTGGGGGCGGCCAAGGAGGTGGGAAAAAAAGGTTAAAAGGATACGCAAGCATTCCTGTCGACGGCATCGTAAGTCGGGATCCTCTTCCACGTCATCCACAGATTCGTCGTCGCGTTCTTCTACGACGGAGGAGAGCGGGCGTGGAGAGAGTAGCTTGAGTGCGATGAAGCGAGGGGCGGGCGGGGTGATGCCTACGATGGCAGCTTTTTCGGAATTATGGGAGGGGGTGCCACGGAATTTGCGGCGGAAAATCAGGAAGAGGCGGTGCATTGACATTTTCTGGTTGTTGGAGGGTAGAAAACGATTGGGGGACAGCAGGGAGAAGAGGAAGGAGGATGAGAAGGCGGGTAGGGTTCGGAGGGTTGCTAGGAATGTAGTTAACTGGACTAGGGCCTTTTTGCGTCTCGCTAGTGTATGGGGGCACCAGCATCCAGATCAGTATGGGATGCTATTGGCGTATACGGACTCCATCTTAGAGGCATCTCAGAGGCATGGCTGTTGGGCATGGCTCAACTATGATGAAAAGTTCCGCGATAAGATGGAAGAAAATCAGCTCTTGTCTTGGGGGACGCAAGATATTAATTTATGGTTAACACAGATGGCGGTCAGGTCGAGTGGCGGGGTGGCCAGCGGAGTGAAAGGTGGTCTAGAAGCTCCGGTTGGTGCGGGGCGGTCCTTTTGAGCTAGTGGGCCCACGGCAGGGCAGGGAGCAGCGGGAGGAGGCACCGGAGATGTTTGTTGGTGATTCAACAAGTCTTCATGCCCCTTTCTGGATTGCAAGTTCCGGCATGCCTCTTCCATCTGCAATGGGGGGGCATTCCGCACTCAAGTGTGTTAAGAAAGGAATGGTCGGTTCTAGTTTGCTGGCTTCCAAGCAGTAGGGACTTAAGGGGTTTAGCTTCAACTCCAATCAGGATTGAAGCGCTTTGACCGTGGTTGAGGAGGTATTCCAGGCGCAGGGACAGGGTGGTTTTAGAGGAGGGATTTCAGGGGGGGGTTTCGATTCCAGTAGAGGGTGAGGTAATGGCGAGTAAAGCCAGGAATTCGCCCTCGGTGCGGAGGTTCATCAATATCGTGAGGGATAAGCTGGCTGTTGAGATCCAGTTGGGCAGGGTCACTGGCCCCTTTGCGGAGCAGCCCTTTGCTGACTTTGTGGTGTCCCCGTTGGGAATAATACCAAAAAAGGAGCCTGGGAAATACAGGTTAATTCATAACTTGTCCTTCCCAATTGGATCTTTCGTCAATGACCACATCCCGAAAGAATTGTACGCGGTGCGCTATGCATCTTTTGATGAGGCAGTGGAGCTGGTGAGATGATGCGGTCGCGAGTGCTTAATGGCCAAGGTGGACATCGAGTCGGCGTTTCATTTGTTGCTGGTGCACCAGGCCACGTTTCATTTGTTGGGCTTTCACTTTGAGGGCAATAATTATTTTGATAAGTGCATGCCAATGGGTTGTTCGGTATCCTGTGCCTATTTCGAACTGTTTAGCTTGTTTATGTATTTGGCTTTTGTGGAGGATGCGGGCTGTGCGAACGTAGTGCACTACCTGGATGACTTCTTTTTTGTGGGAGAGGCTCAGTCGGGATGGTGCAGGGCGTTACTGGATGGATTTGTACAGTTGGCCCAAGATTGGGGTGTCCCATTGGCGGCAGGGAAAACGGAAGGCCCCGCGACTAGGATTACCTTTTTGGGGGTGGAGCTGGACACGGTTGTCATGGTGGCGCGACTGCCAGTAGACAAGGTGATGACGCTGCATGTGTTGGTAGCGAATGTGTTGGCATCATGTAAGATGACGCTGCGTGAGATGCAGGCGTTGATCGGCTCCCTTAATTTTGCGTGTAGGGTAATCCCGATGGGGAGGGTGTTTTTACGTCACCTCGCAGCAGCCACGGTAGGGGTTACTAAACCTCATCACCGTATTAGGGTGTCGCAGGGCATGCGGGCCGATTTAGGGGTTTGGGATGAGTTTCTGAAGGACTTCAATGGTACCACGGTCTTGAGGGAGGTGGAGATTTCCAGCTGGGATTTGCAATTGTTTACCGATGCCGCAGGTGGATCGGGTTTGGGTGTTTACTTCGCTGGCTCGTGGTGTGCGGCGCAGTGGCCACAAGCATGGCGCGAGGAGGGCATCACCAATAACATAACTTTTCTGGAATTGTTCCCGATGTTGGTGGTTGTGACACTGTGGCCAGACAGGCTTCAGAATCGCAAGGTGGTTTGGTGGTGTGACAATGTGGTGGTGGTCAGTGTGATCAATAATTATGCCCCGCGCTGCATGCAGGTGGCCAATTTGATGCGTAAGGTGGTATTAGCTTGCTTGCGACTGAATGTGGTGGTGCAGGCTCGGCATATTCCGGGGAGTACTAACAAAATTGCTGATTCTCTTTCCCGTTTCAAGTGGGAGCTGTTTCGGACATTGGCGCCGGAGGCGGAAGAGGTAGGGGCATCGGTCCCCGAGCAGTTATGTCAGATTGGCCTCCAGAGATGAGGGAGCTGTTGAAGTGTTCGGTGTCGGCAGCAATATGGGCTGTGTATCAACACGGCTGCAGCAGTGTGGTCAACTTCCTGGCGTAACAGGGATGGCTGCAGGGACCGGTGTCGGATCAGCTACTGGGTCAGTATGTCCTGACGGCAAAGGCAGCGGCGTTATCAAGGACAACGGTGCGTATGCAGTTGGCGGGGTTCTCCTTTTATGTTCAAATTTGTTTATTCAAGTTTTCGGAACCACAGCAAAACAGTATAATACAAATGCAAATGTGCAAAACAAATTTAGGTACAAAGAACAGACAGCAAAGATGCATACAGTAACAAGAAAGGCATTCAGTAGCAACAAGGTCCATTGACCAAAGAAGATACCAAACTACCACCAAGATGGAACCTGAAGATAACTGCCCTGGGGGCCTAAGAACCCTGGCCCGTAGCACAAAGGTCCAATAAGGGCACGAACAGCTGTGGACCCCAAAAGCAAACCCCCCCCCATGAAGAGAGTTAGAAAGGCAACCTGATGTCCCTACCCCCCCCCCCCTTACTCCGACTAATACCCACATCTGCAAAAGGCGGGCTCGGGGTGTGTTCTGCTCCCATGCCCACCCCTGAACCATGCAATGAATCATACTAACTAACTAACTACCCCAACCTAATCCCCCCCAACACCCCTACCCAACCCCCTACCCTTCCCTCCCCCCCACACCCCCCCCTTACCAAACTCAACTAGCACAATCCAGATCAGGGTTAGCATATCTCCATCCAACTCTGGGTTAGCGTACCTCCAAAGGTGATCCGAGAGCCTCGAAACTAAAAAGCCATCAAATCCCTCCCAGAATCCGGCTACGGGTTCTCCTGGGTAAAGAATATAAATGGGGTCCCCATCTTAGCAAAAATCGCTGCCACCGCCCCGGATGCCCACTGGCCCTAAACCGTTCCATTAACAACACCTCATGCAAACGCCCCCTCCACAAACCATATATGGGACCCCTAGCATCCACCCATCTATGCAGAATAGTCATTCGAGAAGTCACCAACACCAAGCGCATCCAGTGCAGTACTACCTGTCCCACCGCTTCACCCCAGGGTTCTTCCCACACATCCAACACCACATTCACCGCTGCAAAAGTTAGCGGGCATTGCAAGCACCCCACTATATAAGCCAACACCTGTCCCCAAAAAGCCTGAACCCGTGCGCAACCCCAAAACATATGTCCCAATGTGGCTCTTTCCGCACCGCATCTCGGACAGCAGTGTGAACCAGCAATCCCCGCCCTCCAGGCCCGAAGGGGAGCAAAATATAACCGACACAGCAATTTATATTGCATATCCCGAAAAGTCACCAACACACTCAGTTTTGGGATGAGGGAGAGACCACGAAGCATCTCGTCGCTCGTCACCGCTTCCCCTAAATCTCGAGCCCAAGCCATAGCAAGGTCGTCCAGGGCAATCGGCGACACCAAGTCCCATAACATTTTATGCAACCAAGCTACTTGCGCCCCGTGTTCCCCCCCCCCCCCAAGTAAGGCCACTTCTATACTAGAACTAACCTCCCCTCGCAGCGCCTCCGCAGGCACAGTGCGGAGGTAGCTATGAATTTGAGCATAAAGGAAAACACTCCGTCCCCCGAGGGGGTACTGCTGCCACAGTAAAGAGAACTCCGCCACAGGCGCCTTCCGGGGTGACCACGTGTTCCAAATTCACTATCCCCAACTGAGTCCATCAGGCAAAAAGGCTACCCCCAAGGCCCGGCAGGAACCCACCATTGCCCCGAATGGGGAGATAAGGAGAATGATAAGCGACAAGGTTGCGGCTTTTACAAAAATACTGCCATGCCCACCGGATAGGATCCAGAACAGTAACCCGAAGATGACGGTCCGGCCCCCGAAGTTCCCGCGCGTGCAAAAGATAGCGTAAATGGAGAGGCTTCACTGCCTCCCGCAGCAGCGCCAAAGGAGTATACTCCCCCAGATCCCACAGCCAATCCCTCACAAACCGTAACAAGCAGGCTATATTATATCGCCGAATATCGGGGAGTCCCATGCCTCCCGAGGCCCAGAGCTGCCGCAACACCTCCAGACGCACCCTAGGCCGTCGTCCCCACCAGAGCAAGCGATTGAGCAAGCTGTCCATCTTTCGCAGGTCCGACCTTCTGAGTAATAACGGGAGTGTCTGCAGCAAATACAACGTCCGAGGGAATAACGTCATTTTATACAGTGCTATATGACCTACTAAAGATAATGGTAGGTCTCGCCACTTATCCACGCTGACCGTCAGGGCATCAAGGAGCTTGGAAACATTCAGCCGATAGAGGTCTCCCAACTCCCCGGGTATAAAGCCGCCCAGATACTTGAAGTGCCCCCGCGCCCATTTCAAGGGGAAGTCACCCTGCCAACCCTGCGGGGACCCAGGTCCCAGTAACATCGCCTCAGATTTATCCAAATTCAGGGGGGCGGAGCCTGATGTCCAGCGGGATGGTCGCATAACGCTGAGGCTCCCGAGAGGCCTACTCAGAATCCTGAATTAACACCGTACATACTTGGAACTTCTACTCTGATCTTGCCGGGGCACATTGGTGAGATGGCGGGGACCAAACCCACGCGCCTGGAATTTGGATCTCCAGCGGCTTCTCACGGCAAACGTTCCAAAACTGAACCCCCGTCCCAGCAGAAGGGGCTGGCCTTGCGCGAGGGCCCCGAAATGCAGCAGGAAATCCTCGCAGAGATTAGAGGGGTCAAAAACCTCGTGCAGTCAAACGGTGAAGCACTCCGAGCGCTGCGGGAAGATCTTGGTGTGCTGCAAAGCAAGCTAGAAGGGCTTTCTTCGCGTCAGGACAAAATGGAGAGCATATTGGACTCCCATGCGGCCCGGTTGTCCAAACTCGACAAAGTTGAACGTCAGGTGCGGGCCTTGCAGAAAGAAGTGGAAGATGGCAATAATAGAGCACGCCGCAACAACATACGACTCGTGGGCATACCGGAGGGAGCGGAATCGGGAGACATGAAAGAGTTTTTATGCAAAATCCTCCCTTCCCTGCTCCAAATCACCTTTACCAAAGATTTGGAGATCGATCGCGCTCATCGTGTACCCACAAGCATAACGCTCAACAGGAAGACCCTGCGGCCTATCATTTTTCGACTTTGAGATATCAACACGTGGAGCAAATTCTAAGTGCCTCTCGGGCAAAGGGCCATATGGAGTTTGAGAGCCACAAGATCTCCTTCTATCCTGACTTGGCTAAAACCCACGGTCGACCGCCGAAAGCGCTTTCTGGAATTCCGGCCGAGGCTTCAACAACTACAAGCACGCTATGGCCTGATGTACCCGGCCAAGCTCCGAGTCACGCTTCACAATCAGACAAGAACATTTGAGGACCCTGATCTACTAGCGGAGTTTTTGGATTCCAAAGAAGCCGACTTGATGCGCTGACTTCCAGAATATTCCTGCAAGTATTCTCATATCCGCTGTACCTGCCATATTGGATCTGCCGCAGCCCAGCAAAGAGTCTGGCGAGGGCAGTTTGTTTGCCTTACTTTTGATGATATCTGTGACCCGACTCCATCTACCCACAGTAGCCTCGATGAGTATCAGAGACAGTGTTAATTATGGACTCTGGTGTTTCTTTTCTTTTTTTCATATCTTTCTATTTCCTCTCTAGGGCCTCCTCCCGCAGACATATGGTCGCCATATTCTTTGGGGGTTTTGCTTCTTCTCTAAGATACTTTGGTACATACTTTTCAATATGGGGTGTATTAGCCAGCATACTCGGTGATTATGTCATTGTTGCACAGATTCTGATTATGTTGTATGTTTTCAAGCGCCCTTACCTAAAATGTCTATTACCGATTGATGGCACCATGTAAGATTTTCTCATTGAACGTAAAAGGAATCAATAATCCGATAAAACGGAAGAAAATCCTAAGCTACCTAAGTCAGGAAGCTGCGGATCTGATTTTTCTCCAAGAAACGCATTTAAATTCGAAGGAAACTCTTAAACTCAATATTAAACCTTACATGGTGGCCGCCTATTCCCCAGCCGTTTCCAAGAAATGTGGGGTTGCCATACTGGTTAGGAAATCTTTACATGCTACTATTATTGCGACTAGCTCAGATACAGAAGGTAGATGGTCCAGAGTTCACCTCAAGATAGGTAGCCTTGAAGTTACATGTATATGCCTTTACGCTCCTAATGTGGATGACCCTGCCTTTTTTGCTACCATTGCTCAGGTTGCGCAGGCCTCTGCTAATACTTCATTGATAATTGGGGGGGATTTCAATCTAGTCCTTGAT
Organism: Ichthyophis bannanicus; assembly: GCA_033557465.1. NCBI lineage: Eukaryota > Metazoa > Chordata > Amphibia > Gymnophiona > Ichthyophiidae > Ichthyophis > Ichthyophis bannanicus. Next base: position 618,836,868 of record CM066034.1, on the reverse strand, counting down.
CCCCTGATTGACAAACAGCCGCCTAGGACAAGTGGTCCCCCCAAGAGTCACACCACGCTTACCTCCCTGATCAAAGATCTTGCTTTAGTTGATCTATGGAGGTTACTACACCCCAATGAGCTTGACTTCACCTTCTTCTCTTCCCCTCACAAATCCCAGTCTCGCATAGACTTCTTTCTAATATCAAAACTGTTAGTTCCTCAGGTGGACACTGCAAAGATTCACTCCCAACATATTTCAGATCATGCTGCTATTTCCTTTCAATTACACACTACTGCACTCCAAGGGAATTCGGGGGCCTGGTTCTTTGATAGAGCCCTGTTAACTCAGCCAGAGTTCCAGTTAGAAATTCGAGCAGCCATACAGGATTACTTCCATTTTAATCTACCCCAGGATACTGCGAATTGGGCTTGGTGGGAGGGCTTCAAAGCGGCCATTCGAGCAACGATCACTAGCTATCAAATCCGCCTGCGGAAACAACGCAAACAGCAGCTACTCATACTAGACCAACAAATAAAAGCAGGCGAACGAGTTCTAACTTCACGTACTGATCCATGTGTATTAATTCGATTACAGCATCTCCGTTTTCAATATAATTCAATCCTCTCAACTGCAGCTTCTAAGAGTATTGAGCTTCAGCGAGGGACATATTATCGTGAAAATAACCGAGCCGGTCGACTCTTAGCCAACGCCTTGAAAGGTCAAAAAGAAGCCAAACGCGTAGCGGCCCTTCGAGCTCCACAGGGAGGGGGCATAGTGACCACAGACTCCGACATTGTAGAACTCTTTCGGGATTTCTATACCCGCCTATATCAATCTGAATGTGAGTTCTCGTCAGAGACATTCGAGCGATTGCTTTCTGGCATTCAGCGGCCGACCCTCTCTGAAGATGATAGGGATGCGATGGATGAACCCTTCTCTACCTCAGAGATCCAATCTGCCCTAAAACGAACAGCCTCGGGCCGTGCCGTAGGGCCCGATGGTCTCCCGACCGAATTCTACAGAACGTTCAGTGCAGATTTAGTTCCCTACTTAAAACTCTATTTTACTGCCCTTGCGGTAGATACATCCTCTTTGGGATCCTTTTCTGCAGCTAATGTGGTAGTATTTGAGAAAGAAGGCAGAGACCCGCTGCTAACCGCCAACTACCGTCCAATCTCCCTACTTAATGCCGATTATAAGATCTTCGCAACGATCTTGGCCACCCGGCTATCTGACAGGATGGCCACCCTAATCCACCCCGACCAATGCGGTTTTATACCCGGCAGATCAACTGCTGACAATGCTCGGACCTTGTGCCATGTGCTATCCAGTGCTGCCAATCTAGATCATCCATGGGTGGGTCTTTCCCTGGATGCCGAAAAAGCCTTTGATCGCCTAGAATGGCCCTTCTTATTTGCAGTTCTCCGATGGTATGGCTTTGGGGAGGGCTTCCTCCGATATCTCCAAGTCATGTATACTCAACCCGTCGCCAGTATTTGTGTAAATGCCATCAAGTCTCAGCCATTTAATCTCCAAAGAGGCACGCGTCAAGGTTGCCCCCTATCACCAATGCTCTTTGATCTAGCTCTTGAACCCCTAGCCCTCCTTATTAGACAGTCCGCACGTATTCGAGGTGTCCCCTTCAGTCATAGGGAGATTAAACTCTCTGCATATGCAGATGACCTTATGCTTTTCGTATCCCTCGATTCGGTTCCAGCTGTCTTGGATCTGATTGACGGATACTCACAATTATCGGGCTATAAAATTAACTGGACCAAATCTGTAGCATTCCCACTGAACCGCTGGGTACATGAGGCTGACATGCAGGCCTTTCCCTTCCTTTGGCAATCCCGCATGGTGAAGTATCTCGGGGTCCATTACTGTTCTCCTTTAGAAGACACTATCAGTTTTAATGCCAAAGAGGTAGTCTCCAAAGTCCGTGAGCTCACAAATCGTTGGTCTCCCTTATCTCTTACATGGTGGGGCCGCCTAGAAACTGTGAAATGATGATAGTCCCCAAAGTGAACTACATTTTAGAAATGCTGCCATGCTTACTCCCGCTACATACTTATAAAGATATTGAGGGCCTTCTCGTCCGTTATCTCTGGCAGGGCAAGCCACCAAGGATAGCTAAACAAAAACTACAGTCTGCAAAGGAAAGAGGGGGTACCAGATTTCCTGATTTTCTTAGATATCATCAAGCCTTCCTACTTAAGCAAGGTGCCCGATGGCTAGATGCCTCAACAGACAGCAGACCAGTTTGGCTTGACATAGAAGAGGAGCTTAGTAGCCCAATTCCGTTGACCCATCTCCCCGGTATGTCCTATCAAGTAGACACCCGCCATCCACCAATGATTGTCGATACTCTTGCGGCCTTTAACACTCTCATTCTATCACTGGGCCCGAACGTATGTCCTCAGGACGGACTCCCGCTATGGAATAACCCCAGAATTCAAGTCCTAAATAGAACGATAGCATGGAAACCCTGGTACTCAAGGGGGATCTGGACACCCCAACAGCTTTTCTCTGCAGCTCGTTGGAAAACCTTTTCTGATTTACAAAAGGAATTTGCGTTACCAGCGAAACACTACTTTCAATTGATGCAGCTTCAACACTGCCTCAAAAGTGCTCGAATCATGCCGCCCTCTGCCCCTACTGAGGACGGGCTATTAGAGATAGTTCACTCTATTAGTAGTACACATGGGGTAGCCTCTAACTTTTATAAAATATTATGTCAGGGTACAGACACGGCCACTTTTAGAGCCCAACAAGCCTGGGAGCGCGAACTGCAAACCACTTTAACCCCTGTGCAATGGAGCGTTTTCTGGAGCAAAGTAGTGCGGGTTTCCCGGTCTGCCTCTGTTACCCAAACTCTCTTCTTTTTTTGCACACAGATGCTTTTATACTCCAGAAAAAATAGCCAAATGGAACACAACTGCTAGGGACCAGTGTTGGTCTTGCCATACTGCTGTGGGAACCTTCGCTCATGTTATTTATGAATGTCCTCAACTACAGGTTTATTGGGGGCGGGTTTGGGGTTGTATTCAAGTTATCTTACACCTTCACGAACCTCTCTCTTGGAAGATCGTGGGACTCCGCTCTGTGGCGGAGGTCCCCTCTCTTCCTAAGAAGGGTCGCTTTCTCCTTGATTTCATGCTGGGTATAGCCATATGCTTAATCACGAGGAATTGGAAGGATAGCTCTCGACTTACTGTCAATGAATGGTGGAACCTCGTCTGCTTATATAGTAAATATGAGCAGATACCTCGGAGAGCTATTCCCCATGCCCAAACTCACTCTCGCTTGTCTAAATGGCAGATGCTTAATGATTATGTACAATCTGCTCATTGTTCCAACATGCCTGTATAATGTGCACTCATCATGTTTCAGATCACCGTTAGGTTTTTGTAACACAATAAGGTAAGTACACGCCCGCTTCGGGAATGATTAGTTTTCTAGAGAGAAAGCAGGGGGAGGGGGTGGCAGGGGTTTACTATGGTGTATGTATTACACTTTATGTATCTGTCTTTTAGCTGTATGTCTTCCTTTTCCTTTGTTGTTATAAAACGAAAATAAAGAATTTAAAAAAAAACAAATTCAGTCGGAAACCGGAAGGCACCCCATAGTCCCAGAGAAGCCTTAACAGATGTGGCAACCCCTGCTGAGGGTCCGCTAAATGCACTAACAAATCATCAGCGAAAGCCGCCACACGAAACTCCGTCCATCCCACCGTGATACCCCGAAACTGAGAGTGGGCCCGAATCCGTATCAACAGCGGTTCCAAGGTCAAAACAAATAATAGCGGGGATAAAGGACAGCCCTGACGCGTACCTTTCTGAATAGAAAATTCAGAGGACTGGTTCCCATTTACCATGATAGCCCCTTTTGGGTCCGCATAAAGTAGCCGTATCACATCCACAAAGAAGCCTGTGAACCCCATAGCCCCAAGAACCTGGTACATAAACCCCCAATTAACCAGATCGAAGGCTTTTTCATCGTCAAAGCTGATAAGCAGGGAGCCCAGCTGGGCCGCCCATCCCGCACAGACGGAGAGCAAAAGTCGCTGCAGACTATAAGCTGCATGTCGACCCCTCACAAAACCTACCTGATCCCCGTGAATCAAGGCCGGCAAAAATACCGCCAGCCTATCCGCCATGATCTTGGCTAGGAGCTTGATGTCAAATTAAGAAGAGAAATGGGCCGATATGAACCCGGGAGAAGCGGGTCTCTCCCCGGCTTCAGTAGAATAGTGACCAAGGCTTTATTCACCTCATAAGGGAAGCCGCCCCTGTGAATCAGAGCTTCAAAGAAGCCTACTAGTGGGACCACTACGACGTCCCCCAGGGTCTTATAAAACTCACCCCGCAGGCCGTCCATTCAAGGAACTCGCCCATTCTTAAGGTTCCGAATCCCCTCCTGCACCTCGCACGGAGATATAGGCTGATTCAAAGCCTGCACCTGCTCTGGACTCAGTAGCGGTAAAACACACCCCTCCAAAAATTCCTTGCCCTCCGCCTCTCTGTTCCCCTCACCCACGTAAAGCTGTCGAAAATAGTCAGAAAAGACCTCTTCGATCTCCACAGCATCCCTACGAAGGGACCCATCCGGGTGTTTGATAACCCCAATATGACGTGACCCCCCCCCACCGGCTTCACCAGAGACGACAGCAACCGCCCCGCTCGGTTCCCATACTGGTATAACTGATACCGATAATACAACAGGGATTTCTGTGCGTGCTGGTGAAGGAGCATCTCCAATTCCTGCTGAACTTCCTGAAATTGACGCCTGTGCACCGCCGTCCTAGTCGCCGCAGCCTGTCTCCGCACTGTACCCAGTTCACGCTCCAAGAAGAGAATTCTCTGATTCCTCCGCTTCCTCTTTAAACTATAATAACTGATAATCTCCCCTCGGAGAACCGCCTTACCAGCCTCCCAAAAGAGAGCTGGAGAAATTCCGGGTTGGTCATTAAAGGCCACATAATCCCTCCACCGGTCCCGAAGAAATCCGGCAAACTGAGGATCCCCACTGAGCTCCAACGGATAACGCCAGATCCGACTTCTGCATGGATCTCTATTACGCATCTCCATAATAATCATCACATGATCTGAAATAACAGAGGGACCAATCTCCGCTGCCAACACCCAACTAAACAATGTCTCCGATATCAAGAAATAGTCAATGCGTGACCACGTGCCATGAGCCCTAGACAAGTGGGTATACTCTCGATCCCCGGGGTGTAGAACTCTCCAGACGTCCACGAGCTTATTCGCCTCACACAACCCCCACAATCTCCGTGTACTCCTCCGATCTCTCCCCCCACCCGACCCCGATCTGTCCAAAGTATCATCCAAAACTGCATTGAAATCCCCTCCTACAATTACCTGATATCCGTCAGTAGACGCCAACCACCGGGTAAGAGCCTGATAAAATCGAGCCTCATAGACATTGGGTGCATACACCGAGCATAATGCAACTTTCATACCGTCAAGCAACCCCCACACCATAACATATCGGCCATCCGAACTGTGACAACTTTCTCTTCCACCCACCCCACATGCTTAGCAATTAAGATGGCCACTCCTCGTTTCTTCCCCACTGCAGGGGCCCCATAGACCTTAGAAATGAAGCCTCTACACAATTTTGCATGTTCAGCCTCCAATTGATGTGTCTCCTGCAGCATTATAATTCCAAGCTGTTTTCTTTTTAATTGCTGTAGGACTTTATATCGTTTTATCGGGGAACCCAGGCCACATACGTTCCAGGAGGCTATCTTGGTGCCATTACCCAGTACATCTCCTACAAAAGAATCTCCAAGTAGGATCAGCCATCCCCATACTATGGCGAGAACCCCCCCAGCCTAGGGTCTCCCCCAACATAGTATCACCCCGGACCACCAACACATTCTCCAAAATACCAACACACACGCACAGCAACCCTAACAAACCCAAACAGCCAGTCACGTACGCATCCCCTCCCTTCCCCCAGACCCGTGTGCTCTGAGTAGCCCCCCCAAGTGCAAGTTCAGCCCCCCTCCCTCCCCCCACCCTCACCCCTTTTCTTACATCCGTACCACCAACTTTATTATCGCCTATAACTCCCACCCCCACCCTATACCCTCTCCCCAACTCCACCCCAACCCTTACCGTCCAGCCGAAACTGGTCAATCGACTTCCTATGGCACTCGAGCCCACCCCCTCTCTGCCGCCCCCTAGTAGGACCTTAGGGTATATCCCAGGGTTCCCCCTGGGCCATCCTCCCACGCGATATCACCCCATTCTGACTGAGTAGGCCCCCACGCCCTCCCCCCAATGTACAACAAAACAATGTAGGTACAAAGTCATGACATCATCAACAATGCATAACCCCCAACAGTGTGTCCCACCAGCATTATACCCAATAGACAACGAAAGAGAAGGAAAGAAAGAGAAAAAAAAAAGGAAAAAATCAGAACAAGGCTCTGTCCCGCCTCTCAGCCCCAACAGCAAAAGAGGTACAGAAACACAATGAAGTAGAACAGAGCAGAAATCCAAAACACACACAATCTTCTATACATAAAACATTTCACCGAAGGCATCTACGAGAATGCTTTAAACTGAAAACGGGATGCATAGTCCCTGGATAAGCAGGTGTCCTAATACTCCTGTAGGCCAAAGTCCAGAACCGGCGCAGTGCTTGCGCCGTCGCGCTCGGAAGCAGGATCCACTCCAAAGCTAAGCCAGGCCAAATCAAGCCACAGTAGCAGCCTCAGGAAGCTGACGTTGATGGCCCCGCAGACTGCTCCAAAAAGGCTAAGGCCTCCTCCGAGGTTCCCAGATAGCGAGCCTGTCCCTGGTGATCGACTCGTAGTCTGGCGGGGTACAAGAGCGAGAAACGCATCCCCTTACTGGCCAACTGTGCACATATCCCAGTAAAGGCTCGTCGTTGCTGACTAACCAGCAGGGAGTAATCTTGGAATACCAAGATCTGCTCAGAGTCCCCCGCCTGTCTCTGATGATTGCGGGCCGCTCGTAGCACCTCTTCTTTCTGGCGGTAGTCTAGAAAGCGTGCTATCACCGCACGCGGCCGACGAGCCTGATCCCGTCGGGGGCCCAGCCGATGCACCCTCTCAAGTCTAATCGGAGTCTCCACCGCACCATTGAGGAGTTTCTCCATCCAGGCAAGTAGAAAACTAGTGAGAGCACTGTCCGCTATATTCTCCGAGATCCCCACAAATTGGAGGTTCTTTCTCCGGCCCCGGTTCTCCAGGTGTTCTAATTTATCCCCCTGCTGCTTTATTGTCGCTTCCAGAGCCTGCACCCTTGCAGCCAGGGACTGTTGTGTATCCTCCAGGCCCGATATCCGGGTTTCCGCGTGTTCCATCCTTCCCGTGAAATCGGTGATACTTTGGGCAACCGAGTGCAGCTGGTCCCCCAGCTCACGGAAACGATCGAGAGCCCGCACCACTGCCGCACTTACATCTGCCACCATACTTTGGTCGCCCTCCGACGCGGGACTCTGGGGAGCTCCCTCCGCCATCTTCAAATCTGGAACATGGACCTTCTCTCTCCTCAAGGTTTTCGCGGCCATCTGGGCACCCCCAATTCGCGGGGATGACAGTAGTACGTTCCGCCCGCTCTCTCGAGTGCCCTTCAATGGAGTCAGGGGCATTCAGCCGCTATCAAGCAAGAAATTGTGCCGTTGTACGGGGTATGGAGCCCGGAGCTGATCCACACACGTCTGATCAGCTCATTGCCAAACCGGAAGTCCGGGGTTCTCCTTTTTCTCGAAGGCGATGGGGTGGGGGGCTGCTGGGGGGGATTTTTAACGCGCAGGCTGCTGCAAGGGTGGGAACGGTCATTGCCCTCGCCGGGTGATGGGAGGAGGCTGATTACCCATGCATTGCTTGTGCGGTTGTGCCGAGCGTTGCCCCAGGTGGTAACGTCCCTATATGAAGGCACGCTCTTTCGGGTGGTTTTTGCGGTGGCCTTTTTTGGTGCTTTTCGGGTTGGGGAGTTGATAGCGGAGTCGGGTCAGTCAACAAAGGGTCGAGGCTTGCAATTGCAGCAGGTGATGTTGGCAGGGGGCAGGGTTCATATCCGGATTGTGCGATCCAAGACGGATCCGATGGGGAAAGGGACGTGGGTGGTCTTGAGGCGGTGGATGGGGCACCTTACTGAAATCTTATTTGCGAGTACGGCCAGGCGGGGCAGGCAGTCTTTTTATCCACGAGGATGAGCGGGAGTTGACACGCTTTCAGTTTACAGTGGTGTTGCGGCTGGCGCTGCGGCGGTTGAGTGAGGAACCCGGCCGGTTCACGCCGCACTCTTTCAGAATTGGGGCAGCTACCAGTGCAGCGGCGGAGGGACTTCCCGAGCGGGAGATAAAGCGGATTGGTAGATGGAAGTCGCAAGCGTTCCAGAACTATGTGTGATTATAGGACCTGTGTGGTGGCTAACTGTTATAATTCTTGCTTTTATAGAAGTGGGACCAGGATCGTGTAGCTGTTGGGTGACTGACCATTCGTTTGTTTACTGGGCCGGACGGTAGGCCCGAACATTGGATTGGAGGCTTCAATGGTGACCGTCTCATGGCTGGGCGAGCGCGGCCTACAGTGGATCCAGCTCTTGCCTTTGCTTCGGCACCATGATCGTCTGAGAGGGGTGCCTGACATCTTGTTGATACATCTGGGAGGCAATGACCTTGGGTCATGGACTTGTAGGCAGTTAATTCGTGCAGCTCACAAGGATTTGTGGGAGGTATTAAGAATGTTTAAGGATGTGGTTCTCGTTTGGTCTGATATTATTCCAAGGCCTGCTTGCAGGGATCATAGGCGGTGGTCGCGGGGGTTAACAAAAATGAATCGCCAGATTGGCCGATGGGTGGGGGAGCATGGTGGGTGCCAGATTTTGCACCCATGGGTAGAGGTGGACTGTGCGGGCCTATACAAACAGGATGGAGTACATTTATCCCCGTTGGGGATGGACTTGCTCCTGAATGATTGGCAGGAGGCCTTGGAAGGTATTATGCAGGGGAGAAGGGCTAGTCACAGCTTAGCCTTGGGGGGCAGCTCAGGGCAAATGTGACCTGAGCCGGTGGCGGTATCCCGGAGGTTTCCGGGGTCCGGAGCCGGAGGCAATCCTTAGGGTGGGGGTGGGGTACCCCCGACCCGGACAATCCCTCGGGTTTTTGCTAATAATATGGCGAAGCCAGAAGGAGGGCTAGGCAAAATAGCCGGGGCCTGGACCCGGCGGAAGCGGAAACGGCGTCACCTTGCTACTTACATGGCTGGTGAAGGCTTGATCTGCAAGGGGGGGGGGCAATTATGATGTGGTTTGAATATTGTTCGGTTATTATTAAAAGGTTAATAAAGCTGAGACCAGTTTAATCCCAAAAATGTGTTGTGTGGATCATTGCATAATGAGAAGGGGTAAAGGAAGGGGGGAAGTAAAAGGGGGGGGGGAAGGAGGGCAGGAAGAGACTAGTCTGTCGTACCCAGTTACGGGAAGGCCGAGGAGTCTCGTGCATGTGGCCGGCGTTAACCGGGGGGGCGGCTGGTCGCGTGCGCCCTGTGCATTGGCGGCGTGGGGAGCCGTTGGGGAGAGATGTGGTGCATCTTTCAAGCCTATTGGCTCCCACGGGCTCGAGGAGGACGCGGGAGCCAATGGGAGAAGCGAGGTTCTTGGCAGGGTGGGAGGAGCAGCAGCACGGCGTGGTTCTTCTGCTTTGGAGCTGGAGGCGATGGTCATCCCGCCCGCCCACCCTGGCTGGAGTGGTAAAAGGCTTGGGGAGGTGACAGGGTGTTGCAGCTGGTGGGGGTGGCAGAATGCCGGAGGTTTCCGGTGTCCAGAGCCGGAGGCAATCCTTAGGGCGGGGGTGGGGTACCCCCGACCCAGACAATCCCTCGGGTTTTTGCTAATAATATGGTGAAGCCGGAAGAGGGAGGGCTAGGCAAAATAGCCGGGGCCTGGACCTAGCGGAAGCGGAAATGGCGTCACCTTGCTACTTACATGGCTGGTGAAGGCTTGATCTGCAAGGGGGGGGGGACAATTATGATGTGGTTTGAATATTGTTCGGTTATTGTTAAAAGGTTAATAAAGCTGCGACCAGTTAAATCCCAAAAATGTGTTGTGTGGATCATTGCATAATGAGAAGAGGTAAAGGAAGGGGGGAAGTAAAAGGGGGGGGGGAAGGAGGGCAGGAAGCGACTAGTCCGTCGTACCCGGTTACTATCTTGCTTTTAAGGGCAGGAGTAGGGTCATCATCTAATCTTCAATAATAAGAGACATCTTTGACTTGTCATAATATCTCTTGAACATAGATATCTTTATCTTGGATAACTAAGGCTCCCCCTTTATCAGCGGGCTTTATTATTATAGCAAAATTGTCTTTCAGCTGTGTTAAAGCTGCCTTTTCTTCACGTGTGAGGTTGTAATAAGTATGATGTTTTTTATTCTCATACAACTTCTGCACCTCATGAAAAACGACCTTCAGAAAGGCCTCAATCATACTATTGACTGCGTTGATATGACGCCACGATTACACAGAGGTTAAAGGATTTTCTTTTCAGGATTTTCTTTGCAGTTAGGTTTGACTATGGACCTATGCCTCTTTGGAACTCTGGTTAAAACTGTTTTTTAATATATGACAATTTTTATGGTTTCTATTACAATTCTGAAATGATACACATATACTGGTCTGCTCCGTTGATATTCCCGAGGGTTTTTGGCCATGACATAACGATTTATTTTTTATCTTTTTACATTCTTCGACTCTATTTTTACTAATTTCCCTTCAATTTGGTGTTTTGTTTTGTTTTGTTTTTTTGAATTATTTTTATTGCTTTATAAACAAATACAAACGCACACACAAACAAATAATACATCTTTGGAAATACAGTTGTCACTTGTCCAACAAATCACACATACCAAACCCTGTCAACATATCCCAACCACCACAACTCCCACCCAGCACCTTGCAAGCCTTTACCAAACCACTACTCCTCTTATCGTGCATAACGATCCAAGGAGCTCCATTTGGAGAAGGTCACCCCCCTGCCCCTACTCCTGTCAAATATGTCTTGAGCCCGTTCATATTTGCTGTATAAACATACTGTGTTCCACCACCTGGGCCCCGTTAGCTTCTGAGGATCTTTCCAATGTGTCAGAATCAGTTTAATAGCGATTGTGATCATAAAGTTAAATACAAAGAAATCTTCTCTACTTAACCCAGGGATACCTGCCAGCGACCTCAAAACTAGAATCTTCCATGACAGAGGGGTCGAGAAATTTAGCACCTTCTGAATTTGAGTCCATGCTGATGACCAAAATCCCTGAATGAGAGGGCATTCCAGAAACATATGCCTCAAAGAGCCCTGGGCAGTACAGCAGGACCAGCACTGAGATGAGCCAGTATCGCTCCATTTAGCCAGTTTCACTGGGGTTATATAGGCTCTGTGTGCGAAAAAAAACATAGATTGCGTTAACTTCGCAGACTTCGAGGCACGCACAATAGGTCCCCAAAATAAACTCCACTCCTTAGGAGATAGCTTGGAGTCCAATTCTGCTTCCCAGACGTTACTCAATCCCGAGAGTGGAGGTATGTTGTTTGACCGAAAATATGCATACAGTCTGGAGATAGTGCCTCTCTGTGCGCTGGTCTCGGACATAAATTTCTCCAGGCCCCACGACTCTGTTAGCTCCGCCGGTTTATTCCACACTGGTGATATACAATGCCGAAGTTGCAGCCATTGAAAGAATCCAGAGGCTGGGAGCCCATATTCCGACTGGAGTGCATCGTAGCTTTTCCACTGCTGTCCCACATACAGCTGGCTCACAGTCCAGATGCCACAATTCTGCCAATTCTCCCATACAACCGGCACTTTATTTATTTTAAATAACGGATTGTGCCAGATGGGGGCTTGTCGGGAAGGCGGATTCTCATGAGTAATAAGAGGGAACAAACTCTGAAAGGCAGCTTGCGTAGAGGTGATAACACGGCCAACTTTAGACGATTCCGGGTGTTTCATACCCATCAACAGCCCCAGAGGGCAAGGATGACATAGCCGCTCTTCCAGAGCCATCCAGGTTGGCTTCAGCGGGCTATTGACCAGCACACACCACAAACCACCCTGTTTAAGTATTGCCGCAGAGTGGTACCATTGAAAGTCGGGAAAATGTACTCCCCCATCGCTCTTGCTAGCCTTCAACTTCCATAAGGCAATTCTGGGTGGCTTACCACCCCACAGAAAGACATTTAAGATTCTCTCCACTTCCTTGTAAACTGACGCTGGGAACATTATGGGAATCATCCCTAATATGTAGTTGATCTTGGGCATGAGAACCATCTTGATGGATTCCAGACGCCCCCACCAAGTGAGATGGAGAGGAGACCATTGCAGCGTAAAAGATCTAGCAATCTCCTTTATCTTCGCAATATTCATGCGGACAGTCTCTTCCAACGGAGCAGCAAACAGGACTCCTAAATATTTAATGGCCTTGGCTTCCCATTGAAAGGAGAATTTCTGTACCATGCTATGAGTTGCCAGTTTATTCAAAGGGAAGGCCAACGATTTCGTCCAGTTGACTTTATATCCAGAAAGCAGAGCGTAGCTAGCGATCACTCGCATTAAAGGAGCTACAGAAGCTGGTTGTAAGAAAAACAGAAGATCGTCTGCGTAAGCTGATAGCTTGATATGCAGATCCACGGCCTTTATTCCCTGAATCTCGTCCGACTGACGGACAAGTAAAGCAAGAGGCTCCAAAGCTAAGTTGAAAAGGAGAGGCGACATCGGACAACCTTGACGTGTGCCCCTAGATAGTGAAAAAGGACTGGAAAGTTGACAATTAGCTAGGATCCTGGCAGTCGGGCGAGAATAAAGCACCCGAATCATGTTCACAAATTCCTCCGGAAGCCCGAACCAAGCCAGCACCGCGAACAGAAAGGGCCATTCCAGCCTATCGAAAGCTTTCTCTGCATCCACTGATAGCCCAACAAGGGGATCATCAATACGGTCCGCCATTCCTACGATATTGCAAAACAATCGAGCATTATCCGACGTGGATCTTCCAGTGATGAATCCACATTGATCAGGATGTATAAGCAGGTGTAGAACCTTATTGAGGCGATTTGCCAAAATAGCCGAGTATAACTTATAGTCCGCGTTTAGCAGCGAGATAGGTCTATAGTTCCCTACCTTCTGCGGATCTTTACCAGGTTTTTCAAGTACCACGAGGGTGGCGTCCGCAAACCCCCCAGGGTTATTATCTTGCTCTTGTAAGTAACAGAAATATGTCAGAAGATGGGGAATCACGCTCTTTGCAAACATCTGGAAAAACTCTATCGGCAGCCCATCAGGGCCTGCTGCTTTCCCGCTTTGCATCCCTTGCAACATCTCCCGAATCTCGGACGTACTCAGCGGCTTCTTGAGGTCCGCCGCCTGTTCTGCTTCCAGGACCGGGTGATTAATCGGATCCAGAAACTCCTGTATCAGCGCTGCCTCACAAGAACCTTCTGAGGAGTACAATTGTTGATAAAAACTTCGAAAGGCCGCCACTATCTCGATGTTCTCATCGTGAGAGACCCCCTTCTCATCAACTATAGATATAATATGCTTTTTGGCGGCACGCGGACTCAGTGCAGAGGCCAGCAGCTGGCCAGCCTTATTTGACTCCGTGTAATATCGGGCCTGCCAGTCGAAGGAACTCTGTTCCACCTCCCTGCTCAGAAGAGTGTTATATTGATATCTTAGCTTTTGAAGGCGCATAAGGGCCAAAGAACTGAACTGACCCTGCAATAGCCTCTCACCAGCTCTTATCTGACCATCTAGGTCTTTAAGCTCGGCTCTGGCCTTCCGATTGTTGGCAATAGCATAACTGGTTATCTGCGCTCTCATCGAGGCCTTAAAAGCCTCCCACCAAGCCCAAATAGATGTATCTTCCGGGCGATTAAGATCAAAATACTCATCTATTGCTTGCTGAACATATTGCTTGAAGGAGTCCTCCCCCAGGAGATTTCTTGGGAAAAACCAGCCCTCTCTCCGACCTGGCGTCGCGCGATCTCCCAGGTCTAAAGTAATCACAGCGTGGTCAGAAATATGAGTACTCAGGATTCCAGCACTATCAACTTCTCTGGCGAGAAAACGGGAGACCAAGAAAAAATCAATCCTGGAATATGAGTTATGCGGATGAGAAAAGAAGGTATAATCTCGTTCTGAAGGATGTCGTGCTCTCCAGATATCCACCATACCAATGTTCTCAATGATAGAATCCAAAACCTCAGATGCTCGGCCCCTCCTGGCAAGCCTAGAAGGCTGACAATCAAGAAGGGGGTCGAGCACCAAGTTGAAATCGCCACCCAGCACAATAGGGAGCGGAGCGAAAGAAGCCAGTATCTCTGCAAGTGACTGGAAAAATTTTGGACAGTCAGAGTTGGGGGCGTATACATTCACAAGCACCAGCTGTCGTTTGCCAATCATAATTTTTGCACTTGCCCACCTCCCTTCGGCATCTGCTCTGGTGGACAGGACCTGCGCCTGACAGGCCTGCCGAATTAAGATGATCACCCCATTTTTCCCGCTGACCGCAGGCGCATGAGCAACCAGGGAGTATTTACCCCCGGCGAGCTTCACAGCCTCACTAGAAGGCAAGTGCGTCTCCTGGAGCAAAACTATATCAGCCGCCTGCTTCAGACTGTAGGCCAATATCTTTTTCCTCTTTATGGGATGTTTAATGCCCTTCACATTCAGGGATAATATCCTAAGTAAGGTCATCTACACAGCATGGAAGAACGCCTAGACTCCTAGATGCCCGCCTCTGAACTCCCCTGAGTCGCTTAGCGACAAACATGACCTCCTTCTGTTGTGGTTGGCAAGGCTTGCAAGGTGACAACATACCCTTGAAATAACACATGTATACAGAGGCAAAAGTACTTGGGTGGGCCAGCGCGGCCGCAAGAAGGTCGCACAGTACCCCCATGAAAAGAAAAGCAAACAGAAGAGACTCTGTTACCCTCCCACATTGAGCCATACACCCGGCAGCAACATCTTACAGTTATATTCACACTCCGGACCAGGTATATGCCCACCCTCTAAGATACACCACTACCCCCCATGAGAAGACTAGTAACAATAGTAAAAGGCACCCGTAAACCAAACACCGGGACTTGTCACCCTCAATTAACATTGCCCAAGACCAAGGGTGGGGGGGGGGAAGGGGAGAGAAAGAGGGAGAGAAGGAGAGTACAGCAACAAATAAAGTACTTAGAGCAATCAATCGGATTACCCAAGCCAGCCATCTCCTAAGAAATGGCGGCGCTCGCCGGCTTGAAAGCCACGAGGCTTTAATGTATCCACTCTCACTGAAACTGAGTTACCCAAATGCAGCGTCCACAACTAGTCAGTGCATTTGTAGGGCCTCTTGCTCCTCAATGAACTTCATGGCTTCATCTGGGTCTTCAAAGGCCATGGATCAGTTGTCCAGCGTGACCTTCAGGCGCGCGGGATAAAACAGCCCATATCGAGCTTGGAGGTGCAGGAGTCGAGGCCGCATAGCCAAAAATCGTCGTCTCTTCTCTACAGTGGCTTTACAGAGATCCGGGTAGAAGGCGATATTGTTACCTTCAAAAGAGAGCGCCGGTTGGGCCTTGGCTGCTTGCAAGATCTGCATTGCCTGTTGGTGACGCAGTAAACAAAAAATTAATGGTCTGGCCCCCTTGGCCTGCAGGCTCCGTTGCGCGGGGACTCTATGCGCCCGTTCGAATTCCAAGGGAGTAGAAAGCTTTAGCTTCAGCACTACCGGGATCATTTTCCCCAGGAAGGTGAATAAGTCAGTGCCCTCCGCACCCTCCGGCAGGCCCACCAAGCGGACATTATTCCTCCTGTTACGGTTGCTGAGATCTTCTACCTGCATCTTGAGCCTACCCAGCTTCTTGTAGGCCTTGTCGAGCTGCTTAAGCTGCGTAGTGTGCGACGCTAAAGTGGTTTCAGCCTGATCCACTCGAACCGAGAGGTCCCGAAATTGTCCCCTCATCTCACTCAGCTCGGATTGCACGCGGGCTAGCGCTTCTCCGTTTGCCACCACCAGCTCCTTGACCGAGCGTATTTCTCCTAGAACCTCTCGCAAGGATTCCTCTGCCTCGCGCGCTGGGGCCGACTTGTGCGGTGAGAGAGGGTCCGACTTTGCTCTCTTAGTTCCCGCATTGAGCGCTGCGGCGAAATCTAGTTTGACCGGTTTACCACTCGCCATGGCTGTCTCTTCTTCCTCCACTCAGACCGACTGCAGATTTTAAGAATCTCCTGAATTGACCAGGATTTTGCAGGATTTTAGCTAAGGGGGTACCGGAGCTCTTCTCCTAAGCCGCCATCCTGCGTGCTCGCTGGCCCCGCCTCTCCCAATTTGGTGTTTTTAACATCTTCTTTAGATGGTTTGCCCGATGGCGTTGTAATGTTATGTTTTCATCCAATTTCTTCGATGATACAATTTTTCAGTTTTCTCCCCTGAAGAAGGCCCAGGCCAAAACACGTTGGGGATAATAGAGGAAGATTTGAACACTTGAATAACTGCCAGTTTTTGGTACCAGCTCTTTTGTCTCTAGTTTGGTTGCTGCAGGTACTGTCTGCTCTATTTTGTTTGGGGTCGGTTTGAAGACATAAGTATGTATATCACTTATAAATTGAATTGTATTATAGGAATACTACCAGTGTTCCTTCTAGAAAAACACTTGGTTAATATTGATAGAACTTTAGCTCAGCTTTTAGGGAGAAATAACCTCCTAGATTTGCTTGTGGGAAGCTTGGGTTTGCATAAGATAGTGGGGGAGGGAGTTTCCCTGAATGTCTGGCCTATATTGCGGTTTTGTCAAAACAAGGTTTGCGATGGGTGGAGGGGGCAGTAGGTACATGTTTAATATGCAGATGAGAACAAATGTTGGTCTTATCAAGGAGATGTCAACAGATTGGGATAAGTGATGTAAGATTGATTTAATATTCAGTTGCACCGGGCTTAAACATAAAATTGTGTTGGGTGATGCTGGGGCTCGGGGCCACTCTCTCCTGATCTAGGGTCATTTTTCAATCAACACATTAGCATATCACCCTTATAAAGGGACTGTCAGTTTGAATTAGCTCCATATTGGAGAGTGGCCTTCTCCCGCTATTTCCTAATTGTGGGAGGAGTGGCCTAGTGGTTAGGACAAGGTACTTCAGGCCGGAGGGCCGGGGGTTCAAGTCCCACCTGGGGACAGCAATCTCAGGCCGGAGGGACTGGGATTTCTAGTCCTATAGGTACTCCTTGTGGTCTTGGGCAAGCCACTTAACCCTCCATTGCCCATGTTCCCTGTAAGTATTAGCGTATGTGTGTCATATCCCCTCGTGTTAAATGTATCTCCCAATTGACCGCTTTGACCCCGTGAAAGGCGGGATATAAATACAGCTAAATAAATAAAAATAAATAAAACACGCTACTGAGTTTGGTAGATACTTATGATGGTGCATTTATGTCTATGTTTTCTCTGTAGTGGAGTTCTGGCTCTTTTATAGCCCTTGCAGCCTTGTAGGTTTGCAGAAGTTCTGTGCTTTTCGTTTCTCTCATTTGGTTCCTGATGATCATAGGATAATGGGAGGGACTGGATGGGGTGGGCTGTGTTTGTTTTTTATAATATTTTGTGTCACAGAGACAAATTGTATATTTTAATTTTGTTGTAATCTGGTTATTTTCCTTCTCTGTTTTGCTCTTCTGTTTGTTTTGTTGGAAAATATAAATAAAGAAATGTTAAAAACGAGCTAGGTGCTGTACTCATACTAGCTGTTTTATTTGTGTTTTTTTTGGGGGGGGGATTGTTTGTTTGTTTGTTTTTTATAATCTTAAGGTGACCCAGTAGGTAGAAAAGCCAGAAAGATGCTTGGGTGCATATGGAGAGGAATAGTTAGCAGGAAGAAGGAGTTGATAGTGCCTATATCAAAGTCTCTGGTGAGACCTTATTTGATGTACTGTGTGCAATTCTAGAGATTGCACCTTCAAAAGGATATAAACAGGATGGAGTCATGCAGAGGGTGGCTACTAAACTGTCCAGTCGTCATCATAAAGCATATGGAGACAGATATAAAAATCTCAATGTGTACAGTATACTCTGGAAGAAAGATGGGAGATGGGGAGACACAATAGAGACATTTAAATACCTCTGTGCTATAATGCACAGGAGAAGAGGCTCATTCAATTATAAGAAAGTTCTGGAATGAAGGGACATATGAAGAAGATATAAGAGGATTAGCTCAGGAGTAATATAATATTCTTTCTCATCTTTAACTGTGCCACTCCACTCATAATATTTTAAAATTCTATCATATCCCTTCTGAGTTATCTCTTTTCAAGTTGATGAGCTCTAGCTTAGTTTGCCTTTCTTCATAAAGGAGGTGTTGCCCTGGGGGGCGGAGCTTACCGCGAACGGAGATGGCTGCCTAAAAGCGTGGCTCTTACCCTGAATATAGAATCCTGAGCCTTTCCCCCTCCGTTGGACCGTTCAAGGGTCTATATCTCCCGTGTAAACACGCGGCTATGTCATCGCTAAAACCGGCCAAATTAGATTTCCACCAGGCAACCGGGCAAGCAGTAAAACGTGCTAAACAGGAGGCAGCATCCCCGCAGAAAATGGCGCCGGAGAAGGAATCAGCTGACGGGGCCCGGGAGATCCTACTTGAGCTTAAGTCCGTGAAGGAAATGATCATCACAAATACCGTAGCCCTATCGCAGCTACAAACGGATGTCCAGGAGGTTAAAGAAACACTGCAGAATTTGACGGGGCATATCTCTAAAGTGGAAACGGAGGTCGCCAAGCATGAGGCCATGCTGACCCAGGTAGGCCCTTTAGCTAAGTGGGTGGCAGCGCTTGAAATCCAAATGGAGGATCAAAGCAATAGAGCCCGGAGGAATAATATCAGAATTGTGGGGATACCGGAAGGCCGGGAGGGAGCTGATCCCATTGCCTACCTGGAAAAACTCATACCTGAACTGCTTCAAATTAACTTCCCAGCTCCCTTTGAAATTGAGCGCGCACATCGGGTCCCCCCCCATGCTATGGGCCGAGCACAACATCCACGCCCGTTCGTGATTAAACTCCTGCGATATCCGCAAGCTATGCAGATACTACAAACTGCTAAGCAGAGGCAAACGGTGCAGCTTGAAGCCCATAAGATCTCCTTCTACCCGGATCTCAGTAAGAAAACCGTCGACCGACGTAAGGAGCTCCTGGCCTGCAGACCCCTGATGCAGAGGTTACAAGCGAGATACGGCCTTTTCTACCCGGCGAAAATGCGAGTTACACTTAACAACACCACGCGGACTTTTGACAACGGTGATGCACTTCGGACCTTCCTGGCGGACCAAACGCACATGGATGTAGGAAAATAGTAGTCAGCTCCGCTGGGAGATGTATTTTAAGCATGCAACATGCGGGTTTAGGCCTGAAACCCAAGGGAAGCCTTGCCGGTTTTGACAGTATAGACAATATAGGCTTACAATGCTTATGCTTAAACATGGGGAATAATGTAAATGTTTAATCATTTCACTGCCTTGTGGGGGATCATGCAACTTGGGGGATATGCAAGTCCTTACAAATGTCCATTGGGGGAGGGGGAGGGTGAAGTATACTTCTTGCGACTGCAGGGGAGGGAGGGTGA
Source organism: Ichthyophis bannanicus (assembly GCA_033557465.1). Classification (NCBI taxonomy): domain Eukaryota; kingdom Metazoa; phylum Chordata; class Amphibia; order Gymnophiona; family Ichthyophiidae; genus Ichthyophis; species Ichthyophis bannanicus. Next base: position 618,817,238 of record CM066034.1, on the reverse strand, counting down.
TACTCTGGTGGTCTGGAGAAGGGCGGTATGGGCTTCACCATGCAAGTGGTTTTAGTTGTATGTGTTAACTATGACATGATAGGTGTGTATCTGTATAATGAAGTTAATCCCTTGCAAACTAGTGATGGGTCACAGGTGACGAGCGCTACTTCTACGGAGATCTACCCTAGTAATCATGGCTAGAAATGAATTAAGGCTCTTGACTTTAAATGTCCAGGGTATCTTTAACCCAGTGAAACGTAAGAGAATACTCACGTATTGCCACCAGCAAAAAGCAGACATAGTATTCCTGCAAGAGACCCACCTCACACTGTCAGAGTCTTATAAAGTGGGAGGGAAGTACTATCAAAATATATTGGCTGCTCCAGCAGATAAAAAGAAAGGTGGGGTCCTAATGCTGCTGAGGAAAACGTTGGCCGCACAGGTGGCAGAGACCAGGATAGATCCTGGAGGGAGATGGGCCAAGGCGAAGGTGCAGATTCGGGGGGAGGTGTACACCCTGATGATGATCTATGGACCCAACCAAGAAGATCCACTATTTTTTGAGCGGGTGGCTGTTGAGCTGCTCGAGTCTGGATCCACCCGCATACTACTTGGTGGGGATTTCAATATAATACAAGACCCCCTAGTGGATCGTACCCCCTATAGACAGCAGCACAAGCCCAAGTCCAGCAGAATGTTACAGAGCTTGATGAGCTCTCTGGGCCTAATAGACCCATGGAGGTTTCTGCACCCTAGCGATAGAGAGTACACATTCTATTCGTTGCCACACAATACACAGACGAGAATTGACTACTTCTTAGTGTCTAAGACATTAGTGCCACAGATTACAGCTACTGAACTGCTGGCGCAAACAGTATCCGACCATGCTGCAGTCCAACTCACTCTAATCTCGGGAGCGCCCCGAACAGCCCAGCCACGTTGGCATTTTGAGAAAACATGGCTCTCTGATGTAGAATTCTTGCATCTCATGCGAACAGAAATAACTGATTATTTTCAATGTAACCAGGTATTTGATACCCCAATATGGGCTTGGTGGGAAGCCTTCAAAGCCAGTATTCGTGGACGAATGACCTCCTTTGATATCCAGCGTAAGAGAGCGAACAAAAGGAAACTGGCTGATCTGGAAGCAGAAATAAAAGTGGGTGAAAGGCTCCTAGCTAAACATGAGGATAAGGCGGTTTTGCTACGATTGCAAAAGTTACGGTACCAATACAATTCCATACTGAGCCAAGACGCGGAAAAGCAAACTAAACTGCAACAAAGTGTATATTATCATGAGAGTAACCGCACTGGTATGCTGTTGGCGCGCATGTTGAAAACTAAGAAAGCAGTGACGCGGATAACTGGCCTTAGGGATACCAATGGGGCCCTGCTTGTGAAAGATGAGGAGATACTCGAGATCTGTAAAGAATTCTACGCCACGCTATACCAGTCGGAAGTGAAACATGACGACAGTACCTTCTCAAAATTTACTGCCTCAATTGTAGGCCCCACGCTTTCAGAGCAACAAGCGCGGTCACTAGATGAAGATGTTACCTGCAAAGAGATCCATCAAGCGATCAGACAGCTGGCGAAAGGTAAAGCTAGCAGACCAGATGGTCTACCCGTGGAGTTTTACGCGGCTTTCACTCAGCAGCTGCTACCTGAACTGCACACATACTATACCCGGGTCAAAGAAGAAAGCCCTGCTGTGGGTGCATTTGCGGAAGCCACGATTGTTATCCACCCCAAACCGGGGCGGGATCCTCAGTTGGTAGAGAACTATCGTCCCATATCATTGCTGAACGCAGACTATAAAATATATGCTAAAATACTTGCTAATCGGCTCAGCAAAGTAATGGAAGCATTAATCCATCTGGACCAATGTGGCTTCATGCCCGGTAGATCCACCGCAGACAATGGCTGATTGTTGGCCCACGTATTGTTGAAAGCTCAGCATATGACAAAGCCGGTTGTAGGGCTAGCTCTGGACGCCGAAAAGGCCTTTGACAGGGTTGAGCTCCCCTTCCTGTTTAGAACGATGAGATGGTTCAGAATACCGGAAAATTTCCTTAAGAGTGTTGAATTGTTATATACTAGACCCACGGCGCAAGTGGCAGCAAATGGATCCCTATCTACTGACTTCCAGTTGACCAGGGGCACGCGGCAAAGTTGCCCCTTGTCGCCGCTACTGTTCAACCTCGCTCTCGAACCACTACTTCTGCGAATTCGACAGCAACGGAATATCATTGGTACAAACTTGGCTGGATGCCATAGCAAAGTGTCCGCGTATGCTGATGATATCCTCCTTTTTCTAGACCCCAGCTCATTAGCACCACTCCTGGCGACGATTGCTGAATACTCTGGTGTGTCAGGATATAAGTTAAACTTAACAAAGACGACGATAATACCCCTGAACTCACAAGTTCAGTTGTCTGCGTTGCGTCAACACCCATTTAAAGTTGAAGACTCCGCTTTTAAATACCTAGGGGTTACCTATGGCACTACTCTGCGCGACACGTTAACCCAGGCCATGGCACAATGTGAAAAACTTATTCTCGAATATGTCAGCCATTGGACGCCCTTACATTTGACTTGGTGGGGCAGATTGGAAACTATAAAGATGGTACTGGTACCCAAGATAAATTACATCTTAAGTATGATGCCAGCCCTCTTTGAGCGGCGATTCTACACCAAGCTGGAGAAACTGCTGCTCTCCTTCTTGTGGCGCAACAAAACACCGAGAATAGCAGCGTGGAAACTGAAGCTGCCCAAGAAGCATGGGGGAGTACACTTCCCGGACTTTTACTGGTACCACGCAGCCGCTCTGCTGAGGCAAGGGGCTTGGTGGTGTAGTGAAGAGACTACGTCCAGTGACCCGATATGGCTATGAGTTGAAGCGGCATTAAGTAAATCAGTGCCGTTGTGGATGCGCATCGGAGCGGATGATGACCAGCAGGACACACGTAATGAGATTATAGTGGCCACACAACAAGCGTATCTCGCGTTATTGCGGACAACAGCTGCAGATCATGAATACACTGATTCAACTATCCTATGGCTAAACCCGAAGTTTAAGATTGCTGGTTGCAGCTTTATTTGGGGCACCTGGCTGAATCAAGGTATAATATATCTGAGTCACTTAACTCACAACAAAATGTTCAAAACCTTTTCAATGCTGCAGCAGGAATACGGATTGCCAGCTAACTGTATGTACCAGTGGTGTCAACTGAGGCACTGCCTGAGTAAAGCAAGGGTGGTACCGCTGCTACTTGTGTCTGGACAGCCGCTCCATCAAAAGCTGCGGGAGACCTGGATGGGTTCACGCTTGATATCCAAAATCGTGGTCACTTTCCGAGATGGGGAGAAGAGATGTTGCCTAGGATCACAGCTTGTGTGGGAATCCGAGGTAGGCGACCTGGAGCTACCCAATATGTGGGAGACTTTTTGGAATGACCAAATACGAATTACGAGAGCAGCCTCTCTCACACAAACGCTCTATTTCCTCGCCCATCGCGCGTACCTGACTCCAGTGAGGATAGCCAAGTGGCAGGCGCAAGGGGGAAATCGCTGCTGGTCCTGTGACAAAGGGGTGGGCACCCTCATGCACATACTATACGACTGCCCGATCTTGAAGAAATATTGGTACCAAGTATGGCAACGAATAACAAGCTTGTTACAGCTGTGGACACCCCTGACATACCGGATTGTAATTTATAAATCGCAAGCAGGCATCCCGGACTTGGACCGAAGTGACTATGCGATCTTCGACTTAATGCTAAGCCTAGCGCTGAAGGCCATCATGGGTCACTGGAAGTCCTTTGCGATTTTAACATCGGAGTACTGGTGGAGTATGGTATGCTTCCATCATGCATGTGAGAAAGTTTACGTGGCCCAAAACCCGAATTATGGAGGGCTGCTTAAAAAATGGGATACCTTAAACGTACAATTGTTTAGTTGATATCAATCGGGGGTGATCGTCGATGATGTAGCGCTCGTCATGGGAAGAACTCATTCAAAATGGGATTGTTGGGGGGATGGGTCATGGGATCAGACACTGTTGTATCCCGATAACTCTGGCCTATCCTATTTGTCATTCACGCCTATTGTGCATGTGGTTTTATGTTCTGTTCCACTGTTTTATGTTTCTATGAAAATTCTAAATAAAATATGGAAAAAAAAAAAAGGAGGTGTTGCCCTTCTTTGAACCCTATTGAGTTATGTTGTATCCTTTTTGAGATGGGGTGACTAGAACTGCATTTAGTACTTAAGCTGTGGTCATACAATGGACTTATGCAAGGCGTAATGATTAGGTATGTGCATTTATTCAGTTCCTTTGGGCACTTAAACATTTAGATGGTAATATTATGAGGAGCTATGTAAAGTTACATGCAATCAATACATGTAAATCAACTATTTTCAGTGATTTATGTGCCTGGACGTGCCTTTACCAGCAAACTTTAGTAAGTGCATCAGACTGATAGCTCACACTTTCACTATGGACCTGATTCCGAGTTGGATGTGCAGACCCTCTGTGCACCGGTCATAACCTGACGCACAGAGTGAGTAGGAATTCTGATCCCACGGGGCATGTCTAGCCCTGCGGGATCAGAATCACGCCTAGGCCTGTATGTGCAGGCCGGGACCCCGATTCTTGTTGACCTGCATGTACAGGCCTTCCCCGGCTAACTCAGTCAGGGCTCTTGAATGGAGCCACAGCGCCATAGTGTCCGGTTGCCATGGCACCATGGCTTCATTCAAGAACCGCAATCCCCAGACTCTGACTGAAATGTCCATTCCCCTCAGCCCGACCCCCGATCTGGCCTCCAAAGGCCAGGGTCTGGCTGCGGGGAATTTCCCTTGCCCCTCCCTCCTTTTTTGAGCCCTGGGCCTGTCCAATCCACCCGACTAGGGGAACTTATTCCACCTCAGAGGTGGAATAAGTTCCCTGTTCAGGCTACTGACACCGGATGTACAGGGCCTATATTGGAATCAGCCCTGTACGTCTGGGGCCGCCGCTGCCCACTGCCCGCCCTAACCCCTCCCCCACAACTCCGCTTTCCCACACCCATCTAAATTCCCCATACAATGTGCGGGAAAGTTAGTTGGGGTCTGCAGAGAGCAGAATAGTGGGGATGGATGTCTCAATGGGACATTCATCCCCGCTATTCGATCCTTGGAATGACCCTGTATATGCATACACATGGGAAGACTGCAGATTTACATGAGTAAATTATAAAAGACTATAATTTATGTGTGTTCCTGAAAAATCTAGGCATTTATACCTGCCATAGGGTCGGTATAAGGGTTTGTGCCTAGATTTAACATGTATTTTTGACATGCCCTCTATTTTATAAAGTACACGTATAGTTGATTTAATAAAATATGCATGACATGCATGTGGCAACCCATGTTAAGTAGGCACAACTTTATGAAATTACCCTCTTAAAGGATGTAGAAATATAGCAAATGATGGCAGATAAAGGCCACACAGCCTATCCATAGCAACTACTAAGCTTTACAGTCCCTTTGTTTCCCTTAGAGATCCTCTTGCTTGGTCCATGCTTTCATTTATTTATTTATTTAACAATTTTTATATATCGTCTTTCTACAAGTCAAGACGGTTTACATAGAACAATTTATAGCAGTGTGTTTCAACTGTTTACATGGAACATAACATTGGATACATATAGTAACAACAATAACTATATACATGGAACATAGCATGAAGTCAGATACAGTCCTTGTCTCCACTCCTCTGCTGAGACTCTATTCCACACATCCACTACCTTTTCCATAAAGAAATATTGCCTTAAATGACTCCCGAGTCTAGCTCTTTCATCTTTACCCTCTGTCCCCTTGTTCCAAAACTCCTTGTGTTTTTTGCCACAGAAGTATTTAAATGTCTCTATCATATATCCCTTCTCCTGTCTTTCTTCCAAGGTACATGTATTGATATGTTTAAATCTGTCTCCATATGCTTTATAATAGAAGCATAGAAAATTGAAATATGATGACATAAAAAGACCACATGGCCTATCTAATCTGTCCTTCCATATCAACAACTACAACAGTTCCATTTTTACCTTTAGAGATCCTCTGTGTTTGCCCCATGCTTTTTTGAATTCAGTTACTGTCCTCATCTCTACCACCTCCATTGGGAGACTATTCCACGGATCCACTACTCTTTCCATAAAGAAATATTTTCGCATATCACTCCTGAATCTATCTCCCTTCACCCTCCTCCCATGTCCCCTCGTAGCAGAACTTGCTTTCAATTGAAAGAGGCTCTCTCCCTGAACATTTATGCCACGGAGGTATTTAAACATCTCAATCATATCACCTCTATCCCACCTTTCCTCTAAAGTGTACATATTAAGATCCTTCAGTCTGTCCTCATATGTTTTATAATGAAGACCACTAATCATTTTAGTAGCCACCCTCTGCACTGACTCCATTCTGTTCACATCCTTTTGAAGGTGCGGTCTCCAGAATTGCACACTATACTCCAAATGAGGTCGCACCAAAGACTTATAGAGAGGCATTATCATCTCCTTTTTTCTGCTAGCCATTCCTCTCTGTATGTACCCAAACATTCTTCTAGCTTTTGTTGTCGCCTTTTCTACCTGTTTAGCTACTTTAAGATCAGAAGACACAACTACGCCTAGGTCCCGCTCTTCTTTAAGGACAAAAGTACTTCACCCCCTATACTATATTGCTCCCTTGGATTGCTGCAGCCCAAATGCATGACCTTACATTTTTTTAAGATTAAATCCCAGCTGCCAAATTCTAGACCATTCTTCAAGCTTAGCTAGATCCCTCCTCATGTTGTCTCCACCTTCCGGGTATCTACTCTATTGCAGATTTTGGTATCATCCGCAAAGAGGCAAACCTTACCCGACAGCCCTTCCGCTATATCACTAACAAAGATGTTAAAAAGAATCGGACCAAGGACAGATCCCTGGGGCACACCACTGGTAACATCCTTCTCCTCAGAGTGAGCTCCATTTACTTGTACTTTTTGTCGCTTCCCACCCAACCAATTTCTAACCCAAGCAGTAACTTTAGGGTCCATCCCTAGGGTGCTGAGTTTGTTTATAAGTCGCCTGTGAGGAACAGTATCAAAGGCTTTACTGAAATCTAAATATACCACATCTAGAGCTCTCCCTCGGTCCAACTCCCTGGTCACCCAGTCAAAGAAATCAATCAGATTTGTCTGACAAGACCTGCCTCTGGTGAACCCATGCTGCCTCGGATCCTGTAATCCGCTGGACTCCAGAAACCTCACTATTTTCTCTTTCAGCAGCGTTTCCAATAATTTACTCATCACCGAAGTTAAACTAACCGGCCTGTAGTTTTCAACCACATCCTTACTTCCGTTTTTGTGTAAAGGCACCACATGAGCCTCTCTCCAGTCCTTCGGCACCACTTCCGACTCCAACGAGGCATTGAAAAGGTCAGTCAGTGGAGTTGCTGGAATGTCCCAAAGTTCCCTCAGTATTCTAGGGTGTTTCCCATCCGGTCCCATCACTTTGTCTACTTTAAGGTGAGCTAGTTTCTCACGAACACAGTCTTCTGAAAATTGTTCAAGATGTTCCTCACTTCTTTTCCTATTTGTGGGTGTTTTCTGAGGTCCTGCTCCTGGTTCTTCATCTGTGAACACAGAACAAAAATATTTGTTAAGCAATTCTACTTTATCCTTATCAGCTTCTACATATTCCTCCCCTGCACCCTTGAATCTGACAATACCACTTTTGCCCTTCCTCTTCTCACTAATATATCTGAAAAATGTCTTATCCCCCCATTTTATTGCATTGGCTATTCCGTCTTCCTTTTGAATCTTTGTCTTCTTGACTACTTTGCTAGCTTCTCTAAGTTTTTCCAAATACAGATGCCTGTCTTCCTCTCTCTGTGATCTCTTGTATTTCATGAAGGCCTCCCTCTTTTTCTTCACTTTTTCAGCTACTTCTTTCGAAAAACGTAGCGGTCTCCTTTTCCTTTTGCCTTTATTTACCATTTTAACAAAAAGGTTGGTTGCCCTTAAAATATCCCCTTTCAGTTTTGCCCACTGTTTTTCTACATCCCCCAGCTGTTCCCATCCCACTAGCGACTCCCTGAGGTATTGGCCCATCTTCGCAAAGTTAGTCTTCCTAAAGTCTAAGATCCTCACCTTTGAATGGATTCTAACAGCCCTAGTCCTAATATTGAACAACACCATCTGGTGATCACTGGATGCAAAATGATCTCCCACTACTACATCAGAAACACTTTCACCATTGGTAAGCTCCAAGTCCAGTATGGCCCCTTCACGTGTGGGGTCTGTTACCAATTGCCTGAATAGTTCTCCCTGTAGAGAATTCAGGATCTCCTTACTTCTAGATGATACTGCACCAGGAATGTGCCAGTTAACATCTGGCATATTGAAATCTCCTATCAGTAGCACTTCCCCTTTCCTAGTAATGCTGCGTATGTCTTCAATTAACTCTCTGTCCACCTCTTCCTCTTGTGAGGGAGGTCTGTATATCACACCAATGCAAATAGATTTTTCTTTCCCTCTTTCTAGTTTAACCCACAATACCTCCTCTCTTCCTTTTAAGCTCTGTAATTCCAAAGCTTTAATAGTAGTTTTTACATATAGTGCCACGCCTCCTCCCCTTCTTCCTACCCTGTCCTTTCTGAATAAAGTATAGCCAGGTATAGTTACATCCCAATCATGGTTTTCTGTGCACCATGTTTCTGTAACCGCCACTAAATCCAAGTCAGCCACTCCCACCAAAGCTTCAACATCAGGGATCTTATTTCCCATGCTATGGGCATTTATACACACTGCTTTCCATATGTTACCCCTGTTACCCACTTTTCTTTATGCTTTCCACAGTCCCCAAACTTGCGGTTTCCAAGTAGAAATGTAGTTTGTGAATCCATCTGGAGTATGGGTCATTTGATTAAATCATTTTATGTATATATTATGAGTTATTTGATGGGGGTGTTTTTATATTAAATAATGATTAAAGAGAATTTTTCATACACTCCATATTTGTGATTCTATTAGTAAAGATACTATTTATTATATAATAATTTAACCTTGAAGGTGGATAAGTTACATTGTATTTTCCATAAAACATAATGTCATCTGTGTATATGTAGTAGTTGATATTGTGAGACTGTATTATTGTGCAGAGTGGTTGTTGATAGATATTAAAGAACATAGCGGAGAGTGCCGAGCCTTGCAATATTCCTTGGGTCTGTTGAAATGGAGGGGAAGTTGCCATGCTGATTTGGATTAGCTGATGTCTGTTGGTTAGGTGAGACTGGAACCATTGGAGAACTTTGTTTTGAATGCCGATCTCCTATAGTCTGCTTAGGAGGGTGTTGTGTGAGATGGTGTCAAACACTGCTGATATATCCAGAAAGATCATGGTGTATCCAGCCTGTTTGGCCTGTACTCATTTGATTAGTGTGTTTAGTATCATGATGGTTTCGACCCCTTGAGAAGGATGGAATCCATGTTGTTGTGGATCCAGTATGTTGTTTTTGTCCAGGTGATCTTGCTGTTGCTTTTGAACTACAGTATCTTCTCAAAGATCTTTGCAGTGAATGGGAGGCTTTCTATTGGCCTGAAAGAGGTGGGATCCAGGTTGTCCAGATTGCAGCCTTGTCATGCTCATATTACCCCTCTTCTCGAGTCACATCATTGGCTCCTTATCCTTTTCTGTATCCAGTTCAAACTTCTCCTGCTGACCTATAAATGTATTCACTCTAAATCTTCTCACTACCTTTCATCTCTCCCTATATCTCTCGTTGGGAACTCCGCTCTTCTGGCAAATTTCTTCCATGTGTGTCCTTCTCTTCTATTGTTAACTCCAGGTTTCACTCCTTTCATGTTGCTGCTTCTTATGCCTGGAACAAACTACCTGAGTCTCTATATCAGACATCTTCTCTGATCCTTTTCAAATCCAGGCTGAAAACTCCCCTCTTTGCTGCAACTTTCGGATTGACTCACCTAATCTCCTTTGTGTTCCCTTACCATTCCCCCTAGATGTATCCCATGTCTACAGCTACTGTATTGTTTATCTTGACTAGGTGAGCATGGACTGTCTTTTACATGTGTCTGTGCAGCACTGTGTACATCTTGTAGCTCTATACAAATGTTCAGTAGTAGTAGTAGTAGTACCAGGAAGATTTCCCAAAGATTTTCCTGCTGGAAGGCCCGAATCTTTATGTTGAGAATATTATGCCTATTAAGTCCCAGAGTTGGCGTTGCCAGGAAAAGCTACGCTACCAACAGAACATAGGAGCGACTATAGGGGAGGGATCAAGGGAGAGACAGCCTAGGGAGGAAACCCCTGAGGATAGCTCAAGGGCACAGTAGAAGTGACCAAACTACAGTGGTCCCCTTCCCAGAGTGGAGGCTGGGGTACTCAGGGAGCCAGCAAGAGGATGAGCACCTTAAACATGTCCAAGATCAGGTTTTGGAGGTGAATGGGGTTCCAGTAGGTAACAGATAATCCTCTGTAAAAACCTTTCCCCATTTTATGCTAAAGGGAAATGTATTATACAGAGTGGCTGAGGAGATGGGGTAAAGGTATAACAACTGAGAATTCCCTTGCCCTGTCATCAGAAGGTATTATCATTGGCCCATAACCATTTATTAGGGGGGCACCTGGGGGTGGAGAAAACACTAGAGCATGTTTTAGCATGATATTTCTGGCCTAGGATTTACACAGGGGTGCTGTTATATTGCCAGTAATGTCCCATCTTCCATATTCATAACCCTGCCAGAGTCCAACCTGGCCCTCTAGTGCCTATGCCTAATATTGAAACACTATTTGAAAGAGTGGCCATGGATCTGGTAGGACCCTTGGAGCGAACTATCTGAGGCAATGTATATTTCAGTCATACTGGACTATGCTACCTGATACTCCTATGAAGAGAGACTAAGAAGGTCGGGACTCTTCAACCTGGAAAAGAGACGGCTGAGGGGAGATATGATAGAGGTCTATAAATTAATGAATGGAGTGGAACGAGTAAACGTAGATCGATTGTTTACATCATCAGAATATAAAAAGACTAGGAGAAATGCAATGAAGCTATAGGGTAACCTATTTAAGACTAATAAGAGAAAATATTTTTTCACTCAACATGTAATCAAACTCTGGAATTTGTTACCTGAGGATGTAGTAAAAGCTGTTAGTGTAGCTGGGTTTAAAAAAGGTTTAGACAAGTTCCTGGAGGAAAGGTCCATAAACCATTATTAAAAGGGACCCAGGATATCACTGCTTGACCCAATACAAGCATTGAGGAACCTGTGTCTTTTGGGGAGACTGATAGGTACTTATGACCTAGATTGACCATTGTTGGAAAAAGGATACTGGGCTTGATGGAGCTTGGTCTGACCCAGTATGGCATATCTTATGTTCTTAAGAAAACCCAGGAGCTGCTGGATCACCAGGAATCAGCATTGAATTGATGGCACTTAAAATAAAAAGTGTCATATCACGTCTAATGCAGGCATTGACCATGACACCTTGTCTGTATCAGGTATAAATAAAATCATGTACACAAGGAGCCACATAAATTAATGTGCTTTCTAATCATCTCATGTTCTTGTAAACTCTGTCCATGCTCTATACAGATCACACCCCTGGCTATGCCTACTGTCAAAGTACACACCTTCATGTCAACACGCATAGTTTTATGCTGATCTGTATTTTATAAGAGGCTATTAATCACACAAAAAGCCATATGAGCATATTCATGACTTTATAAAATTACCTCTATAGAGTATCACATCCACTACAAATTTGTGTCAGAGTTTATGTTTATGTTTATTGTTTCATTTGATATACCGCCCTTTATAACATTAGGGTGGTATACAATCAAAAAAAAATATACAAGAAGGCCAGAGGCCGGGAAAGAAAAGGAACTACAGTGTGACACAGGAAAGAAAGAGAAATCAATCAAGCAGATAAAACAAAAAAGGCAAACAAAATAGATAAACAGGGTCAAACAGTAGGAGTTGGGAAGTAGAAGGCAGTGGAAAAAATGGGTTTTAAGGATTTTTTTGAATTTGGTGTAGTTATGCTCTAGTCTCAGGGGGAGAGAGTTCCAGGTGGCAGGTTTGAGGAAAAAGAAAGCTGAGTGGTAGATGGACTATAAATGGACATGGGATGGTGAGGGTGTGCTGAACAAAGACTGCGGGTAGGAGTATGGAATTGGAGGAGGTCTGCTAGGTATTGTGGGGTATAAGTATAGATAGTTTGGTGAACCATAGTGAGAATTTTATAACGGATGCAGTATTCCAAAGGGAGCTAATGGAGGTGAAAGAGGAGTGATATGATCTCAGCGAGTGGAGTGGGTAATGATTCGAGCTGCTGTATTTTGAATCAGCTGCAGTCTACAGAGTTGTGTGAGAGATACAAGCGAGAGCGGAATTACAGAAATCAAACTGGGACATGACCAAGGATAAGAGGAGTGGTTAGTGCTTGGGGAGTGAGGTAAGGGCGGCTAGCCCAAATTTGGTGGCGGTAATAGGAGAATCTCTTGGTGAGCTGGGAAATGTGGTTCTTGAATGAGAGATCAGAGTCAATAAAGACCCCTAGATAACGAAAGGAGAACACTAAAGGAACGGGGGAATCTGCAAGACTTGGTGTTATCAGGGGACAAGTACTCCCATGAGTAAACCAAATAGCATATGTTTTTGTGAAGTTGAGGTAAAGACAGTTTGTGGTTAACCAATCAGCAACTAGAGAAAGACAGGTGTTGAGGGGAAATAGGTCTGGCTGTAGAGGGTTGGTGTGATGAAGTAGGATTATTTTGTCAGCCTAGTAATAGGCTGACAACCCAGACTGCTGGATAGGGAGAGCGAGTGGTGCAAGGAAGACATTAAATAAGAGGGGTGCCAAAACTGAACCCTGGGGGACACCACAGTGGAGGGGAAATGGGTCAGAGGAAGAAAAAAGGGTGGTGCTGGAGGTGACCGTACCTGACTGGAAGAAGAGGAAAGAGTGAAACCACCAATAGACTGTACCCCAAAGGCCAGCATCACTCAAACGGGAGAGGAGAATCAAGTGGTCAACAAGATCAAAAGCCGTTGAAAGATCCAAGGATACTGCTACAGAAACATCATCATGGTCATGTGAGGTGTGAAGCTCATTGAGGAATGCAAGCAGAACAGTTTCGATGTTATGGCCAGGATGGAAACCAGATTGCCGGGGGTGAAGAAAATGAATAGAGTTGAGATGATGTGAGAGTTGGGCAAAAACAGCTTTTTCAAGAATTTTTGAGAGGAAGGGGTGATTTGAAACCGGGTGATAGTGTGCTGGAATAAGAGGATCAAGGGATGGGTTTTTCAGAAGGAGGCAGGCCAGGGCATGTTTCCAAAGACTGGGAAAGGATCCAAAAGAGATTCTGGCATTAAGCATGGCAAGGATGCAGGGGAGAAAGGCAAGGGAAGGTTCCAGGAGTCATGAAGAGGATATTGGGTCAAGGGGGCAAGTTGTCTTATGTGATGAAGAGATGGATTTTATAAGTTCTTTTTCAGTCTTAACTGATGTGTCATTTCCTTTATTTGAAAGGTGAGAGGTGTGAATGTCCATATTATGAACTTTATTTATTTAAAAAGGTTATACTCTGACACATCTAACATTCCGACTTCATTACAATTCAAACATCTGAAATAGCAATTACATTAACATAATAACACACAATCCATAACATAATTATTAGATCAGTTAAAATAGAGTGATGTTATGTTGCATGGTAAGTATATAGTATGTTGCATTTCCAGAAATTATTTTAAATTTAATGCAAATAACTAGTCATAACATAATTAATTGTTCCCATGGTATGTACTATAACATGATAAAGTATGTGGTAAATAATATATAAATTAGTTTTCAAAAATTGCTTGATGTCTGGGGCAGGTAAAAACGACACTTGAGAGGCCCACTTCTTTGTCTACCTTGGAGCCCACTGTAATGCTGTGAGCATAACAGAAGATAGAAAAAAAGAAAATGAGCATGGAAAAAAGAGAATAAAAGAAATCTATCATACGAAGATAAGAAAGAGGACACAGGAGCCAGCTCTACAGGAGAGGGGACACAGGCAGCCTAAGAACAGGATCGTGGAAGGTAATTTTATAACAGGCTCCCTATTCGCGAAGGCCAAGTAGACACCTATTCTGAGGCTATATTATAAAGACACATAGATGCCTATGGGGCCTTTTTACTAAAGGCCACTAACTGGTTAATGTGCCGTTTAGTATGCGGTAACTGACAGTGATGAATGCTAATGCGTATGCATGCCAGTTACCTGCTACTTAAACACATGGTAACCGACCATGGCACACTAGGGTGAAGAATAGGCTGATTAGGGGGCAGACTGTGGGCATGGAGAGCACATTGCCACTAGCACAAGGGTAATTGCCATGTGCTCAGTGACAATGTAGCAATTAGTGCACGTGCACATAATGATACCTCTATGAGTGTCGGTAGGTGCACCCATGTTAATCGCACTGTTAGGGTCTATGATTATGTGCTGTCAGGAACTTGCGTTTTTGCTTCCACAGCAAGTTTCTTCTCAAATTCTCTCTTTGCCTGCCTTATCAATGCCTTGCATTTAACTTGCCAGTGCTTGTGCTGTTTCCTGTTTTTGTCATTGCAAGGTGTGACCAGAAACAGATTTCCAGGCCTTTTCCTCTGAGGCATTGGAGTATAAAGTGACTTGTTCAAGATCACAAGGACTGCTAGGGAGAATTGAACCCAGGTCTCTTGGGTATAAGGCTATTGCTCTAACCAATAGGCTACTCCTCCACTCTCTCTGTCACTTATGCAAGTATTTTATAAAAACAGTAGACACCTACTTGTCTTTATAAAATAGGCTTAAAAAAAGTGCATTTGGCTGCTTTAACTTGGGTGCTCTGTTATAAAATTACCCTCCATATGTGTACTTGCGTATTTTATAAAATATGCACGTACATCACAACTCTGCCCCTGCTCTGCTCATGCTATGTCTCTGGGAATGCCTACACATAGCACAAGTACTGTAGAAATATGCACCATCCTTTTGGCACGCATACTTTGAGGCCCTTTTATTAAAGTGTGGTAAGTGCTGTCACTTACTGACCTTAACCACAAAAGTTAGGTGAGGTATGTGCAAACCCCATGCTGTAAATACAGGGGGAGTGTCTAGCATCTACCTTGCATTTACTATGCAGGACAGACACTTACCACATGGGAGCCATGTTCCTTGCCTCAGCAGGTAACATGGGAGCACCTGCACTACCTGCTGATGCATGGAATGTGAGCCTGATAGCACAGATAGCCAAGAGGCAGCAGCTGTAGTCATCAGTCTCCCTCTCCAATTCCCTCCTTGCCACATCCCCCCACCCCAAATGTCCCCCTCTAATGACACTCCCTATCTGAGCTCTCACTGATAATATCCCCCCCCCTCGCAGTGATCACAAGCCCACCCTGAATCCTTATTTTCTAGCAGAGCAAACACCACCTTTCTCAACCTCCAATCTCAGAATGACGATAATATTTACCACTAGAGGTGAAGCCAACCCTATTGGAAGCCTTGGCAGCCAGGACAGTAGAAGAGAGGATTACTCCTGCTCCATTTTCCACTAGATATCAGGGAATTGGCCCCATAAAAACCTTTGGGTGCTCAGGGGAACTTGGAAGGTAGGGTCATTAGTACATGAGGGTCTTTCGGAAGGTCTGGAGGAATGGAATTTGATGGCCAGTGGTATGGTCATTCTAGGGTGGGAGGCTTGCTCTGTCAGGGGATACTGATTGGGGGGTTGTGATTCCTGGGGGGCTGTGATCAGGTGGGTAGTTGTGGCAAGGGAGGATCAGAGAGGTGATTTATGCCAAGGTGGGTTGATCAGGGCTGCATGTGTCCTGAAGAGGGTTAGAGTACCACTGCGGCCATAGCCATGGCACTTCAGTATCAAACAGTAGCTATGCTACTGGATTGCCCATAGTGGGGCTGCATTTAATGCTACCTCAAAAAGTAGCATTAAGTGTAGCCAAGCTATCAGCTATCATGACAGCTAGTGTGCGGTATCAACCTGCATGCTAGCTGTCACAGACTGTTATGCCCACTTCTGTCCTGATTCTAACCCAATTCCATGGCATGATGTTAGCAAACAAAACAAGGCATAACAGCTGCCATACCAGTGTGCACTGAACAGTATGCACTAAACCACATGGTAGCTTACTGCAGCTTAGTAAAAGGCCCCTTAAATACACATATTTGGCTATATAGTCCTATAAGAGTCATTTTCCATGCTTTATGCATGGTAAATACTTTTATAAAATTGTCCCCATAAGGACTAGTGAGCAAACATGTATCTGCTGCCATACCTGGTCATTTAACTAGTCAGTGACAACTTGGTCATAATGAGATACCGTTATCCATAAGTTTGCTTCCATCCATAACCACAATCTTCCATCCATAACCACAATCAGTGATATTGCTATGCTGTCAAGGTATAAATGTCCAACTGATATTTCTTAAAGAAGTTCCATCATTCCCAAGCAGTATCATTCAAAGAATCCTGAGATTCCTATAGCCCTACCTAATATGACATGTAATCTACCCTTGGTCTGTGTCCGGTGGGTGAAGGGGACTCAGTACCTAAACTACAGCAAAGACATGACAACATCTTCTTCCTAACCAATCTTATAATGCCTCCTTCAATGTTCATTCCATCTTGGGAGATAGTGGGAAACTACTTCAAGGCACCTTATCAAGTCTTCTCAGATTGTCTACCACAACCTCTTCCCCCTATACCCCTTACATTTAATTTCTTCTGCACAAGGCTGTGATTGGTAGTATCTACCCTAGCAACCCATCCTTACATTTTCTATGTCTCTCCCATCCTACCCATACTTACAGAATTGCCAAGTTACCTAGTTCCAGGAGTGAGATTTTTTGCCATTTCAGGTTTTAAATTTGCATTGCAAAAAAAACTTGGAGAAACTAGCATTTGGAAAAACTTAGAGAAGCTGGCAAAGTAGTCAGGAAAGCAAAGATTAAAAAAGAAGAGGAAATAGCCAATGCAATAAAATGGGGGTAGGGGGGATAAGACATTTTTAAGATATGTTAGTAACAGGAGGAAGGGCAAAAGTGGTATTGTCAGACTCAAGGGTGAAGGACAGGAATATGTTGAAGCTGATGAGGATAAAGTGGAATTTCTTAACAAAAATTTCTATTCCGTGTTCACAGATGAAGGACCAAGAGCAGGACCTCAGAAAACACACACAAACAGGAACAGAAGTGAGGGGCATCTTGAACAATTTTCAGAAGACTGTGTTCATGAGAAACTAGCTAAACTAAAAGTAGACATCCGAGAATACTGAGTGAACTTGGGGATGTTCTATCAGTTCCACTGAATGATATTTTCAATGCCTCTTTGAAGTCAGTAGTGGTGCTAGAGGAGTGAAGAGAGGCACATGTGATCCCTTTACACAAAAGTGGACTAAGAATGACATTGAGAACTACAGGCTGGTGAGTCTAACCTCTGTGAGTAAACTATTTGAAACACTGCTGATAGAAAAAAATAGTTTCTGGAGTATAACGGATTACCGGATCTGAGGAAACATGGATTCACCAGAGGCAGGTCTTGTCAGACAAATCTGATTTCTTTGACTGGTGAACAGGGAGTTGGACCGAGGGAAAGCCCTAGATGTGGTGTATTTGGATTTCAGTAAAGTCTTTGACACTGTTCTGCACAGGTGACTTTTAAACAAACTGAGAACCCTAGAGATGGACTCTAAAGTTACTGCTTGGGTTAGAAATTGGTTGAGTAGGTGGAAACAATGGGTACAGGTAAATGGAGCTCACTCCGAGGAGAAGGAGGTTTCCAGTGGTGAGCCATAGGGATCTGTCATTGGTCCGATTCTTTTTAACATCTTAGTTAGTGATATTGCGGAAGGACTGTTGAGTAAGGTTTGCTTCTTTACAGATGATACCAAAATCTGCAATAGAGTAGATACGCATGAAGGTATAGATAACATGAGGAGGGATCTAGCTAAGCTTGAAGAATGGTCTAGAATTTAGCTGCTGAGATTTAATATTAAAAATGCAAGGTCATACATTTGGGCTGCAGCAATTCAAGGAAGCGATACAGTATAGGGGGTGAAGTATCTCTGTCCACAAAAGAAGAGAGGGACATAGACATGATTGTGTGCGAAGATCTTAAAGTAGCTAAAGAGATAGAAAAAGTGACGGTGAAAACTAGAAGGATGCTTGGGTGCATAGGGTGAGGAATGGCCAGCAGAAGAAAGGTGTGATAGTGACTCTGTATAAGCCTTTGGTGCAACCTCATTTGGAGTATTGTGTGCAATTCTGGAGACCGCACCTTCAAAAGGATATAAACAGGTTGGAGACGGTGCAGAGGGTGGCTGCCAGAATGGTTAGTGGTCTTCGTCATAAAGCATATGAGGACAGACTTAAGGATTTCAATATGTATACTTTAGAGGAAAGGCGGTATAGTGGTGATACGATTGAAATGTTTAAATACCTCCATGGCATAAATGCACAGGACGAGAGCCTCTTTAAACTGAAAGCAAGCTCTGCTATGAGGGGGCATAGGATGATGGTGAAAGGGGATAGACTCAGGAGCAATATACAGAAATATTGCTTTATGGAAAGAGTGGTAGATGCATGGAATAGTCTCCCAGTGCAGGTGGTAGAGATGAGGACAGTATCTGAATTCAAAAAAGCATGAGAGAAACACAGGATCTCTAAAGGAAAAAAGCAGACCGTTGTAGTGGTTGATATGGTAGGGCAGATTAGACAGGCCATGTGGTCTTTTTCTGCTGTCATGTTTCTATGTTTCTTTTTTTTTTTAATATTTATGAAATTTTACATATAAATCAAGAAAGTTTACATAAACCATTCTTGCAGAAACAGAGCATACATAATGAAAGTACTCAAGACAAAACCAGAGTATTTCTTCAAAGTAATAATCATAAGTATTGCCTAAGGCACTATATGCCAGCTCTCCCTAGCGCACTATAAAGGGGGAGAATACCTAATCACAATCAATAAGCACAACACAAAAGAAACAGGCAGACAGTCATCATTCAGAAATACGATGGTTGCTATTTATATTTCTGGCCTTAGCAACAGTAAGTGCTGCCAGGTGCCATCCAATGGTTCCATTGGAACACTGACATTGTTGAACATAACCTTATTCATAACATTTTATCATTTGAGCACGATTTGTTGTTTACAGTAACTTGAAAAATTCATCTCGGGCAAAAAATGGAATTAACTCGTGAACATTTTCATGCGATTATTTTTCATAACTTTCGATGTGGATTATCAAGACAAGAGTGCATCGATGAACTTAATTTTTTATACAGCGATAAAGCACCATCTTACAGCACTGTAAAAAACTGGTATAATGAATTCAATCGTGGCCGACGTTCGCTCCAAGACGAATTCCGTCAGGGTCATCCAAAATCGGTTGTTGTGCCAGAAAATATCGATGCTGTGTGTGAACTGATAAAGCAAGATCATCATGTGACAAACCATGAGATTGAAGCATCTTTGGGCATTAGTATGACAAGCATCAATAAGATATTGCATGATCATTTGGCCATAAAAAAGATTTGTTCGCGTTGGATCCCACATAATCTGACAAACGCTCAAAAGAAGGCTCGTGTCGATTGGTGCAAGGAAATGTTGAAAAAATACGTTCAAGGTACATCAAAGACTGTGTATAACATCTACACAGGTGACGAATCATGGATCTATGCATATGAGCCCGAAACAAAACAGCAATCGACTGTATGGGTCTTCTAAGACGAGCCAAATCCAACAAAAGTTGTTCACGGAAGAAGCACATTGAAGCAAATGGTTGCCTGTTTCTTCGGCATTACCGGTCACGTGGCGACAGTGCCATTAGAGCAACGTAGGACAGTCAATTCTGAAAGGTACACGACCATTTGTTTACCAGAAGTCTTCAGAGAAATTCAGAAAAAGTCGAAGAAGAGGCGAATAATTCTTCATCATGACAATGCGAGCTCTCACACATCGGCTCAAACAAAGGAATTTTTGACTGGCCAAAACATCAAATTGATGGGTCATCCACCATACAGCCCTGATTTGGCACCCAATGACTTCTTTTTATTCCTGCACATCAAAAACAAATTACGTGGTCAACGATTTTCAACACCTGAAGATGCGGTTGATGCAGTCAAAACGCATGTTTTGGAGTTACCTCAATCGGAGTGGAAAAAGTGCTTTGAAAATTGGTTCAAACGCATGCAAAAGTGTATTGATCTTCATGGAGAATATTTTGAAAAACAATAAAACCAATTTCGATCATAAATATTTGTTTTTTCATTATTAGGACAGAAATATAAATAGCAACCCTCGTACTACCACCATATGAGCCTAAGGAGGATCATTAGAAGACTCCAGCCGCCTTGCATTTATGAAAGCCAGCAATTGGGAGGGATCATAAAATATATAAGAAACTGACTGGTATTTCACCAAACACTTGCATGGATGCTTAAGAAAAAAGAGCCCTCCCAATTGTAAAACCCCAGACCAGAGCAGAAGAAACTCTCAGCGCCGCTTCTGGGTATCTCTTGCTAAAACAGGATAAATACGTACAGATAGACCTTGAAATAAAAGTTTCTATGTTTCTAATGCAGTATGGGATTTATAATCCCTGATTTTATCCATGGAAATCAGTGCTGCAGGTCCCATAATGCATCTGAATAAGATTGTCTGAGATCCAGGACTAAAAATATCCTGAAAAGTTAGCAGTAACTCTACTAGTGACACCAATTATGAAACAACTGCTTTTCAAAAAATGATATGCTCCTTCTCAATAAATATGTAACCATGACCAAGTTTGACCTCAGTGTTTAACTGCTAAGGGCTAAGACAAAATGACTCATATTGGATAAGGTCATTATTATGCAAAAATACATTATTTCACACATTGGTAGCTGTGGAGATAAGTGCATTCTTTGTTTATTTTTAATAGTCTTATGTTTCATGTGGCAATTTATATTTTATGACACTAAGGGGTATGTTTACTAAAACCCCGCTAATGTGCGGGCCGCGGTAGTGTGAGGGTGCCATATAAGGAGTGGGCGTTTCTTTCTGGAAAAGAAAAACCGTGATGTAAGGTGCGCGGCGCACATGTGCGCCCCACACATTAGCGCATGAGAAAGCTGCGCGGGAGGCATAAGTGGCGCGCTGATGTGCAAGCAGAAGAACAGAGCCACAGCACAATGGTTAAGACACTGACCAATGGTGTAGGGAACAGGGGTTCAATCCCCCACAGTGCCCAATGAACAAGGCTGGCTGAGGCATTACCTATTATGGGGAAGATTGGTTTAGGAGGCATTTTACTTTTATTTTAATTATCACTACTAGCAAATGCACTCTCAAAGCGTGTTAACATAAGGTGCCCCATAAGGCACATTTTAAAGTGCACTGTCCGCCAAAGCACCCTAGAATGTTGCTTATAGGGCGCTACATAGGGTGCTGTATGAGGTACCGCAAGGTCAGAGTACTGTTTTTGATGGCAGCACTGTGCAGTGTAAGGAATGAAAAGCATAAGTAGGTGCGCTGACATGCAAGGAGGAGCAGCAGTGGAACACAATGGTTACGGCACTGACTGCTGATACAGGGGTCATGAGTTTTCTCCCCAGGGTGCCTAATACGTAAGGCTGGCTGAGGCATCAGCTTTGTACATTTTGTTTCCTGCAGCACTTTATTTTTATTTTATTAATTGCTGCCAGCAAACATGCCCTCACGTGCCGTAATTGAAAATGCTGTATAAGGCACCCTATAAGGCACTCCATAGGGCACAAGATAAAGTGAACTGTCCGCCACGGCACCCTAAAATGTTCCCTACAGGACACCCTATAAGTTGCGTCACGGGATAATGTATAGTGCACCTTATATGGAAGGGAACCATAAGGTGCCCTATAGGGCGCCCTATAAAGCGCCCTCAGAGGCACCTTATGGGTACAGTACGCTGAGGGTGTTTTTGCTGGCAGCAAAAATGTACATTAAAAAGAGATAATGCTTTGGCCAGCCCTATCAAAGAACCCCACTGTGGGTTTGAACCCATGACCTCTGGCTTTACAGGCAGTGAAGTAACCATTGGGCTACAGCTGCTAGCAAGCTCCTGGCTGGCTGCAGAGAACCTGCATGTCACCACACAGACAGTCTGCTGTGGTCACCAGGATAGGGTTAGCCCACCCGTACCCATGATGCACTGCACATGCAAATCAGCTGTCCACAGATAAACACAAGATGGGGTATGCACCCCCACAGCATCTCGGCCTGGTAGGGGGAAGTGACCATGTGCACCCCCACAGCACCTCGGCCTGGTAGGGGGTACAGACCATGTGTTTTACTGGCACAGAGTAGATAAACACCGTCACATTGTGCGGGTACTGTGCTCTCCCAGAGGGTGCGGTGAGGCGCCCAGCACCAGGTCCACAGCACTTTGCATGGCTGAAAGAGGCCTGATGCAGGTACAAAGCAGTGTTAATGTGTGAGATAGGTAGTTTTTGCAGAAACACTTTGGATATATCTGTCTGTCTCAGTCAGGTTTGCTCCTAGGAGGATTACCACCCTCCTCCTCCAGGGCTGAGGGTGGTAAACAGGGTCTCCCATCAACAGATCCACATTCTACCTCCCTGCAATGGTGGCAGTAGAGGGGACCATCAACCCTAGCTCCTGCTGGGGAAAAGACACCCTTCAGGGCAGTCAATGCAGCTCTCTACCTAACCATAACACAATAGCAGACAGACATTAGGCCTGTATATGTTAAGCTGCACCCCACCACTATCTGATATTCTCCTGCAGCAAGCCTTCAGCCACTGCAACCTGCAAGGCACTCCATCAAGACACATACCAGCTGCAAACAGTCTGCTAGTTAGGCCATAGTACATGTTCCTGGTGGAAATGCATGCACCCAGAACGGGGATGGCAGCACACACAAGCAGATAAGTCAGTGACTGGGCCCCAAAAGGAAACCCATAAATATCACATAAGAGAAGTATTATGTAATACTATCGGGGTGCCTAGCCATGCTGTCGTCATTGCACAGTCAGGGTGAGAGTGATCTCCCAGCAGGACATACTGAGGTCACCCTGTCTGTGTAGGTGGTGGCCGGGCACTAAAATGTCCCAGTCAGTGCCCTATGCCCTGTGCAGATGCACCCTGGCTAGGCCACCCTGTCCGGGCTATACCCATGGTACCTTGCTCCTCATTATGCACATTGGCAGGCCAATACTGGCAACAGTGCTGGCAGTGTGGGCTGTGGAAGGTGTTTGCAGCCACCACACACTGTATAGACCAGAGCTACTCAATTCCGGTCCTGGAGGTCTGCAACCCTGCAGGTTTTCGGGATATCCCTAATGATATGCATGAGATATATATGCATTAGAGATAGCCTGCCAACCTGACTGGTTTGTGGCCCTCCAGGGCTGGATTTGGAGACTCCTGCCTTACACCTCTGTCATTTAAGATTGTGAGTGGGCAAGGTACAGATGTTCTAGACATCAAAAGGGTAGATAGAATGTGTCACATTCCTCCTAGATTCTCAACACCACCAAAAAGTTGTCTAATAGACAATATTTTGGTGGTGGTGAGAAGCAAGGAGGAATGTGACAAATTCTAACCTTTTTGATGTCTTGGACATCTGCACCTTGCCCACTTACAATCTTAAATGACAGAGGTGTAAGACAGGTGTCTCCAAATCCAGCCCTGGAGGGCCAAAAACCAGTCAGGTTGGCAAGCTATCTCTAATGCATATATATCTCATGCATATCATTAGGGATATCCCAAAAACCTGCAGGGTTGCAGACCTCCAGGACTGGAATTGAGTAGCTCTGGTATAGACAGACACACACTCCCACACCTATGCCAGTATTGTGCTACTATAGAGGAGTTCAGCAGCCCTGCCCACCACACCAGTCCTGGGCACAGTACAGGCAAGGATATGGTACGCAATACTGTTGGGGATCACTCCCCAGGGTGGTAAACACTGTCAGAGACTAGACCTGAAGCACACACCGCAGACATCAGAATGATTGTTATGATGGAGCTCAATCAGCAAACTGTGCTTAACGTAGGAATTTCTATCTGCCAGTACTCATAGCAAACGTTTGAGAGCTGTGTACCGTATACCCAGGTGTAGGGTTGCATTGCTAAGGTATGCAAGTGCTAGTATTGGGAGATGCACGCAGGGCCCAATGTCCTGCCTCTCCAGGAGGCATTGGCCAATGGGGCCTGTGGGTGTGGGTGTGGGTGTGTCTGCCCCTGTTGGCTGCTGCTTTACGGCAGAGGTTCCCAACTCCAGTCCTGGTGTGCCAAACACTGTTCGGGTTTTCATGCTGTCCCTCATGAATATGCATGAGCTACATCTGCATACCATGGGGGTGGTGCATAGATATGCAGCACAGGCATCTTTATTAGATGCAGCATGGAACCTTAATGGTGTGTGGCCCTCCAGGACTGAATTTGGGAGACTCTGCTCTAGGTAATGCGCCTGTTTATGGTGTCTGTGCTCGGTGGGGTAAAATATAGGCGTATTAACCATGCGTATGTTCTCAGAAATAAAGGTTTGTCCTTACTATCACGGTTTAGTTGTGGGAAAAATATGTGGACTGGATTGGCAGTAGCCCCAGCTGGGCTTTGAAACTGTGACTTTCTGTTCTTGCACACACTGTCTGTGTGCACTGCACCACCATGTTACCACAGATAGGCTGCATTCCCTGGGTAGTCCATGACTGTACATCCGACAGAACCTGTCTGTTGCAGTGGACGGTGCCAGCCTGCACAGGGCTAGGCCACTGTCTGCTGTGGCTAGCAGCCACTGCCCCCTCCACCACCTGTACCCTTCCGCCAACATGCTGACATGTCCTTATCTTGGAAACAACATATGACCTGATTGAGTTGTGGCACTCCAGGACTGCATTTGGGGGACTCGGCTGTAGGTAATGCCCATTGTTATGGTGTGTATGCGGTGTAGGGTAAAATATAGGTGTTTGAACCATGCTTATGTTCTCTGCAATAAAGGAGTGTCTTTACTATCTCTGTTTAGTGGTGGGTAAAATATGGGGACTGGGTTGGCAGGAGCCCCAGCTGGGGTTTGAACCTGTGACCCTCTGGTCTTACAGGCACTGGTTGTGTCTGTTGCACCACACTGTGGCCACAGAAACAGTGCAGTCCCTGGAGATAGGAAACCTGGCCGAACGGGTCAGAAACCCTGCTCTGCACAATTTTACTGTGGGCTCATTCGCCTTGTATGGAGACAAAAGGGCAAATAAACCTCAAAAATGACCTTGAAAAAAGGGGCAAAAACATAACCAAGCTGGGCAACAGTGATATCAATGGGCAACATTAAAAAACACTCCCAGGAAAGCTCCAAAAAAAAGAAATGCTTTTTGGAAGGGTCTTCGGAGCGTAGACCCTTCCAAAACTCATTTCTTTTTTTTTTAGCTTTCCAGGGAGTGTTTTTTATTGTTGCCCATTGATATCACTGTTGCCCAGCTGGATTATAATTTTTTAGAATTTTGTTGGGGTCATTTTTAATTTGTATTTGCTATTTTGTTCTCTGCACATGTATCACACTGCTCACGTTGTAGGTTTCCCCGGTTTTGCTGTACATTGCTGACGGAAATTGTTTCTCTTCCCTTTAAATCGGCTCTAACGCGAGGTTTTCACTCGCGGTATTTTTTAGCTTGATTTTCAGCCCCGCTCCTGTGCGGGGAGCCTCTCCCCTCCCACTCTCCACCCATTTATCCCCTCCCTCTGCCCCTCGGGAGCCTTCCTCCGCCCTCGGAATGCCTTTCCACGCCTCTATCTCACTTCAGCTCGCCGCGCACTTGTGCGGGCCCGTTAGTGCAGCGCGCACGTGTGCGGGGCACAAAAATGCACTATTAGCGTGCGCTAAGGTACCCTAGTGCACGCTCAATTGCGCCCCGCACAATTGCGCGGTTTAGTAAACATACCCCTAAGGGTTAGACCGATGATGTTATGAAAGGGCCTCCTCCCCCACGACAACCCAATCCCTCAATATGATTTATAAATATGTACTTACGGAGCATGAATCACAGACCAGATAGTACTTGTACTCAAACGGTACTGCCTCAAGATGTGCTTTACTGTAAATAGACTGGCCAATATGTAAATAGTCTACCAATATTGTAATTTTTAAATGTACATAGTTTCCCCAGTTCAATCTATGTTACGTTCCCTGTTATATGTAAAATTAGGACAGATCTTCCACTGTCTGAGAGTCATATTGTTGAATGTAAACCACACTGATAACAAAGAGCGTGGTATAGAAGAGTTGTTAAATAAATAAATAAATAATAACGGCCTTATCCAATTTGAGCCATTCTGTCATAATCCTTAGCAGTTAAACACTGAGGTCAACTTTGGTTATGGTTTACGTATTTATTAAGAAGGAGCATATCAATTTTTGAATAACAGTTGTTTTATGATTGAGATCCAGGACCAGCATACAATCTGACTCCTGAAACTGGGTAACTTGGCAACTCTGTACTGACAATGAGTGGAAATCCACTATCATGGGACACACTTAGATTTCCACCAGGCAAGGGAGGTTCAGGAGGTTCAGTCGTGCCCCTGCTCAGTCAGGTGACTTATCCTTTGCACACGGTGGGATCCTGTTATTGTACTTGAAATTGTAATTTAGCGCTTTTATCCTCTGAGGTTTGCACTGGGTATACAATGGAACCTTTAGACTGAATGACTAAAAATAGAATACATCAGGATGATGAATAGCATTAGGCCCTAAGACAGAACTTTAAGTTTAAAGTAGAACCTTCAAAGTATATTGGTACTTATGTGGTCTGGAAAATATGCAAGTCCTCTAAAATTTTTGTTATGCAGACATTTCACAAGCTTGGCTGCATTATAGCAGATTTTATTATCAAATTGCCATAAAAGCTATATACTGCAGATTAAGATGACTGACCTAAGAAATAACTGCAGAAACAATAAACAGAAATGAAAAACTAGCTCTATCAGTCAGGTATAACTTTCAAGACAACAAAAATGCATATAAACAACAATATTTTAAAGAGAAAATAGAGGAGCATATCAAAGCCTGGTCATCGGTAAAAGTTAATATGATAGTTTATGCCTTGCTTTTTGTCATAATACCTCATTTCTGCTTTCCAACTAAAAAGAGATAAATGAAATTATTTGATGAACTAAAGAGAATTACTGAAATTGACTTTTTTATAGTTCAAGGCTTATTAAATGTGATACAAAAGTAGCTAGACTTAAGTTATCTACAATGCCTTGCGAAAGTATTCATCCCCTCCGTTTTTGTCCTGTTTTGTCACATTACATACAACCTGGAATGAAAATGGAGTTCATTTGTATGTTAGATAATGGACCAAACAATATAGTCCAAACTGGTGAAGTGGAATGACAATAAAATACCTTGTATATATAAAAAAAAAAAGTAAAAACTGAAAAGTTGTGAGTGCATATGTATTCAACCCTTTTGCTATGAAACTCCTAAATAAAATCTGGTCTGACCAATTAAGCTCAGAAGGCACATAATTAGTTGATTAGGGTTAATCTGTGTGCAATCAGTGTCACATGATCTGTCACATGATGCCTGTATAAATATACCTGTTCTGAAAGGCCCCTGACCCTGCAACACCACTAAGCAAGCAACATGAAGACCAAGGAGCACTCCAAACAGGTCTGAGACAAAGTTGGAGAAGTATAGATCAGGGTTGGATTATAAAAAAATATCCCAAATTCTGAATATACCACAGAGCACCTCTAAATCCATTATAACAAAATGGAAAGACTATGGCACCACTACAAACCTGACAAGAGAAGGCCGTCCACCAAAACTCATAGACTGGGCAATGAAGGCATTAATTAGAGATGCCACAAAGACACCAAGGATAACACTGAAGGGGAGCATCTGTCCATAGGACCATTTTAAGCTGTACACTCCACAGAGTGGAGCTTTATAGAAAAGTGGCCAGAAAAAAAGCCATTGCTTAAAGAAAGAAATAAGAAAACACATTTGGAGTTTGCACAACAGCATGTGGCGGACCCCATAAACACATGGAAGAAGGTTCTCTGGTCAGATGAGACGAACATTGAACTTTTTGGCCATCTTGGGAAATGCCATGTGTGATGCAAAGCCAACATTTCCCATCACCCCAAGAACGCCATTCCCACAGTGAAACATGGTGGTGGCAGCATCATGATGTGGGAATGTTTTTCATCAGCAGGGACAGGAAAACTGGTCAGGATTGAAGGAACAATGGATGGCACTAAATGCAGGGCAATTCTTGAGGAAAACCTGTTTCAGTCTGCCAGAGATTTGAGACTGCGACGAAGGTTCACCTTTCAGCAGGACAATGACCCTAAACATACTGTGAAAGCTACACTGGAGTGTTTTAAAGGGAAACATTTAAATGTCTTGGAATGGCCTAGTCAAAGCCCAGACCTCAATCCAATTGAGCATCTGAGGCATGACTTGAAGATTACTATACACCAATGCAACCCATCTAACTTGAAGGAATTGGAGCAGTTTTGTCTTGAGGAATAAGTGAAACTCGTAGTGGCTAGATGCGCTAAGCTAATAGAGACTACCCCAAGAGACTTGCAGCTGTAATTGCAGCAAAAGGTGGTTCTACAAAGTATTGACTTAAGGGGGGGGAATACATATGCATACTCCTGATTTCAGGGTTTTTTTGGTCTTATTGTTTGTGTCACAATAAAGGATATTTTTCACCTTCAAAATGTTGTGTATATCACATGGTGCAAGCCCTCAAAACTCCATTTTAATTCCAGGTTATAATGCAACAAAACAGGACAAATGCCAAGGGGATGAATACTTTTGCAAGGCACTTGTATATAGTATTTTCAAATTAAAGTTTGTGTGGACATCACTGGAGGACATCACAGAGATATGAGTCTGGTGTCAAATTAAAGCACAGAGGGAGGAAAGATGGAACCGTTTGGAGGCTGAAGGTGCGGACTGCAGAGAGCTGTGTCGGGGTGAATGACCTATACTTATGTTTTCATGCTGAAATGTAAGGGCAAGCAACTGGTCCACCTGGCAGGAGTGACTGTGGGAGATGGTGGTCAACTCACTCTAGACAAGCTTGGCATCCAGTCAGTGAGAGAGCTGGCGTCTGCCTTGGACTGCTTCAGAAGAAATCTGTCAGAGCAGAGTACAAAGGGGGCTTCATTGAGCACGGAAGAATGAGCCTTCCCCAGCAATCCGGAAGTGCTCCTTTGGGGGGGGGGGGGGCGGGTTGGATCCTCCGTACATAAACAGAGCAGTTTTGCCGGTGTCGGAGGATTTGCTGGGTCTCCCTTTCATCCATTCTTCCCAAGTAGGTGCAGATTCATTGTGTGGAGAGGGAGTTAAGCCTGCGGGTCATTCGGGAGAAGTCATCTTTGCCTGGGAGCTGCTGCGTTTTGATCAGCTGCGCGGAGCGGTGCAGTAGGAGGGAGTCTGAGCCGCGGTGCTGAGTTGCAGGCACTGTGTAGACGCTCCTGCCTCCAAGGACCCCCCCCTTCGCTACACATAAAGTGCTGTGGATGTTGTACAGCAGTGGGAGAAGTCATCTTTGCCTGGGAGCTGCCGCGTTTTGATCAGCTGCGCGGAGCGGTGCAGTAGGAGGGAGTCTGAGCCGCGGTGCTGAGTTGCAGGCACTGTGTAGACGCTCCTGCCTCCGAGGACCCCCCCTTTGCTCCACATAAAGTGCTGTGGATGTTGTAAAGCAGTGGGAGAAGTCATCTTTGCCTGGGAGCTGCCGCATTTTGATCAGCTGCGCGGAGCGGTGCAGTAGGAGGGAGTCTGAGCCGCGATGCTGAGTTACAGGCACTGTGTAGACGCTCCTGCCTCCGAGGACCCCCCCCCTTCGCTACACATAAAGTACTGTGGACTCACTTGCGGCTGCGAGTCGCGGCCTGCATGGTCGCGTCCTAAGGGGCATGTCACAAGGGGCAGGACTCGCTCCTTTTGTGCTCCTTCAGTGCTCTTGAGGATTTCTCTGAGCGCTGTTCGTTGCATTGCAGTGCCCATGGGATAGCGCAAGGTGAAATCGGGTGTGAAGCCTGGGACCGGTGATGGTGCACAAGGAAGTAAGTTGGTTGGTCCCATGGACAAGCATGTGATGTTGTTACTGCCTGCAACTTCGCCAGATGAGGTCTCTTTGAGTCCTGATTCTCGGTTGCCACCTCCTTTTCCTCAGCCACTCTCTTCGTCTACATTTCTTGACGTCCTTCCAGATGCTGTAGTTCCTTCCTTGAAAGCTGTTAGTCCAGTTGTCATTGACCAGGCTTTCCCTCTCCCTTCAGGAGAGGTCACGCTTGTGGACATATGGACTGCAATTCAAGGAATTGATAAGCGTTTAACTTCAACTGTCTCTGCTCTATGTGCCTTTACGCATGATGTTGTGGATAAATTTAAAGATGTTGATAAACAGATAGACTCTTTGGTTCAAGTTTCTGCTCATGCTGATTCTCAGCTCCAAACAAGTATGAATGGTAATGTTGCTTTAATTAGAGTTATCTCTGCTGTTTCCTGTCGTTTGGAGAGTTTAGAAAATCAGCATAGGGCAAGAAACCTTTGTTTTCTTAATTTTCCCTTAACTCGCCTATTGTCTCCAGAAATTTTGTTGCAAAAATATTTCTCTGAGGTATTACAGATCAAGGATACTTTAGAAATTGTCCAAGTCTATTCGTTTTCCCCTAACTGCGCAGCATCTCATCAGGCAGGGGTGGTTGCTCCCCCTCCTGAGTCTGTTGCTCAGGATCTTACTGCTTTTTTGGAGGATACTTTGGATCTCATACCCAAATGCTGCACTGTTGTTGCAACGTTTGGCTCTGAGTCTATTAAATTGTCAGTCCTTAGAGCTTATTTTAAACGTAAGGACGCTTTGTTTTGTGGTTATCGACTCCAAATTTTTCTGGATGTTAGGCGCGCTACTCAATTTAGACGCAAACAGTTTTTGGAGTTAAGATCTAGAGTTGTAACTCTGGGAGCGTCCTTTTTTTTTAAAATTTCCAGGGGCAAAGTTATGCTTATACTGATGTGATGCAGTTGCAGAAATTTTTGTCTGATAAAGAATTGGCTGAGAAGTAGATAGGTGGTTTTGTTTTTCTCTTAAGCTCCCTTATGTGGAGTGTAAATCACTCTTTATTGCCTGATTGTGTATGAGTAGGTTTTGATTGTCTCTCCTTGATGTGATTTACTTATGTGATAATTCTCTTTTCTGAATTTATTATTGTATTTTTGTTAAGTTTACCTTTCTTAATTGTTTGTAATCATGAAAAGCATTAAATAAGAAATTTAAAAAAAAAAAAGCCTGCGGGTCATTCTGGAGGAAGACCTGGAAAACCTTCCGAGTAGAAGGACTCTGGAATTAGCCTGGGGGTGCTGTGGGACTCGATTAAGGTCCTGGATGGTTCCCTTAATGCTAATTTGGTACAAATTTCATCAAAGGTGGATTCTTTCACAGAGCTTGTCTCAGTTCAGAGGAATGAGATGACCCAACATGAGGCCAGACTAGAACAGCTTGAGAGCCGGATGGTGGAAAAGGAGACATTTAATGACGTCTATGTGAAGGAGAGTATTGGGCTTTGGAGGAAATTAGAGTATATGGAGAATCAGTCCCAGAGGAATAATCTGCAATTCCTGGGGTTTTCTCGATCCCCTTTGCTCGGGCCTGTGGAATTAGAGAAGAAATATTTGATTGAGATCTAGGGCTGGGCATCAGATGATCTTCCTCCTGTGGCTAGGGCGTTCTATGTGCCCTCATCTAGTTGAGGATTGAGTAACCTTGGTTGGCCTCAGGATCACCTGGATTTGACTGGATTCCTGGAGGGATCTATGGAGCTGGTAACAACACGCTGTACATTGTTGGTGACCTTCGTCTTTGAGCAAGATAAAGTGGCTGTTCTGCGCTTATACTTTAGGCATATGAAAGAGCAGTTTATGGGTTTTGTTGTGTGTATATTTCCTGATGTTTCTAAGCAGACCCAGGTCCGACAGAGGGAGTTCTTGTCCTTACGGCCTCGAGTCCTATCACTTGGGGGAACCTGGCTCTTGAAATTTCCTTCTTTATGTTATGTAAGTTTTGAGGGTCAAAATTATTATTTCTCTGAACCTAAACAACTCTTAGGGTTAGTTGTTTCTAAGGAGGGGAACCTGGGGGCTTGTGGTGGGGTACCATAGTGTGCATTCAGCTGGCAGCGTTGGCCTACAACCTTCATTTGTTTATGTTGTTTCTTCTATTTCTTTCGTGTTTGCCTCCCTTAATATATTTCGGTCTGTTTTAGATTGAAGGCATTATGTATTTCCTCTGATTTGTTTTATTTTTTTTTAGATATCTTGTTTCTTTATTGCCTGTATTGTTATTTGAAAATTTGAGAAATATAAAATAAAATAAAATAAAAAATTAAAGCACAGAGCAGATAGAATTGTCAAAAAAATTGCAGTTTAGCCAAAACTGTCACATGGACTTGAGAAAGGGCATTGACCAATGTCAACACAGTGACCATAGGCACTAGTCATCAAGGACTAAACTGTGCAATGGCATATCAAGTAGAAAGCATCTTAGTGCCATTGCCCTACCTCTAAATATTCTGTCGGTCTGATTGAGTCCTTGACCTTGTGAGACTATATAGCAGAGCATGACTTTTATTATACTAGAATTCCTATAGGGTTCGGCTGTAT
This sequence comes from Ichthyophis bannanicus, assembly GCA_033557465.1. NCBI lineage: Eukaryota > Metazoa > Chordata > Amphibia > Gymnophiona > Ichthyophiidae > Ichthyophis > Ichthyophis bannanicus. The sequence goes on along the minus strand of CM066034.1, from coordinate 618,784,504 downwards.
AATTCTCAAGGTGTGAGTCAGTCTGGTGCCAGAGATGGCTATAATAGTACTAATGGCTTGGGTGGTCTGACACTCACTGCTTAAGAACATAAGATATGCCATACTGGGTCAGACCAAGGTCCATCAAGCCCAGTATTCTGTTTCCAACAGTGGCCAATCTAGGCATCAAAATGGCAGATGAAATTTAATGTGGAGAAGTGCAAGGTTATGCACCTAGGGAAGAACAACCCAAACTATGGTTACACGATGCAAGGTTCCACATTAGGAACCACCACCCAAGAAAAAGATTTAGGCGTCCTTGTGGATACCATGTTAAAACCCTCGGCCCAGTGTGCAGCGGCGGCCAAGAGAGCAAATAGAATGCTAGGTATGATAAGGAAAGGAATGGAAAATAAAACAAAAGATATTATAATGCCTCTATATCGTTCCATGGTGAGACCGCACCTTGAATATTGTGTGCAATTCTGGTCGCCATATCTTAAAAAGGATATATAGCAATTTTAGAAAAGGTTCAGAGAAGAGCCACCAACATGGTAAGGGGATGGAAGGCTACTCCTATGAAGAAAGGCTAAAAAGGTTGGGGCTCTTTAACCTGGAAAAGAGACGGCTGAGGGGAGATATGATAGAAGTCCTATAAATTAATGACGGAGTGGAACGGGTAAACGTAGATCGATTGTTTACCTTATATCAGAATATAGAAAGACTAGGGGACATGCAATGAAGCTACAGGGTAAAACTATTTAAGACTAATAAAAGAAAATATTTTTTCACTTCAACGTGTAATCAAACTCTGAAATTTGTTACCGGAGGATGTAGTAAAGGCTGTTAGTGTAGCTGGGTTTAAAAAAGGTTTGGACAAGTTCCTGGAGGAAAGGTCCATAAACCATTATTAAGAAGGGACCCAGGATATCAATGCTTGAACCAATACAAGCATTGTGGAACCTGTGTCTCTCCCTTCACATGGGTACTTCTTATAACTTTATATCCATACCAGAGAACAAGCGAGAGCTCTGCCATCACCTCACAGTGTTCACTGGATCCCACAGTGCCTTCTGATTCCCACTCAATGTAATAGACCCATCCTCTGGTTTGCTGAACTGTGGAACAGGCCATAACCGAGGCCAGTCATGAAAGACAGATTCAAAATGCACTCTTTTCTACAGATGATTTCCCAGAAACCATAAAATTAAGGCCCTCAAGGTCACATTGAAAGACTTGAACTGCAAGAAATCAGCACCTCAGCAACACAAGAGCTGACTGTGGAACAATGTGAGATCACAATTGTAAATTCAGATGTCCTGCTGCATAAATGCAAAATCATCTCTTATGTTGGCTTCTTTTAAGTGGCTGAGTAATGGCCTAGGTGCCATGGCAAACATATACACACTGCAAATGTTGTTGTCAGTGAAAGGTGGAATGCTCATCGCTTTGCTCAACACCTTCTGTGGAAGTTTCTGCTTGCAGAAGGCAATCATATACTGTTCCATAGAGGATGGGGAAAACTTTACTACCAGTAATCTTTCTGTGACAACATCCCTGTACTGTAACGATATCACCAGGTAATAGATGCTATGTGTATATACCCTGTACCCCCGTTAATCCCAAGTTATCATGACTTATTCCTTGTAAGTCCAGTGTAGGCCCGCCTGCACTGTTAAAATATTGTTGACTGTAAACCGCACTGATTCCAAAGAGTGCGGTATAAAAAAGACATTAAATAAATAAATAAATAAAATTCCTGGGGGTAGCCCAGTGCTTATACATGCAGAATGTAGGTGGTCTATTATTACTAGGATGATATTAGTGCCTCTGGAAATTATCTAATTAACAGTGACATTATTATGCTTCACACTGAGGGGATGCAGGAAGAGTGGTAAAGATGAATTGGAGGTCCCAAACGTTTTGGAGATTAATAGGGAGTTAATACAACCAAAAAGGTTGGAAACCTCTGGTTTAGAGCATCTGATTTTCTAGAATCTTCTTCTGATTTGACCCCACTTAAGTCCATTCTCCTGGTTATATTTTCAAGTAAGTTAGACATCATTAACATTCTTAAGACATTTTCAAAAGAAAGATATTCATTTTTGTGGTCAGAAGGTTAATCCATTCTAGGATGTTTGTATGAGCACCCAGGCATAAATGAGGTTAATTTCTTTGTTCAAAACCTAAGGGGGACTACTTTATTTTTAAGATTTCTTTGCAAATGCCTGGTATCCTACCTGGCAAACTGTTATATCTTTCTTAACCCTATTCATTTGGAAAATTTTCTTAAAGGTAAACCTCAGGCAGGTTTTTTATGTTATTTTTTTTATAATTATGCTTTAATAAGCGGTTTATTTGGGGACTTTATAATACATAATTAGCTCTTCAGTGCTATGTTGTAATGCCTACTGGTCTTCTTTTGAAATTGACTACATTAATTGTTTCTTTTTATGATTTCCACTAATTTCATTGTACCAACTTTTATGGCAGTGGATGAGTCTCTAAGCAGACCAAAATGGGAGGAGGGCGTAACAAATGTGACAGTGGGCACAGCACAAAGTGCCCCATGCATGCATCGGTGCTGATAAATTTCCCCTACAGTGACCACCTGAGGTAGCACAGAGGGGCAATGACCAGTAGACCGATGCTACACATACCAGGATCCTGGGTTGGACAGTGTGTGGATGTTGTAGACATATTCATGTGCGAGTCATGCAGCAACACATGAACATAAATGTCCATGTCATGCAGAGTGATGTGTCCCCTGCACACACCCAATGCTAGACCTATGAGGCTGTGCCACCCCATGGATCCCCCCAATCACCCATGACCACCCACAGACTGCTTCGATTTAGGCATGAGCAATGCATGCAAATCTAGATATTTTAGTCATATATGCATGTGAGTGGTCACTTGCATGTGTAAATGTGATTGCAATACTGTACATACACATACACATTTGATCTTATGCAGTTACACTGTAGGCTTGCACAGGGGTAAGGTGTGGGTGAGCATTGTTGGAGCACAAAGTTACACATGTAAATTATAACATACTATAATTTATGCATGTTCCTTGCAAATGTAGGCATGTATATTTACACCAGTGATCACACCTTAAATGAACATGTGTTTTCAATTACTTACGCCCATATTTTATAAAACCAAGAATGCACATACTTGACTTTGCAAAAGAGGCAAGCAGAAAAATGTGCATTATTTCTGTGGGACTATACAATTCTTCATGTATATCAAAACCCTGCCTTTCTTCTGCCCTCTGGGAACATGCCCTCCTTATCTGGCAGATTGAACCTCTAGAGGTAGTACCATGAGACTGTTCTAGGAGATCACAGGTGGCATTTTGAACTACTGTGGCCTCTTCCCACTGCCTAGGCAGTTGCTTATAGGGGGGAGTATGCCTTTCAATGTCCCTTTATATGGGTTCCCAGAGCCGGGGCTTCTGGGAGTTGTAGTTGCTGAACAATGAGTTGTAGTTGTGAACAAATGAATGATTGAGCTGAGGGTTGTTTTTTTTTAAAGCAACACAGGAATTTATTTTCTTCCTTTGTTCAAAGGAACCTCCGTAGAAGCTCAGCACAACGTATAAGGTGGGATACTTCTCCCCTCAAAAGAAAGATAACTTCTATACAAAAACGTTTCACAGTGTCACTAATTACACTTGCTTTCTTCAGCAATGCAATTCTTTCTTCATCAGACAAAAATAATCACTTCACAGTCTTTTGCTGACTTTAGGAACAAACAGTGGCTTTTTAACTGCACCACATGTACATTAAAGCTTTCCTCTTTACTTTGGTTATACTAGGTTTTAGATAGTTGCCCCAGCCACATTCAAAACCATCCTTTGAATGTCTCATGCACTTTTTAAAATGGCAGCAACTTCATTTTCAAACATTCTTAGCCTTCTTAACTGCAGACATTCAGGTAGAATAACCCCTGGGTTTTCTTCAGGCTTAAAACCTATAGCCTTTCATTCTACCCTCATAGATAGAGAGCAATCCATTTCACATTCTGAGAAATCATTTTCAGTATCATAATTATCTACCTGCATGCATTCAGAGTCAGGCTCTGCAGTCTCCTGACTGGCAACAGCTTGGGACAGCGTGGGCTTGATTTCTTTCAATAACTTAACAACCCTTTCCCAACAAGACCTCCCTCTTGACTCAGGGGTGTTAGCAGGGCACTGGAGATCCTTATCTTGCAGCAAACTGTTTAAAACTTCTAAAGGGTTCACCTCCCTTCTATTAACAGCTCTTCTTACCGGCCTTCCACGAGGTAAAGCTCTTGGACCCAGCTCTTCCTGGAAAGTCCCCGTACCTGGGTTATAGACAGCAGTCTCCTTAGGATAAAATCTCCTGTTTCCTGGGCCAGCTGTAGTCTCTCTACAGCACTGGCTTTGTTCAGGACTGTAGTGCTGGCTATGAGGGGAATCCTTCCTTAGGTTGTCCTTGGAGCACCTCTCTCTCCCGGTCTCTCTGAAAGAATCCCTTCTTTCTGTATCTCTCGGGATCTCTTCAGCTTCTGTTTCTCTGCTGGCCTCCCTTCAGTGCTCTCTGAAAGAATCCTTGCTGTTCTCCCGGCTGTGCCTGCTTCTGGTCTCTCTACCGTTCCTGTTCCTGTTCCTTCCTGTTCTCTGGGGCTTAAATGAGTGGGGCTGCCCTACAACTTTCCACTCCTCTCCCAGCTGTCTCTCGTTAACTCCCTTAGTTGCTATGGAGCTTGGGCGTGGCCTGCAGACATCAGCTTTGTGCATGTTTTTTTTCTCTCTAGCTGAAGTTTTAAATTCACGGCTCCCTGCACTTCCCTTCTGCTTGGAGGTAAATGTTTGTGTTTTTTCTATTTCCATGGGCTCTGGAACAGATTCGTCACCACACTAGGCACCCACTTTTTCAAATCTGCTCCTCATTAAACACCAGAAATCATCCTGGTAAGAGTTAAGGTTACCAGAAATAAGAAGGGGGTTATGATTAATGCTGGGGAGACTGGAGAAGGTTTAGAGTGGTTGTGATTTATATCAGCGGGAACACAGGGATTGGAGCAGGGTTTCATAGTTTTTTGCACTTGCCACTTGATTGAGATCCCAGGTCTCAACTGGGAACTAACATTTGTGTGTGCCTTGGGAACAGGAGCAAAAGTCAATATAGATACATTATTTTTCAAGCCAGATGTGTCTTCCCATTGTATAATGGTAAGTATATGTCAATGTTTGGCTAATACCCAAACAATGCCCACACCACTCTCCTACCACTCCACCTTTATATCTCTATGCCCTGGGAATATAGACATCCAAATAGCAGCTTTTTAAAATCACTTTTATAATACAGTATGTATGCAGTCTAGACATGTAAATGCTGCTATTTACACATCTAAATGCTTCCAGTATGACCTCCTACATATATTAAGATCAATTTTAATTGCATTAAGAAATGAAAACAAAAATGGTTGAATAAAATTATGTGGGGGGTCCAGTGGTTAAAACCTTGGGATGCAAGGTTTTTCACTTATCCCCTTTTCTTATCAACAACCCTAAAATAACTTTTGCTACCTTCTGCATACTCTGATCAGGCACTACAAAGACAACATCCTTTATGAACTAAACTCTCATTCTGCCCAGATCCTCCCCCCTCCTCCCCAATTCAAGACTTAACAAAAACTATCAGGGTCATTCTGAGCAACGCTATTCCCTGCCCTTTCCCAGCCCCATCCTCCTTCCCTATGCATTGTATGGGGAAGGTAGACGGGGGTGGGAAAGGGGAGGATTGGGGGTGGAGTTAGGGCGGGCAGTGGTTAGTCGCCAGCCCTGGACATACAGGGCCGATTCTAATGTTGGCCTTGTACTTCCAGCACCGGTAGTTTGAATGGGGAAGTTATTCCATCTCTGAGGTGGAATAACTTCCCCAATGCAGCAGGATTGGTGGACCCGGGGTTGGAAAGGGGCGGCAGGGGCATTCCCTGCAGCCCGACCCTGGCCCTAGGAAGCCAGATCAGGGGTCGGGCTTCGGGGAAAGCAATTTGGAGGCCGGTGGCTAGGGATTGAGGCTTTTAAATGGAGCTGAAGTACCATGGCAACCGAACATCATGGCGCCATGGCTCCACTTAAAAGCCCTGACTGAGTTAGTCAGGTAAGGCCTGTACTTGCAAGCTGGGCTGAATCGTGAGGGGCTAAACATGCCCCACGGGATCAGAATTGCGACTCCCTCTGTGTGTCCCGTTCTGGCTGGGTGCACAGAGGGCTTCTACGTCTGGGATGGAATCGGGCCTTATATGTTTGAGAGATTCTTTATAGTGGGTTGATTCATACATAAATTAAATAGAAAAGAGTTTTATACACTGATAGCAGTTTATTAAGCATGTCTGCTATAGTTAAATTACCAGGAATGGCCCAGACATTTACTAAGGCTTACAGCACACATGACCAATACTATGATTATCTCCCATGATGAAAACATTCCAGTCTAAGGAGTAGGCCATAAAAGCTGCTTCATTTTATTACTAACAAAGCAATGGAGTGACTGTCCTGAAAGCCTTGCCCCTGATGTTGCCCTCCAATCTTCTCTTTATTGCATGAAGAGCAACTTCTTTGTATGTTGCCATTCCATATACGAAAGAGCAGGAGTGCACGAGTCATCTTGCAGTAAAGAGTAGGTTCATCCAAGCCAAAGGAGCCGCTATTTGCCCATCATTTTGCCACTGTTCATTCCAAACCTTTTCACAAGGGACAAAAAGGCAGTTTTCCTGCAATCCCTGCCCAACATGACTCCAAGCATTCTGGCATAACCAATCCTGCTTCATTATGGTGTGTCTAATGCCAGCTATTTCACCCACCCATTTTCCTAGTCAGAAACCATCCTGCAGTCACTGTAGTGCTATGTGGGATGGGTAGGGAAAGCCATTGAACACAGAAGAGCAAGGGGTTGTCTGTGAGCAAAATAATTGCTATATTTGGCTGCCCTCCCACCCACTCCTTATTCTGGGAGCTGGTTCATCAGGCATGCATGGAGTGCAAAAAGCCCTGTCACCAAACTGAAAACCAGATTAAGGACTCTAGTTACTAAAGTGCGCTAACTTTAATGTTTGTTAAGTCACCATTAGTGCACATTTTAGCACTATGCTATTCAATAGGACCTAGTTACTAATAACGTGCCATAATGGTGAATTAACACACATTAACATTAGCACACCTTAGTAACTAGACCCCAAAGCCTCTTCCAAATAACAGCCCTCTCTGCCATCCCCCACTCAGCAAGCTAATGTTGAGATGACAAATAATGACTTTAGGGCTGTCGCTACATGAATGCCTGAGGTCTTCTCAGGTTGTGGTCTTCCTTCTTCCATAAAGGAATTGAACATCTCCTGTGCTGCTGCTCTTCATTTTACTTAGAATTTGTTGTTAAAGCTTAAATGGCTATCTTGCACTTTAATAGCTTAAAAAAGAGGTACAGTATTTGTCAAAATCATTTTGCTTATATTATTTATTATCCAGTTGAGAAACCGAGAGTGTGAACTCTCTCAGTCATTTGAAAATGAAGAATAGCCATATTCAAGTTTAATCCTCACCTGTACAACCTTCTGGTTATGGTCAATTATATTCAATTCATTAATAAGCTATTTTTCAAGCTAGCATTCCTACCAGTGTTTGTAGAGTGCATGTTTTTTGATCAATTTTGCTCAGAGCAATAAGAATTGTTTGTGATGGTGATGGGTGAGAGTGAGATCCTTATTTGGCAGCTTGACATTTATAGATAGTACCACAAGACTGCCTCTAGGAAGTTGGAGGTACCATTTTGAAATGGGCTCCAGATGGGGCAAAAGTGACTGAGGATCTTCCTGCCCCACATTAGACATCAGGAAGACCCTAGAAAAGAGCCAGGGAAGGGGGGGGGGGTTGTGGGGATGGGGAGAGATTTGTGATTGATGTTGGAGGGGTTCCAGGGGAATAAGAAGTAGGTTGTGATTGATGTTGTGGATGACTATGGGAATTGTGATTGATGTCAGTGGGCCATGTTAGCTGCAAAAGCCACACGTTATCTGTTAAGTATATGTACAGCATTTCCCCGGCAGATAATATAGCGAAAATACAAAGATCGCAACGTGGCACCACAGTGCCATCCATTGAGGTGGGGCTAGTAGCACCTGCAACATCTGTAAAGCATGTGGTTGCTGTGCTCTGCCAATACTCATGGTAAGCCACATTGCAGATATGCCCAGTCTCCTCTTATACCCTGCCCACTCATGCAACTACCGTATGGTCTGCAAATAGAGCAGGCAATCGCTGTACTATCTGCAAATGGCCCACATTTCCTGCTACTGTGGCATACTGTCCCTTCGTTATAAATGCATTAACAGCTAACATAGCTTGATAAATAGGCTCCTAAGTGTTATTGGAAGAAGTCAAGTGAATTGTTGTTTGAATTGACTGAGAGCATCTTTTAAATAAGGGGTTATTATTGGTTTTATCAAACATTTTCAAGCTGTTTTTTAAATTAATACTAATGATACATGCATTAGCTGATGTTAGAATTAACATGTAACAGCATCCTGGAAAATGAAATCTGTTTAACTATTGCTTCCAGCTTTGGCGCATGACTTCTAAATCCTAAGGAACACCTCAATATCTCCAGCTTATGTCATAGTACCAGGAATTATAAACTACTGGCAGTCTACAGCATCCTGCTCCAAATTGCAGGTTGCATTAAACCTGTATTTATTTCACTGTGTGCTCTGATCATGTGAGATTTCAGAAGCTAAGCTGGATAAAGTTTAATCAGTACTTGGTTACTGGACCTCATGGGAATACTCAGTGGTATAAGATGGGGTTTTAGCAACTTAATAGTAGTAATCTTATCTCCAAGTTGGAAATAAATGAAACCTGTGCATGGTGTTTATTAAACTCTTCATTTAAATATGGTATTATAATATGGATTTTAGCACACCTTTCTGAATTAAACTCAAGGCTGCTTATCCACTATCGGTAAACCAGGTAGAGTGAAGCCTTTCCCCAAGGAATTTACAATCTAAATGGGTACTTAAGCAATGTAAAATAATGTGACTTGTCCATTGTGACAAGGAACATTGGTGGGCGAACTGGAATCTCCCTAGTTATCAAAAATTATTCTAGACATTAGGTTTATTCTTTTCCTTTTGCAATTAGACACATTGGGTGGGCTATGTGCCGCACCAGCACATAGCCTTGCCAGCTGACCTCTAAACCCAGATATTCAATGCCATGGATTGGTGCCAAGTGGATTCACCCACAGAATCTAACCAGGTAGTGGTGATAATGGATCACTATCTAGCTAAAATCATGGCTAGAACTAGGTGAGCCAAAAGCTCACCTAGTTTTAGGCGCAGATCACTAACCTGGTAATGGTCCAATATCATTGCTACCCAGTTACCGGCAATCTCCGCCTCCGCTCCACCATGGAAAGCGTAGTTACTCACCTGTAACAGGTGATCTCTGGGAACAGCAGGAATTTAGTCCTCACATATGGGTATCGTCGGTACCGATGGAGCCTGCGCGGGAACGCTCCCCAGCGTCCAATAAGAACGCTTTTGGGAGCATCCCTCAGCACATGCACACTGCCTTCCCGCCTTTACAACTGTCCTCTTCAGTTAAGTTTGTAGCTGAGTGAAAGGATAGAGGGAGAGAGGAAAGAGACAAAGAGAGAGAGAGAGAGAGACAACTCCTAGGGGAGGTGGGTGGGTTGTGAGGACTAAATTCTTGCTGTTCCCGGAGATCACCTGTTACAGGTGAGTAACTACGCTATCTCCAGGAACAAACAGGAATGTAGTCCTCACATATGGGGACTCCCTAGCTGAAGATGCCAGGGAGATATCCCCAGGAAGGTGCCACCATCAAGGGTGAGGATCCTTCCTCCCATGGATCTCTGGCATCCCACCAGGGTTGGTGGGTAGGAGTTGGTTTACGTTTGAAAAAGGTTTTGAAGAACAGCTTGGCCAAAGAAGGCATCCCGATGGGAGGCTTTATCTAGGCAGTAGTGGGCTGTGAAGGTGTGTACCGAAGCCCAGGTGGCTGCTCGACAAATGTCATTGATCGACACAGAGTGGAAATTAGCCATAGAAGCTGCCATGGCCCTGACATTATGAGCTGTGACATGGTCCTGAAGAGGAATACCCTTACTCTCATAAGTAAAGGATATGCATTGGGCAATCTATTTAGATAAAGTTTTTTTGGAGACTGGAAGTCCCAAATGACTAGGGTCAAAAGCTATAAAAAGTTGTGAAGACTTTCTATGTTGCTGTGTTCTTTGTATGTAAAAGGCTAAGGCCCTTTTGCAATCCAAAGTATGAAGGTTCCTTTCTGCATTAGAGGAGTGAGGCCTGGGAAAAAATACAGGAAGGTAAATTGATTGATTTAAATGAAAAGGCGAAACCACTTTTGGCATAAAATGAGGGTGAGTTCGAAGAACAACCTTATCATGATGAAACCTAGTATAAGGAGGATCAGCCACTAAAGTTTGCAATTCACTGATGCAACGGGCAGAGGTGATTGCAATTAGGAAGATGCCCTTCCAGGTCAAGAATTTAAGGGCTGCAGTGGCTAAAGGCTCAAAAGGCGGCTTCATGAGCTGCCCGAGAACTAGATTCAGATCCCATGCCACTGGTGGTGGCTTCATGGGAGGTTTGGTTAATATAAGGCCTCTCATAAATCTTCATATGAGTGGATGAGAGGAAATTGGTTGTCCATTCAGAGGCTTATAAGAAGCTGCAATTGCACTGAGATGGACTCTTACCGAATTGGTCTTTAACCCAGAATTTGATAAGTGAAGATACTCTAGTATCGATTCTAAGGGTACGACCAGGGGATTTAATCCCCTCCTGGAGCACCATATAACCATATAGTAAAACGTTTCCACTTGAAGGCATAAGATCTTCTTGTGGAAAGTTTCCTAGAAGCTCAAAGGATATCTTTTACCTGCTGAGACAGGTTGAGATCCTGGAGGTCTAAGCCTTCAGCAACCAGGCCGTGAGGTGCAGGGACTGGGGATTCGGATGCCATAGCATCCCGTTCTCCTGAGAAAGGAGATCTGGAGCATGCCCTAACTCCAGAGGTGCCACTTGAGAGAGATGCAGAAGCAGGAAATACCACGCCTGGCGTGGCCATCGTGGTGCGATGAGAATCATGCAACCCCTGTCTCTCTGAAGCTTGAAGAGTGTTTTGGGAATGAGGGGAATGAGTGGGAAAGCATAAAGGAAGTCCTGACCCCAGTTAAGGAGGAAGGCATCCCTTGCCTGACAGTGGTGTACCGGTATCCTGGAACAGAACCGGGGAAGTTTGGCATTCAGTGGACTTGCAAGAGGTCTATGTCTGGAGTGCCCCAGAGATGAAATATCTTTGCCAACTGGTCTAGGTGGAGTGACCACTCGTGAGGTAGCAATACTCAACTGAGTTTGTCTGCCCAAAGGTTTTGAATGCCTGGAAGATATACCACTAGAAGGTGAATTTGGTGCTCTCTGGCAAGGGCCCATAGTCGTAAAGCTTCATTGCATAACGACAGAGAGCCAGTTCCGCCCTGCTTGTTCACATAGAACATGGCTACCTGATTGTCCATCTGGACCAGGACTGTCTTGTAGCTGAGCTGGGCGTGGAACACTCGAAGAGCTAAATAAATTGTTCTTAATTCCAGGAGGTTTATGTGTAAACCTACCTCCTGTGGAGTCCAGGTGCCCTGGGTAGAGAGAAGAACCAGGTGTGCTCCCCAACCCACCTGTGAGGCATCTGTTGTTAGGGTGGCCTGAAAGAGGGGTTGATGGAAAGGATACCCCACTGTCATATTTTCTAGTGATTGCCACCATTGGAGGGACAAAATTAGTCTTTGAGAGACTGTAATTTGTCCGACAAATTGCCCGTGGCCTGTGTCCACTTTGTGGAGAGGGTCCACTGAGCTGCTTGCATGTGGAGGCAAGCATATGGGACTATATGAACTGTGGATGTCATGTGTCCCAGTAACTGCAGTAGTTCCTGAGCAGTGAGGGAGGATTTGCCTGCTGCTTGGGAAGCTAGCTGCATAATGCGAAGACACCGGGCTTGTGGAAGGAAAGCCCTTGCCTGTCTGGTATCCAGACAGGCTCCTATGAATCCTAGGCATTGGGAAGGAACTAGTTGAGACTTCGGGAAGTTGATTTACAATCCCATGTATTGGAGGATTCTCATTGTACGAGACAGTGCAGTGCTGGCCTCTGCAACTGTGGAGGCTCGAATGAGCCAGTCATCTAAGTAGGGGAAGACAAAAATCACTAGGGCTCATAGAAATGCTGCTTCTACTGCCATGCATTTCATGAATACCCTTGGTGCTGAAGACAGACCAAAAGGAAGAACCCTATAATGGAAATGTCTTCCCCTGAAAAGGAAACATAAGAATTTCCTGTGATCTGGATGGATGAGAATGTGTGTGTATGCATCCTTTAAGTCTAGAGAGCAAAGCCAGTCCTGTCCTTGAAGGTATGGCAGAAGAGTTCCTAGAGAAATCATTTTGAATTTCTCTCGAAACAGATATTTGTTCAATTCTCTGAGGTCTAGAATGGGTCTGTGTCCCCCTGTTTTCTTTGGGATAAGAAAATAGGGGGAGTAGAACCCTGTTCCCTGTTGAAAAATGGGTACTTCTTCTATTGCCCCTTGGGCAAGAAGTGTGGAGACCTCGTAATCTAGCAGATTGTCTGCAGAGGTTTGTGAATTGAACTACTTTAGAATTGTACGAGGGGGCATGCTGTGAAAATGAAGTTTGTACCCCTCTCCTACAATGGACAAAGTCCAATCTTCTGCTGTTATTTGATGCCATCTGTTGATAAAGTGGCATAACCTGCCCAGAATATTGGGGGGGTTGGGGACCCCTCAGAGGCAGGAAGGCAAAGCTCTCTGGGAAGGAGTCAAAGCCCTTGAGGGGGCTGAACCTGGAGAGCTGGTTGGGCTCTCGGTCCTTTTGGTTTCTTTTGCTGTCTAGGTTGTCCCTTTTGGGCAACCTGACCTGCAGTCTGCTGGGTATAGGAAGGATAAAACTTCCTCTTTTTGCTAAAAGAGGGTTTTTTTTATAAGGCTTCCTTTTGGCTGGAGTGGCTGTAGACTTTGACAATCTATCTAAGGTGGAATTGTCAGCATCTAACTCATTAGCCTTTTCCTGCCAGTTCTTGCCGAAGAGATTCTCCCCAATGCAAGGAATGTTGCCTAATTTGTCCAGTACCCAAGTCTCCAAGTCAGATGCCTGTAGCCAGGCAATCCATCGTGCACCAATGGCAATAGCAGAAGTTCTGCTGATGCATTCAAAGCAGTCATAAGGTGCACGATTGACAAACTTGGAGACATTTTGATCATGCTTAACTAGAGCAAGAAAATCTTGTCTCTTATCATCTGGGAGAAAAGGCCTCATAAGTTCCAAGTCTCCTGTGACTTCCTTAAGGAACATTCCCATATATAGGATGTATGAACTGATTCTAGCTGAAAGCATGGAAGCTTGAAAAGTTCTGCATCCAGAGTCCTGCATTCACAACCTGGAGGATTGGATGCATGTCTCTTTGCACTTTTCATCCTACGCATGGCTGATTCCCCTACCATTGAATGGTGTGGCAGCTAGGTTTTCTGAAAACCAGGACATGGTGGAACTCGATACATAGTATCAAGCCTCCTAGAGTGAGGAGAAGTGGTCAGAGGTGTCTCCCACATTCTGAGCATCAAGCTATGCAGAATTTCATGGATAGGCAGAGTAGCTGCCTCCTTGGGAGCTTTAGGATATTGGAGGATTTCCAATTCCTTTGCTCTGGGTTCTTCTTCAGGAGCTACTGTGATTGAAAGACCTTTGGCCATATCACGGATGAAATTCTGAAAAGACATGTCCTCTGGAGGTGACATTCTGCAATGGGGAGAAGAGGGATCTTCTAGAAGAAACCCTCTAGTGCCAGCAGAATTGTCAGAGTCTTCGGAATTGGAGGAATCAAAGTATTCCTGAGTCTGATGCTCTTGCAAAGCACGATTCCGGTACCGATCGAAGTCGGTACCGAGGTAAGCCGGTACCGCTTTGTCCCCTCCAGCCAGAGATGGCATAGGAAGAGTTCCCACTGGGGCCATCACCATCGGTACCGGCATCACCGGTGTAGGTACCGGTGTCTGTACCGGTGTCGGTACCGGCATCTGTGTCGATGTCGGCACCGGTGCTCTTGGGACCACCGGTACTGCAGCCGAGAGAAGAGCTGCGATACTGTGCTCGATAGCGAGGAACCTCTGGTCTATAGACGCTGCCGATGCCTGGGTGTCGGTACCGGTAAGGACAGCCGAAACCCCTGAGCATGGCACAGGTAGTTCTTGCGAGGTTGAGGCCTAGAGAACATCCTGAAGCCCCATCGATGCTTTGGAAGCCAAAGCCTCCCGCTGGGGCTGTTTTGCCGGTGTGGTTCCCTCAAGGACAATGCCAACGGCCTCTCGATGCTTAGCAGGAGAGCTACCCTTTGAGGACCGGCTCTTATGTTTAGTTACCTGAGATCCATGGGAGGAAGAAGAGGCCCTCGACGATGTCGATGCAATGGATCTGGCATCTGAAGAAAAAAGGGTACCGAGCTTTGCGGCCCGGTTCTGTCTTCCTCTTTTGGTCATCCCCATGAAGGAGAGACATTCAGTTGGAGAATGATCAGGTCCTAAATATTTTAGACACCAATCATGGGTGTCAGTGACGGAAATGGTACCGCCACACTTAGTACATTTTTTAAAGCCACTAGTTGGCTTTTCCATGATTTAGGAAAATGGGGCCTAGTGCCCAAAATGGCGCCTAGCACCAAAAAGAAAAGTTTCTGAAAAAAAATACTGAAAGTTTTTTTAGGTTTTTTTTTTTTAGAAAGAAAAGAACCGGCGATACCGGTAGGTGTCGTGCGGTAGGCAAACGCGACCACAGAAAGAAGTTTCAAGATGTAATTTTCTGCTGTGACAGGGAATAAGTCCTGTCGGCTCCACGGAAAACGAAGAACTGAAGAGGGACAGTTGGAAAGGCGGGAAGGCAGCGCGCATGTGCTGAGGGATGCTCCCAAAAGCATTCTTATTGGATGCTGGGGAGCGTTCCCGTGCAGGCTCTGTCGGTACTGACGATACCCATATGTGAGGACTACATTCCTGCTTGTTCCTGGAGATTGCCCCCAACATGCCCCAATGCTAACCAGGGGCGTGCAGGGGACATAGATGGGAATATTCAATGGCACTAACCATGTAGGTGCTGTTGAATATTCCCAATTAAGGCAGTTACATGGTTTCCTGGGAAGTAAATCATGTAAATGCATTTTGAATATTGGGCCCATTATAAATCACACAGTACATTTTTTGTAAACATATGGATGGGAATTGTGGTATAATGTAAAAATTTCAATGCGTGTTATAAAGTCAAGTTTCTGCAGTTTTTCTGCTTACCTGGGGCCTTCTGATGCCACAACTGTAGGGGAAGAGGAAGGAAAAGTATTTTTGAGTGTCTCCATGCCTGTCCCAAGTCCTCTGGTTGGCTGGAGAAAATTGACATTCTGCTTCAATTCCCTCTGTTGTTGTTCTGGTTAAGAGCAGCGCTGAAGGGGCATCTCTAAGCCATGAGGAACAAGACGTTCCACTGAGACTAGGCGGTAAGGTGCTCTTTAGGGAATTCCAGATATCACTGGTGGAAGAATCCTCCACCCTGGAATCTGACCTGGAGAGTTCTTCCATGGATAGACCCTCCCCAGGTGATTGTTGGTGAGTAGACCTCTCCCAGATAGACTTTGCTGGTGATTAAACCCTCAGTTATTACACAGGATGTACTCTGAGATGCAATTCAAAAAATGGATTCTTTTCTTCCGAGTTTTATGGGTAAAATTACTGTGCAAGGTGATTCTCTTTCTCAGAAGCATGAAGACCATGGAACAAGATTACAGCAGCAAGGAGCTAGATTGGATACCTTAGAAACCACTTTTAATGATTGAAGACTGTGCGTATTGCTCAGTTAAAGGTGAATTTTCTAGAATCATTTGAGGAAGAATAATTTTAGATTTCTCAGTCTTCTTAAGTGCCCTTTGATGGATGTCACCACTTGAAATACTCTGCAGGCATTGAAGATGCAACAAGATAATTTACCACCAGTAGTATAGGCTCAGTATGTCTCTCTATCTAAAGCTGTTCTTGTTGGAGAATCAGAGGACCAAGATGGAGCCATTGATGAAATAAACCTGACTTCTTTTTTGGAAAACTCTTTGGAAGTTATTAACAACAGAACTATTTTAGTTGCTTCTTTTGCATTCAAATCCAAAAAAATACTGTTCTTCTTTTTAAATTTTAGAAATATGTCTAACCTTTTTTGCTCACGCGTACAAATGTTTCCTGATAACTCTAGAGACACCCAAAGGAGGTACCGGGAGTTTTTGGCCCTTAAAGCTTGGGTTCATGCCCTTGAAGCTAGTATGCGTATGAAATTCCTTTGTAAATGTTTTGTTACAATGAGAGTAAGAATTTTCTCTTTTTAGAACTGAAAGAGTTGACTTTATTGCTGCAAGGGAAGAACCCATGGTTTTGATTTCTGTTGTCCCAGAAGTTTGATTACTGTTGTCATTGGCTGCAGAAAATTATGGACTCAGGAACTTTCAGATATTTCTGTTTTTTCTTTTCTTCCTTAACTTTTTTTTTGTAAATTTTTGGCTCCCCATTTTTCCTTAATTTGTGGTATATGATGTTATATCTATTTAGTGGTATGATTTGAATTTCCATTTGGAGATAGTTTTCTGTTCATTCAGGGGATATTCTTGAATGCATAAGTTTTGAAAGTCTATAAATAAAAAAAATATTACAGAAAGAACTCTGCCTAATTTTCATACCTCTTCCCGCAGCCTCCACTCAGTTCATGTTAACTGCCTGGTGCTCCCCTCCCCCTCTCATGCTCGCCTTCAGTCTACCCGCCACTCTGCTTTCTTCTTCCTGGGTCCCTCCCTCTGGAACTCTCTCCCTTCCACACTGCGCTAAGAGCCAGTATTCCCAAAATTTAAGACCCTCCTGAAAACCCACCTGTTCCAGTCTGCTTTTGACCTGCCACTCACCATCTCCTGATCACCTCCTGCTCCTGCCCTCTACAATAATTGTTCTTGGCTCCCCCTATTCTCCACCTCTCCTGCTCTCGCCCTATTCTCTACTACTTTTCTTTCTCTGTCCTATCACTTGACCTTTTCTTTTTCCTTGATCTGCGGCCGCTTTTCTTTGTTTTGGAAATTATGTAAACCACCCTGGATCAATAAGGCACGGTATATCAAGAATCTTAATAAACATAAACAATAAACATAAACACAATTATTCTTTATAAATTCTTTCTTACATAAACTATCCAGAATTTTGAATCAATTTTACTAAGTATAAATATTATAATAAATATTAGGGATGTCCATTCATTTCTAGATGAAATAAAATGGCAACAAAGTAACCATATTTCACTTCATTTCAAAGGGGCATATTAACTAAAATGGGGTAGCCAGCGGTGCGGGATTTAGCACACAAATAGCATGCATCCCGGCCCCACAGTAACAGGGATCACACAGCAACAAAGCATACATGCTAAAAGTCCCATACTACCTGAGTACTGTGCAAAAGGAGAGGTTAAGGATGGATTTGGCGTGGCATGTGGGTGTGAGAAGCTGCACTAATGGCAGTTCTGACCATGAAAGACGTCGCTAGCATGGGCACTGATAATCCCTGCCAGCACTTTTCAAACACATGCACAGGCATCATTTCCATACAGTTAACAGCCCTGAGCCATCCCAGACATACAGTATATCAGCTTAGACAATCATGGCCGGCACTGTCTATATATAAGGGAGGGAGGAGTAGCCTAGTGGTTGGGGCAAGGTACTTCAGGCCAGAAGGTTGGGGGTTCAAATCCCACTAGAGGACAGCAACCTTGGGCCAGAAGGACTGGGGTTTCTAGTCCCACAGATGCTCCTTGTGGTCTTGGGCAAGCCACTTAACCCTCCATTGCCCATGTTCCCTGTAAGTATTAGTGTATGTGTCTCATATCCCCACATGTTAAATGTATCCCCCAATTGTGTTGTGACCACTTTGATTGAAGGATAAGATGGTATACAAAACTGTCTAAATAAATAAATAATAAATATACCCTGTAGGTGAACTCAAATAAGAAAACTTCCCTCCTAAAAAGATAGGAATATTTTTTGTTGGACTAAAAATCCCAGCACCGAAGATACCTTTTAGCAAAGCTATGGTAAAAGAGAGTAGAAGTCCATTTTAATCAAAAAAGCAGCAGTTACACATGTGTTGCCTTCCATGACTTGATTTGTTTCACCATACATCTGAATTTAAGTTAAGTAATTTGAAATTTTTGATTGTTATATAAGGTAAAATATGTTTTGTTACCCGCAATCATTTTTACTGCAAAACTAATGAATAAAATGGACTTGGACTCCCAGCCCTTGACTTTAAATTTGTGTCCTGGGTTGGGGTTCAGTGCCCAACAAAAGTGATTTACTCAGGGATTTTGGGAAGTTTTTCTTTATTTTTGAACCCATCGTTTATGATTTTGGGATTTTTAGTGCGACAAAAAACATTCCTATCTTGTAGGAGGAAAATTTTCTTATTTGAGTTCACCTACAGGGTATATATTATATTGGGCTTGGTGAACCTATCTGCCCGAGGGGTTACTTTGCAGTTCGTGATTGGATTCGGCACTGTCCATAGGCAAACCAGGAGCATCAATGTACAGCAGCCATGGCAGCAAAACAATAGATCCCGACAGCCATAATAATTAGAGCTAGCAGAATATTACTATAGCTGCAGGGAGAGTGGGCACACATACACATACAAAACAACATTAGTTTCAAGAGGATGATGCACACATATGTATATGCACTGGATACTTATGTAAGGGCTGCTGATGTGATGATCTGAGGAGAGAGTATAGCTGGAGATTCACCTAGGGTGCCATTACCCATGCACTGGCCCCATAGAAAACTGATGCAGGGTAGATAATTGCATGACTGAGTGGCAAACATCGCAAGAGGCAGGATCCCACAACACTAAAAACATGAGCAATGGGAGATGTTGGTACAGTGTACCCCTCCCACATTTGGGATTGTCTGGTCATTGCTGTAGCTGCGGGAGTGCATGTTCAGTACAGTCACACATGGATGGGCAACCGGCACTGGTGAGGAGAGGGGAGACACAGTATGTGCTGAATGAAATAAGAAAGAGCTGGGTAACATAGTCAGGGTTGGTAACAGCAGAACACAGTTGGGAATGGAACATGCACATGAGGTGTTGCGATTACAGGAAAATGGGCACAGAATTGTGCAGTCTGACCACTACCTCCCTTGTATGGGGGTCCATGTATCAGTGCACACATGCATCTGGTGGGCTACGCTGGCACCATGGGATCTGTTTCTGGGAGCTTATGACCCCTCATCCTGACCAAAGAAGGACATATCTGTGGACCACTGGCTCAGTGTACTTGGTTACATTTAAACCTCTGAAGAAGGGCTAGGTCAGTTGAAGCTTCCTAGTCAGTTTCTCCTGCACCCAGCATGTTGTTTAGGGGATGAGTTGTTCTTACCAACTGGGGAGCATTGGCAGGATCCTTAGAATTTAGGGGGGCATTCAGTTTCCTGATAGTAGGCATGCTCAAGCTGTAGACTGATTGAGGGTGCATTTTTCCATGGTGGTGGGTGGGGTAATATTGGAGTGCTAGGAGCATGAGTGGTT
Source organism: Ichthyophis bannanicus (assembly GCA_033557465.1). Lineage (NCBI taxonomy): Eukaryota > Metazoa > Chordata > Amphibia > Gymnophiona > Ichthyophiidae > Ichthyophis > Ichthyophis bannanicus. The sequence continues at coordinate 618,764,796 of CM066034.1, read as the reverse complement.
TCTGTGGATAGCCTCCCATTCACTGGGAGTTGTTTGGACACAAGGGTGGTATCCATCTCCTGCAACACCTGTTGTTGTTGAGTGGTTGTCCTTTATGCCTGACCTAGGGGTTTCTGGACGATCTGGACCCATTAGTGGCAAAGATGGATGGCAGAGAACCCTTGCCAAATGCACCTGATATTTATGTGGTCTCTGTGGTAGACCAGCAGATATGCACACTGGACCATTTGTGCTGCCCCCTCCCCACATATGAAGGATCCACACTCCTCCCTAGCAAGGGTTAGTGCCATGTATATGAAAGGAATAACAAGGAAAAGTCACAACCAACCCTCCCGTCCCCTTCCACCCATGTATCTTAGCAATTTTGTGCTGCCATGCCCACAAATTAGGTATCAACAGTAACAGTGAGCATGCACTAAAATCTGTGTTAACTACCTAGCAGGTTTTACTCAAAGGGCCCCTTTGTTCTTTAAAAAATGTGTTGAAAGTCCTGCACCTGACCATAATCTAAACACTACTCGAATGGAACTCTTAATACAGAGTTTTCACTTCAGCTGATAAATTACTTACAGTTGATGAATGCTTGGCGTGGTGAAAGGTTATATGTTTGCTCATCTTCTGCAATAGTTCATTTATCAAGTGGAGATGGTCCATTGGAAGTGAACTGTAATTGTAAGCATGTTTTTTCATGGCTGAATGAAATCCAATAAACCCAGGTAGGTAGTAGATATTAGTGTGGGAGTGAGAATTTTCACAATTCTAGCTTAAGTTTTCTGCTCTCAGGATTGACTCTTTTCCTTGCAGTTAAATTTAGGCACCTTGTTAAACCAGAGGTTTAGATTTAGGCATGAGGATTGGGGTTATTTATCCAGGTAATTCTCTTTGAAAGTTGATCAATAGATAATTGCTCTACAGATGTCTACAGGGTTTTTTTTTCTATTGTTTAAAATCATTCAGCAAAAAGACTCAAAGCTGAGATCAAACAATAACATGGAATATAACGAAGAAATAAAGAGGTGCTTAAGACCAATGATGAGTAACCACAAATATCCATATACAGAAAAAAATAGTAGAAAGATGAATACATATTTCCACTGTAACATGAGCCACAGGCTTGGTTAAAAACAATTTCCAATACATGTTGCCGATACATGTTACATCCTATGAAGTCCAGAAGAAAGTTCTGTTTGGAAAAAGTCAAGTGCTATGGCAAGTATTAGCAGTAATTTTGAGATACTGAGACCATACATTGCATTCCTTGGCTTAGAAGTAAGGTTCACTACCGTTATGGTATGCATAAAACTAACGGTATATCTCAAAAGCAGTATAAAGAATTTTTCCTATAAATATTGTAAAAAATATCAATATATGTAAGATTAAGATTTATTTTTTTTTAAATTAAAATTATTCAAAATGTTACATAAGCAACCACAAAGAAATCAATTCTTCTTGCAGAAATAAGCCAAGAAATTTAAAAAACAAGAAACTAACTACATAGAAGCAAAAGAAGAATATGCAAACGTCTACATTAAGGGAGTACATATTGATTCCAAGTAGCCCAAAAAATAACTAATAAACCCCTTTTACATCTCCAACATGTCAACACAACAATATCCACAAAAAGATATTATTTATCAAAAATAAATTTTTCCAAATGTGACACGTCTGAAAAGATATATTTAGTGCCAGAATAGACTTACAAGGACATTTTAAATAAAATGTACCACCCACTGCAAGAACCCTAGATCTCATTTGCCAGAAATACCTCCTGCAAAGTTGTGTAGCTTTAGAAACATAGAAATATAGAAATATGATGACAGAAAAAGACCACATAGCCTATCTAGACTGTCCTTCCATATCAACGACTACAACAGTCCCCTTTTTACCTTTAGAGATCCTCTGGGGTATATTTACTAAACCGTCTTAACGTGCGCCCGGCGATAGTGTGCAGGATGCCATAAAAGGAGTGGGCATTTCTGTTTTAAAACAGCAAAACGGGATTATCACGCGATAACACATGCTGCGCACATTATAGGATGAAACGCCGCTAAGCATGTTAACGCGCGATAATCTTAAGTAGGCGCGCAGACATGCAAACATAGAAGCAGAGGTGTAGCCCAATGGTTAATACACTGACTGATGGTACAGGAGTCATGAGTTTGATTCCCCAGTGTGCCTAATGCATAAAGCTGGCTGAGGCATCACCCTTTATGTTTAAGTAGTGCTTTTTGAGGCATTTTACTTTTATTTTAATTACTGCTGCCAGCAATACACCCTCACGGTGGCGTAACTTAAGGTGCCGCATAAGGCACCCCATAACGCACTCCATAGGGCACATTATAAAGTGCACTGTCTGCCAAGGCACCCTATAATGTCCCCTATAGGACACCTTATAAGGCACCTGATAAGGCGCTTGATAGGGCACCTTATAAGGCGCCTTATAGGGCACCCTATAAGGTGCCTTATGGGGCACCTTAAGGTTACAGTACTCTGAGGGTGTTTTTGCTGGCAGCCCTAATGTATATTAAAAATAAACAATGCCTCAAACAGCCCTATCAAATAACCCCACCATGGGCTTGAACCCATGATCTCTGGTTTTATAGGCAGTGAAATAACCAGTGGGCTACAGCTGCCAACAAACCCCTGACTGGCTGCCGAAGGTCTGCATGTCACCACACAAACTGTCTGCTGTGGTTACCAGGATAGGGTTAACCCACCCGTACCCATGATGCACTTTACATGCAAATCAGCAGTCGACAGATGGGCACACGATGGGGTATGCACCCCCACAGCACCTCGTCCTGCTAGGGGGAACTGACCGTGTGTGGTACTGGCACAGAATAGCCACAGACCGTCACATTGTGTGGGTACTGTGCTCACCCTGAGGGTGAGGTGGGCGCCCAGCACCAGGTCCACAGCACCTTTCATGGCTGAAATACGCCATGCTGCAAGTCTCCATCAGTGCTACTGTGTGTGATAGGTAGTTACTGCAGACAAACCTAGGCTACATCTGTGTCCTTCTGTATTTCTCAGTCATGTTTAGCTCTTAAGGGTTATGATGCACCTAGAATAGTGCATATCATGTGTTGGTGCCATGGTTACATGAGGGAGGTAGGTAGGTAGGTAGGTGGATAATGTACCACCACACAACCCACACTCTGAGGCTCAGGGTGGGAAACAGGATCGCCCACCAACAGATCCACATTCTACCTCCCTGCAATGGTGACAGTAGAGGGGACCATCAAACCCGGTCCTGCTAGGGAACAGACACCCTACAGCACAGGCAATGCAGAGCTGTACACATCAATAAAGCAATAGCCAACAGACAGTAGGCCTGGAAATACACAGCTGTCCCCCACCACTATCTGACATTCTCCAGCAGCAAGCCTCCAGCTGCTGCACCCTGCAAGGTGTACCAGCAAGACACATACTAGCTGCAGACAGTCTTTTGGCTAATCCATAGTGAATGGTCCTGGAAGCGATGCATGTACCCAGAACTGGGATGTCAACATACACACCAAGCAGATAAATCAGTGACTGGACCCCAAAAGAGAACCCATAACAATCACATGAAAAAAATACTTTATAGCACTATGGGGGAACCTAGCCATGCCATGGTCACTGCTCAGTCAGGGTGAGAGTGACCTCCCAGCAGGACATGCTGTGGCCACCCTGTCTGTGCAGGTGGTGGCCGGCCACTTCAATGTCCGAGCCATTGCCCTATGCTATGTACAGGTGAATCCAGGCCAGGCCACCCTATCCTGGCTATTCCCACAGTGCCTTGCTCCTCATTATGCACATTGGCAGGCCAATACTGGCAACAGTGCTAGCAGTGTGGGCTGTGGAGGGTGTTTGCAGCCACCACACACTGGATAGACAGATACACACTCCGCACACCTATGCCAGCATCATGTAACTATAGAGGTGTTTGGCAGCCCTGGCCACAGCACCAGTCCTGGGCACAGTGCTGGCATGGCTATGGTACGCAATACTGTTGGGGTCACCCCCCACAGTGGTAAACACTGTCATACACAAGACCTGTAGCACACTCCACAGACATCAGAAAGGTTGATATGCTGCAACTCACTCAGAAAATTGTACTTAACCTCGGAATTGCTATCTGCCAGTAATCATAGCAACCTTTTGATAGCTGTGTACCGTATTCCCAGGTTTAGGGTGACATTGCTAAGGTATGCAAGTGCTAATATTGGGAGATGCACGCAGGGCCCAACATCCTGCCTCTCCAGGAGGCATTGGATAATGGAGCCTGTGAGTGAGAGTGTGTCTGCCCCTGTTGGCTGCTGCTTTACGGCAGAGGTTCCCAACTCCAGTCCTGGTGGGCCAGACACTGTTCGGATTTTCATGCTGTCCCTCATGAATATGCATGAGATACATCTGCATACCATGGGGGTGGCGCATAGAAATGCAGCACAGGCATCTTTATTAGAGACAGCATGGAACCTGAATGGTGTTTGGCCCTCCAGGACTGCATTTGGGAGACTCTGCTCTAGGTAATGCGCATGTTTATGGTGTCTGTGCTCTGTAGGGTAAAATGTAGGTGTTTTTGGCATGTTTACGTCATCTGCAATAAAGGTTCTGTCTGTATTAGCACGTTTTAGTAGTAGGTAAAACATGGGGAATGGGTTGGCAGGAACCACAGCTGGGACTTGAACCTGTGACCTTTTGCTTCTGAACACACTGGCTATGTGCACTGCACCACTGTGTTGCTACAGAGACAGTGCATTCCCTGGTGATACCATGACTGTTGGTCAGACAGGGCCTGTCTGTTGCAGTGCATGGCACCCACCTACACAGGGCTAGGCCACGGTCTGCTCTGGGCAGCTGCCACTGCCCCCTCAACCACCAGTACCCCTCTGCCACCATGCTGACATGCCTTTCTGCTGGTGGTGCTGGTGGAGCGCAGTCTCAGGCCATCCAGTCTGTGGGTAGGCGGCTGCCAATGGTGCGGGTTCTGGGGTAGGGGTGCCTGCATAGCTGTCCACGCTTCCCCCAGCACCACATGCCAATGTTCCGTGCCCTTCGGGGTACCTGCTGGGTACTATCCCCTGTGACCCTGTGGGAAGCACACGTGTGCCCATGTTGGGCCCTCAGCAGTTGCTGTCTGGCTGCTCTACTGTTTCAGCATTCCTATGGGCCAGCTAGGCATCACCCTAGTCCGCACTGTGGGCCAGCTGCACCGCGGCATGTGCCGCCTGCAGCCCTCTGTGTCCCCTTTTCCAGCATCTGTCCAGTTGCTCATTCTGACATGGCTGCCCTGCTGTTTTGGAACATGTGCATGCCATAGGAAACCTGGCCAATGGAGTCGGAAACCCTGCTCAGCGGAATTACACTGTGGGCTCATTCACCTTGTATGGGGACGGAGCATAGACCCTTCCAAAATTCATATCTTTTTTTTTTTTTGGAGCTTTCTTGGGAGTGTTTTGTGATGTTTCCCATTGATATCACTATTGGCCAGCTTGGTTATTTTATTTTTACATTTTCCTCTGTACATTTTCAAGGTTTATTTGCCCTTTTGTTCCGTGCACATGTATCACACTTATCACTTTTTGTGGGTTTCCCTTTTTTTGCTGTACATTGCTGACGGAAATGGTTTCTTTTCCCTTTAAATCAGCTCTAATGCCAGGGTTCCACTGGCGTTAGTTTTGAGCCTCGGATTTCACAGCATTAGTGTGCGGGGAGCCTCTCCCCTCCCACTCTCCACCCATTGACCCCCTTCTCTCCGCCCCTGGGGAGCCTTCCTCCGCCCTCCGGGAGCCTTTCCCTGCCTTCAGCGCTCGTTTGCGCCGCTGCACGCGTTATCACGCGATAAGGTACCTGTGCGCCTGATAAAGCGCCATTATCGCACGATAAGGTACCTTATCGTGTGATAACGTCACAGAGCGCACATTAAGACAGTTTAGTAAACATACCCCTCTGTGTTTTTCCCATGCTTTTTTGAATTCAGATACTGTTCTCATCTCTACCACCTCCACTGGGAGACTATTCCACGGATCCACCACTCTTTCCGTAAAGAAATCTTTCCACATATCACTCCTGAAACTATTCCCCTTCACCCTCATCCCATGTCCCCTTGTAGCAGAACTTGCTTTTAATTGAAAAAGACTCTCCCCCTGTACATTTATGCCACGGAGGTATTTAAACATCTCAATCATATCACTTCTATCCCGCCTTTCCTCAAAAGGTGCACATATTAAGATCCTTACGTCTGTCCTCATATGCTTTATAATGAAGACCATTAACAATTTTAGTAGCCACCCTCTGTACTGACTCTATTTATTGTATTTTATTTAGCTGCATTTATATCCTGCTTTTCGCCGGGTCAAAGCAGTTGGGGGATATGAGACACATACACTAATACTTACAGGGAACATGGTCAATTTAGGGTTAGGTGGCTTGCCTAAGACCACAAGTGGGACTAGAAACCCCAGTCCTTCTGGCCCAAGGTTGCTGTCCTCTAGTGGGATTTGAACCACTGACCTTCTAGCCTGTGGTATCTTGCTCCAACCACTAGGCCACTCCTCCCTTTAACCTCACTTGGCATTTACAGCTTCATTTAAACAGCCGCCTGCGTGAAGGAAAAGGCTCTTCACGCTGGTGGGCTGTGCAGAGGGAGCCGGGGCCTTGTGCAGGCTTCCCCAGCTCCCTCTGCAGCTGCCCATTGAGCGAGATTGTGGTTCACGCAGGGCCCCCTGAAGCGCGGGGCCCTGTGTGAACAACATTCTCGCTCAATGAACGGGCCGTCCCTGGTTGTTCAGAGTCCGATACTCACTCAGATGAAGTGAAGAGAATCATAAGAAGAAACTTAATCAAATTTGGATCAGCCACTTTCCAAGTGATGTTACAATTTTAGGGGTGGTAGAGGTTTTTATTTCTCATTCCTATTCCCATTACTTTCCCATCAATAAGTTTATTCTCCCTTTGTGCATGAACTGTAAGCAGACACCCTTTAAGTTCCCTGCTTACTCTGAGTACTCAGTGTTTATTTTACTTAAAATAGCACAATATGAGCTCATAAATGTTTATATGTCTCTCGGGGTAGGTGTGCTCTGGTACCTCTTCCCAGACCTTTCTTGCGATGGGGCCTGGTCACTCGTCCATCAGTCCAGCGATGTTGCCTCTTCTTACTGTCTGACTTCAGAAACCTCTCTAGTCCAGGGATGTCCAGCACCCTAAAAAAAACTCAAAAAAAGGAAAACTTGTCCTGGTGTTGAAGCTGAATCTACAGTCTATTTGTTTTTATCGAAGTTCAGACTGAGACTTTAGTCACTCATTCCCAAGCTAATCAAAAAATAAAAAATAATTGGGAATCCCTAACTAAATTCCACACTCATTGAACACACTTGCCGCATGACACTATACCACACCTTTATTGTTCCACATACTGGGGAATTTGGAGGCAATAAAGGTATGGTATTGTGTCTTGCAGCACTCCAGACCCCAATTGCTGCAGCATATATATTGCCAGATCTTGCAGGAGAAATGTAGGTGAAAATGCATGCTGAGAGAGCTACTCCTGCTGCAACAGGACACTCCTGGTGAAATTAAAAAGTCATGGAATGTTGGAAAATGTATGCTCATACACACCAATTAACAAACAGATAGTGCAACTAGGTGATCTCAACTTTGCCTCACTGCATAGTGGTCACGCAGATTCCTTCCTAAGCTATGAATGATATAGACTTTCACCAACTTGTAAATACACCTACCCATAATAGAGGAAATATACTTGATCTAATATTCCTACCTAACAATATGCTTAATGAATCTAGTCACTCTTTGATCCAAATGTACCTTGGTCAGATTATCATATCATCAATTTTATAATCTCAACATGCTATCCCATACTCAGGCAGACCATCAACTCCAACCCACAGTCCTGCTTTAAGCAATTCAATAAAGAGCTATTTTTAAAAGAAACCCTTCCTCAGCTTAATCCAGATTCAAATAAGGTAAAGCAGCATCTGCTTCCACATCTAAGTCCACCAAACGCCATAAGCACTCCAATATGTGGTACACTAAGGGGTATGTTTACTAAACTCCGAAATTGTGCGGGGCCGCGGTAGTGTGCCTGTGCCATATAAGGAGTGGGTGGTTCAGGCAGAAAAAAGAAAAAAAACGGGAGAAAGCGACCGTACTTGTGCGCGTCGCGTTAATGTGCGGGGTCCACATTAGCGCGTGGGAAGGCTAAGTGTCGCGCTGCTGGGCACACAAAGGAACAGAGCCGTAGTACAATGGAGAAGACACTGACCAATGGTGCAGGGTCCATGGGTTCAATCCTCCATTGTGCACATCACAAAAGACTGGCTGAAGCCTTAACTTTAATGGCTAAAAGTGCTTTAGGAGGCATATTAATTTTGGGCGGCATAAGGCGGCGCACTGTTATTTTGGGCGGCATAAGGCGGCGCACTGTTAATTTTTGGCGGCATAAGGCGGAGCGCTGTTAGGTTTGGGCACCATACGGCGTTGTGCTGGTAATTTTGGGCGGCAGAAGGCGTTGCGCTGCTAATTTTGGAAGGCCTAAGGCGGTGCGCCAATGTCCAAGCACAAGAACAGAGCCACAGCACAATGGTGAAGACACTGAACAATGATGCAGGGAGCAGCGGTTCAATCCCCCACAGTGCCCAATGAATAAGGTTCACTGAGGCATTATTTTAGGAGGCATATAAATGAGGGGCGGCATAAGGCGGTGCGCTAATGTTTAGGAGGCATTGTAATAATGAATGACAAAAGGTGGCGCGCTGATGTGTAAGCACAAGAACAGAGCCACAGCACAATGGTTAGGACACTGACCAATGGTGCAGGGATCAGGGGTTCAATCCCTCACAGTGCCCAGTGAACAAGGCACTACCTACTATGGGGATGAGTGCTGTAAGAGGCATAGTAGTTTTATTTTATTTATCAGTACTAGCAAACGCACTCTCAAAGCGTGTTAACATAAGGCGGCCCATAAGGCACATGTTCAAGTTCACTGTCCGCCAAGGCACCCTAGAATGTCCCCTATAGCTCACCATATATGTTGCGTCACAGGATAATGTATAGTGCACCTTATATGGACGGCAACCATAAGGTGCCATATAGGGCGCACTATAAAGCACCCTCAGAGGCACCCTATGGGTACAGTACGCTGAGGGTGTTTTTGCTGGCAGCAACATATGTACATTAAATAAAAAACAACTTTGGACAACCCAATCAAATAACCCCACTGTGGGTTTGAACCCATGAACTCTGTCTTCACAGGCAGTGATGTAACCATTGGGCTACAGCTGTCAGCAAGCCCCTGGCTGGCTGCAGAGAGCCTGCATGTCACCACACAGACAGTCTGCTGTGGTAATCAGGATAGGGTTAGGCCACCCGTACCCATGCTGCACTGCTCATGCAAATCAGCTGTCCACAGATGAACACAAGATGGGGAATGCACCCCAACAGCTCCCCGGCCTGGTAGGGGGAAGTGGCCGTGTGCACCCACACAGCACCTCGGCCTGGTAGGGGGTACTGACCGGGTGTTTACTGGCACAGAGTAGCTACACACCGTCACATTGTGCGGGTACTGTGCTCACCCTGAGGGTATAAGGAGGTGCCCAGGACCAGGTCCACAACACCCTCCATGGCTTCTAAGTAGTACTAAACTGTGAGATAGGTAGTTTCTGCAGAAACACCTTGGATATCTCTTGCTGTTTTAGTCAGGGGAACCCCTTATGGACACCTAGGTGGGCTATGATACTCCTCCCCCCCCCTGTTGAAAACATGGTCTCCCATCAACAGATCCACATTCTACCTACCTGCAATGGTGGCAGTAGAGTGGACCATCAACCCCAGTCCTGTTAGGGAACAGACACCCTACAGGGCAGTCAAAGCAGCTCTATACACATCAATAACACAATATCAGACAGACATTACACCTTGATATGCTAAGCTGCACCCCACCACTATCTGATATTCTCCTGCAGCAAGCCATCAGCCGCTGCACCCTGCAAGGCACTCCATCAAGACACAGACCAGCTGAAAACAGTCTGCTAGCTAGTCCTGGTGGAAATGCATGCACCCAGAACTGGGATGGCAGTGCACAACAGCAGATAAGTCAGTGACTGGGCCCCAAAAGGAAACCCATATATATCGCATGAGAGAAATATTAAATAGCACTATTGGGGTGCCTAGACATGCTGTGGTCACTGCACAGTCAGGGTGAGTGTGATCCCCCAGCAGGACAGACAGAGGCCACCCTGTCTGTGTAGGTGGTGGCCGGCCACGACAATGTCCCAGGCAGTGCCCTATGCCCTGTGCAGATGCATCCTGGCCAGGCCACCCTGTCTGAGCTATACCCATGGTACCTTGCTACTCATTATGCACATTGGCAGGCCAATACTGGCAACAGTGCTGGCAGTGTGGGCTGTGGAAGGTGTTTGCAGCCAACACACACTGTAGAGACAGACACACACTCCCACACGTATGCCAGCATTGTGCTACTATAGAGGAGTTTATCAGCCTTGCCCACCACACCAGTCCTGGGCATGGTACAGGCATGGATATGGTACGCAATACTGTTGGGGGTCACTCCCCAGGGTGGTGACCACTGTCAGAGGCAAGACCTGAAGCACACACCGCAGACATCAGAAAGATTGTTATGATGGAGCTCACAGAGCAAACTGTGCTTAACGTAGGAATGTCTATCTGCCAGTACTCATAGCAAACGTTTGAGAGCTGTGTACCATATACTCAGGTGTAGGGTGGCATTGCTAAGGTATGCATGTGCTAGTATTGGGAGATGCATGCAGGGCCCAATGTCCTGCCTCTCCAGGAGGCATTGGCCAAGGGGCCTGTGGGTTTGGGTGTGTCTGCCCCTGTTGGCTGCTGCTTTACGGCAGAGGTTCCCAACTCCAGTCCTGGTGTGCCTAACACTGTTCGGGTTTTCCTGCTGTCCCTCATGAATATGCATGAGCAACATCTACATGCCATGGGGGTGGTGCATAGATATGCAGCACAGGCATTTGTATTAGAGGCAGCATGGAACCTGAATGGTGTATGGTCCTCCAGCACTGCATTTTGGAGACTCTGCTCTAGGTAATGCCCCTGTTCTTGGTGTCTGTGCTGGGTGTGGTAAAAGATAGGCATATTACCAATGCGTATGTCCTCAGCAATAAAGGTTTGTCCTTACTATCACGGTTTAGTTGTGGGAAAAATATGTGGATAGGATTGGCAGTAGCCCCAGCTGGGATTTGAACCTGTGACTCTCTGGTCCTAGAGATACTGGCTCGGTCTGCTGCACCACACTGTGGCCACAGAGACAAGGTAGACCCTGGAGATAGGAAACCTGACCGAATGAGTCGGAAACCCTGCTCTGCACATTTTTACTGTGGGCTCATTCACCTTGTCCGGAGACAAACGTGCAAATGAACCCCGCAAATGACAGCGAAAAAAGGGGGAATAAATATAACCAAGCTGGGCAACAGTGATATTAATGGGCAAACATAAAAGAACTCCCAGGAAAGCTCCAACAAAAGGAAATGATTTTTGGAAGGGTCTCCGCTGTGGGTCTCCGCTGTTTTTGGGGCTTTCCTGGGTGTGTTTTTTATTGTTGCCCATTGCTAGCACTGTTCCCCTGCTTAATTATAATTTTTAGGGATTTGTTGAGGTCATTTTCAGGTTTTATTTGCACTTTTGTTCTGTGCACATGTATCACACTGCTCACGTTTTGTAGGTTTCCCCGGTTTTGCTGTACATTGCTGACGGAAATGGTTTCTCTTCCCTTTAAATGCACTCTACAAGGTAGTTTTTACATGGAAATTCGGCCCCGATAATGTGCGGGGAGCCTCTCCCCTCCCCTTCCCCGCCCATTAACCCCGTCTCTCCGCCCTCGGGAGCCTTCCTCCGCCCTCCGTAAGCCATTATGCGCCTCTATCGCACATTTGCGGGCCCCGTACTTGTGTGGGGCCCGTTAGTGTGGCGCGCATGTGTACGGCCCACTTAAGAGCACTTAAGTGCGTCATTGCCGTGCGCTAATGTGCGGTGCGCAAATGTGCGGTGTTTAGTAAACATACCCCTAAGGAGTTTAGGACTTTAAAAAAAAGATTAAGAAAATTGGAATGCAAATGGAGAATATCAAGACTACCAGATGAGAAGATTCATTATATGAGTGCACTGTGTGCCTACCTGATAGAGAGCATCAACAACCATAAGAGAGATAGCCAAATAAATAAATAAATAACCATACAAAGTTACTTATGAATTCTCTAAATCAATCAAGAGAACTCTTTGAGATTGTGAAATCACTAACAGGATCCTCTAACAGGAAAGACAATACTATCATCAACCCTCAAGTGCTAGTCAACCATTAAATGAATAAGCTGAGTTAATAAACATCTGCATCATCAATACCTGTTCTATAACCCTTTGGTAACACTACATCATGGCAATCATTTACCCAAATTTATTTGTTTATTTATTTTGCTAGGTTTATGTACTGCTTTTCACTGGGTCAAAGCGGTTTACAGGGAACATAATGTTTTACAGTGAACATATGCAGTACAAGAAACAGAGTAACAGTTAACAATTGAAACAACTCAACATTTTGATAACAATCATACTATACACTATAAACTGCAGTACTATATACGAACTTTGAAACTAAATGGTATGTTCAAACAACTATTTACAATTGTGAGTCTGTTTTGATAGTGTTATGTTGAAGGGGGGGGGGGGGTTAAGTGGAGAGACCAAAATGTTCAGTGAATAGATGGATTTTCAAATGTTTGTGGAAGGTGGGGAGACTGGTAATGTTTCTTATTGTGTCAGGAAGGGAGTCAGTTTAGAACACCTGGAAGAAATCATTCTATTGATTAATACTACTACATCCCTAGCGGATCACTATGCTAGCAAACTAAACCCACAGATCGGTCCTAAACCTGTACTACCATTAGATGTGTCCCCCACCGCACCACAACCCACCATGACAGCCACACAAACACACATCACCCACTGGAAAAAATTTCACAGCATTGGGGACAAGCATGTCATCAATATAATTGCAAACATTAACACCACAACTTCTCCACTAGACCCCTGCCCAGCTGCTTGGGTTAAAGCGACAAAAGCAGAAATCACCCACCAAATCGCGCACATAATAAACCAATCACTCCAACAAGGTACCATGCCAAACCAACTCAAGAGATCCATCATAAGACCAATACTAAAAAACAAAACACTCAACAGGGAAGACCCCGCATCTTATCGCCCAATATCCAGCATAACCCTACTAGCGAAAATCATTGAAAAGGCCGTTCCACAACAATTACAAGACCACCTGGACAACAACAGAACACTGGACGAACACCAATACGGCTTCAGGCCACACCATGGAGTCGAGACCCTGCTTATTACACTATTGAACAATCTACTCAAAGGGATTGAAAATAACAAGAAAATGTTCATTCTCATATTCATTGACATCTCCGCAGCGTTTGATACCGTTCACCATCAAACCCTACTAAACAGACTGGAAGCTATAGGAATAATGAGAACCCCACTAAAATGGTTCTCGTCGTATATCTCCAACAGAATGCAACAGGTACAGTTCAACAACGAAAAAGCAAAGGCCTTCCCTCAAACGCAGGGCATACCACAAGGCTCAGCTCTATCCGCGCTTCTCTTCAATGTGTACATGAAACCAATCTGCGAAATATTCAAAAAGCATAAAATCCAGTATCACATATACGCTGATGATATTATGCTCTATACTCAACTTGACGCAAGTAACCCAAACTACTCACAGCTAGAAGAATGCATAAAAGAGATGCAAACATGGCTCCAGAGAAACAACATGGCCATAAACCACAAAAAAAACCGAAGTCATGTACATCTCAAGAAAACCGAAATTCAACCCACCAGCTACAATCACCCTATGCAAAAACACCTATCACTCGAAAAACGAAATAAAGTACCTCGGAGTAACACTAGATAGCGAACTAAAGATGGCAAAACACCTCCGCTTAGTGAACAGGGCCATTTTTCACAAGCTCAGGGTTATACAACCCCTCAGGAACATCATAGAAGCCACCGACTTTAGGACCGTAGCCCAAGCCCTCATCATACCCCACTTCGATTACTGTAATGCAATTCTACAGGGCCTTCCAAAAAAAACCCTAAACATACTCCAGATGGCACAGAACGTCGCAGCCAGAATCATCACTAAAACAGGTGTGGCAGAACACATCACACCAGTGCTAGTTGAATTACACTGGCTCCCCATCATAGCCCGTATAAAATACAAAATCCTAGTAACGACTTTTAAAACCATCCACAATCTGGCACCAACCTTCCTCTCAAACCTAATCACCTTACAACCTGCGAACAGAAACAGGAGAACCGCCACCATAAACAACCTGCAGATACCAACAAGTATAAGATCAGTTAAAATAGCCACAAGCAACAGAGCATACTCATACACTGCCCCCTCACTTTGGAACCAACTCCCGCCTGAGTTGCGTGCAATCAATGACCTGATGTGTTTCAGAAAAAACCTAAAGACACACTTATTTCAAGAGGCCTACAACGTGACGTAAATCAACAATATACACACCAAACTATAAGCAAGTATAAAATGTATATATGTAAAAAGTATAAATGTATATATTGTAAAAAAGTACAAAAGCAAATTCCCCCCCCCCCCCCCCGCTCACAATTGTGTGTTGTATACTATAATGAAACTGACTGGCTTTGTTTTGAAAACCTATCACATAACCTTGTAAATCACGCTGTAATTCCTTGAAATTTCTGTCATTGATCTGACATTTTCTGTTTACTTAATCAAACCGCTCCTGATCGCTGGAAGTAGCGGTATACAAATATATGCTAAATAAATAAATAAATCCCCTGTTGATCCATGCCCAGTCAGCTAGCTAAAAATGTTCCGAGCAGAAATGGCATCTACCATACCCAAAATAGTTACCTTCTCTCTATCACAAGGACACATGCCTAAAACCTTAAAGAAAGCATTGATTCAGCCCATCCTGAAACAGAATTCCATGGATAAAATAAATCCTACCTCATATTGCCCAATATCAAGCAGCCATTTATGGCAAAAATAATTGAAATGGTCGTTCAAAACCAATTCCAAGACCACTTAGATAATCCTTCCCCACTTGACTCCCAAAAATATCATTTTAGACCATACCATGGGGTAGAAACGCTTCTACTAGCCCTGTTTGATAATCTCATTAAAGGAATAGCAGGATCTAAACAAGACTTAATACTGATATTCCTGGATATTGCTTTGGCGTTTGACTCTTTCATCACACCATCCTCCTAGCAAGACTGCAATAAATTGGAATTGATGGATCTATCTTCCACTGGTTTAAATCTTATTTGGCTGATCGCTCTAAACAGGTAAAAATTGGCCAATCTATAGCCAACATGTATAGTCAACAGTAAGGAATGCCACAAGGATCAGCACTCTCAGCTTTATTGTTCAACATTTACCGTCAACCAATCTATAACATCTTCCAGAAGCACAAAGTAAATTAGCACATTTATGCAGATGATATAGTGATATATCTGCCATTCAATACAGCAAAACCTAACCTCCAGCAAATCATAGAATGCTTTAATGAAGCTTCACAATGGCTCTTATCTTACAACCTAAGAATAAATTACAATAAAACTGAAGCTCTATTTGTCACCAGGAACAACGATTTCATCCCCCCCATCCAAAATACAAGTCAAAGAAACTACCCTTGAAGTAAGGAATGAAATCACATATCTGGGTATTACATTAGATCAAAATCCGAGTCTATCTACACACATCAACATAACATCTCAAGCTATATACAGAAAGATTATAATTATTCATCTTCTAAGGCCTTTTCTAGATCCTTGTGATTTCTGATCTGTCCTTCAAACCATGATGTACCCTCATCTCGACTATTGTAACAGCATCTTGCAGGACCTACCTAAGCAGGCATTGATGCAACTACAGATGGCACAACACACAGCCACACATGTAATTCAGAAGGCATCCAGATCTGAGCACATCACCCCCATATTACATCAGTTACACAGGAAATCCATCCAGAGCAGAATCAAATACAAAAACCTAATTATCACATTCAAGCTACTGCATAGCATATCCCCATCCCACCTCAACTCTCTAATTAATAGGATCCCAAATAACAGACAAAGGAGATGATGCACTTAGAACTCTCTAGTTATCCTAGCAGACTTCCAAAAAACCAACCAATCAACCAACAATAGAGCCTTCTCTTACTATGCTCCAATTCTCTGGAACTCCCTCCCAGATAGAATAAGAAACATAGGAGACCTCTCCACCCTCCATAAAAATATTAAGATGCTGCTATTCTCAGAATACTATGGAATGCAGTAAGTTGAAACAGATATCTCTGGTCTCGACATTTGACATACGTCTTTAACCCACCCTCACTGTCGTTCAATGATTTCTTACTCCTAAATATATAAACTCTCATTTGGTTTGCAGCTTGTCATGCTGTGAGTGCTTGCGAGCATCAATGATGCTGAGGGCTAAGCTATTGGTAGTTTAACTACTGGCAGGGTCTCCCAAGAAGGACAGGTCTCAGCTGAGGTGCCAGACCAAGACAAATCACCCATCTGGGCTGCAGCAGAATGGGACAGTGTTGGTGGCAGAGGATCACATTTCTGTGACAATGGCAACAACACTAAACTTAAACTGCATGGAAGAAAGGCCTGCCAATCTACTTCTGCATTTTTCCATGAAAACACATCTGGGCAGCAGCAGATTGGGACAGTGTTGGCAGCAGAGGATCACATTTCCTAGACAACAACAACAACACTAAACTTAAACTGCATGGAGGAAATACCGGGCAATCTACTTCTGTATCTTGACATGAAAACCCAATGCACAAAATATTCCAAATGAGGTCTCACCAAAATGTTACAGTATATAGAGGCACTATCACTTCCTTCTTCTTGCTGGAGATGATAGTGCCTCTGTATAAGTCTTTGGTGAGACCTCATTTGGAGTATTGTGTGCAATTCTGGAGACCGCACCTTCAAAAGGATATAAACAGGATGGAGTCTGTGCAGAGGATGGCTACCAAAATGGTCAGCAGCATAGCATAGTGAAAACATGAGCCCCAATTCCCAGTCAGTATTCGTTGACATATTAAAATCTTGAACTTGAGTATACATTGAATATCCTTTCTAAAATCTCCCCCCATATGTATAAGATTACATATGGGGGGAGATTTTAGAAAGGATATCCAAGCTAATTCAGGGACATCCAGGGCAGAACATGCAGTAAAGCACTAGGGATGTCTGTATCTCCAGCTGATTTGAAGAATATAGATGTCCTCGACCTGGACATGCACACAGGTGGCCACATTGACATTCCCATTTGAGACCCTTGGGTTGGGAACAGGTTTACTTGAGACATGATTCAGGATGTCCAGGGCATTTCTGAGATCAGGCAGGGGCCACCCCCCACTGCGAGCCACCACCCTACCACTGAGTCACCGCCCCCCTCACCCCGCTGAGCCACTGCTGCTGCCATTTCAGTCTTGGAGGGAGGCAGGTGACAGCAGCAGAAGTTTTTTAAAAGCAGCAGCTTTGTGCCACTGCTTTGTTGCTGCAGCAGGCCATTTGCTTCAGCATATATGGCCTATTGCTTCTGACCCCCCTCCAACAGTAAGTTGTGTTGGAGGGAGATCATAAGGATCAGGCTATGTGTGCTGAAGCACATGGCCTGTGGTGGGCAACAAAACAACAGCATAAAGCCGCCCACATGTGCCGGCCACCCTAGGTGGCCTCCTAGCTCACCTAGTGGTGGACTGACCCTGCCAGATTCTTAGGAACACACGGACTATGCCTCTACAATGCCCTCATTCTGACTCAAACGTCCTCACGCTGGGGATATCCACAGATCTGGCTTCTAAATTGACTCTGGGGATGTTTCTGTGATTTGGACATCTGTATGTCCATTTGCAGATGTCAATATTGCGAACAGCGCTTTTAAAATAACACACAAAGTGCTGGCAAGGATTACACAAACTTTTTCTCTTGATACAGAAAATATCAAAACTTGTTCTTGTTTGAAGACTAATATTTAGATAAGTATCACTTTTCTTAGAAACAAATAACCCCTCGGGGACATATTTATTTATTAGAAATTTTTATACCGCATTTTCAGGAAGATCAAATGTGGTTTACAAAGAACAACATTTGAATTGTACAAAAAACAGTACTCATTCAATTACATGGAACCATTAACTATATACATTAACGCTGAACAACAACTATATACATTAGCATTGACAAGAGGAGTCAATACAAATGGTCGTTGAACTATATACATATTTGGCGATAATAGATGTGTTGCTTTTTGTATATTTGGTAGGTTCTTAGAGTTGAGGTGCTCATGGAGCAATACTGGGGCAATATGCAGTCAACAGCATTGAATATCTGGGTTGCTCAGATAATGATTTAACTATCCGTTAAGTGGCAATATTCAGCCACTGGCCATATAGCTAAACCGGCTAAAGTTAGGCCTGCTTTTACTTTACCTAATCTTAGCTGTTTTAAGTTAACCGACCAGCTGCTGGATATCACCATTGCCCAGTTAACTCAGGGCGCCGGCCCTGCTCTGCCCCCAAAACACCTTGACATTAGCCACTCACTTTAATGCCGCTGAATATGGTTTAACCAGTTAGCAAGTCTGCTAACCGGTTAAATTGTTCTGAATATGCCCCCCTCCCTTTTTTTTTTTAACAGCAATAAATCCATTCTAAACTCATATTCTCCCTATTTGCAGGTGTTGTCAACAAAACAATTAAAATTCACATCACGTAAGCTTTCTTTCAACATATCAGCAATATTTAACTCTGTCTTAAATTCTATTTGGGGCCCTTTTATTAAAAGCTAACATACATTAATGAAGTGAATGTACGTTATTTGCCACTCTACACATGCAGTTTCCCTCAGTCGGCTCTTCAAGATCCAGTTTCAGGAACAGTCCAGTCCAGCAATGTTCTGCTTACCCTACTACCTAACTTTATTGAAATTAATAAAAGAACACCTGACTCTTTAACTTTACTCAGAATCCATTGCATTTTGTTCTGAATTCATCAGATAAGAAGAATTCAATTATTGTATATTAAAAAGTTTAAACTCAGATCTAATCCCTAACTAAACAGAAATAAAAGATAATTAAAATTCCATGACTAAACCTCCCTTTATTCCATCCCCATTCACACACAATTCATATACAATTCATTCTTTCCTGTTGTTAATTTACTCAGGAATAAACTGAACGCCAGAGAGTTCTTATTTTATTTTAAAGCAGGTTTCTCAGTAAAGTTTCCTCAAAACCAAATTTTCTTTAAAACACAGAAGCTCTACTAGAAGGAACAAGAGCTTCAGTTCCATTTTCTATTTTTTAAAAAAAATGCTTCTCACAACACAGTAATTCTCAGCAGCGGTTTCATAGACAGCCAATTCCAAACCGTCACTTTTTCTCTAACAAAGGGGTATGTTTACTAAACTTCGTTAGTGCGATTCGCGTTAGGAGCCGCGGTAGAGACAGAAACCCCAAATAAGGACATGGGCGGTACATCGTTTCAGAGAACGCGCCGAGAATGCGCGTTACAAGGTGCCATAAATGAACGAGCACTACAGGGCACGTTACCGCGCGTTAATCTTAAGAAGGCGCGCAGGGGTCATGGGTTTGATTCCCCAGTGGGCCTAATGCATAAAGCTGGCTGAAGCAGCACCCTTTACATTTAAGTAGCAATTGTTGAGGCATGTGACGTGTATTTTAATTAGTGCTGCCAGCAAACACACCCTCATGGTGGCATAACCTAAGGTGCCGCATAAGGCACCCCATAACGCACTCCATAGGGCACATTATAAAGTGTACTGTCCGCCAAGGCACCCTATAATGTCCCCTATAGCAGTGGTCCCCAACCCAGTCCTATGGGGCCCACCGGCCAGTCAGGTTTTTGGGATATCCCTAATGACTATGCATGAGATATATATGCATTAGAGATATCCTGCCAACCTGACTGGTTTGTGGCCCTCCAAGGCTGGATTTGGAGACCCCTGCCTTATACCACTGTCATTTAAGATTGTGAGTGGGCAAGGTACAGATGTCCAAGACATCGAAAGGGTATATATAATTTGTCAAAGTCCTCCTCACTTCTCCCCACCACCAAAAAATGGGGGGGTGTGGGGGGGGGAGGGTAGTGGGGGAGGGAGAGGGGAGAGAGAGAGAGGTGGGGGAGGGGGGAGAGAGGGGAGAGGAGAGGAGAGGAGAGGGGAGGGGGAGGGGAGATAGGTGGGGGAGGTGGGGGAGAGGGAGAGGGGGGGAGGGGGAGGGGGTTAGAGGGGGAAGGGGGGAGAGGGGAGGGGGGAGAGGGGAGGGGGGAGGGGGAGAGGGGAGGGGGGGAGAGGGGAGAGAGGAGGGGGAGAGAGGAGGGGGAGAGAGGAGGGGGAGAGGGGAAGAGGGGAGGGGGAGAGAGGAGGGGGGGGAGAGGGGAAGGGGAGAGAGGAGGGGGAGAGGGGAGAGGGGGAGAGGGGGAGAGAGGAGAGGAGGGGGAGAGAGGGAGAGGGGAGAGGGGAGAGAGGAGGGGGAGAGGGAGAGGGGAGGGGAGGGGAGAGGGGAGAGGGGAGGGGGGGGGAGAGAGGAGGGGGAGAGTGGAGAGGGGAGAGGGGAGAGAGGAGGGGGAGAGGGGAGGGGGGAGAGAGAGAGGAGGAGGGGAGGGGGGAGAGAGGGGGGAGAAAGGAGGGGGAGAGGGGAGGGGGGGAGAGAGGAGGGGGAGAGGGGAGGGGGAGAGAGGAGGGGGAGAGGGGAGCGGGGGGAGAGAGGAGGGAGGGGAGGGGGGGAGAGGAGGGGGAGAGGGGAGGGGGAGGAGAGGAGGGGGGGGAGAGAGGAGGGGGAGAGAGGAGGGGGGGGAGGAGAGGAGGGGGAGAGGGAGAGGGAGGGGGGGGGAGAGAGGAGGGGGAGAGGGAGGGGGAGAGAGGGGGGAAGGAAGGGGGGACAGGGGGGGAGAGGGGTGGGGGGGAGGGGAGAGGGGGGAGAGGGGGAGAGGGGGAGAGAGGGGGAGAGGGGGGAGAGAGGAGGGGGGAGAGGGGGGAGGGGGGGAGGGGAGAGGGGTGGGGGGAGGGAAGAGGGGGGGGGAGAGATGGGAGGGGAGAGGTGGAGAGGGGGAGGGGAGAGGGGTGGGGAGAGGGGTGGGGAGAGGGGGGAGGGGAGAGGGGTGGGGAGAGGGGGGAGGGGAGGGGGGAGGGGGAGAGGGGGGAGAGGGGGAGGGGGAGGGGAGAGGGGGGAGAGGGGGGAAAGGAGAGGGGGAGAGGGGGAGTGGAGAGGAAAGGGGGGGAGAGGGGGGAGAGGAAAAGGGGGAGAGGAAGGGGGGAGAGGGGGGAAGGAGGGCGGGAGAGGGGGCAGGACGGAGGGAGGGTATAGGGGGGGAGGGAAGGGGGGAGAGCGGGGGGAAGGAAGGGGGGGAGAGGGGGGAAGGAATGGGGAGAGAGGGGGGAGAGGGGGGAGAGAGGGGGAAGGAGGGGGGAGAGGGGGAGAGCGGGAGAGGGGGGAGAGAGGAGAAGGGGGGAGAGGGGGGAAGGGCACCTTGTAACGCGCTAGGCCACGGTCTGCTCTGGGCAGCTGCCACTGCCCCCTCCACCACCAGTATCCCTCAGCCACCATGCTGACATGCCCTTCTGCTGGTGGTGCTGGTGGTGCACAGTCTCAGGCCATCCAGTGTGCAGGTAGGCGGCTGCCTATGGTGCAGGTTCTGGGGTAGGGGTGCCTGCATAGGTTTCCACGCTTCCCCCCAGCACTGCCTGCCAATGTTCCATGCCCTTGCGGGTAGCTGCTGGGTACTATCCCCTGTGACACTGTGGGAAACACAGTCGTGCCCATGTTGGGCCTTCAGCAGTTGCTGTCTGACTGCTCTGCTGCTTCAGCATTCGTATGGGCCACCTAGGCATCGCCCTAGTCCGCACTGTGGCCCAGCTGCACCACAGCATGTGCCGCCTGCGGCCCTCTGTATCCCCTTCTCCGGCATCTGTCCAGTTGCCGTTCCGTCATGCCCGCCCTGATGTTGCGGGACATGTGCACTCCATAGGAACCCTGTCCGATGGTGGGGAAAACCCTGAGCAGCGCTATTTCACTGTGGGCTCATTCACCTTGTATGGGGACGGATTATAGACCCTTCCACGATTTATATCTGTTCTATGGAGCTTACTCGGGGGGGAGGGGTTGATGTTTCTCATTGATACCACTATTGGCCAGCTTGGTTATGGTTGTTTTCCAGTTTGTTGGGGTCATTTTCAGTGTTTATGTGCCCTTTTGCTCTGTGCACATGTATCACACTTATCACCTTGTTTTGGTTTCCCTGCCTGGGCTGTACATTGCTGACACTGAAATCGTTTCTCTCCCCTGTAATGTGCATTTAACGGCAGGTTTTCATTCGCGTTGGAATTGAGCTCTTCAGATCAGCGCGTTAGTGTGAAGGGAGCCTCTCCCCACCCACTCTCCGCCCATTGACCCCTTCTCTCCGCCCTCTCTCCACCTTCTGCGGTGTTTTACCGTGCCGCGGGGCATTACGATCGTTAGCGCATCATAACGCGCGTTATGTAACGTTAACGATCGTAAGCGCAGCATAACGCACGTTATTCTGCGTTTACAATCATTAACGTTACATAACGCGCATTATGTATGATTACCGCAGTTTATTAAACATACCCCCAAGAGTCTCAGGAAATGTAGTACCAGTATCTCACTCTAAATTAAAATTCAGCTTTAGACAAAGCTTCTCCTTTAGAAGGAAATTTTAAAACTGGCTTTCCAGTTTCCAGTCTTAAAGAAAAACGAAAAATTTTGTGGTCAAACTATTCAGGTTTTTCCTGATATTTCGAGGGTGACTCAAAACCGGCATAAGTCCTTTTTAGAGATTTGCCCTCGAGTTTTGCATTGGGGGCGACTTTCTATTTAAAAGTTCCCTGTAAATGTCATATTGTCTTTCAGTGGCAAAGATATATATTTACAGAGGTGGATCAATTAATGTTTTTTTTAGACATTAAAACTTAATTTGGTAGTGATTGTTTTTTCTATTTTATTTTTTCTTAGCTCACTGATTAGTTATTGGAATTTAGAAATTATAGAAATTGACTTGGGCTTACTTTTGGATTCCTTTAACCATTCATCCCCTTGATGTGGACTAATTTATTTGATTTGCTTTATTTATTTATTTTTTTAGCTATATGATTTATGGCTATCTTGCTTTGTACCATTTCCTTTTGTATATTATAAATATTTCATAAATAAATAAAAATAATAATAATAAAAAAACCCTGGCTTTCCCAAATGAAGCCAACTAGCCTTTCATCCAAACAATATAAACAAAAACTCCACACAGCCACACACTGTATAATACAAAGGCTGTAGAAACAATGGGGTATGTTTACTAAACCGTCCTAATGTGCGCCCGGCGCTAGTGTGCAGGATGCCATATAAGGAGTGGGCTTTTCAGTCTTAAAGCAGCAAAACAGGAGTATCGTGCGATAACGCGCGCTGCTGCGCACATGATCGTGCAAAGCGCCGCTAAGCGCGTTACTGCGCGGTAATAATAAGTAGGCACACAGACAGCCAAACATAGAACCAGAAGTGTAGCACAATGGTTAATACACTAACTGATTAATACAGGGGTCATGAGTTCAATCCCCCAGTGTGCATAATGCATAAGGCTGGCTGAGGCATCAGCTGTGATATGTAAGTATTGTTTCCTGAGGCATTTTATTTATTGCTGCCAGCAAACACACCCTCACGTGCCGTAACCTAAGATGCCGCATAAGGCACCCTATAAGGCACCCCATAGGGCACATTATAAAGTGCACTGTCCGCCACGGCACCCTATAATGTCCCCAATAGTGCACCCTATAAGGCGCTCCATAGGACACCTTATAAGGCACCTTATATGGACTGTAACCATAAGGTGCTTCAGAAGGCGCTTTATAGGGTGCCCTATAAGGCACCTTATAGGGCGCCTTCTGAGGCACCTTATGGTTGCAGTACCCAGAGGGTGTTTTGCTGGCAGCACTAATGTACATTAAAAAAAGACAATGCTTTGGACAGCCCTATCAAAGAACCCCTACTGTGGGTTTGAACCCATGATCTCTGGCTCCATAAGTAGTGAAATAACCAGTGGGCTACAGCTCCATAGTTGCTAGCAAACCCCTGACTGGCTGCAGAAGGACTGCACATCACCACACAAACAGTCTGCTGTGGTCACCAGGATAGGGTTAACCCACCCATACCCATGATGCACTGCACATGCAAATCAGCAGTCGACAGATGATCACAAGATGGGGTATGCACCCCCACAGCACCTCGGCCTGGTAGGGGGAACTGACCGTGTGTGGTACTGGCACAGAGTAGCTACACACCGTCACATTGTGCAGGTACTGCACTCACCCTGAGGGTGAGGTGGGGCGCCCAGCACCAGGTCCACAGCAGAGATAGGCCATGCTGCAGATCCCCAGCAGTGCTAATGTGTGAGATAGGTAGTTTCTGCAGACATACCTTGGATATATCTGTATGTCTCAGTCAAGTTTAGCCCCTATGGACCCCTAGGAGGATTATGTACCACCACCCTCCTCCTCCTCCTCCTCCTCCTCCTCCAGGGCTGAGAGGGATAAACAGGTCTCCCACCAGCAGATCCACATTCTACCTCCCTGCAATGGTGGCAGTAGAGGGGACCATCAACCCCAGTCCTGCTTGGGAACAGACACCCTACAGGGCAGTCAATGCAGCTCTGTACACATCCATAATGCAATAGCAGACAGACATTAGACCTGGGTATGTTAAGCTGCCCCCCACCACTATCTGATAGTCTCCTGCAGCAAGCCTTCAGCTGCTGCACCCTGCACGGCATTCCATCAAGACACATACCAGCTGCAGACAGTCTGCTAGCTAGTCCATAGTGCATGTTCCTGGTGGAAATGCATGCACCCAGAACAGGGATGTCAGCATACACACCAAGCAGATAAGTCAGTGACAGGGCCCCAAAAGAGAACCCATAAATATCACATAAGAAAAATACTACATAGCATTATGGGGGAGCCTAGCCATGCTGTGGTCACTGCTCAGTCAGGGTGAGAGTGATCCCCAGCGGAACATGCTGTGGCCACCCTGTCTGTGCAGGTGGTGGCCGGGCACTACAATGTCCCAGCCAGTGCCCTATGCCCTGTGCAGATGCATCCTGGCCAGGCCACCCTGTGTGGGTACCTTGCTCCTCATTATGCACATTGGCAGGCCAATACTGGCAACAGTACTGGCAGTGTGGGCTGTGGAGGGTGTTTGCAGCCACCACACACTGGATAGACAGACACACAATCCCACACCTATTTATTTATTTAGTTGTATTTATATACCGCTTTTCACCGGGTCAAAGCGGTGTAACATAGGGAGGGGGGGAGTATTAAATACAGGGGTAGGGCCATCACCGGGGAGGAAACATTGATGATTTTGTCTTGGGACAGACTTAGGTCATGGGACAGACATTGGACAGACGTAAGACATGGGCAGGCATTGGACATGAACGGGAAGAGGAGGCTTTGGGTTGGGGGTGCATTGTTTTGAGATCAGGGGTTTGTGGGTTTTTCGGTGGGGTCTGAGTTGAGATATTCTTGGAAGAGGATGGTTTTGAGCTGTTTCCTGAAGGATAGTAGGTCGGCATTGTTTCTAAGGTAGCTTGGTAGAGAGTTCCATAAGGTTGGAGCATATAGTTCAAAGGCTCGATTGCATGTCCCTTGCGAGCATTTGGTTCTTTTGTGAGAGACGGTGAGGGAAACGCTGGTGGCTTGTCTAGTAGATCTGCCGTGAGCTTGACGAGCCAGTAGAGTGCGAAGCTTTGTGTCCTGTGTTTGATGGATAGCTTTGTGGGTGAGTAGGATGGCTTTGTATTTTGTCCGTTCTTCAAGGGGGAGAATGTGTAGTTCTCTCAGAATTGGGGTGATATGGTCGATTTTCTTTGCGCTCTGGATGATTCTTGCCGTGGTGTTCAATGCAGTTCGGAGGGGGTTGGTCTGAGTTGCTGGAAGGCCATGGTAGATTATGTTGCAGTAGTCGAGATGTGGGAGTGTCATGGCTTGCATCACTGTTCGGAAGTCTTGGTGTTCCAGGAGAGGTTTAAGCCGTTGCACTGTTCTTGCCTTATGGAATATAGTTCCGGCGGTTTTGGTGATCTGTTGTTTTAAGGTGAGGGCTTGGTCAATGATAATGCCCAGGTATCTTATCTGTGGTTGTATTTTGATGCTTGTAGTTCCAATGTTGAGGTGTGTGGGGGATGTAAAGTCTGGGTCTTGTGTCCCGCTGAAGGCTTCAGTTTTCTTTATGTTGATGGATAGGTTGTTTGTTTGTAACCAGTCAGATACTGCTGTGAAACATGCTGATAGGTGGATGTTTGTTGGGTTCGTGGTGGTAATGGGGGCGTAGACCATGATATTGTCAGCATAGATGTGGAAGCTGACGTTGCAGGTGCGTATGACTGTGCAGAGTGGCTGGAGGTATATATTGAAGAGCATAGCTGACAGTGTGGATCCTTGGGGTACTCCCTGGTGTTGCTGGAATGGGGGGGAGGTTGAGGCGCTGGTGTGGATTAGTTGTTGTCTGTTAGATAAATAGGATTGAAACCACTTCAGCACGGTGTCTTTGATCCATATAGTCTGTAGTCTGTGTATGAGGATGTTGTGAGAGATGGTGTCAAAGGCTGCGGATATATCGAGGAAGATCATGGCGTATCCAGAGTGTTTTCCTTGGGTTCCTGTGAGGAGGGTGTTCATCAGCGTGGTCATGAGGGTCTCGACTCCATGTAGCGGGCGGAAGCCGTGTTGTTGGGGGTCCAGAATGTTGTTAACATCTAGGTGCTCCTGAAGCTGCTGCTGGACGATTTTCTCGATTATTTTGGCTGTGAAAGGTAGACTTGCTATGGGTCTGTAGGATGCAGGGTCTAGGGGATCCAGGTTTGCTTTTTCAAGGAAGGACGGATGATCGTGGTTTTGAGGGCGTCAGGCATGTGTCCTCTGGAGAAGGATTCACTAACAATACGGGTTAATGGTGTGCTCAGTTCGTTTTTTGATTTCTTTATCCAGTCGGTGGGGCATGGGTCCAGCGGGGAGGTGGTGTTGTGGAGGCAGGAGATCGTGGTTGAAATTTCTTCTGTGGATGTTTCTTTGAAGGTGGTCCAGTCACTGTGCAAGTTGGGGTGGAGGTTCTCCGTAGGCGTCTGTGAGGTTAGTTGCGGGTTTTGTGGTTGTTGTAGTTGTTTGTATTGGCGGGCCAGTAGTTCTGGTGGAATCTGTGGTAGTTGGTCGGAGTTGTGTGGCATTTTTGTCAGCTTTTTGATTATCTGAAAGAGCTCACGGGAGCAGTGGTAAAAGGTGTATCCATCTGGTGCTAGTTGGTTTATTAGTACTTAGTCTGTGTCGGTCAGCCAGGTTTCTGTAATGCATAGGATGTCTATCTGCCAGGTGTAATTAGGTCACGGAGCATGTGGTACTTATTTCTAACGGAGCGTGCATTAATTAGGGAGATGGTGATGTGGAGATTGGGTGGGGGGATGGTGATGTGGGTGGGTGTGTGCTGAGCTTGTGAGTGAGTTGGTTGTGGTTTTTGAGTGAGTGTGGAATGAGTGAATTGGATTGGCCGGAGTAGGTTATTGAGTGCAGTGGGTGGGGGGGGGGTAGAGGGTCAAGAGGGGGTAAGGAGGTAGATGGGGGCCAAGAAAGGTGGCATAATCGTTGAGGGTACCTGGTGTTTGGGGACCAGGCTGGGTTGCAGTGTTGCTTGCGTTGAGTGTTGAGATCTTTGGTTGTCGTTGCTGTATCGTCAGTATTGTGGTGGATCGCTGCTGTGGTGGAATGCCGCTGTCGAGAATCGTGGTGTTTCTTGTTGTTCTTTGCACTGTTTTTGTGCGGCGGCGTTCTTGTTGATATAGAGGAGTTGTTTGTGCCTTTGTGCCACGCCTAAGGGCCACGCCAAAGGGCCCTCTGGCGCGGGCCCACCAGGCGCGGGCGCGCCCCGCAGGGACGCCACTTTCCAATGCTTTGCAGCCGCGGGTTCGGTCTCCCACTGCCCCGATTGGGCAGGAGTGTTGCTGGGGGCGGGCTGGCTGCAAGCGGCTCCCTCGGAGCAGGGACGCCGCTTTTCAATGCTTTGCAGCCGCGGGTCGGGTCTCCCACTGCCCCGATTGGGCAGGAGTGTTGCTGGGGGCGGGCTGGCTGCAAGCGGCTCCCTCGGAGCAGGGACGCCGCTTTTCAATGCTTTGCAGCCGCGGGTCGGGTCTCCCACTGCCCCGATTGGGCAGGAGTGTTGCTGGGGGCGGGCTGGCTGCAAGCGGCTCCCTCGGAGCAGGGACTCCGCTTTTCAATGCTTTGCAGCCGTGGGTCGGGTCTTCCACTGCCCCGATTGGGCAGGAGTGTTGCTGGGGGTGGTTGGCTGCAAGCGGCTCCCTCGGAGCAGGGACGCCACTTTTCAATGCTTTGCAGCCGCGGGTCGGGTCTCCCACTGCCCCGATTGGGCAGGAGTGTTGCTGGGGGCGGGCTGGCTGCAAGCGGCTCCCTCGGAGCAGGGACGCCGCTTTTCAATGCTACTATAGAGATGTTTAGCAGCCCTGGCCACCACACCAGTCCTGGGTACAGTGCAGGCATGGATATGGCACGCAATACTGTTGGGGGTCACTCCCCAGGGTGGTAAGCTCTGTCAGAGACCAGACCTGAAGCACACTCCACAGACATCAGACAGGTTGCTATGATGGAGCTCAATCAGCAAACTGTGCTTAACGTAGGAATTGCTATCTGTCAGTAATCATAGCAAACATTTGATAGCTGTGTACCGTATTCCCAGGTGTAGGTTGGCATTGCTAAGGTATGCAAGTGCTAGTATTGGGAGATGCACGCAGGGCCCAATGTCCTGCCTCTCCAGGAGGCATTGGCTAATGGAGCCGGTGGGTGTGGGTGTGTCTGCCCCTGTTGGCTGCTGCTTTACGGCAGAGGTTCCCAACTCCAGTCCTGGTGTGCTAAACACCGTTCGGGTTTTCATGCTGTCCCTCATGAATATGCATGAGATACATCTGCATACCATGGGGGTGGTGCATAGATATGCAGCACAGGCATCTTTATTAGAGGCAGCATGGAACCTGAATGGTGTTTGGCCCTCCAGGACTGCATTTGGGAGACTCTGCTCTAGGTAATGCACCTGTTTATGGTGTCTTTGCTCTGTAGGGTAAAATGTAGGTGTTTTGGGCATGTTCACGTCATCTGCAGTAAAGGTTCTGTCTGTATTAGCACGTTGTAGTAGTGGGTAAAATATGGGGACTGGGTGGGCAGGCACCATAGCTGGGACTTGAACCTGTGACCTTCTGCCTCCTAACACACTGGTTGTGTGCACTGCACCACCGCATTGCCACAGAGACAGTGCATTCCCTGGTGATACCATGACTGTTTGTCTGGCAGGGCCTGTCTGTTGCAGTGCATGGCACCCACCTACAAAGGACTAGGCCATGGTCTGCTCTGGGCAGCTGCCACTGCCCCCCTCCACCACCAGTACCCCTCTGCCACCATGCTGACATGCCCTTCTGCTGGTGGTGCTGGTGGTGTGCAGTCTCAAACCATCCAGTGTGCAGGTAGGCGGCTGCCTATGGTGCGTGTTCTGGGGTAGGGGTGCCTGCATAGATGTCCACGCTTTCCCCCAACACCGCCTGCCAATGTTCTGTGCCCTTGGAGGTACCTGCTGGGTACTATCCCCTGTGACACTCTGATAAACACTCTCGTGCCCATGTTGGGCCCTCATCAGTTGCTGTCTGGCTGGTGTTCAGTTTCAGCATTCCTAAGTGCCACCTAGGCATCTGCCTAGTCCGCACTGTGCCCCAGCTGCACCACAGCATTTGCCGCCTGCAGCCCTCTGTATCCCCTTTCCCAGCATCTGTCCAGTTTCCCATTCCAACATGCCCGCCCTGCTGTTGTGGAACATGTGCATGCCATAGGAAACCTGTCCAATGGAGAGGGAAACCCTGATCAGTTCTATTTCACTGTGGGATCATTCACCTTGTATGGGGACGGAGCGTAGACCCTTCCAAAATTCATATCTTTTTTGGGGGGATTTCTTGGGAGTGTTTTTTGATGTTTCCCATTACTATCACTATTGCCCAGCTTGGTTATGTTTTTTGTATATTTTGTTGGGGTCCTTTTCAATGTTTATTTGTACTTTTGTTCCGTGCACATGTATCACACTTATCACTTTTTGTAGGTTTCCCTGGTTTTGCTGTACATTGCTGACGGAAATGGTTTCTTTTCCCTTTAATTCAGCTCTAACGCCAGGGTTTCACTGGCGTTAGTTTTGAGCCTCGGATTTCACAGCGATGGTGTGCAGGGAGCCTCTCCCCTCCCACTCTCCACCCATTGACCCCTTCTCTCCGCCCCTGGGGAGCCTTCCTCCGCCCTCCGGGAGCCTTTCCCCACCTTCAGTGCTCGTTTTTGCTGCAGCACGCGTTATCGCGCGATATGGTACCTGTGCGCCTTAAAAAGTGCCATCATCACGCGATAAGATACCTTATCGCGTGATAACATCGCAGAGCACACGTTAAGACAGTTTAGTAAACATACCCCAATGTATCTACTCCTGAGCAAAAGTGTTACTGCAGATTAAATTCCACCTGCTTCATCAACTACACTGTTTTAAAGAAAATATCCACAGAGAAGAGGATTAAAGAGCCTCTGTACTGGGTAATGCGGTCTTATAGTCAAACTATCATTCGGCTCTGACCCACTCATAACTCAACCCCTTACATCTT
Organism: Ichthyophis bannanicus; assembly: GCA_033557465.1. Lineage (NCBI taxonomy): Eukaryota > Metazoa > Chordata > Amphibia > Gymnophiona > Ichthyophiidae > Ichthyophis > Ichthyophis bannanicus. The sequence goes on along the minus strand of CM066034.1, from coordinate 618,733,948 downwards.
TCATCGACCCTATAATATTTTTTTCAATTTTTAAATGCATTTAAAACACAGAAAAGACACTTACCTGATTACGTATGTGCAGACCCTCTGTGCGCCCGTCTAGCCCCGTGGGATCAGAATTGTGAACAGGCCTGTATGTGTAGGCCCGGATATTGATTCCATCCGGCCTGCACATAAAGGCTTTCCCTGACTAACTCAATCAGGGTTTTTAAATGGAGATCTGGCACCATGGTGTCTGGTTTCCATGGCATCGTGGCTCCATTTAAAATCCGCAATGGTTTATGGTTTAGCCACTTCATATACCACCCTTTACTATGCACTTCAGAGCGGTTTATTTATCACATATAGGTTGGTGGAGTCAAGGGGGGGGGGGCTTAGCTCAGCTTGAGAGCAGGCCATGTGCTTTGGCATGCATGGGCTGCTGCTTCAGACCCCCCTCCGACATAACTTTGGGGGGTCAGAAATGACAGGCCATATGTGCTGAAGCACATGACTGAGTCATCCTCCCTGCTGCTGGGTAAACATGGGGGGTGGGGGAAGGGTGGTGCAGTGAGGTGGGAAGCAGACCATGTGTGCCAAAGCACAAGGCTTGTTGCCCAGAGAGATCTGCCAAATTAGGCAGCCGCCTATCCGATGACTGAGCATGAGTAATGACCTACACATTCTCAGCAGGTGGTGTGTGTATGATATGTGCCAAGGAGCAATGTGCCCCCATGTGTGCCAGGGTGTATCCAGCTGTCAGAAGAATACATCAGTGATGAAAATGCCTATGTGGAGAATGATGTACAGAGGTGGAAGAGAGTGCTGTATGGGCTGATGACCCAATGAATCCCTGTTGCAAGTTTGCAATGTATATTCTGTAGAGTCAAATATGTGGGGCAAAACAAAAATGTCAGTCCTGTATGGTACAATAAGCAGGATATTCAAAAAAGTAATTGTCACTGTAACTAAATAAGAATGCAACAGTCAGGTCTGTGATACTGAGTTCTGAAGTATGTGCTTGGACTCACAGCATGAATGAGAAATTGAGAATGTCATGGTAATGCCATAGTCATGATCACAGAAAGAAAGGTCAGTAATCCTGGCTTGACAGATGCAGCATGAAAGATACAAAGTGCAGTGTCATTTGTGTACTTCAGGCTGTCCATGGATCATGGCAACAAATATTGGCCCCCACAACTTAGTGACAAGAACATGTTATGTGACAGGAACCACCACGGTAATAATAAACCCTAGAAGCCTCATGGTCTGAGATGCAGTAGGGTTATGAAAGGGGTAACAGTTTGAATCCCAAAAAAAATGACATGCAAACTCACACAGTTGACAACAGCAGAAATTGCAGCTATCAATGATTCTTCAATTGCAGTACATAGTGGTGTTGCAAATCTTTGATGGCTTCATAGCAGCGTACAAGAAGACAGACATCTCTACATGGCATCAGGTAGTCTAAGGGGAGCACAGAAGCTCCACTTCCTATTTCAAGCACTGATCCTCACAAAGAGTTTGACATGATAGCAGTAGGGGAGGTAGTCCAGTGAAAGGTGGCATGGGATGACCTCATATTATATGATGAATGCCAGCCAAAGCTCTGATATGGACAAGGAACCGCATGCTACAGGGACATTTTGTGAAGTCTGCACTGAATGGTAAATGCACAGAATATCCTCAGAATCATGGCACATGTGTGTCTGCAAGGTCACAAGGAACACACAACAGATAACCTCCATTAAAACTTGCACTGATGCACACCAGGCCATTCCCATGCCAGGTGTAATGTAGGCATCTCTCCACTGTTAAGAACATAAGATATGCCATACTGGGTCAGACCAAGGACATCAAGCCCAGTATCCTGTTTCCAAAAGTGGCCAATCTAGGTCACAAGTACCTAGCAGTTTCCCCAAAAGACACAGGCTCCACAATGCTTGTATTGGGTCAAGCAGTGGATATTCTGGATCCCCTTCAATAATGGTTTATGGACCATTCCTCCAGGAACTTCTCCAAACCTTTTTTAAACCTAGCTATGCTAACAGCTTTTACTACTTCCTCTGGTAGCAAATTCCAGTTTGATTACACATTGAGTGAAATTAGTCTTAAATAGGTTACCCTGTAGTTTCATTGCATGCCCCTAGTCTTTCTATTTTTGATGGCATGAACAATCTATCTACATTTACTCGTTCCACTTTATTCATTAATTTATAGACCTCTATCATATCTCCACTCAGACATCTCTTTTCCAGGTTGAAGTGCCCTAACCTTTTTAGCCTCTCTTCATAGAAGTATCCTTCCATTCCCTTTACCATTTTGGTGGCTCTTCTCTGTACCCTTTCTAATAATGCTGTATCCTTTCTAAGATACGGCGACCAGAATTGCACAAAATATTTAAAGAGTGGTCACAACATGGAATGATACAGAGGCATTATAATATCCTTTGTTTTATTCTCTGTTCCTTTCCTTATGATACCTAGAATTCTATTTGCTCTCTTGGCTGCCGCTGCATACTGGGTGGAGGGTTTCAACATTTTATCCATGATGACGCCTAAATCTTTATCCTGGGTGGTGATTCCTAACGTGGAACCTTGAATCATGTAACCATAGTCTGGGTTGTTCTTTCCTAGATGCATAACTTTGCATTTGTCCACATTAAATTTCATCTGCCATTTGGATGCCCAGTCTTCCAAATTATAAAGGTCCTCTTGCAATTTTTCACAATCCTCATGTGTTTTAACAACTTTGAATAATTTTGTGTAATCTGCAAATTAGATTACCTCACTTGTTATTCCCATTTCCAAGTCATTTATGAATATATTGAAAAGCAGCGGACTCAGCACAGATCCCTGGAGTACTCCACTATTCACCTTTCTCCATTGGGAAAATTGGCCATTTAGCCTTATCCTCTTCTTTCTTTCTTTTAACCAGTTCCTGATCCACAGTGGTACACTGCCTCCTATCCCATGACTTTTTAATTTCGCCAAAAGTCTCTCATGAGGGACCTTGTCAAAGGCTTTCTGAAAATCTAGATACACTATATCAACTGACTCACCTTTGTCAACCTGTTTATTCACACCTTAAAAAAACAACAACAGATCAGTAAGAGAAGACCTTCCTTGGCTAAAACCATGTTGGCTGTCTCCCATTAAGCCATGACTATCTACATGTTCAGTAATTTTGTTCTTTATGATGCTTTCTACCATTTTCCCCGGTACTGACGTCAGGCTCACCAGTCTGTAGTTTCCTGGATCACCCCTGGAACTCTTTTTAAAAATTGGCATTACATTGGCCATCCTCCAATCTTCATGTGTTACAGATGATTGTAATGCTAGTTCACAGATTACTAATAGTAGGTCTGTAATCTCATATTTCAGTTCTTTCAACACCCTTGGATGTATACCATCTGTTACAGGTGATTTTCTACTCTTCAGTTTATCAAATAGTTGTAATACAGCTTCCCGGTATATCGATAGTTCTTTCAATTCTTCTGTAGCATCATCATTAAATACAATTTCAGTCATGGGCAGCATCCCTTCATCTTCCTCAGTAAAGACCAAATCAAAGAATTCATTCAGTCTCTTCACTATGGCCTTATCCCCTCTTAGTGCCCCTTTTACCCCTCTATCATCCAATGATCCAACTGACTCTCTCACAGGTTTTTAACAAAGAATGTACTTGAAAAAGGTTTTATTACGCATTTTTGCTTCCAAAGCAAGATTATTCTCTAATTTTCTCTTTGATTGCCTTATCAATGCTTTGCATCTAACTTTCCAGTGCTTGTGTTGTTTCTGGTTTTCATAATTTGGCTCCTTTTTCCATTTCCTGAAAGATGCTTTTTTTGGCAACAACAGCCTCTCTAACCTCACCTTTAAACCATGCTGGTAGTTTTTTGGACTTCCTTCCATTTTCTTAAATGGTGGAATACAGCTGGTCTGGGCTTTCAAGATAGTATTTTTAAACAACACCCAAGCTTGATGTAAATCTTTAACCTTTGCAACTGCTCCTTTTAGTTTTTTTTTAAACTATTTTCCTCATTTTATCATAGTCTCCCTTTTGAAAGTTAAATGGTAGTACTGTGGATTTCCTTACCCTCCCTCCTCCATTTATTAAATCAAACACAATCATGATATGATCACTATTGTCAAGTGGCCCCAACACCCTTATCTCTTGTACCAGATTTTGTGTTCCACTAAGGACTGTGTCCAAAATGGTTTCTCCTCTGGTCGGTTCATGAACCAGCTGCTCCAACAAGCAGTCATTTATTTCATCCAGAAGCTTCATCTCCCTATCATGTCCTGCCATGACACTGACACAGTCGATACTGGGGTAATTGAAATCACCCATTATTATTACTGTGCTGTAACTTTTGTTAGCTTCACAGATTTCTTTGAGCATTTCATCATCCATTTGTTCATTCTGGTCAGGTGGCCACTGCCATCGCCTTCCCCTTCCCCTTCCCCTTTTTTCATGGAATTTCAGTGAATTTTGTTTCCTGCAAAACTTTAATTCTTTGTGACTCAATGCCCTCTCTAACATAGAGTGCAACCTCTCCACCAGTTTGATCTGCTTTATCATTACAATAAAGTTTGTTCCTATGTATCATAGTGTCCCATTAGTTGTCCTCCTTCCACCATTTCTCTGAGATACCAATCATATCTAAATTCTCATTTAGTGATTTATATTCTAACTCTCCCATCTTATTTTTTAGACTTCTAGCATTTGCATACAAGCATTTTAGAGGCTTTATTTTATTCATTTTAATCTGGCTATTGGTAGGCAGGGATAATTTGGAATCTTTAAGCTCTGTCTGCTCTGTACTCAAGGGCATTGGCCTACTTTTGTCTTTATTGGAACCTCTCTTCTGATATGCCCTAACTTCAATCTTTTGTTAGTATCCTTCAATGATACATTGTTCCGAATTATGTGCTCTTGGACCACTGTCGGCTTTCCTCTATTATCTAGTTTAAAAGCTGCTCTATCTCCTTTTTAAAGGTTAATGCCAGCAGCCTGATTCCATCCTGGTTAAGGTAGAACCCATCCCTTAGGAAGAACCCCTCCTTTCCCCAGAATGTTCCCCAGTTCCCAACAAATCCAAAACCGTCATCCTTGCACCATTGTCTCATCAATGCATTGAGACTCCGGAGCTCGGCCTGCCTTTTGCTTCTTGCGCGTAAAACAGGAAGCATTTCTGAGAATGCTATCCTGGAAGTTCTGGATTTCAACTTCCTACCTAAAAGCCTAAATGTATCCTCCAGAACTTCCCTACCACAGTTTCCTATGCCATTGGTACCGACATGTACCAAGACAGCAGACTCCTCCTCAGCACTATCTAAGACCTTGTCTAGGTGGAACGTTAGGTCTGCTACCTTCGCACCAGGCAGGCATGTTACCAGGCGATCCTCATGTCCATCAGCCACCCTCTTGCACCAAGGAGGTTTCTCCAGGGCCATGTGCGAGTGGGTTTTACATCACCTGGGGGACAGGTCCTAGCTACAGGATCGCTTCCTGCCACACCATGGTGATGCTTTCCTGTCACGTGACCTCTCTCCTCCATGTCAACAGGGATGCTGCCAGACTGGAGGTGGGACTTCAGTACGTTATCCCTGTAGGTCTCATCTATGTACCTCTCTGTGTTCCTTATGTCCTCCATGTCTGCTACTCTAGCCTCCAGAGATCGGACTCATTCTCTGAAAGCAAAGAGCTCCTAACACCTAGTGCACATGTAGGACCCCTCACCAACTGGGAAAAAATCTACCAATCATACATGTGACACTCAATGCACAAGACTGGAAAACCCCCATCTCACTGCTGGACTGCTGTCTGCATCTTAGTTTTAAGGTTGTGTTTAGGTATTTAGGTTCTTCACTTACTAAGGGTTGCTGGGGATACTTACACTAATAAAACCATACCTAATACATTTAATGAACTTTGTTCATCTGAAGCTTAATTAATTAATCTTAGGTCCTTAATATATGTCTGATGAGGATAATCATCTGCACCTGAGAGTGAATATGACACCTACTTTCCTTTAAGAGGTTTAAGAATCTTTAAAGCTACCCCAGGTATGGGTGTGTGTTGGGGAGGGAAGGAGGGGATAAAGACTTATTAAAAGCTAGCTGCTACACAGTACCCAATTCTGTGCTTCTAAGGTAATCTGTGATCAATTTCCTGAGTGATTCACACAGCCCTTGCTTGGATAGAGGGAGTCTTGGGTTCTAAATTTAACCAGAAAGCTCTATGCTGTGTTTTAAATTTAAACTGAAAGCTCTTTGCTGATATTAGGCCCTGACTGAGAATTAGATTTAAACTAGAAGCTCTCTGCTGGTTCCAAATTTAACAAGAAACTCTCTGCTCTGTTTTAAATTTCACCTGAAAGCTCTTTGCTGCAGCTAAGTCTTGACTAAATATTAGATTTTAAATAGAAGGTCTCTGCTGGGTTTTAAACTTATACTGAAAGCTACCCATTGAGTTTTTAATTTAACTAAAAGCTCTTTGCTGGATATTAGGCCTTGACTGATTGAACAAATACACTGGATTCACAGATTAATCAGCTTTAATCTAAAGAATTCCTTTTTCACCAAGATTTAGAAAAATCCCCAGAAGTAAATATTTACAATTGCAGATCTCTCTCCAGAAGTATCAGTCCCTTTTTGTAGTCCTCTTGGTGCTATGTTTGCCAATATGTCAGTCATGTCCAATGAAATAACATAGAGCACACAGGTACATGTGCTAGCACAGTGAAAAGTCAGCACCCTTACATCAAAGGCTGAGAACTTGAGACCTGCCAGTGTACATATCATTTTGATGTAAGGTAAACACAAGTCTCCGGGGGGAGGGGGGGGAGCCCAAATATCATGTAATATACCCTTCACCTCTCATGTGCTTGGAATGAAACAGAGACCCCTGTGTATGTGTGCATCAAATGCTGTATCCCTGAAGGTATCCCTGCAACCCAAACCTCACAGGTTGTGGAACACAATCAACATGAAACATTGAATTGTATATATCATCTACAAGGAGTACCTGCATATGGGCACCAGCTGCATGTACATCATTAAACTAGCCCTTCCTCTTTGACAATGGTGAACATAGCTCCATCTTGTGGGTAGGTGAAAGGCATGTCATGTCAACTTGCATCAAGACTGTGATGCTCAGAGCTGCATGGGCCAGGGTTGCAATTCATGAAGTGGGGGTGAGGAGACCTGTCAAAATTCCATGTCCGTCTTTAGCACTGGGGATGTCTCACAACTGTATCCTCACTAGCAGCCTCTTCCATTAAATAATCTGCTAGCAGAGGTCTGCTGCTTGTCATACAACTGATCAGCACCTTGACATAGCCAGATATAGTAGCACATAGCATAACAGTGCAGGCCATCACCTGTAACATCTCTTTAGTGTGGGATGGCAGTGACAAGTGTGCACTCCAACCAGCTGCTCTGAAGCCACCAAGGACCGTAGGTGAGGTTCACACACTGCTGGTGCTATATGGGCAGGTACTATCAAAAAACAACATTAATGTATGTTCTGATAGTGTCCCATGAGAGTCCATGGGGGTACAATCCAAGGCACAAATGTCCCTATCAGGAAATAGCTACAATCATATGTCTGCCATATGAGCAATGCCCAATACCCATACATATACAATTATTTCTCACACCATGACAACTCAGTCCATGACACAGTAACCCACTTGATGGTCCAGTTCAAGAGGCATAGCTGTTGCAGTCATATCGCACAATACAATCAGACTCACAAAGGCTAAATAAATAAATAAATACTGACAATACAGACCTCACTCTTTCACACATCTGGTCCTGATTTACCACTATATCTATGATGTCACTCACCAAGACTGTCATATCATACTCAGAAGCAATGCCAGTTAGTGATACCAGTCCATCAGACTGGATCTCTGAGTCATTGCTAGCATGTCTCCCTCACATACTTTCCTTGTTCAACTATAGCTTGTTGATTAGGATCTTTTCCCAAATGCTGGACCAGTGCTATAATGAGAACCCTTCTAAAGATTCCTTCTCTTGACCCTTCTGTCACCAGCCACTTCCATCTAGTCTATAATCTAGTGTTTTTCTATAAATGTTAGTATGCATACTACTCTCTCAACATCTTAAGCACACTCATGTCTAGCACCCCAGACAGTCTGCCTTCTGGGCTAGCCACAGCATGGAAACTATCTTACTTTCTGTAATAAATTAAATATGGGAAGCCTTGCATAGGCACAACATTCCCATGGCAGTCAATCTGGACCTCTCCTGTGCTTTCTATCTCATTAGTCAGCCTCTTCTTCTATTGCACCTCCCTTCCACTGGCTTGCATGTGACTACATTACACTGGTTCCTGTCTGTTCTCTCATCACGTTCCTATTATGGGTCCTTTCAGGCTTCATCTACCTCTTGGTTTCTCCTCTCCTGTAGCATTCCTCAAGGTCTGTCCTGGGACTCCTTCCTGTTGCTATTTTCCTTCCACCCCTGGCTACCCTTTTCTAGCAGCAGGGTAGATCTGCATATTATTATGCAGATGACATCCTGCTGATCTGTCATCTTCTTTCTAGATCACCAGACCTGACCTTCATTAATCCCTGTCTTTCTTGGTGGCATCCTAAATGCGTGACAACCTCCTCAATCTCAAGGTAGTAGATGCATGGAATAGTCTCCCAGTCTCCCAGAGAAGAGGACAGTATCTGAATTCAAAAAAACATGGGATAAACACAGAGGATCTCTAAGGGAAAAGAGGGGACTATTGTAGTAGTCAATATGGAAGAGCAGATTCTGCCATCGTGTTTTTATGTTTCTATGTTTCTAAATAGTTCAGTAATTTGTACTCTGGGTGGCAGTACCACATCCTTCTCACCCATATACAGGAGTCTGACTAGCACAAACCCCTGATCTAGTTTAGTCAGGACATTTGCTACTAGTATCTTCTCCAGTAGATTTATGATTCTCGTAGTCACTACTAGCACATCACAGACCTCCATTTTTTAATGCTCTGACATCTTACCTTGATGATCATCTCTGAGAAAAGCAGAATTTTATGCCTTTCTGATCCCACAGTCTTCAAAATTCCCAGCCAATCTTGTCCCTCATGTTGAATGTACTTTCTTTGCTCTGCTATGTGATATAACATCTGGCCCACACAACACTATTTTTACTCTGGGAGAGTTCCTTTAAGTCTCTGAATAGACCTTCAAAATGCTGTAGGACATTCATTCCCACATCATTCGCTCCACTAGAGTGGAATTTGTCCTTGACAATGAACATGCATAAGATGGGAATCTTCTGCCCAAGACATTGAACCATGGCCTCGATATAATCTAAGATCGGTATATCAGTCCTGTTTGCATCCTGTAATTGCTCTGGCTGATCAAAACCTTTGTAAAAATGGCTGTCTACTATTGTCAACACATCAGATCCTGTGCCAACAATACATCGGATCTCAATTCAAGCGATGTTTAACACTAGGACTGGGCTTTGACTGATGGCCTTCTCCCGCAGAATATCCCACTCAGCACCAGCTCCTCCTTCCAAAGACTGGGTTCTAACTTGGGATCTCATCACTTCTGTAGAGGGCACTGGCTTAGACTCCACTAGACCTTTTGGTATCACATCAGCACTGGAACTAGGAATTGCATCCTTTCTTACTTCCATTGTCCCATTCCTTCATCTGAGCCCACTCACGGTAGTCTTCTCACTCCGGCAGTTCCAAGCAATGTGTCCTGGCTCTCCACACTGGTAACACACTATTTCCCTGGCAGCTGTTCTCAAAGCTGGTCTCTGAAACATTGGACCAGATTGGTTCCCCAACTCCTGATATGGCATGGCAGTGACAAGGATGAGTTCTTGGCTGGATATACTGCTCCAAATCATTCTGTCTCTTTTTGATTCAGTGTAAAGCTCTAACCAGGTCCTGCAAAACCAGTGCCACTCCTTCGGGCTCTGCCATGGTAGACCAAAATGGCACTTCCTTGAACCTGGGAAGAATTCTCAATGGTGAGACTTCACTGAACTTATAGGGTGCCTGCTATTCTTCATCTCAGTTGTTAGCAGGCTGCATAAGGCAAGGAAAAACAATCCTTGGGGTTTCTTCCACCTGTCTATGCATCTCTCTCCTGATAGTATCCTCTCTTAGACCCAAAATGAATTGCTCCTTTAATGTATCTTTAGGATACCCCAACTTGGATGGATCTCAGGTCAGTATGGCTTGGATGGATCTTGGGTCGTTTCTTGGAGCTTGTATGCATAAGCCCTTGTGGGTTCTCCAGACCTCTGTAGTCTATCATAAAACTCTTTTATGCAGAGTCCTAAAGTAATCTTGTCCCCATGCACCTGCATCAAGAGGTTGAATATTGTCTCTACCAGCTGTCCTCTCCTCAGAGCCATATGCTTTACCATATCCCTCACTTGGCCTTTGAGATGTTCTTTCACTGTCTCCAATTCAGGCAATCTCAATATCTTGATGGCCGAATGCACCTTCTTTATCCATTCCTCCATGGATGGATCATCGGGTTTGCTGGGAAAAACATAAACATTTGGTATATTTTTCTCCCTTTAGAAGATGATAATGGTGGTCGTCACAACTGGAGGTAGAGAACTTCTGGTGGATCTTTCCAATGCAAGTCTGAGATCTATTTGTTTCTGGAGTTCTTCCATCACTTTTTCTAGGTGCACTGGTCTCCACTCAAACTTGGTCAGGGCACTCATATGGAGAGAGGACAAAACCTCACTCACCCTCGCCCCAAAAATCCAGAATAAGGAAGCTCACACTCAAGGTAAATATGCAATGTAATCAGAAACCAAAACACTTTTCCCAAAACTTCATGAAAATTCACAGGGCCAATCACAATATCAACGAACCCTCCAAAATCTCAAAATGTTAACCCAAAAGCCCTCTATCCTGTCCGTGATGCCACTTGTCACCTGTGCCACAGTCTCTATTGACCAAACAACAGTGTTCCTCTTAAAATATAAATATATCAGAGTAACTGGGGAGTTCCTCTTAAAATATAAATATATCAGAGTAACTGGGTTTAGCCTATCACAGACAGTGACCTTAGAGACAAAACACTACAGTTCTCCATAAATACCCTTTCTCCTTGGTTAAAGGGGAAAAGGAATGAACAGTGGAAAAATAAAATAAATCTAAAATGGATTGGAGCTGGTACCAATGTGATCTAACTTTGAGTAAGTAGATAGCATGACACAAATAATGTACATTCTCTTCTTTAAGGTAAGTATATTAAGGTTTATATTTTAAAAAAGCATATGTAACAAGTGGGTATCACATTCAAACAAAATATGTAACAACTTGTTTCTCTTAAGAGTGGCTATTTAGCATTGAGAAAATTGGAACACCTCAAAGTTCCTTTATCTGACTTCAAACCAGTGTCTTTTCTCAAAATATGTAAGTGTTCGGTGGAACAATTGAGATTACTTATCCATCTTGATGTGAATCACGTTAAGGCTCAATGATGAACTCTCTGTCTCAGGAACTCTGCAGTTTATAGGTCCTTTTCTCTCTTTCTTCTGTGGAGCTGGTCAGCTGCTTCTTTTTCTTCTGTAGAGCAGGAACCTCTTTTCCTAACTTATTATTCTCCTCTACTCTTCACTCAATCTTTATTTTAAAAAAATAATCTAATAGAAGAAAATATCTATGCAAACTTGCTTAAAACCCAGTAAGGCTCGCTTACTCCACACACTCATGCACTTCCAATAAGACACGGGCACTTCACTCACTAACTTTCACTCTCACATTTAAATAACCCCCTTCTGATTAGATGAGCTCTTCCTTCACACTACTTTACCCTCCTATCTTCCCTGTGCTCCTTTTCATTCACCCCTAATAATTTCCATTTTCTTTATACAGCCTTTCCTATATCCTTAAAAAAAATACAGTATTACTTAAAAAAAAAAGTCAATCTCCTATTCCCTTCCCTATCTCTTATATTTCCATGCCTATGTATTTATTTCTTAGCCTCTCTCAATTAAAATAGGGACTATCAAAGTACCCTGGAACTACTTTCTTATTGTGAAAAAATACCTTAATCTCTCTTTCCTTAACTTATTATAATCTCTCTAGTCTTTCTCTAATGTTCCTACACTCTTTATTCACGTTCCTAAAGTGTTCTCTCCTAAAGACAGCTTTTGACACACTTTCTCAAAACATCACTAGAATCAATCACTCAGTTCTCTCAAATTCGCTCAAAATAGACTCTAAACTCTCATACTCATACAAAACCATTTAATTCTTTCAAAAGTCATTTAAACTGAGACCTCCTCACTCATCCCATGCAACACACATACACTCTCTTCATTTCCAAGCACCAACTGCCACTAAAAGTTAACCTCACTAATGTTCTAATCTTCTCAGTTAAGTGCCTTTACACCTGGTGACATCATTAACAAGTCCAATTCTAATGTGAATAAAATCTCTGTTTCTACCTTTCTATCCAAATTTCCTATTTTATTGTACATATTAAGCCCTATTACATTTTTTAGTTCAGCTCTGTCTCTCATCCTGTCTTTAAACTGAGTTAGCAAATGCAGGCACTTACAGCTGCCCAGTCAGCTACATTGTAACCACATAGATCCCTCCCCCAATCAACACATCCTGGTACTTTTTATAACATACAACCAAAGTTCAAACATCACAATAAACATTTTAACCATATTTTTTATAGAATTCACTTTTTTTTATCAGTGGCACCACTATTTGTCACTTTTTAAAACTTAAAATGATTTGAAAATTGGTTTGCAGCTTGTCGTGCTGTGAGGGCTTGTGTGCATCAGTGATGCTGAGAGCTAAACTATCGGTAGCTTAACTACTGGCAGGGTCTACCAAGATGGACAGGTCTCAGCTGAGGTGCCAGACCAAGACAAACCACCCATCTGGGCAGCAGCAAAATGGGATAGTGTTGACGGCGGAGGATCACATTTCTGTGACAATGGCAACAACACCAAACTTAAACTGTGCGGAAGAAAGGCCCGGAAATCTACTTCTGTATCTTGCCATGAAAACCCAATGGATAGTTACAACAAAACAAATTGTGTTATAGTGCTGGAAGATGAGACCCCCAGGTCAGAAGGCACTCAACTAGCTACTGGGGAAGAGCTGAAGACTTTTCAGAGTAAAGCCAGCATTTATGATGTGGTTGGATCAAAGCCCTCGGGATGTCTGACTGCTGATGTAGCTGTGCATGTGCATGAAATGAGAGTCAGAAGCTGTAAAGATGTCTTACACACTGGAACAACGAACGTATGAAACATGAACCAAGGGAAATTGGAGGTGGTCAAGAATGAAATGGAACGTGTACAACTTGATCTGTTGGGTGTCAGTGAACTGAAATGCACTGGCATCAGGCACTTTGCATCAGATGATCACATGGTCTAGTATGCTGGAAATGAAAGACAAAGAAGAAATGGTGTTGCATTTATAATAAAGAAGAAACTTGCAAGAACTGTGATGAAATACAATGCAGTCAGCGAATGCTTAATCTCTATTAGTCTATGAGGAATGCCTATAAACACAACTGTAATTCAAGTATATGCCCCAACAACAGCTGCAGAAGAGAATGAAATTGAAGAGTTCTATGAACAAGTGCAAGCTGAAATTGACAGAACATGCAAACAGGATATCCTGATAGTCATGGGTGACTGGAACGCAAAGGCTGGCAACAAAGAAGAAGGAAAAGTAGTTGGAAAATATGGACTTGGCAATAGAAATGAAGCTGGAAAAAGACTGATAGAATTCTGCAAGACCAACGATCTATTCATCTCAAACACTTTCTTCCAGCAACACAAGCGGCAACTGTACAGATTGTAGATTGTATAAAATTAAAATTGACTACATCTTTGGAAGTCAAAGATGGAAAAGCTCTATAACATCAACAAAGACAAAACCTGGAGCTGACTGTGGTACAGATCATCAACAAATAGTATGCAAACTCCAACTAAAGTTGAAAAAGAGCAAACCACTCATGAATGCAGCAAAATATGACCTTGGGAATATATCACTGGAAATTAAAGACTGCCTGCAAAATTGATTTGCTGCTTTAGATACAAATGACAGAGCTCCAGAAGAGTTATGGAATGACATCAAGAAGGTTGTGTTGGAAGAAAGAGAGAAGTCTCTTCAAAAGGTGAAATAGAAAAAAACGGCCAAAATGGATGACGGAAGAAGCTCTTAAAATTGCCAAGAAACGCAGAGAAGCTAAGCCAGAGGAGAAAGAAAGACAATCACAGAACTCAACAGAGATTTCCAATGTGCAGCAAGACAGGACAAGGAAAAGTACTACAATGACGCATGCAAGGAAATAGAAGCAGAAACTATTAGAGGAAGAAAAAGATCGGCTTTCCTAAAGCTACGAGAATTAAAGAAAAATTTCCAACCTCAAATTGGAATGTTACAAGATGCTCAAGTTCTATATTGAATGATGCTGAGAAGATCAAGAAAAGGTGGAAGGAATATACAGAATTTTTATATGATAAAGATCAAGTGGACCAATAGCCGTTTCAATCTGTACCTTATGATTGAGAACCATTGGTGATGAAAGAAGAAGTTGAAGCAGCATTAAAAGCCTTATCAAAGAACAAAGCACCAGGCATTGATAGCATTCCCATAGAAGTATTACAGCAATCTGATGCAGCTGTTACCGTACTTACAAGGCTCTGTCAAGAAATATGGAAGACAACATCATGGCCAACTGACTGGAAAAGATCTGTGTTTATACCAATACTAAAGAAAGGTGATCCAAATGACTGTGGAAATAATCGCACAATCACTCTGATCCCACTTGCCAGCAAGATTCTACTGAAGATTATTCAAAAGAGAATACAACCATACCTGGAACAAGAACTACCTGAAGTGCAAGCAGGGTTCAGGAAAGGGTGAGGAATGAGAGACATCATTGTGGATATGAGATGGATCCTTGAAAAGACTAAAGAATACCAAAAGGATATCTATTTGTGCTTTATCGACTATAGCAAGGCTTTTTACTGTGTACACCATGAGAAACTCTTGGCCACATTAAGAAGCATGGGTATACCAGAACACCTGATCGTACTCTTGCACAATCTGTGCATTGATCAAGAAGCAACAGTTCAAATGGAAAAAGGAGAAACAAGCAAAATAAAATAAGCAAAGGTGTAAGACAAGGCTACATACTTTCCCCCTACCTCTTTAATTTATATGCAGAACAAATCATCAGAGAAGCAGGATTGTATGACGACAACAGAGGTGTGAAGATTGGTGGAAGACTCATCAACAACCTTCACTGTGCTGATGATACCACATTACTGGCTGAAAGTGAAGATGATCTGAAACATTTGCTTCTCACAATCAAAGAACATAGTCTCAAAATGGGCCTGCACCTTAATGTAAAGAAGACAAAGATCATGACAACTGGCATAATCAACAGGTTCATCGATGAAGGAGAAGAAATTGAAATTGTGAACAACTTTAACCTACTTGGATCAACTGTCAATAAAGAAGCAACAAGCAGTCAAGAAATCAAACGACGCATTGCTCTTGGCTGAATGGCTATGAAAGACCTAGATAAAATTCTTAAGAGCAGAGATGTCTCTTTCCATACAAAGATTTGACTTGTTCAAGCCATGGTATTTTCAATAACATCATATGGATGTGAAAGCTGGACAGCGAAAAAGATAGACAGGAAGAAAATTGATGCCTTTGAATTATGGTGCTGGCGGCAAATACTGTATATACCATGGACTGCCCGAAGAACAAACCAGTCGGTACTAGAGGCGATCAAACCTAAGCTTTCTTTAGAAGCTCAGATGACAAGACTTTGACTTTCATACTTTTGACACTTCATGCGAAGAGAGAGATCATTAGAGAAAGACATCATGCTTGGCAAGATAGAAGGTCAACGCAAAAGAGGAAGGCCAGCAATGAGATGGATCGATACAATAACAGCAGCTACGAGTACCAGTCTGTCAACAATGAGCCGCCTGACTCAAGACCGAACACAATTTAGGATAGCTATCCAGAGAGTCGCCATGAGTCGACTCTGACTCAACGGCACTTAACAACAACATAACAAGTTAAATTACTACTGTAGATCAGTTCCAAAATGCTCATTCATATCCCTAGTGAGTCAGCACCCTCCCATAATCTTCTCCAGACCACTAAAACACTTGAAACTTTAAAATTAATATGTTTTATTTTAAGATGTTTTTGCCGGCATACTTCAAAATTATAAAAACTAATTTATAGGGCTCCCCAGCCCTTCCATAATCATTCTGTAGCTTTTAAACACTTAAAGCAAATGAAACGGAACCTGAGAAAACTAGAACACAACTGGCGCAAATCTAAATTGACAATACACAAAGAAATATACAATAACCACCTCAATAAATACAAAGAAACCTTGGACAGCACAAAAAAAGAATATTATGCTAAAATACTATCAAAATCATATAACAGGCCAAGAGAGTTATTCACCATTGTCAGAAATCTAACCAACCCTCAAACCTCCGACAGCGAAATTACAGACATCTCAGTTCAAACCTTAGCCCACCATTATCAAAACAAAGCAAAAATGCCGTCAATGTCTATAGACATTACCAACTTATCACACCAGCCACAAGATGAATGGTCTGAGTTCCATCCATAACTAAAGAGACACTAAAAAACATTATCACCAGTCTCAACACCACAACTTCATATCTAGATCCATGTCCAGTAACATGGATAAGAAATACCCTACCAATTTTATTACCCTACATTCTCTCAATAGTGAACCTCTCACTAACACAAGGCTACCTCCCACCATCACTCAAACACGCACAAATATGGCCAATCCTCAAGAACAGCAAACTTGATAAAACTTTACCTGCATCATAGACCCATTTCAAGCATACCATTCTTGGCTAAAATAATTGAAAAAGTGGTTCAATTACAGACACAGGACTTTCTAGACTCATCTTACCCTCTTGATGAGCAACAGTATGGCTTTTGGCCCACGCCATGGAGTTGAAAACACTCCTCACAGTTTTAATAGATACGCTCCTAAGAGGAATTGACAATAATAAACAGGCCTTCATTCTACTTTTCATTGATATATCAGCTGCGTTTGACAGCGTACACCACACAATAATGCTCAATAGCTTGAGACAAATAGGCTTAAACTCTACAGTACATAAATGGTTCTCATCCTACCTATATAATAGAACTCAAAATGTAAGAATTGGAAATCAAAACTCAACCACATATAAACAAGAAATTGGATTACCACAAGGTTCAGCGCTATCAGCCCTGCTTTTTAATATCTACATAAAACCAGTCTGCAACATTTTCAAAAAATTTGGAGTAAAATATCATCTATACGCAGACGATATTATGATGTATATTCCATTCATGATACCCAACCTACCGCTACAACTCCTATCGGACTGTTATAATGAAATTACTACTTGGCTAAAAGCACAAAACCTCCACATAAACCACACTAAAACCGAAGTTCTAATCGTGACCAAGAACAAATCCTATATCCCCCCAACACACATAAGACTTCAAAACCAAGAAATTAAAATAAAAAACGAAATAAGATATCTAGGCGTAATTCTAGACATACACCTTACGATGGAAACACACATTAGCAATACCATAAAGAAAATTTATTTCAAACTCAAAACCCTCAAACAACTTCGTCCGCTAATATTTACACAAGACTTTATCAACATAATCCAGGCCACCATAACTCCACATTTTGACTTTGCCAATCTAATTCTAATAGGCATATCAAAACAAAACATCAAACGATTGCAATTAGCGCAAAACACAGCGGCCAGAATCATATTGAAAATTAACTCACTCCAACACATATCACCAATACTAGCCTCTCTCCATTGGCTACCAATTCAAAGTAGAATAATCTACAAAACAATAATAACTTCATTCAAGGCCTTATATGATATGGCCCCAACTATGCTATATAACCTAATACACAAAGAACCATCTAAGTCCACACACAGAAAAGGACAATTGAACAGATTAAAGATCCCGAAAGATTATACAAGAGCCCATAAATCAACAAATAACAGAGCCTTTTCCCACATAGCCCCAACGATCTGGAATTCCCTCCCAGAGGAGCTACGAACACTACGGAGATCATGGAACTCCGCAAAAAATTAAAAACTTATTTGTTCACCAAACACTATAACATAGATAACTCACAACCTGCTTTAGACAAAGGTTAAACAGGTATCTATCTGCATCAAGCAAAAACCCTAACCCACACAATTGACACACAATCATGATGACTTCACAGCTTATGTCCTTTCACTTCCATGTATATAAATACATATATAAAACTGTATATAGTTTATTCTGTTCTGTATTATCCCACATTGTTTTAGACTGTATATTCTATATATAATATGATGTTCCTTGTAAATATGTTCTGTTATAATATGACGTTCCCTGTAAAACAAACTTGCTTTGTTAACTATTGTTCACTGTAAACCGCAACTGAACTTTGGAAGCTGCGGTATATAAATGTGTATAAAATAAATAAATAAATAAATAAAATCTCATTTTTACAATTCAATCATTTTCTTTAAATCTAGGGGTGCATGTCCCTTTAAGGATGGCTCTGCCCCCTTTGTGGTGCTTCAGCCAATATTTTTATTTGGGCTTTATTAGCCCAATTGGGCCTTCAAAACCTCTTTAAGCCCTGGTCCTACTTGCCCAAACTCCAAGATCCCCTGCCTTTATGAGGCCTCTTGGCCCTCTCTTTCCACTCATCCAGCCCCACCTCCCAGCACTGGGGGCAACGGCAGCACCCATGGCTCTCCACTGTTGCCCATAAACTGCCCCCAATATGATTGGGGACAGCCACGAACACTGCAGCTCTCCCTGGTCACACTCTCCAGCCACCCCCTTGCTTTTCAGAAAAGCCCTGGAGACCCTGCAGACCCCTGGTGGGCATGGCTGTGGAAGAGTATTATTGGCATGCCAGATGGTCAGTACCGTTATAGTTGTATGTTCACAGTAAATGCATTCATAACATGTGCCCTGCAATTGAAAGACACAAATGCATTATTATGGCAGCAGTAATTCACAGTAATAAATGGGCTCCAGCCCCACCTACAGGACAATGGTAACCGGCTAGTGCAGAAGACCTGGATTAGGCACAACTGATTACACTGCTCAGAGCAATGGGGCTTACAAGAGAAAGGAACATGCAAATCAGGAACGCAAATATAAGCAGCGAGTCTGTGCTGTGCCCCTAATTGTGGAAGATAGGGTGCAAAGGTTGCATCTGAAAATGCAGGGGATGCATTGGATGTATGGGGATCAGGCAGGGTGTCCACAGTGTCCATAATGGGGAACAGGTATATGAACCCCCTCACCTTGAAGTGTCCAGGATGCCAGTTCACTTAGTCTGCAGGAAGCACAGTACAAGGCCTTTGGTGTTGGGGGAATGTGCTCCCCACTCAGTCACTTCTTTTATATAGCTTGGAAAACATCATAGTTATTAGGGGTGGAGAGTGGGCGTGGTGAGCTCAGCACAGTTAGTGCAGGGTTCACCTAATGCCACCTCAATAGGTGGAGTTAAGTGCACCAGCACTAATGCCACCCATGTTAGGGGGAAGTGCTTTCCACACTCTTGACAGCACAGTGGCATTGCAGCTAACATGCCATAGTTCCAGCACTTTTGGCACATTAGGTGCAACACTCTAGCACCCATTAGTAAAAGACCCCCTCTGTGTCACTAACTGGTCAGTGCCTCTGAATATCTCCACAGACCACCTTGTAAACATGTGGTTAGCTTCAGAGTGGTCTATGGGCAGAGCTGGGGTGGTCCCAGTGACTATCTGATTAGTAGTCATATTTAGTCAGTAACTGGATAGACAAGTCACATAAAGTTAGGAAAGGTCAATTACTGTTCTAACTTTATGTGGTTCTCACTATCAGCTTATCTGCTGAATATCCCCACAGATCAGACAGCAACAGCAATTGCAGGCGAAACGGGATAATCAGCACCAGATGCTGCATATCAGGATAGCTAGGGTTAATGAAATTTGCAGGTACTACAAACCACATAAAACTTTTTTAACTGTCAGGCCCACAGAATGATTTTTAAATCCACTATTTTCACTGGAAAATAATTATGCAGCTGTGGTCTAGTTCTAGGCACTCCTTGAAACCCCTATTCCATTTATCCATACAGTAAGCATCAGAGTTTCTTATTTATTGGAACCTGTTTTGAAAATAAAATGCCATGCATTTTTGTAGAAAAAAAAATAACAATGAGCTTGTTTATTTATATGGCATGATAGCTGAGTACACAATTTATGGCATTGCTATGGCATATACAGAGCCCAGTATAAAAATCGAATAAAAACCAATGTCATGAATATTCACAAAAGGTAACTGGTAATAGAAATACGCAAGTGTTCTGCTGTGAGACAAAATTTTTATGTTTAGACTGAACAAATCCACTCCATGCCTTTCAATTTTGTTTACTATTTTGATGGCAGAGTATTTCAAAGGACCCAAGCAAAAAGAAATTATTTCAATACTGCTAGTGGCATAAGAGAATTCTAGCCTCTGTATAGTGTCATCTTCTGTGCAGCAGGAGCTGTGAATCATCCATTGTGTAAGCACAGCAGTTATTATTACAAAAGAATAAACATCTTTCATGAAAAGAATAATGAAGAAATCTAAACTTTCTTTAGTCACTGGGACTTGTGTTTTGTTTTAACCTAAAAATTAATTACAAGAAGACCGAAATACTATTCATAACTAAGGATACCAACTCCAAAGTGCCAACTTCAATAGTATTAAATGACACGAGTGTAAATGTACAACCAATGGTTGGGTACTTGAGCATTATCATTGATCAATTGCTCACCTTGAAACCACACATAAATGCTATAACAAAAATAATAGTTCATAAAATCAGAACTCTTTGCCACTTCCACCCTCTACTGGATCCTTCCAACTATCGCTCAGCCTTCCAAGCAATCATTACTCTGCATTTTGACTACTGTAATTCCATCTTTCAAGGCCTGGCAAAAGCCACGCTGCTTCCCCTTCATATGGCACTGCACACTGTGTCACACATAATTCAAGGAGCATCAAAGCAAGATCATGTTACACCTATTCTAAAACAACATCACTGGCTTCCATTACTTAGCTGAATATGCTATAAAATCCTACTCCTTGACCTTCAAAATCATTAACAACCATTCATCATATTACCTACAAACTCTACTGAATCCCTCCACCACAAGCAAGATGAGAAGATAAAATACAATAAACATGCTAAATATACCACATGAGAAAACCAAAAGCACCCAGTATGCTTGCAACAGAGCATTTGAATTATATGCTCCAACCATCTCTTCCTGGAACTCTCCGATCTATCAATGAGCTGTCCACATTTAGGAAGCTTCTCAAAATTCATCTATTTAATGAACATTTCTGTTCCTTATCCCATAAGCTAGCCTACCTTTGATCTATGCCCCCTGCTCACACCCTTCCTCTGCAAAAGGCAGATAGCATGATCATGTTCATATTTTACATTACCTTCACCCTTTTAACCACCTCAAACACCTAACTCAGTATGTAAATAAGTTACTCTATTCTACGTAATAAATTGCTATTGAAAGTGTTTCAATCTGTACATAAGTTTCACTGTTCTCTGTACAATCTGTTGTTGAAATGTACACTGTTTTGCCCCAGTGAAAAGCGGTATAAAAAAGAAACAGTCAAATAAAATAATAAATGAATAACCAGAATCTCCCACTTTACTTGCATATTGGCAGATGGACAGGCTGCTGCATCAGTACCATACATGGTCAACCAGAATGTTTAGCCTGCCTCCATGCTACACCAGCTGCCCCACCATGAGATCCCAGCCTTTCAGCAACATCATAGTCCTACAGGACCTCTCATCCCTTGAACAGGTGGTGCAGCAGGACTTTGACATGTCATGAGTTGGTCGATTGCCACAATTATGGCATGTATTTATGCTCTCAGTCTTTGCAGGTGTCATAATTGTGGCAACCAACTCATGACATGCATCTCTGTTCCAGGCAGGAGGGTGGAGAGTGGGAATGCAGGGTTAGGAGGCATGTAACATAACATTTTATGCCATAATGGCCATAAATAAATGCTACAGTTTGTATTCAGAATGTGTCCTGTGTCTTGCTTTAATGTGCATCGGACTACCTCTGTTGTTCCTCCCCTTCCCAACACACAGCAGGTGTCTAATGGCACCATCCAGAGATGTACTGCCAGCTGTCCATCTGGTAGCGTAGACCTACCTGACCCCGTGACCTCTTACACCCCAGGATACTGCAGTGATCTCAGATCCCCATCAAGGACACCTGATCCAGGTCCACAGCAAGGTAATAAGGGCCCAGACACCTTTGTGGGCTCTGGCCCCTAAGAATTAACATATATAAACCCATAACCCATGATCATGTGTATACCAGTTCACCTACAAAGAGTTCTTGGAATTGCATAATTATCTATCCTAAAGTTCTGCATGATTTCTTGCTCTTGAGGTATCTATATGCTTGCTTTCCCTAAAGTTCACAGAATGTGCTAATGGATCTAGCATTTGCTGTAGCTGTTGCATGCTGTCCCTGGAAACCACTGCCCTAGCCCACTGCTTAGCAGTGCCTGATTGTTGGCCTCTCTCTGCTGCCACCAAGCTTTGCACACTCTTCCTTGTTATGGGAGCCCCAGTTTTACCTTTGTCTCCTCACAAAAAAACACCAGGAGGCCATAACATCTGCCCCTCAACCTCCATAAAGGACATCTCTTTGCATATCTCATGGACACAGCTTCATCCACCAGACAGCACAGGAGAAAGGAATTCACAGTGGCACGTGACACAGGTACACAGACCCATGTCATTGGGGGGCCTACTACCGCCATGACAGCATGCACACAATATTTGGAGATACCCTCTGTGCCTCTGCAGCTACCCACTGTACTTTCCCACACTACATGCCCAACAGCAGGACCTGTGGGAAGAAGGTGTTCACAGCCAGGCATTGATGTGCCCAGCTTGAGTGGCATGTCTGTAGCCTACATAAGTGTCACCATATTCCTGTGTTTCCACTGGCTATGACCATATCCATCTGCCAGGGTCCCACATTTTATGCACCTACATTGGACTTCCAGTGTGCTAACTGCTGGTGCAAAGGTTGGCAGCACTTATTCAAATCAGAGACATTGCAATATACTAGGAATCACACATGCACAGATGTAGAGGTAAGGCACAAGACATCTACTCCATGTAAGGATGACATTTATTAAATGGCGGCACACATTACCAGTGCATCATCAGAACATACACATCTTGCAAAGAGCCATGTGAGCACAGGGCACATGGTAAGAGGCAGGCAGCCATGCTGTTATAGTATTTCCCTGTCTCTCTATACACATTAAAAAGGGCTGTAGGGATCCTGCAGAGTATATGAATACAGAGCAGTACAGTAGTTACAGTAAAAGCCCTGGCCTCCTGGCCCTATAAACACATTAAAATGGGCTATGGGACCTCTGAAGGGCACATATACAAAGCTTTACAATACATAAAAATATAGGACCACTGCACCTTCCCACCCCTCCAAGAAACTTCCCTTCAAGAGGTTTCTGTTCGCCACCTACAGGGGAAGCAGAGACAACAATGTCAGCAGCTGGCATCTGGCATGGACATTTCTTTATGAGAACTACGGGGATATTCAGTGGCACTAACTGGTCTCCTAACCAGCTAAAAATGCTTTGGATATTGGCCCCAGACATTTTCTGTGCTGGAATGTTTTCCCTGTTTAGCTGCATCTAGAACAGAACCTGACAAGATTCAGGAAATCTTTGAAAACCTTCTTATTTCAAAGTACTTTTGATAGGGCAGTTTATTGTGGGTTGTTTGGTGGGTGAATTGATACAACTTGCTGAAAGATTGTGATTGCTTTTTGAAGATGAGGTTTACTGTGGACTGATGGGTGGCAAGCAGTGACGTGACGATGAAAGATTATGTTTTTTTCTTGGGGATGGGGTCAGGTTGTGGGAGGGTATTTGACTTGATCTTCATTTGTATACCACACAGAGTGGATTCTAGAGGTGCAGTACAAAAGTGCAACTGAATAAATAATTGCAGATGTTTAATAGGACTAGGAGACACTCCATGAAACTACAGGCAGTACAGTACAGTTAAAACAAACCAGGAAAAATGTGTTTTTCTATCAATGTATAATTTGACTTTGTAACTTGCTGCAGGTGGGCATGATCAATGCATCTTGCATAGATGGGATTAAAAAAGCTTAGACAAATTCCTTGAGGAAAAATCCATAAACAATCAGAACACTAGTGCATATTTCTTATCTGAATTCGCCTGTCCTGGGATTCCTTTATTATTAATTGGAGATTTTACTATGCATGTGAATAATCTACAAATTCCCAGGAGAAGGAGTTTAAAATGTTAATGAAATCTCTAGGTCTTTCTCATAATGTGACATTTCCACCCCATGTAGCAGGGCATGCCATAGAATTATTTTTTTGATCTCTATCATGTTCAATCAACATATCCAACCCAACGAATCACACAGTCAGGTCTTTCTGTGGTATCTTTTAGCATTAGCAGCTTAAGTAGAGGGAAAATGAAATGGAAGGTCGCTAAATCTGTTAGGAATATAGATTGCCTCTCTCCAGATTCCCTTTCTACAATTCACATATTTTTGCCTCAGGATTTTAATGGAAGGACTGCAAGTTATCTTCATGGTGATTGAACATTGCATCTTTAAATGACTGGTATCACCAGGCCTATGAATTTTAAAATGGTGGGAAAGGTATACTGAGAGGAAATGGCAAAAGAATAAGATGCCAGAAAACCTCCAGTTATGCAAAGAATGGCAAAAATTGGGAAGAAATAGTTGAGGTAAAAAAGCCACCTAGTGAAAATTGATTCAGTCCTTTGAATCCTAGCCTAGAAGGCTTGTTTTCAATATTTCTCATGACTATCTGATGCCTCAGTCCAGACAGATACAAAGGATGGAGATAATTTATTTTCCATTATATGCAATGCAATGTGTGCCTTTGAGTCAGTCCTGACTCCTGGTGACCCAGAAGCTCCTGGGTTTTTTTGGCAGTGTCACTGGAGGTAGATTGCCAGGCCTTTTTTTCTGAGGCAGTGTTCTAACCACTAGGCTACTCCTCCACTCCTTTCCATGATGTATAAGGGGAAATATTTGGCAGCAGTGGCTAGTGCTTGTAAAGTGCTTAGCTGTCACTGCTGAGTTTTAACCCTGGATATTCAATGCTAAGGCCAAATTCAGCCACTGGCATTTAATATCCAAGCCACTGCAGAACCCAGAAGCTAACCAGGCATCAGCTCAATATCACTGCTGCCTGGTTAGCGATGGGTGTCCAGGAGATGTCCCAATGCTAACTCTGTAAATGCTTTTGAATATTCCTCCCATAGTTCTTATTTATTTAATAAAGTAAATAGACTTGAAAAAAAAGAGATAAACAGAAGGCCCTGTTTCTTCTGCATTAAAACTGTCTAGCCAATTGGTTAGGTTTGTCCCTAAACATACATGGAATGTCAGTTGACAAAATATCAACTTTTACGTTAGGTAAAATATTGGGGTATGTTTACTAAACTGTCCTAATGTTACCGGCGCTAGTTGTAGCGATAATGTGAAGAATGCCATATAAGGAGTGGGCGTTCCAGTCCTAAGTAGCAAAAATATGTATCGCTCGATAGTGGACGCCGTGGCACATTAACATGCGTTAACCCTAAGTACATGCCAACACTGTGTTAGAAGCTATAAGGATGTAACCACTGGTTACTGCAATGACTGTGGAGGCAGAAGTCATGGGTTCAATCCTGCAATGGGGTAATCTCAAACAATTTTAATTTAAATCAGTGCTGCCAGCAAAAACACCCTCACAGTGCCCTAACCTAAGGTGCCTCATAAGGTGCCCTACAAGGCACCCCATAGGTCACATTATAAAGTACCCTGTCTGCCAAGGCACCCTATAATGTGCCCTATAGGGCACCTTATAGGGCGCTTTATAGGGCACCTTATAGAGTGCCTTACAGGGCACCTTATAGAGCACCCTATAGGGTGCCTATGAGGCATGTTAGCCTACAGCACTGTGAGGGTGTTTCTGCTGGCAGCATTGATTTAAATTAAAAGAAAATGCCTCAGACAGCTTTTTGAGATTACACCACTGTAGGATTAAACCCATGACCTCTGCCTCCACAGTCATTGAAGTAACCAGTAGGCTACATCTCTATAGCTACTACCATACTGCTGGCTGGCTACAGAAAGACTGCAGGTCACCACACAAACTGTCAGCTGTGGTTGCCAGGATAGGGTAAACCCACCCATACCCACGATGCACTGCAGTCTACAGCTGATCACATAATGGGGTATGCACCCCCACAGCACCTAGACCTGGTAGGGGGAACTGACCATGTGTGTTACTGACACAGAGTAGCTACAGACCGTGACATTGTGTGGTTCCTGTGCTCACCCTGAGGGTGAGGTGGGGCATCCAGCACCAGGCCCACAGCACCTGGCTTGGCTGAGATAGGCTATGCTGCAAGTCTCCATCAGTACCAGCGTGTGATAGGTAGCCCTTGCAGACACACCTAGGCTACCCCTATGTCCATCTGTATTTCCCAGTCATATCTAGCCCTTGTGGACTATGATGCAGCCAGAATAGTGCATATCCTGTGTGGGTTCCATGATCACATGTCATAGGTGAAAGAGGGAGAGGGGGGGGGTGTTTAGACCCAAAGGCAGATTATGTAGCACCACCCAACCCGTCCACTGTGGCTCAGCGTGGCATGGGGTGGGGTGGGGGGAGAACAGGCTCTCTCACCAACAGATCCGTATTGTACATCTCTGCAATGGTGGCAGTAGAGAGAACCATCAAATTCAGTCCTGCTGGGAAACAGGCACACTATAGGACAGTCAATGCAGATCTGTACGCATCACATAAGGCAGTGGCAGACAGGCAGAACTCTGGAGAAGCTCAGTTGCCCCCACCACTATCTGACATTCACCAGAAAAGAGCACAGTCTGTCTCCAATCACTGCACGGCATTCCAGTCATACATATGCTAACTGCAGACAGTCTGCTAGCTAGTACATAGTGCATGTTCCTGGAGAAACTGTGTGCACCCAAAAATGGGATGTGAGCACACACACACCAAGCAGGTATGTCAGTGATTGGGCCCCAGAAAAAAGAACCCATAAATATCACTTGAGCAAAACAATGTATAGCACTATGGGGGAACCTAGCCATGCCATGGTCACTGCTCAGTCAGGGTGAGAGTGACCTCCCAGCATGACATGCTGTGGCCACCCTGTCCATACATGTAGTGGTCAGGCACTACAATGTCCCAGCCATTGCCCTATACCTGAGTTTCCCAACTCCGGTCCTGGTGGGCCAAACACTGTTCAGGTTTTCATGCTGTCCCTAATGAATATGCATGAGATACTTTTCATACAATGGGGGTGGTGCATACAAAAGCAGCACAGGCATATATATTAGGGACAGCATGAAACCTGAATGGTGTTTGGCCCTCCAAGACTGCAGTTGGGAAACTCTGCTCTAGGGATTGCACATGTTTATGGTATCTGTGCTCTGCAGGGTAAAAAATAGGCATTTCAGGCATGTTTATTTTGTCTGCAATAAAGGTTCCATCTTTATTACCACCATTTAGTACTGGGTAAAATATGGGGACAGGGTTGGCAGGAGCCACAGCTGGGACTTGAACTTGTGATTTCTGATCTTGAACACACTGTCTGTGTGTACTGCACCAAACTGTTGCCACAGGAGCAGATCATTCTCTGGGGATACCATGACTGTTCGTCAGACAGACCTTGTCTGTTGCAGTGCACCCACCTTAACGGGGTTTGGCCATGGTCTGCTGTGGGCAGATGCCACTGCCCCCTCCGCCACCAGCACCCCTCTACCACCAAGCTGACATGCCCTTATGCCAGTGGTGCTGGTGGTGCGCAGTCCCAGGCCATCCAGTGTGCTGATAGGCAGCTGCCTATGGTGTGGGTTCTCGGGTAGGGGTGCCTACATGGACAGGCGCGCTTCCCCCCTGCACCACCTGTCAATGTTATGTGCCCTTGGGGGTACCAGCTGGGTAATATCCCCTGTGACACTGTGGGACACACACTCGTGCCCATGTTGGACCCTCGTCAGTTGCTGTCTTGCTGCTTTACAGTTTCGGCATTCCTATGTGCCACCTAGGCATCTGCCTAGTCCGCACTGTGCCCCAGCTGGACCACAGCATGTGCCGCCTGCAGCCCCCTGTATCCCATTTATGGCATCAGTACAGTTGCCCTTTCCTCTGTGCCCACTCTGCTGTTGCTGCACATGTGCACACCATAACAAACCTGCCCAATATAAATGACAAAAACCCTGATCACCGCTATTTCAATGTGGGATCATTCACTTTTTAGGGGGACAGAGCATAGACCCTTCAAACATGATATCTTCCTTTTTATGCTTTGTCAGTAGTGTTGCTTTTATGTTTATCATTAATATCACTATTGACCAGCTTGGTTATTGGGATTTCAAAAGTGGTTTTGGTCATTTTATATGTTTATTTGCCTTTTTGGTTCATGCACATGTATCACTACTATCACTTTTCTGGGTTTCCCTGCTTTTGCTGTACATTGCTAATTGAAATGGTTTCTCTCTCCTGCAAATGTGCCTCTAGCACGAGGTTTTCACTGGCGCTAATTTTCAGACCTACATTTCACAGCGTTAGTGTGCATGGAGCCTCTCCCCGCACACTCTCCGCCCATTGACCCCTATCTCCGCCCTCTGGGGAGCCTTACTCCACCCTTCAGACCCGGCTTTCACAGCATTAGTGTGCCTTAACGCTGCTGCCGACGTTATTGTGTGATACGTGACGTTATCATGCGATAATGTTACATTATCGCACGATAACGTTACATTATCACGCGATAACGTTACGTATTGCGTGATAATGTCGGCACTGCTACGTTAAGACGGTTTAGTAAACATACCCCATTATCTAGCATAAAAAGTACTGTGTCTCTTCCAGTATTAATGAAAATTACTCTTAGAGGCTTGTAGGCCCCTCTCTTGGCTTTGATTAATAATAGTTTACCTGCTGGGTTGTTTCTGTGTGCCTGGAAACATGCTAATATAAGGCCTGTACTTTAGAAATCATCTGTGGCTTTTAAGAATTTCAATAATCAGCCTATTTCAAATCTTCCATTTACATCAAGGTTCTTAAGAAGATAGTATATAATCAACACAATGCATTTTCCTTTATTGTGTTGACCTTCAACTTTGCCATGTATGATGCCTTGCTCTAATGATCTCTCTCTTTGCATGATGTGTCCAAAGTATGAAAGATTACAGGGTAATCCGACCATAGAACTGGTTGAATATTTATAATAGATATGTTTTTGTTTTGAGACCAGGTTTTAGGGTAGAAAATGAGGTTGAGGGTGTTCCCTTTTGAGTGTGTTAAACAATCAATTTTTTGTTTGTCGCCAATGTCTTCCATTACCTGAAAGAAGGACTTTCTTTGTGCATTATATAGTAAAGATAGGTTGAAGTCACCTAAGATAATGTGTTCTTTGCCTTTTGGTGATGTGGAGCATGCAGTTTCAATTATGTTGTCCAGTGTGTTAGTTTCAGAGGAAGGGGGTCTATATATGAGTGTGATTGTGAGTTTTCCTGTAGTGATCATTAGACTCGTATATCTGAACCTTCAGTGCTTGCCGAGGAGATTTGTTGGGCTCCTAGTGAGGTTTTGCATAGAATAATTACCCCTCCTGCCTTTTTGTTGAGCCTTGAGCAGTGATATATGTTGTATCCTGGTGCTTTCATTTGATTAAGGAGTACGGTGTCTGTGTTTTAGAGACATGTTTCAGTTAAGCATATGATGTCTGGTTTTGAATCGTTCATAAGGTCATGTATGATGGGGATTTTTCTTCTTTAGAGATCTTGTGTTTATTAGGTACCATTTTAAAGGTTCAGGATGTTCTTTTCGGTGTTGCTTGAGGTTGCATTGGCGTGGTTGCATTTTTACAGGTATGAGCCAAGATGGTCTGGAGCAATGAGGAAGGGAGAAGGGCAGGATGTACCTCTTTTTGTTTGAAATAGTAAAGTATTGTTGATATAAGATATTGCTGCTGATACTGGGATATGGAATTGGTTTGGTTGAAGGAGTTGCAGATTAATAGGAGGATTACTGTTTTTGCTGACATTATTATCTCTGTAAATTAGATACTAATTGATGCAATGTGTTACAGTAATACATGGGATACAAGATGATACAATGAGTTACAGTAGTAAATGAGATACCAAGTGATACAATGTTTTAAGGTAGTACTAGAGGTACAAAATGATACAATATAATCAGAAGTAAGAATGAGGACAGTGTAGAGAGGAATAAATGATTCGTGAGGTGCAGTTTCAACAACAGTCTGAAAGAGTATGCAGTTAGCAGTGCATTGAAGTAAGCAAGATTGTTAAAAGATTAGTCTAGGCAACTTACATGTGGTAGGCTGATCGCCGAGAGTAGCTTGCCATGTCTCAGGTCCATGTCTAAGGACCACTCCAAAGGGCCCTCTGGCAAGGCCCTCAAGTGTGGGCCTGCCAGGCGCAGACATACTCATGGCGCTTTAAATTTAAAGGTAAACGTCTGGGCCCTGATTAGCCTTGTGTCTAGGAGCAGGGAGGAGTCTGACTTCCCACTGCCTCGCCCAAAGCCGGTCAGGGCTCTGGTGAAGATTTTGGCGGTGCAGTTCCTTCTCCTTCACACCTGATGGATTGCTGCATTCTCCATGAGGCCATCGGTTGCATACATATGCTCAGATTGTGTGGTGCATCATGGGTAATAGAGGGGCTAACCAATACCAGCATACAGAGCCCCAGTTGCATCCATAGTGCAACTGTGGAGCATTGCCCAGAACCTGCCTGTCTTCTATGATGGTGGGACATGTGCATGGCCCCCCAAGGAGGGCAAGATGGTCTGCAGGGGTCATGAATGTGATTTGGGTTAGGTGTATGTGCAGGTGTACCTATCTTGCAGAGTACAGCAGGTGACAAGGGACTACATGCCTTGCACATGTGCTGCTTCAGTGATAAGTGTCACACTGCGGCACAGCTGACCTCTGTGTGCAACTGTTTTTTGTCATTGGAGGTACAGTAGATGGATGTATATCTTGACCTCACATGTGGCTTGGTCTTTAGACAAGACATGTATTCTGCAGCTGTGTGTCTGTTCTGTAGCTACACTACTACTACGTGTCCGGTGAAGTGCATACTGCATTGGTGCCACTGTAGGCAGGCCCTAGGGGTGGTGTCCTGTTAACACACGATAAGTGGAGCCAAGCGCCCTTAATGCCAGAACGCATGCTCTCTGCCCTAGCCTTACCCTTACTGCTGCTGTTAATGCTTGCTACACTGTGCACCCTTAATGTTCTTTAGTAAACATACCCCCATGTGTAATATAGCTACTTAATTTTAGCTGGTTTCGTTAGGCAAATAATCAACTGAACTTAACAAGCTAGGATTTCAGTTGAATATTTCCTAAATCTAGCCAGTCAAAAGCTGACAAACTAGATTAGAGCAACTGGGTTCCTTTGCTAAATTTACCCAGTTAGTGCTTACAATCAAACACCAACCAATTATGTCCTCTTTACTAAATATGAAAAAAAAAATCAGTTGGACCTCTGACTTTCCTCTTTCCTCTCCTTAGACTGTAAAATTTCCTCTAGATCCAGTCTGACTTCTTTCCTCCCTCCCTTCTGCTCCTTGATACAATTGTTCTAATGATTAACCTAATCTTGACTTTATCTCTTAGTCCTTAATTAATTAAAATTCTCCCCAGGCCAGTTAAACTACTTCCTTCACTTCCTGCTCTCCGGAAATGGGAATCAGATATAGATAAGGATCCCTAACATCATACCCTATTTTAGGGCAGAAGGAAGAGCAGAATCCCCTCATAATGAGCCATTTTTAAAAGAGAGAGAGGGTACGAAGGGAAAATTGTAAGGTTCCATACAAGGCTGGCCCTAGGCATGTTTGTCTGTGTTTCCTGCACAAAAGCCTTGATCCCTGATCCTATACAAGCCCCACTCCCTCAGTGCATTCATTAGCAGGGATTCCCAAGCCCCACCAACAAACCAAATCAAGAATAGTGTCTTACACATGGCCTTCCTTCACTGCTACCACTGAATCTCCCCAGCACTATAGTAGCAGCAGCAATCAAAGCATCCATTTGTAGAGGCCACGGTGCCTCTGGTGCACCAGTCAATTCACAAACTCGACTGCTGACTGACAGAGGCCTTGCTCCATGAGGCCTCCAATCCTGCCTCCTTAAAGGAGCTGCACTGGTCCACCACTGTCTAGCTACACTCCTTGAAAAAGCAGCAATACAAAGCCCAACGTGCCCTGTCCAACTGTTCATGACCATGGGCATCTCCCTTTGTTCCTTTTTTAAAAGAAAAATCTCCAGAATCCTTCCTGTCACCATGCATGACATCCATACAGCTCCAGCCATGAGGGTAGTGAGCACTGAAATATGGCTTTCCCTTTAAACTGCCACAGTGCAGGACTCTCTGAGGTATTTATTTGTTTTAAGCACACACAATTTTAACCATGTTGCTATTGTTGTTTTTAAGTGCTGTCAAGCCAATGTCAACTCATGAAGACTATTTGAAAAGTTGTCATAAACAGTTTTTGGTCTTCTGTCAGGTGGCTAATTGTTCATAAAGTGGCATTCATAGCTGCTCTTATTATATCCATTTATCACATTGCTGGGCCTTCCTCTTTTGCAATGACCTTCAACCTTGCCAGGCATGATGTCTTTCTCGAATGATCTCTTTCTTCGCATTATTTGTCCAATGTATCAAAATCAGTCTTATCTTTTGAGTTTTCTAAAGAAAGTACCGACCGATTTATTCTTTGGGCAGTCCCTGGCATGTACAGTATTCTTTAACAGCACATAATTCAAAGGCATCAGTTTTCTTCCTGTCTTTCTTCTTCTTTGTCCAACTTTTGTATCCACATGATATTATTTATTTACATTCTCTTATATACCGCACTATTCTGCATCAGTGTGGTTTACATTGAACAAACTGAAATTACATTGAACAGGGCATTATAACTTGGAGATAACTATTTTACAGGGAACATGGGCTATGGAGGGTTAAGTGGCTTGCCCAAGACCACAAGGAGCACCTGTGGGACTAGAAACCCCAGTCCTTCCGGCCCAAGGTTGCTGTCCTCTTGTGGGATTTGAACCCCCGACCTTCCGGCCTGAAGTACCTTGCCCCAACCACTAGGCCACTCCTCCACTCCAGACCATGTTATTGAAAATAACATGGTCTGGGCAAGTTGAATCTTTGTGTACCTCATAAAACAACCACAAATAGGAACAGAACAATGGGGATCTCAAACGACTTTCAGAAGACCGTGTTTGTGAGTAACTAGCTAAACTAAAAGTAGACAAAGCAAAGGGTCCAAATGGGATACATCCAAGAAGGGAATGTGGGGATGTTCTAGTGGCTCCACTGATCTTTTCAGTGCTTCTTTGGAGTCAGGAGTGGTACCAGATGACTGAAGAAAGGCACATGTGGTCCTTTATATAAAAGTGGACTAAGGATGACATTGTTAACTACAGGCTGGTTAGTCTGTAGTTACTCTGTAGTGAGTAAATTATTGGAAAGCTACGAAAAGAGAGAATAGTGAGGTTTCTGGAGTCCAGTGGATTGCAGGATCCGAGGCATCATGGATTCACAAGAAGCAGGTCTTGTCAGACAATTCTGATTGATTTCTTTGACTGTGTGACCAGGGAGTCGGACCAAGGGAAAGCCCTATATGTGGTGTATTTAGATTTCAGTAAAGCATTTGACACCATTCCACACAGGCGACTAATAAACAAACTGAGCACCCTAGGGATGGACCCTAAAGTTACTGATTTGGTTAGAAATTGGTTAAGTGATGGAAAACAAAGGGTACAGATAAATGGAGCTCACTCTGAGGAGGAGGAGAAGGTTATCAGTGGTGTGCCACAGGAATCTGTCCTTGGTCCAATTCTTTTTAACATCTTTGTTAGTGATATTGCGGAAGGGCTATGATATTGCGGAAGGGCTGTGATATTAGGGTAAGGTTTGCTGATTTGCAGATGATACCAGAATCTGTAATAGAGTAGACACTAAAGAAGGAGTAGATGACATGAAGAGGGATCTAGCTAAGCTTGAAGAATGGTCTAGAATTTGGCAGCTGAAATTGAATGCTAAAAAAATCCAAGGTCATGCACTTGGGCTGCAAAAATCCAAAGGAGTGGTACAGTGTAGGGGTGAGGTACTTCTGTTTCACAAAAGAAGAGAAGGACCTTGGCATAATTGTGTCTGTTGATCTTAGGGGTATGTTTACTAAACTCTGAAATTGTGCGGGGCCGCGGTAGTGTGCCTGTGCCATATAAGGAGTGGGCGGTTCAGGCAGAAAAAAGAAACAAACCGAGAGGCAGCGACCGTACTTGTGCGCAGCGCGCTAATGTGCGGGGTCCACATTAGCGCGTGGGAAGGCTAAGTGGTGCGCTGCTGAGCATAGGAAAGAACAGAGCAGTAGTACAGCGGTGAAGACACAGACCAATGGTGCAGGGGCCAGGGGTTCAATCCCTCATTGTGCACAACAAGAAATGTTGTCTGAGGCATTAACTTTAATGGGTAAAAGTGCTGTAGGAGGCATATTAATTGTGTGCGGCATAAGGCGGCGCACTGTTAATTTTGGGCGTCATTAGGCGGTGCGCTGTTAGGTGTGGGCGTCATAAGGCATAGCACTGTAAATTGTGGGCATTAGGCATTGCACTGTTAATTTTGTGTGGTTTGGGCAGCAGAAGGCGGTGTGCTGCTAAGTTTCTAAGGCCTAAGGCAGTGCAGCAACACCCCAAACACAGGAACAGAGCCACAGCACAATGGTTAAGACACTGACCAATAGTGCAGGCATCAGGCATTCAATCCCTCACAGTGCCCAGTGAGCAAGGCTGGCTGAGGCAGTACATATTATGGGGATGAGTGCTGTAGGAGGCATGTTAGTTTTATTTTATGTATCAGTACTAGCAAACGCACTCTCAAAGCGTGTTAACATAAGGCGGCCCATAAGGCACATGTTAAAGTTCACTGTACGCCAAGGCACCCTAGCATGTCCCCTATAGGGCACCATATATGTTGTATCACAGGATAATGTACAGTGCACCTTATATGGACGGCAACCATAAGGTGCCCTATAGGGCGCCTTATAAAGCACCCTCAGAGGCACCCTATGGGTACAGTACGCTGAGGGTGTTTGTGCTGGCATCAATATATGTACATTAAATAAAAACAAACTTTGTACCACCCTATCAAATAACCCCACTGTGGGTTTGAACCCATGAGCTCTGTCTCCACAGGCAGTGACACAACCATTGGGCTACAACTCTATAGCTGCCAGCAAGCCCCTGGCTGGCTGCAGAGAGCCTGCATGTCACCACACAGACAGTCTGCTGTGGTAACCAGGATAGGGCTAGGCCACCCATACCCATGATGCACTGCACATGCAAATCAGCTGTCTACAGATGAACACAAGATGGGGAATGCACCCCAAAAGCTCCCCGGCCTGGTAGGGGGAAGTGGCTGTGTGCACCCACACAGCGCCTCGGCCTGGTAGGGGGTACTGACCAGGCGTTTTACTGGCACAGAGTAACTACACACGGTCACATTGTGCGGGTCCTGTGCTCACCCTGAGGGTGTGAAGAGGCGCTCAGGACCATGTCCACAACACTCTCCATGGCTGAAAGAGGCCATGCCAGAGCTTCAAAGCAGTATTAATCTGTGAGATAGGTAGATTCTGAAGAAACACCTTGGATATCTCCTTCTGTCTTAGTCAGGGAAACTTCTTATGGACACCTAGGTGGCCTATGTACCAACAACACCCCCCCCCCCCCCAAGGCCAAAGAACAGGGCCTCCCATCAACAGATCCACATTCTACCTCCCTGCAATGGTGGCAGTAGAGTGGACCATCAACCCTACTCCTGCTGGGGAACAGACACCCTACAGGGCAGTCAAAGCAGCTCTATACACATCCACAACAAAATATCAGACAGACATTACACCTGGTTATGCTAAGCTGCACCCCACCACTATCCGATACTCTCCTGCAGCAAGCCTTCAGCTGCTGCACCCTGCAAGGTGCTCCATCAAGACACAGACCAGCTGGAAACAGTCAGCTAGCTAGTCCTGGTGGAAATACATGCACCCAGAACTGGGATGGCAGTGCAAACCAGCAGATAAGTCAGTGACTGGACCCCAGAAGAAAACCCAAATATATCACATGAGAGAAATACTATATAGCACTATGGGGGTGCCTAGACATGCTGTGGTCACTGCACAGTCAGGGTGAGAGTGATCCCACAGCAGGACAGACATAGGTCTCCCTGTCTGTGTAGGTGGTGGCCGGGCACGACAATGTCCGAGGCAGTGCCCTATGCCCTGTGCAGATGCATCCTGGCCAGCCCACCCTGTCTGAGCTATACCCATGGTACCTTGCTGCTCATTATGCACATTGGCAGGCCAATGCTGGCAACTGTGCTGGCAGTGTGGGCTGTGGAAGGTGCTTGCAGCCAACACACACTGTATAGACAGACACACACTCCCACACGTATGCCAGCATTGTGCTACTATAGAGGAGTTTATCAGCCTTGCCCACCACACCAGTCATGGGCACAGTACAGGCATGGATATGGTACGCAATACTGTTGTGGGTCACTCCCCAGGGTGGTGACCACTGTCACAGGCCAGACCTGAAGCACACACCGCAGACATCAGAAAGATTTTTATGATGGAGCTCACAGAGCAAACTGTGCTTAACGTAGTAATTTTTTATCTGCCAGGACTCATAGCAAACGTTTGAGAGCTGTGTACCGTATACCCAGGTGTAGGGTGGCATTGCTAAGGTATGCAGGTGCTAGTATTGGGAGATGCATGCAGGGCCCAATGTCCTGCACCTCCAGGAGGCATTGGCCAATGGGGCCTTTGGGTGTGGGTGTGTCTGCCCCTGTTGGCTGCTGCTTTACGGCAGAGGTTCCCAACTCCAGTCCTGGTGTGCCGAACACTGTTCGGGTTTTCCTGCTGTACCTCATGACTATGCATGAGCTACATCTACATGCCATGGGGGAGGTGCATAGATATGCAGCACCGGCATTTGTATTAGAGGCAGCATAGAACCTGAATGGTGTGTGGTCCTCTAGGGCTGCATATCGGAGAGTCTGCTCTAGGTAATGCCCCTGTTCATGGTGTCTGTGCTCAGTGTGGTAAAAGGTAGGCATATTACCAATGTATATGTCCTCAGCATTAAAGGTTTGTGCTTACTATCACGGTTTAGTTGTGAGAAACATTTGTGGACAGGATTGGCAGTAGCCCCAGCTGGGATTTGAACTTGTGATCTTGTGTTCTTGCACACACTGTTTGTGTGCACTGCACCACCATGTAGCCACAGATTGGCTGAGTTCTCTGGGATGTCCATGACTGTACATCCGATAGGGCCTGTCTGTTGCAGTGGATGGTGCCAGCCTGCACATGGCTAGGCCACTGTGTGCTGTGGCTAGCAGCCACTGCCCCCGCCACCACCTGTACCCTTCTGCCAACATGCTGGCATGTCCTTATCTTGGAAAAGCATGTGACCTGCTTGAGTTGTGGCACTCCAGGACTGCATTTGGGGGACTCAGCTGTCGGTAATGCCCATTGTAATGGTGAGTGTGCGGTGTAGGGTAAAATATGGGTGTTTGAGACACGCTTATGTTCTCTGCAATATAGAAGTGTCTTTACTATCTCTGTTTAGTGGTGGGTAAAATATGGGGACTGGGTTGGCAGGAGCCCCAGCTGGGATTTGAACCTGTGACTCTCTGGTCCTGTAGGTACTGGCTCCTATCTGCTGCAACACACTGTGGCCACAGAGATAGTGTTGTCTCTGGGGATGGAAAACCTGGCCGGCGGAATCCTAAACCCTGCTCTGCACATTTGTACTGTGGGCTCATTCACCTTGTCTGGGGGCAAACGTGCAAATACACCCCGCAAATGACCATGAAAAGAGGGGGAAAAAATATTAACAAGCTGGGCAACAGTGGTATTAATGGGCGACCATAGAAAACACTCCCAGCAAAGCTCCCAAAAAAGGAAATGATTTTTGGAAGGGTCTCCGCTCCGTAGACCCTTCCAAAAATCATTTCTTTTTTGGGGGGCTTTCCTGGGAGTGTTTTTTATTGTTGCCCATTAATATCACTGTTGTCCAGCTGGATTATAATTTTTTAGAATTTTCTTGTGGTCTTTTTCAATTTATATTTGCTATTTTGTTCTGTGCATATGTATCACACTGCTCACGTTTTGTAGGTTTCCCCGGTTTTGCTGTAAATTGCTGACGGAAATGGTTTCTCTTCCCTTTAAGTTTTTACATGGAAATTCGGCCCTGATAATGTGCGAGGGGCCTCTCCCCTCCCCTTCCCCGCCCATTGCACCTGTCTCTCCGCCCCTCGGGAGCCTTCCTCCACCCTCCGTTAGCCTTTCCACGCCTCTATCGGACATTTGCGGGCACGTACTTGTGCGGGGCCCGTTAGTGTGCCGCGCACGTGTGCGGGGCGCTTAAGAGCACTTAAGTGCTGCTTTCCGTGCGCTATTGTGCGGATGCGCAATTGTGCGGTGTTTAGTAAACACACCCCTTAAAGTAGCTAAACAGGTAAAAAAGGTGACTGCAAAAGCCTGAAGGATGCCTGGGTGTATAGGGAGAGGAATGGCCAGAAGAAAAAGGAGGTGGAAATGCCTCTGTATAAGTCTCTGGTGGGGCCTCATTTGGAGTATTTTGTGTAATTCTGGAGACCACACCTTCAAAAGGATATAAGCAGGTTGGAGTCAGTGCAAAGTGTGGCTACTAAAATGGTTAGTGGACTTCATTATGAAGCATATGAGGACAGACTTAAAGATCTTAATATGTATACTTTAAAGGAAAGGTGGGATAGGGGAGATATGATAGAGACATTTAAATACCTCTGTGGCATAAATGTACAGGAGAGTCTCTTTCAATTGAAAGCAAGCTCTGCTACCAGGGGATATAGGATGAGGGTGAAAGGGGATAGAATCAGGAGTAATATGCAGAAATATTTCTTATGGAAAGAGTGGCAGATGCGTGGAATAGTCTCCCAGTAGAGGTGGTAGAGATGAGGACAGTATCTGAATCCAAAAAGCATGGGACAAAGATAGAGGATCTCTAAAAGAAAAAAAAAAAAGGACTACTGTATTGTAGTTGATATAGAAAGGCAGACTAGATGGGCTGTGTGGTCGTTTTTCTGCTGTCATGTTTCTGAATTTCTATGTTTGTATGCAAAGATACATTTCTGTACTCGAGAATCTTATCTGGGTACTTCCTAGCCATTCTGCCAAGAGCAAGGCATCATCAGATTTCTTGACTGCTTGTCATTTCTTTATTGATTATTGATCCAAGCAGTTTAAAGCTGTCTACTATTTCTATGAAATTATTGATTTTAGCAGTTCTCAGGATTTTTGTCTTCTTCATGTTAAGGTACAGGCCCATTTTAAGACTATATTCCATGATCTTGATAAGGAGATGTTTCAGATCATCTTCACTCAGCCAGTAACGGGGTATTGTCAGCTTAGAGAAGGTTGTTGATGAGTTTTACAATAATCTTCATACCTTGGTTATCTTCATATGGTCCTGCTTCTCTGAATATTTGTTCTGTATATAAATTGAATAGGTTTGGGGCAACTACTGTATGTAGCCCCGTCATACAACTTTGTTGATTTTAAACCATTCTGTTTCCCCTTGTTCCACTTAAACTGTTGCATCGTAATCAGTGTAAAGAGTGTGCATGAGAACTATCAGGTCTGGTATACCCATGCTTTTATTGTGGCCCAGAGTTCCTC
Organism: Ichthyophis bannanicus; assembly: GCA_033557465.1. Lineage (NCBI taxonomy): Eukaryota > Metazoa > Chordata > Amphibia > Gymnophiona > Ichthyophiidae > Ichthyophis > Ichthyophis bannanicus. The sequence goes on along the minus strand of CM066034.1, from coordinate 618,693,980 downwards.
ATGATTTATATTATCAAAAGCCTTGCTGTAAAAAGTAATACACATATAGATATATTTCTGATCTTCTTTTGTCTTTTTAACGACCCATCTCATATCCATGATGATGTCTCTTGTTCCCTGCCCTTTCCTGATCACTGCTTGCACTTCGGGCAGTTCTGATTCCAGGTATGGTTATAGTCTCCACTGAATGATCTTAAGTAGAATCTTGTAGGTGTGTGGGATCAGAGTCATTGTGCGATAATTTACACAGTCAGTTGGATCACCTTTCTTTAGTGTCATTATGAACACAGATCTTTTCCAGTCAGTTGGCAATCTTGTCAAATTTTAACCATGGGGTTGCAATAATGAGTGTAAGACTGTTGGTTATACAGGTTTGGGACAGGCAATGCCGATTAAATGAAATAAGCATTGAGTATGTGTAGCAAGGAGGCATTATTAAGAGCCCTGTTTCCTAAGCATTTTTCCCATAGATACCTCTTTAAAGGCTAGAGTCTTGGGTGCAGCATGCGTACCGCTGGTAGTTATAAACTGGATCTCCACTTTCTTCTTTGCCTCAGAATTGTGTCTTTGTTGTGGAAACAGCCTCCTTCCTCTTCTTTGGAGGTGAACTCCTGAATAAGGGACTGAGAAGATGCAGCAGTGGTGTTCAGGAAGCAGCAGTTAGTCAGGGAAGGAAGGAGACAAAGAAGGAGATGAAAGGAAAATGCTGTAGTGGGGAAGGAGGGTTGGGGGTTTGGATTTTGCTCAAGCAGGACCAGTCCACCAATGAGGTGGACTAGACAGATGCCTAGGGCAACAGACCCTGGCGTGCCACATGGCATCATCTTTGAAGGTGGTGGCTTTGTGCTGCCACTTTGACATCTGCAACAGGTCATGCACTTCAGCACCCATGGCCTGCTGCTCCTGCCCCTCCCCCAGCACAAGTTCCTGTCAGGGGTGGAAGGAGCGGCAGGCTATGATATGTACATTTGTGCGGGGGTCTTTAAGGCCCACCGGGAGCCCCCGAGCGGCAGCATGAACCTTCCGCCTTCAAACATTGTAAAAGGGTTGTGCTGCCGCTGCCATCACCTCCCTCTCCCCCAAAGGTTTGATGATGGATGCAGGGCAGGGGACGGCACAGTGGGACATGAGGGGAGGCCCTGTGCTCAAGGCAGTATTCCTCAGTCTAGCTGGCAAAGATCACCATGTTTTTGGTCATTCGGTGAGGCCTTAATCCGCATTGTGATTCTGGAAAAACTCAGTGAATTGCTCCATCATTCAATTTTGATTATGTTTTCTTGTATAAAGAAATCCCAATGATTTTTATTGCATCTGGTTCTATAACTCTTCCTCTTAAACATGTGTATGGTTATTTTAAATTCTACAGCACAGATCCATGCTTCCAGACGCACTCGAAGAGTTGTGTACATTTCAGAAGCCTATAATGATCTCCTTATTTGAAAATCTTTGGTGCTATACTTATTTGTTCTCAGAGATGTAGCCGGTGAAACTTGCCTGACAACTTTACTGACCTCATGCAAAGAGAGTGCTATGTCCAGCTCTATCAGTATTTCTTATTGGAGATGTCATTAAGATTATTTTCTGACATGCTGGAGGGTACATTTCAAATAAAGTTGAAATGTTCTGCTTATCAGCTTAGAATTTGTCTTCCCTGTCAGGATTTAGCACAAGCAAATGGGTGTACTATCATTTCATACAGAGCTGTAAATCACTCAGAGACCTTGATAGAAAAGTTTTGTTTTTCTGTTTATTTGCTTTATCCAGCAGTACTCTGACTTTTTCCACCCACCATTTGCTTTTATTTGTTGTTCATTATAAACTCGGAAGTATCAAGTGGTGTCTTCGAACAATGTACACATTGTGAAATATGTGCATCTTTTCTCAATATTGGCTAGCTCTGTCATTTTCATCAAATTAATCCTGATGTTTCTTTTTAATGAAATCAAAAACATAAATAGCAGTTTCAGAGTAAGCAGTATTCAATAAACATGTTTATTTCTAGATTGTCTTTCCAGTTTTAGCTCATTACAGACCAGTATAAAGGTCTGTCCTTTAATTGCATAGTGCATACTTTCACACTGGGCCTGCACATGGATGGAGTTTGGGTGCAGCATTGGCAGTACAAGGAAGTGAACACATTAATTATAAAATATGATCATTTACAGTTGCGGTCAACAATATTGGCACCCTTGCAGTTCAACCACTTAATGTCCAATATCACCTAAAAAAGTAGCCAGTGAAATGGCTTTGGATAATATATGCACACATATTTGACACCCAAAAATTCAAATAAAAGAAGACCAATTAAAAAGGGAAATAGTACAAAAACTGGGACATTGCCAGAACATGACTATTGGCACCCTTATAAACAATTCAAATCAGTTTGAACAGAATAACCACATTCTGATTGCAGTAAAATTAGATGCACCTGTGATCAACTCTCAGTACTCACATGACTTGAATCAACCAATCAAAGATTACTCTAATGTATAAAATGGCCATATTCACTACCTGTTCCATGTTCACAATGGTGAAGACAAGAGAACTGCCTGAGATAATCAGAAAAGCCAATATCATCAAACATCACATTTCAAAGGTGCACAAGGTCATCTCCAAAGGCTTTGGGATTCCTGTGTCTATAGTTTGCTATGTTATTAAGACATTTTCTGCTCATGGAACTGTCAGAAACATCCCAGGATGTGGTGGGAAGAGGAAAATTAATCCAAGAAGGTTAGAGCAAACTGTCGGAAAAATATGACATGCAACATCCAAAGAGCTGAAGGCTGACCTGGAGCAATCTAGAGTGGTGTCAACCTGCACCATATGCCGCACACTAAACAAAGAAGGACCTCATGGGCAAAGGCCAAGGGGGATCCCATTTTTCAAAGACAGACATAAAAAGTCACACCTGATCTTTGCCCAAACCCACCTTGAGAAACCACAATCCTTCTGGTAAATCGTTCTCTGGACAGATGAAACCAAACAAGTTCTTTGACAATGCAGACTAGTGATACATTTAAAGACTGAGAAATGAAACTTGTAAGGAGAAAAACTCCCTTCCTACAGTTAAATATGGCGGAGGTTCCATAATATTGTAGGGCTGTTTTGCTGTCTCAGGAACTGGAGGCCTGAAATGTATTAAAGGAATCATGAAGTCAGAGGACTGCCAAGGTATTTTGGAGGAAAAAGTGCTACCTAGTATTAGAAAGCTAGGTCTGGGTAGAAGGAAATGTGTCCTCCAACAGGACAATGACCCAAAACATACATACAAAAGTACAAAAGAATGGTTTAAAAGGAAAAAATTGACTATTTTAAACTAGTCAACCATAAGTCAACCATAAGTCAACCACGCCTGGCGGGCCCGCGCCTGAGGGCCTCACCAGAGGGCCCTTTGGCATGGCCCTTAGGCGTGGACCGAAGGAACAAGGCCGTAGGGCTGCACCTTGTACCACATCAACCAACTCCAATCAATGCTGAAAATCTAACTGGCAGTGCCACTTCAGTAACTACACCAGCGAAATCGGAACCCTCACCCGAAGAAAACAAGTCTCCCTCGTCAGGAAAAGTACTAAACAGATAACCTGGGACTCAGACTGACCCAACATCCAACTGCCAGACCAACATCCAAACAGCAGAGAACAAGCCCAGAACATCAAACCGCGAAAACGCAAGTAAAGTCTCTCTACTCTCAGCATAGCACCTACCCTACACGGTAGCCATCATAGAATCAGATATACATGATAACCCAAGCAAAGTAGTCCATATGCAAACTTTACTATATACTCTAAGAAATATTGTTCATACATATATCCTGATAATACCAGATTAACGTATTATCTACACTTATTCTATGATGTATGTAGCATAACTGTCTAACCCACTAGATCTAGTTTGCTCAAATAAGTGATAATTGCGTACCCTGCTACTAGTGTTATTGTTGTATGATCAGATTTTATCAGCTTAACCTTCTATTTACAGTTACCTCTGAGATATGTTGTATAATCTATGGTCACCTTCTATTTACAATTACCTCTGAGATATGTTGTATAATCTACGAACCAGCCAGTCCCAGTTAGCTTTGACTCAATATACCTGTGTATTCTGCAGTTAGCCAATATTAACAGTTATCTGTTAGTCTCCAGTTCTCTAATACCCGTGTAATCTGCAGCTAGAGCAAAACTATCACAACCAGGCAGCTTAGCTGACCCACCACCGCCAACCAACATCCCAACCCAGATCCACACCTCAACATAGATCACAAAATGGCCCTATCCTGCATCATCTCAATTGCCCTCTACCTCCTTGCTACAGGATTAGGCAATGTCACTGGCCTATATACTAACAACAATCACATACCAACTATCCACAGTTATAGAAAGAGGTGGCCAGATGCCCCATTCTATGAATCACTAGAAACTACTCAGACACACCACCACCACCTCCTGCATGTATCAATACAGCATAGTAAAAAGAAAAAACAGGGACTCCCTCGTCTCTTGAAATGTGCCCTTGTAAATGCCCGATCTGTACGTAAAAAATGGCCAATCATCTCAGATACGATAACACTACACAACCTTGACCTGCTACTGATCACCGAGACATGGCTTTCCTGTGATGACAACGTGATACTCAACCAGCTCCTGCCCGCTAACTTCTCTGTCCATACATGTCACAGATCAGGCAAAAGGGGAGGCGGCGTCCTTGCCATCACCAGATCTGACCTTCATTTCAACATAAAAGATGCAATCAGCTCGCCGCTACTAGACTCAATCTCGATAGCGAATAAGTGTTCCTCCATCAATCTACTTTACAGAGCTCCATCATCCGATCCAGATGCACTAACAACAATAATCGACATGGCCGCAAACTCCCAGAACCCGCATGCAACAAGCTGGGTACTAGGAGATTTCAACCTCCCCTCCCTGCAAGACCCTCACTCAAAGGCGTTTCTCGAAGCCCTGAAGGACCTAGGATATAGCCAATTAATCAAGGAACCTACCCACACAAAAGGAGGCATGCTCAATCTAATAGTCACCACAGACCCAACCATCAGAGGAACAACCATCCCTGAACTATCTATCACCGCTGTCCCATGGTCTGATCACTCATTAATCCTATTCCAAATTCCTCAACCAAGCCAAGGCCAAAAGGAAGATAACCCAACAATTGGTCAGTCCAACAATCCGCCAAGAAGATTCCAACCATTCAACAAAGAACTAATCCTGGAATCAACAATCCCACTAATAACCTCAACAGCACACAACCCAGACGAACTAGTCTCCAACTGGAATGAGATACTCAGCTCAATAGCTGTTCGCCCAGCAATAAACAGACCTCAAGGGAAACGACACACAGCAACATGGTACTCTACTGAGTTGAAAGCCTCACTCGCGACACTAAGAAAACTTGAGAGACGATGGCGCCGCTCACGCTCAGAAGTAGACCAAAATGCATACAACCTACAGCTCACAGCGCACCGTACCGCAGTAACTGAAACCATGAAACGTTACCACGCTGACACCTTAAAGAGATCCCTCAATAAACCTCGTGACCTGTTTGCCCTCGTGAAGCGACTTACAACAGAACCTGCATCAGAACAAGCAAATGGAATCCATCCTCAAATATATGCAGATTATCTACAAACCAAACTATGTCAGATAAACACCAACTCTGCGTCCAGTACTATTCTTCAGCCTTACAATCAAACATCACTCACGACCTTCATGACCCCATCCAAACAATGCATCGAAAACACCATAGCAGCTATCAACACGACTACAGCACAATCTGATCCATGCCCAGCATTCTGGATCAAAGAACTACGAACTGACCTCAGTCCCATCATATCCAAACTCATGCAACAATCGTTCACAACAGGTGATTTCCCACGCACCCTCAAACACACATCAATAAGACCTCTACTAAAAAACAACAAACTCGACCAACAGAAACCGGAATCCTACAGACCTATAGCAAGCATACCGATGCTAGCAAAAATAATGGAAGAGGAAGTTCAGAGACAAATACAAGACCACATTGACTCCAATGCACCACTGGATCCATGCCAACACGGATTCAGAGAAGCACACGGGGTGGAGACCCTTCTTACCACACTCTTCAGCTGCATAATATCAGGCATCGACAATACCCGCCAAGGCTTTGTCCTTGTCTTCCTTGACATCGCGGCGGCGTTTGATTCCGTGAACCATGAACGCCTCCTAGAACGCCTCAAAGAAAAAGGAATCTCCGGTAAAGCGCTCGAGTGGTGCAGGTCCTACCTCTCTGACAGATGGCAGCAGGTTCGATCCAAAGACACATCATCAGAACCATTCCACCAAAGCCAAGGTGTCCCACAAGGATCCTCCCTCTCTGCCTTGCTGTTCAATATATACATGCAACCTCTCTGCAACCTGATCCGGTCCTTTAACGTGAACTGCATGATATACGCAGATGACGTGCTATTATACATGCCTTTTGCAACAGAAAACCCAGACCTCTCACCAATAACATGCTGCATAAATGAAATATCCAACTGGCTACAATCCCAAAACCTCCGGATTCAACACAAAAAGATGGAGGTCATGTTCATTACAAGAAATCGTAACTTCACTGCGCCTACAGTACTAAAGGTGAAGGAAGCTGACCTCCAGATCAAATCCACGATCAGATACCTTGGCGTCACACTAGACTAGAACCTAAATATGCAGGCGCATATAAGTAACACTGTAAGGGCAGTATACCATAAAATTAGATCTCTTAGATACCTACGATCTCTGCTGGAGCCTGATGATTTCAGGACCATCTTTCAGGCACTAATAATTCCGCATTTCGATTATGCGAATGCAATACTGCAAGGACTCCCCCAAACCACTCTGAACCCACTGCAAATGGCAATGAACATCGCAGCAAGAGTACTACACGGAGCATCCAGGAAAGACCATGTCACACCCATTATGAAACAACTCCACTGGCTCCCGATTCAAGGTAGGATTACATTCAAGACCTTGCTACTCACCTTCAAAGCCACCAATGGTCTCTCGTCAACATCACTAACAGAGATAGTCCAGAGGACGCCCCACAATAGGGACAGAAGGTCAGTAGCACAAAACACCTTGATAGTCCCGAGATCAATGACTCAATGCAACAAGTCAACATCCAGCAGAGCATTCAAACTTTATGCACCAATGATCTGGAACAGCCTCCCTCACAACATCCGAACAATCCCAGACATATTCCAATTCAGGAAGGCTGTGAAACACTACCTCTTCCTCCTACATTACCCGGAAACCAATGAAAGCTCAGCACCAATTACCGAAACCTCACAAATCTCCTCTGTCTGAAACCATACGAACACATGACCAGCCTGTAAATTGTATATATTGTTATTGTATATAGTTACCCTGTTAGCCAAGTTGAATTTCCTGTTCATATGTAAACACAAAGTACTATTGGAAATGTGTATGTTCGTTGTTTATTGTAAACCGCACTGATGCTGAATAGCGCGGTATAAAAGAGACTTTAAATAAATAAATAAATAAATAAATAAAATAAGTCCTGATCTCAATCCAATCGAGAACCTTTGGAAAGAGCTGAAATCTGCCATTGGTAAAAGGAATCCTGGAAACATTCATGAGCTGGAACAATTCACAGGTGAAGAGTGGGAGAAACTACCAGCAGACAGATGTACAAAAGTTATAGATGGCTACAAGAAAGGTTTGGAGGCTGTCATCACTGTTAAAGGTTGTGCAACCAAATATTAGTGAAGGGTGCCATTAATCCTGTCCAGGTCATATTTTATTTTTTCTCAGAAATTACTACATCTACATTGCACAGACATATTTTTTGTTGTTGTTGTTGTTGTTGTTGTATACCTTTGAATATACTATTAAAATAGTTTGATGACATACAGTTAGAATATTTCCAATTATTTCTCAAGATATTGTACACAACATGCTTAAAGTGCAAGGGTGCCAATGATGTTGGCCACAACTGTACATGCATGCTTGCAATAGGTGCATTCATTTACTTAACTCTAGGACTTGATTGTGTCTCATTTTAAGGTGTGCCCTCTGCCCCTTATGCTAGTAGACACTTACTTGTCTTGATTATTTATCTAGGTGTATATATTGCTTTTCTACCAGTCAAAGCAGTGCACATTCAGGTACTGTATATATATTTTTTCCTTGTCCCCAAAGAGCTCATAATCTATGGTGTTTTTTTGTACCAGAGGCAATGGAGGGTTAAGTGGCTTGCCCAAGGAGCACGTGTGGGACTAGAAACCCCAGTCTATCTGGCCCAAGGTTGCTATCCTCTAGCAGGATTTGAATCCCTGACCCTCCAGCCCAAGGTAACCTGTCCCAACCACTAGGCCACTCCTTCCTCCTTCTTTATAAACTAGAGTTAATTTAGGTGCACTAAAAACATGCTTTTACAAGGTTCCTTGTTATAAAATGACCTTCTACATGGGTATTTTCCATTTTTGGGAACTATGCACATATTTTGGAAAATTTCCCTGGCAGATTTTTGCTCCTTCTCTGAGGTTTGCTTAAACTTCTTAAAAATACTTATTTCAACCAGGGTTTGAAAAGTTTGTTTGAGTGGGCAACTGTGCCTACCCCCCCCCCCCCCCCAGTACTTAATATAATCTTTAAAATGTAAAAAATGTATACATATACCTTTGAGGCTTCACTTCTCAGTTAATTATACTTCCCCTACTGGACTTCTGCAACCCTATCTACCTTGGGCTAACAAAACAAACACTCAAACCATTACAATTAGCTCAAAACACGGCAGCCCGCATAATAGCTGGTGCAACAAGACATGAACACATTACTCCTGTTCTGAAAGACTTACACTGGCTACCAATCAGCTCTCGCATCAAATACAAAACAATCATAAACATATTCAAAATCAAACACCGTACTTCAGCCAACAGCCTGCACACCCTCATACAACCAGACATCAGCACACGCCCAAGAAGAAAAGGGACTGCCAACAGAGTAAACACACCGAACGACTTCAGAAAAACCCGCAAGGACACCACTGAGAGGGCCCTCTCTCTGGCTGCCTCAACAATATGGAACTCCCTCCCAGACGAACTGAGATCGACAGATGACCTCAAAGACTTTCGCAAGCAGCTGAACACTACGGACATGCTACATAATCCAACAGGAGCCCCCTCCTTACCCTCCCATCCGTGATAAGAAAATTTTCACAGGCACATGATATATCTTAACCCCTAATCACATAGAACATTGTATTATAGATCACAATGTACATAGTACAGAACACTGTATCATAGCTCATGCTGTAATATAGCTCACAATGTACCTAGTTCAACCTAATCTGTTACACTACCCTCATACACGCAATTCATAACATTTTTTCACTGCATGAACTACCCTTCCCCACTATTGATTGTATTGCTGTGACACCGCTTTGATTGTATGATAAGGCGGTATAGAAATACCGTTAAATAAATAAATAAATACTTATTTGTATAATTGTCTGGAATATAGCAATGTGGCTTTTGTATATATCTTGTCAGCATTCAGACATAGGAGTAGCAAAAAATCAGCACTTCCAGATTTAATCACCAGCACTTCCAGGTGAAAGCTGTTGAGTCATATCACTCTTTTTCTGCACTTGCGAGTTTTTGAAATTGATGCTTTTGCTATATGTACTGGCTGTATTTGCTAGGCAAAAAAACCCCTAAGAAACAGAACAATCACTAAACTCTATAGAACAAAGATAAGATTATTTGAATTGCAAGCAAACTAAATTTGTATTAGTGTTATCTCCAGGAACAAGCAGGAATGAATCTTCACATATGGGTATCGTCGGTACCGACGGAGCCTGCGCGGGAACGCTCCCCAGCGTCCAATCAGAAAGCTTTTGGGAGCAACCCACAGCACCTGTGTGCTGCCTTCCCGCCTTTCCCAACTGTCTCTCTTCAGTTCTTCATTTTCCGCGGAGCCAGCAGGTCATGTTCCTGTCACCGCAGAAGAATTTCTTTATTTTTCTTTATTTCTTTTGTGTCGCGTCTGCCTTCTTCGACGCTCCACCGGTACCGCCGGTCTTTTTCTTTTCTTCTTGTTAAAAAAGAAATCTTTTTTCCATTTCTTTTTTCTTCAGATGCACTTGTGTTTTTTTCCTTAACATGGAAAAGCCTGCCTCAGGATTTAAGAAGTGCACAAAATGTGGCGGTACCATTTCCGTCACCGACACCCATGACTGGTGTCTAAAATGTTTAGGTCCTGACCATTCCATCACAGATTGTATGTCCTGTTCTATGATGTCTAAAAGAGGTCGGCAGAACCGAGCTGCCAAGCTCAGTACCCTGTTTCCCTCTGATGCGGCTTTGGTGGCATCGATGTCTTCCAGGGCTTCTTCTTCCTCACATGGATCTCAGGTAACTAAACATAAATCCAGCCGGTCCTCAAAGGGTAGATCTCCTTCTAAGCATCGAGATGTGTTTGGCGTTGCCCTCGAGGATTCTGCACCGGCAAAATTACCCCGGCGGGAGGCTTCAGCCTCTAAAGCATCATCATCGGGGTTCCAGGATGATCTCGATGGCGTGGCCTCAACAGATCTCCTGGTGCCATGCTCTGGGGTACCGCTGGCTTCCACCGGTACCGACTTCCAAGCATTGGCGGCGTCGATGGATCAGAGGATTCTGTCCATGGAACGCAGTCTGGCGGCTTTCCTTGTGGCATCGACACCCATGGTACCGCAACAGACTACCCCACCGGTACCGGCTCTAGCTTCGCCATCGGTACTGATCCCGGTACCGGTGGCATCGACATCGGCTTCGGTGTCCGCTATGCCGGTACTCTGTCCTCTGAAGCCCTCCAGTACCGATACCCCGGTACCGGTTATTCCCGATACCGATCCCAGTCGGTACGGGTATCGGGCTTTGCAAGAGCATCCGGACAGACGATACTTCGATTCCTCTGAGGACTCTGAGGATTATGAAGAGTCGGTCGAGGCAGTGATGCTTCTTCCACAGGAGGAGTCCTCTCCTAAATGAAGGATGTCTCCTCCAGAGGACTTGTCTTTTCAAGACTTCATCAGGGAGGTGGCTCGGGGCCTTTCACGGTGGCCCCTGAGACAGAACCCAGAGCCAAGGAGTTAGATATTTTACAATATCCTAAAACTCCTAAGGAGGCAGCTACCTTGCCTGTTCATGAGATTTTGTATGATCTCATGTTAAGGATGTGGGAAGCACCTCTGACCACCTCCCCTCATTCTCGCAGGTTGGATACCATGTATCGTGTCCCTCCTTGTCCTGGTTTCCATAAAACTCAACTTCCTCACCACTCTATTGTGGTTGAGTCTGCTATGAGAAAGATTAGAAGTGCCAAAAGACATGCCTCTAATCCTCCAGGACATGAATGTAGAACCCTGGATGCTTTTGGAAGAAGAGTCTTCCAAGCTTCCATGCTTGCTGTGAGAATTAATTCCTATAGTCTTTACATGGGAATGTTCTTAAAAGAAGTCACTGATCATTTGCAGGCTTTAAGTCCTTTCATTTCTGAAGATAAAAGACAGGACTTTCTCACTTGGCTTAAACATGCCCAAGATATCTCCAAATTCTCCAACCGTGCAGCTTTCGACTCCTTTGAATGTGTAAGCAGAGCCTCAGCTATTGCCATAGGTGCACGTAGAATTGCTTGGCTTCAAGCATCTGATTTGGAGATCTGGGTTCAAGATGAATTGGGAAGTATCCCTTGTACAGGTGAAAACCTGTTTGGTAAAGATTGGCAAGCAAAAGCCAATCAGATGGATGCTGAAAATTCTGCCTTGGATAGACTATCCAAATCCACAGCTGCTCCTGCTAAGAAAAGGTTGTTCAAGTAAGCACCTTTTTCTAAAAAGGGAAGATTCTATCCTGCTTATGGTCAGCGAGCATCTTCTGCAGCTCAATTCCCTACTAAACATCAGCAATCATCCAAACAGAGCAAAGCAAAGGCTGCTAGGCCTCCACCGACCCAGCAACCTCAGCCCCCTCAGGGCCTTTGACTTTCCGCTAGAGAACTTAGCCTTCCTGGCTCTGGAAGGACCAGAGCCCTCCACCATTCCAGGAAGGTTATGTCATTTTACTCCCAGGTGGGGGCAAATTACAGCAGAGCATTGGACACTCTCCATCATAAGAGAGGGGTACAAACTTCATTTTTCAAGCTTGCCCCCTCACACAAGAGTGCACCAGTTCAATTCTCCAACCTCCCTCATCAACCTGTTGGGGCAGGAGGTTGCCACCCTTCTCACCCAGGGGGCAATAGAGGAAGTGCCTCTTCAACAACAGGGCACAGGTTTCTGCTCCCCCTATTTTCTTATCCCAAAGAAAACAGGGGGATACAAACCTATCTTAGATCTCAGAGAATTGAACAGATTCCTAGTCAAGGAAAAATTCAAAATGATTTCTCTGGGAACTCTGCTGCCATACCTTCAGAGTCAGGATTGGCTTTGTTCTCTAGATCTCAAGGATGCGTACACCCATGTTCTCATCCATCCTACTCACAGAAGGTTCCTTCGGTTCCTTTTTCAAGAGAAGCACTATCAATACAGAGTGCTCCCTTTTGGTCTGGCCTCTGCTCCAAGAGTGTTCACAAAATGCATGGCAGTGGTAGTTGCATTTCTGCGCACTCTGGGAATATTTGTCTTCCCTTATTTGGACGACTGGCTCATTCGAGCTCCCACTCAGTCAGAGGCCAAGAGTTCTTTAGCCTGCACAATGAGTATCCTTCAGTATTTAGGGCTGATAATAAACGTCCCAAAATCCAATTTAACCCCTACTCAGTCCCTGGAGTTTATAGGGGCGTTACTGGATACCACAAAGGCAAGGGCCTATCTCCCCCAGGCCCATTGCCTTCGCTTGGTGCAGTTAGCTTCTCAAGCAGAGTTGAAGTCTCACTTAACTGCTCGAGAGATGTTACAGTTACTAGGCCACATGGCATCCACTGTGCATGTGGTACCATATGCTCGCCTTCACATGAGAGCAGCTCAGTGGACTTTATCCACCCAATGGACCCAGGCATTAGACTGCCTGTCAGACAAAATAGCAAACACAAGTCGCCTCATTTTGTCCCTCCAGTGGTGGAAGTCTCCTCAAAACCTGTTGCTGGGGTCCCCCTTTCAACAGTCTTTACCCCAAGCAACTCTCACAACAGATGTTTCTCCAATGGGGTGGGGAGCTCATCTGCAAGATCTCTCCACCCAAGGCATCTGGTACCCACAGGAGAGTTGTCTACATATCAATCTCTTGGAACTCAGCGCAATCTTCCTTGCTCTACAGGTGTTCCACACCCTGCTCAGCTACAAGACAGTCCTTATCAACACGGACAATCAGGTAGCCATGTTCTATGTGAACAAGCAGGGTGGAACTAGCTCTCTGTTGCTTTGCAACGAAGCTTTGTGACTATGGGCCCTTGCCAGAGAGCATCAGATTCATCTTCTGGTAGTTTATCTTCCAGGCGTTCAAAACTCTTGGGCAGACAGGCTCAGTCGAGTTCTGCTTCCACACGAGTGGTCCCTACATGTGGACCAGGTGGCCAGGAGTTTTCAAATTTGGGGAACCCCGGACATAGACCTCTTTGCAAGTCCGTGGAATGCCAAACTTCGCCGGTTCTGTTCCAGAACTCTGGCTCAGGGAGCTCAGGCAAGGGATGCTTTCCTCCTTCACTGGGGTCAAGACTTCCTGTATGCCTTTCCACCCATTCCCCTAATTCCCCAAACCCTATTCAAGCTTCAGAGAGACAGAGGCCACATGATTCTCATAGCTCCACATTGGCCACGGCAAGTGTGGTACCCTCTGCTTCTACATCTCTCTCAAGCTCCCTCCCTGGAGTTAGGGTCTGCTCCAGATCTCCTATCTCAGGAGGGCGGAAAGTTATGGCATCCCAATCCCCAGTCTCTGCATCTCAGGGCTTCATTGCTGAAGGCCTAGATCTCCAAGATCTTCATCTTTCTCAACAGGTGAAAGATGTTCTTCATGCTTCCAGAAAACCTTCCACTAGACATTCTTATGCTTTCAAGTGGAAGAGGTTTACTATCTGGTGCGCTGAGAAGGGTCTTAACCCCCTTGCCATACCTCTGGAATCTTTGCTGGAGTATCTCCTCCATCTGTCTAATGCAGGCCTTAAGACAAATTCAGTAAGGGTCCATTTGAGTGCTATTGCAGCTTCCCTTAAGCCTCTAAATGGACAACCTATTTCCTCTCATCCTCTTGTAGCAAGGTTCATGAGAGGCCTCCTTTTAACAAAGCCTCCCATTAGACCACCTCCGGTGGCATGGAACTTGAACCTGGTTCTTGGTCAGCTTACGAAGCCACCTTTTGAACCTTTGGCTACCACCTCCTTGAAATACCTTTCTTGGAAGGTTATCTTTCTCATTGCAATCACATCAGCACGTCGTATTAGTGAATTGCAAGCATTCGTAGCTAATCCACCTTATACAAGGTTCCATCATGACAAGGTAGTCCTTAGGACTCATCCACACTTTATGCCTAAGGTGGTCTCGCCTTTTCACCTCAACCAGGAGGTCTACCTACCTGTCTTTTTTCCAGGACCTCATGCATCAAGTGCAGAGAGGAATCTTCATACCCTGGACTGTAAAAGAGCTCTGGTTTTTTACTTACAGAGGACACAGCAACATAGAAAGCCCTTTCAGCTCTTTGTTGCCTTTGATCCTTCTCATTTGGGACTACCAGTCTCCAAGAGAACACTATCTAACTGGATTGCCCAGTGTATTTCTTTTGCCTATCAGAGTAAGAACCTTTCTCTGGAGGGTCATGTCACAGCTCACAATGTGAGAGCCATGGCAGCCTCAATGGCTCATCTGAACTCTGTGTCTATTGACGACATCTGTCGAGCAGACACTTGGGCCTCGGTTCATACCTTCACAGCCCATTACTGCTTGGACAAGGACTCCCGCCAGGATGCCTTGTTTGGTCAGGCTGTTCTCAAACACATGTTCCATACTTAATCAATTCCTACCCACCATCCCTGATGGGATGCCAGAGATCCATGTGGGGAAGTGCAGCCCTGACCAGGGACACACAACTTCTGGGGTCTCTCCCTGGCATCTAAAGCTAGGGAGTCCCCATATGTGAAGACTCATTCCTGCTTGTTCCTGGAGATAGCACAGTTACTTACCTGTAACAGGTGATCTCTGGGAACAGCAGGAATAAGTCTTCACAACCCACCCACCTCCCCTAGGAGTTGTATCTCTCTGTCTATCTTTCCTTTCCCTCTCTCTCTCTCTCTTTGTCTCAGCTTTAAAACTCAACTGAGGAGAGACTTTTGGGAAAGGCGGGAAGGCAGCACGCAGGCGCTGTGGGATGCTCCCAAAAGCTTTCTGATTCCCGCACAGGCTCCGTCAGTATCGACGATACCCATATGTGAAGACTTTTTCCTGCTGTTCCCAGAGATCACCTGTTACAGGTAAGTAACTGTGCTTTATCTGTTTTCTTTTCTGTCGGGCTTCACAAAACAGGGAAGAGTATTGTTGTAACTACAACCCAGTGCGAGTGTGACCCCTTTTTAATCAATTTGAAATCTCTCATGAAACAAAACTTTAAATAGCTAAACTTAGCTTCATTGATCCATAATCCACATCGTCAGAAATATTCATACACGACACACTTGTTTCAGGCCAACAGGCCCTGCTTCAAGTGCGACTCGCTTAGCAGAAAGGATTCAGAGTTATATGGATTTTATAAAAGACTACAAGTTCAACAAGTTCAACAGTGCCTTTGTAAAATTCTAGTGGATTGTGAATGATCCAACCCAGATGATCTAATTCTTACTTTAATGTCCTTTGTAAAATAGGGGTTTAGAGTCTATTTCTAGATACTGGATAGACTTGTAGCTTATATGTAAGCCCTACAGAATGCTGCCAGGTGATTTTGGGTGGTGTGATTTGCAGAGAAGGCTTGTTTCACAAACGGAATGAATGTCAGTGGTTATTAGGAAAACATCACCTTAGTATGAAATCTGAGCCCAGAGATCAGACCCACCTTAAGGATACAGATAGGCTGGACAGGCCTATAAGCCAATATGGCTGTTAAGGTGTAAAGAACTCCCACGAATGTCCCATGGGACCAAGGTAGTGAAAGACAAAGAGAAGCATGGAGATGAGTTAACCTCAGGTAAACCAATTAGTAGTAATGTTTCAAGGTAAAAGACAGATTTTCCTTAGAAGCAAGGAGACCTGAGTTTATGGCATAAGAGTGAAAGTCCCTTCTGCTAGCCTAACCAGGAGGAACTACACATATTGGCAATAGTCCCAGATGTGGAGAGCATGGAGTTTGAAAAGTATGGCGCTGAATCTTGCAGTGTACAGGTTGGTGGAAATAACTGTGCTGTCCTATTGTTCTGCTGTTGCTAACCCAGGATAAATGCTATGTTGAAAAATAAGCATACTCTGAAAGCCAAGAGGGAGGTTGGTAGCATTTATTGGCTATTGAGCTACTGTTGGTGACAGCAAACACAAAACTTTCCCTGGAACTAAAATGAAGAAAAACATCTTAAGAGAACGAGAGCAACTGTATGGGGTTTTTCTCTGTGCAATTTCTCCAAATTGGCTAGTTTTGAGCATAACATGACAGCCATAAATTTCACTCCTAAATTAAGGTATGTAGAGTATGATCTCAGTCTCTCAAATTTACTGCTAATGCTCACCGTAGAACTTGCATCATGCAAAAGAGAACTTCCTCTGGAGTTCATAAGATGTAACATGCATGGGTAGTTTGTCAAGATGTACTTGAAAGTTCTTCCTTATCAGTTCTGTGGCTCCCAATACAATGAGAAATATTTCCGTATCTTTCTGCCAAATTTTCTTGGTCTCTGACTGCATTTCTTGGTACTTCAGTATCTTCTCCTTCTCCACAAGATTCCCAGAATAATCACATGGAACCAACACCTCTATTATCAGCTCCATTCTGGTGTTTTTTCTCCTTTACCACTATGTTAGGTTTCCTCGCATCCATCTTGTTATCCATCGGAATAGGATTGTCCCAGGTGATCATAACCTCCTCATTCTTTGTAATTCTCTTAGGGTGATGATCCCAGTGCTTTTCAGGCACAGTGATCTTGTAGTGTTTACAAAATTTCCAATGGATGAGGCATGCTACTTTGTTGTTCCTTTCTATATAGAAATGTTCTGCCATCAGATCTTAACAACCAGCTATGAGGTAAGTCACTGTTTCCAGCTCTTTCTTACAGACTTGACATATGTCTGCTTTGCCAGTTTTTTCAGTGCTCACTGTGGATCTGAATATAATCTAGCATGCAATCCAAATTTGATTGTTTGAACTGTGGATTGTAGAACTCTACTAATGCAAAGTTTTCTTTTTGTAAGAAAAATTATTGACTTTTAGACATTGGTTCAAGTATGAGCTTGATACAGAGTGGCAGTGATACTTAATGACACTGCTGAGAAGATTCAGGTGAAAACTGACTTCTGGAAATATGTGTACTGCTGAGCCATTAAAATTGTTTAGAGTGTTGAAAGTCCAACAGGTGGCAGAAAGTGCACCCACATGTCAGTTAGCATGGTGCTGCATGTTAGCATCATGCTTTTTGGCAAGGGAACAGATACACAAGCTCTCAATTGTTAGTGCAGGCCTCCATGCTAATTTGGTGGCATAATCTTGAAGGATTACCAAATGGGACTGCTACTGCTGGAAATAAATCTGCACTTGTAAGCATTTACCTGCTAAGAAATTATCTAAATCTTGAGGAAAGGGAAATTCTTTGGGTTAAAGTTGATAAACCTGTATATTTTAAAAGTCAGTGTTTTAATTAAGTCAGTTAAGGCTCAGTACCACCAGAGAGCTTTTCATTTAAATCAAAATCAGAGTATGGCTTACATAGAAGGTAGAATAGGGTAAATATTCTTTAGTAGAAATAAATAAATAGTTTTTAGAGACCTTTAAATTGAGCCTTCCAGTTAGGAGGCAAGAGACCTTTGAAAATGTTTTAAACCAAGGACTGTGTGAATCGCCAAGGAAATTGTAAAGAGATTACCTTAGACGCACAGGTCAGGGCACTGTGTAGCAAGCCAACTTTTACTAAGGGGTATGTTTACTACGGAGTGTTAAGAGAACAGTGGATAAAGAGCATAAACAGCAGTGTTAAGGGTGTTTGTGTGCAATGAAGGACAGGACAGGAAGTAGGCGTACCAGTGTTAAGTGAACAAGGCACCATTATCGGGCGCTAAGAAGATACCAGACATTAAATTGGCAATCATGCACCTTGCTGCCCAAAAAAAGTAGGATAAGGGAGTCTGTCTAAAAGTGACATATCAGTGACTGCATGCAAGGCTGACCCAACCAGTGGGCAAACTAGGTGGTTGCCTATGGCAGTTAGTTCCAGAGGACAGCCAAAGGGTAATCCAAGCTAAATAATTGAGTTTGACAGTGAGATGGAGTATAAATCTTGATGTTTGCCTAGGGCAGAAGAGAAGGGGGAGACCATGATCACAGCCCATAGACAAGCTGTCTGCCTGTGAGGATCCCATCCCCCGCGGGCAGAAGAAAAGAGATCCCCTTCTACCCACAGGAGATCAGATCCTTACGGGCAAAAAAAGGGTTGCAGCCATTGGGGCAACTCATTTGGGGGTGCAATGCCACACTCCCCCCCCCCCAAACTAAGCCCATGTTTCTACATATAAGCTATATATATGAGACCCTGAAGATGGAAGAGTAGCAGGGGCTGAGGGAAGGATGTGAGAAAGAAACAGAAGAAGAGACAGCAGAGAAAGACCCAAATGGCCTATCCACTCTTCCCATTCATTAGAGTCTGTTAAGTTATGTAATCCCTTCCTCTCCTCAGATATCTTTTGTATTCTTCCATGCTTTCTTGAATTCAGATGCAGTCTTTGTCTCCACCTCCAATATTGGGAGGCTGTTTCATGCATCCACCACCCTTTCCATAAAGAAATATTTTCTCAGATAACTCCTGGGTCTTTCTCTATTCATCTTCTTCCTATGACCCCACGTTCCAGAGCTTTCTTTCAAATGGAAGATGACCACCTCTTGTGCACTTATTTCATGGAGACATTTAAATATCTCTGTAATATCACCCCTCTTTCATCCTGCTGCAGATTCCTCAAGACATTCCGCAAACGATTAAAGAGACACTTGTTCTCTGAACACTTCAACACAAGTGAATACCCCCTCCCCAAGAACAACAATACACAATCACCTACCACTACTGCTGTATATAGTCAAAACTGTATACAGTTAAGAGCCAAAAGCTATTAATTGCATGTTGTATATTGTTAAGAACCAGAAGCTCTTTAATTGCATGTTGTATTTAGTTTGATAACACTGTTTCAATGTAAAGTGCTTGTGTTCCATGTAAATGTTAATTGTTCAATGTAAATAGTTGCTACTGTATCGTTCTATGTAAATCTTATTATGTTTCAACGTAAACTGCTTTGATAAAACTGAAAAGCAGTATATAAAAGATGTTAAACGAATAAATAAATTGCCTTGACCCACAGAAAGGCAGTATATAAACACAGCTAAATAAATAAATAAATAAACAATAAATCATCCGCAAAGATGCATACCTTTCCCGACAGGCCTTCGACAATATCACAAGCAAAACTGTTAAGAGCAGGACCAAAGACTGATCCCTGAGGTAAGACCACTGTCTTCAAAGTGAACTCCATTTACTACTATCTTCTGTCAACTCTAACTCACCTAGTCAATCACTTTAGGGTGCATCCCAAGGGCACTCAGTTCATTTATAATGTTGCTGGTGTGGAACAGTGTCAAAGACCTTGCTGAAATCTAAGAATACACATCTAGTGCTCTCCCCTGATCCAATTATCTGGTCATCCAGTCAAAGAAATCCGTTTTGTCTGACAAGTCCTTCCTCTAGAAAATCTATGCTCTCAAATCCTGTAATACCTTGGATTCCCGAAACCTCTGCTTTAACAGCATTTCCATTAATTTACTCATCACAAAGGTCAGACTAAACAGACTGTAGTTATCATGAATCAAGCACGTTTGTTCACCTTTTTCCTGGTCAATTGCAGTTATAGGACTGGGCATCTCAGCAACCAAGACCAGGGGGTATGTTTACTAAACCCCGGTAATGTTAACCACGTTAAGTTCCCTGGTAATGTTACGGATGCCCATATAAAAGAGTGGGCAGTGCATCGGTAAAGCAAGCCATGTCAGGTAACGCGCTTTATAGTGTGCCATGGATCCACCGCGTGTGAACACCACAGCCAACGGGAAGCAGCAGTACATCCGAAGGGGTTGCAATCTAAGGTGCGCTGACAGTAGAAGACGCGCTTAGGGATGTGCAGACATGGTGTCACATGAGAAACGGAGCCATTTCTCATGTGGCACCATGTCTGCACATCCCTCAGCGCATAAGGCCATAGACCACAGGCAGCTGATAATGCAGTCTGTAATGGGGATGTTGAGTCACAATTAACACATGCACACACACCATGAAATAGTGTACAGTGAACCCAGCATGCAGAGGAGTAAACAACGGTAATGGAAAGGGTGCCAGGGGTCGGTCTGAAGGGCCAGCTGTGTGGATAGTGTGTGTATAAGGGCAAAATCGGCAGGGAATCCAAAAAGGAGTAAGAGAGAATTGAACTGGTACACTGAAGAGCCCAAACACAGCTCACTGACAAACCACTGAGCCACCTGCACACCCAGACAGCCCAAATAAAGGGAGCATATGTAACAGCTAGCATGTGATGGATAGGCTGCATGGAGGGGACACTGCAGTGTACAGTGAAGAGAGGAAAGGGTGTGTGGAGAAGGGACAAAGCCGGAGCCATTGTATGGTAAGGAGAGCAGAACAAACAAAAAAGAACCTGTGGGACCCAAACGCACAACCTATGTTGGCTCCACGCACGTCTGCAACCACTATCCCAAACAACCACAATAAGCACATTGCAAACATTTTCCACCAAGTGGCCATCGTGTCTGCTAGACTATCATGCATCCTACGCGCAGCACACACAATAACGCGTGTGACGTTACAGAGCTTTCTATGTGCCTTATGAGATATGTCTAGGCACCTTAGCATATGTGGTCAGATTATGGTGCATAACAACGTACATCCCAAACAGACATCACACACGTTATTGTGTGTGCTGTAACGCACGTAAGATGCAACATGCGTACGCCACAATACTGCACACTACCTGTGCATTGCCCTTCCCCTGTGCTCCCACCATGTCTATGACTACAGCTGTAGCCCAGCTCCTAACCATGATCTGACATTCACCAACAGCAGGCACAGTCAGACTACACCTGCTGCACCATGCCAGGTGCCCCAGCCATGCACAAACTAACCACGAACACTCCGCTAAGCCAGTCTATCCTGCATGTTTACAGTTGCACCATGTGCACCCAGCAGGTGCCCCAGTGAGTAGCCCTCCAGAAGAGGAGGCACACATATATCACTTGAGACAGATGCTATGTAGCATTATGTGGGAACCTAGCCATGCTATGGTCACTGTTTGGTCAGTGTGAGAGTGCCCAACAGCAAGATGTGCCATGGCCACCTTTTCCATGCAGGTGGTGGTTAGACACTACAATGTCCCAGCCATTGCCCCACATCCTCTGCTGATGCATCCTGCCCAGGCCATACCCACAATACCTTGCTCCTCATTATGCACATTTGCAGGTGAATGCTGGTAATATTGGGACATTGTGGGCCCAGTGAGGTGAAGGGAGCCACAAAACAATGGATAGACATACACACACACACACACACACTTCTATTGCAGCATTGCACAAAGATAGGGGTGGTTGGCAGCCCTGCCTGCCACATTGGTCCTGATCACAGTGCCGACATTGCCAGACTGTACAGGAGGTAGTAGTAGTTCTCTGGTGATGACTGCGGCTCTGTGCTGGGGCCAACAGCCTTACTCTGCATGAAGCTTTGGATAGTGGAGCCTGTGTGAGTGGGTGTTTATACCCCTGTCAGCCGCTGTTTTGGGGATCGCACATGTTGATGTTGTATCTGCATTGTAGAGTAAAATATAGGGACATGCTCTACAGGATCCACAGCTGGGACATGAACCTGTGACCCTCTGCTCTAGGACACACTGGCTGTGTGTATTGCACCACACTGTTGCCACAGCAGCCCAGCAGTCCCTGGGGTTACCTTTACTCCTCCTCAGCCAGATCTCTTCTGTTACACTGCACACAATGTACTGGTACAGGGCATAGCCTGGGTGCACTGCAGGCAGGTGCCTCAGCCCCCTCCAGCACCAACACATGCCTCCTGCCATGCTGCCTGGCCATATGCTGTTGGTGCTGGTAGTGTGCAGTCCCAGGCCATCTACTGTGCACATAGGCGGTCACCTAGGGAGTGGGGTCTGTGGTTGGGATATGGCTGGGAGGATGACAGGTCAGTGTCCTAGCAACTATTGGTTAGGGTGGACCAGGTAGAAATAGGTGGATTGTGTTTGGCCTTGGTTAGCTGCTGTCCTGCTGATTTCCAGTTTCTCTGTTCCTACGTGCCACCTAGGCGACAGCTTAGTCCACCCGTGCCCCAGATGCCCCCACTACATGTCCTGCCTGCAGCCCCCTATGCCCCATTTGCACCATCGTCATAGTGGCCTTTCATACTTGGGCACTATGCTTTTGCTCCAAATGGATCACTACTATCATTTTTCTTGGGCTCCCTGCCTATGTTGTACATTGCTGATGCTTAAATGGTTTCACCCGCCTGCAAATGTGCATCTAACGACAGGTTTTCAGTCCCGGTAATGTTCAGTCCTTCAGTACCCCACGTTAGTGCTGCGGGAACGTCTCCCTGCCCACTCTCTGCCCACTGACCCCTTCTCTATGCCCTCTCTCCGCCCTCTGCGGGATTTTCCATGGACGGTGAAGTTAACGCGCATTAGGTACCCTTAACGTGCATTAACGTTACCTAACATGTGTTAACATAGCCGCTGCTACATTAACGCAGTTTAGTAAACATACCCCCAGATGTGTCTGTGCCACTGTGAAATCGCAATGTGACCTGCATCTCCCATGCTTTGCCCAGGCCACACCTCTACCACACCCCCATGCTACATGGACATTCTTGTGCTAGAAATATCTATAATACTCAGATTCTAAAATGGCTCCAGGGATGTCTCCATGCTTTGCACATCTAAGTGCTCATTTTCAGACATCTTATTCATGAATAGGGCTTCTAAAATATCCCCCTAAATGTATCAATTTTACTTTACAAATTCAAGAATACCATTTGAAAGGAAAACCCAGGGTTAAAAGCAAAGAATATGAAGTGAAATATAGAAAAGTAGTACATAGGCTTTAAGTAAGGATTCAAATCACACTCTGATCACATAAAGATAATACAAATCCAATATCTTTAAAGAATTTGTCACCTACTGATAAGGAGATACATTCCCAATAGCACAGTTAAACTCTCTGTTACACGCCTAACAAACAGAAATTGCTAACACTATTACAGCTGCAGCTTAGCATCAAGAAATACTCTAAGATATTCAGGTTCAAAGAAATTTTACAAATTACTTAAACTGAAAATAAACATTCACAAGGAAATCATATAAGGAAGCCCATGCCTACAATACTGGCCCACTCCTTTAACAGCAACAACTCTCTGGATCTACTTTGCTTAGCCTTAGAAAAATTAGGAAAAGCCCATAGCTCTTTCCCCAAAAAGATATATTTTTATACCTGAAGTACAATTTGAATATCCAAGGTTAGTCAAACTCTAGTGCAAAAGAAGCCATAAGAGTAACTCAAGGGGCATATTTACTAAAGGTTAACGCATGTTAAGAAAAGTTAATACATTTTAAGTGCTGCCATTGCCCATTCATTTCTATGGGCCACTGCAGCACTTAATGCACATTAACTTTATTAAACATGTGTTAACCTTTAGTAAACATGCTCCCTTCTCTACAGTCTCCAGATAAAGTCCAAGCTCAAGAATCCACTGAGATCCAAACAGGAGATTCATCATTCCCCTTTCTCCTTAAGTCCCTCTCACCCCTCCATCAATTAAAAAGCTCTAATAACTGGAGGCATGTTCTCCAGTGGAGTAAAGACATAGCCTAGCACTTAGAGAAGTGGCCTGATGACCAAGAAGCCAGGTTTTAATTCCCAGTGGCACATCTTAGGCAAGTCACTTTACCCTCCATTGCCTCAGAAGAAAGGCTTGATACACACCTTGCCAAGAAAGTCTAGGGGCTGTTTGATCAATAGCACGCACCACATTTTCAAAATCTCTTAATAATATTTTCAGACTTAACTGGTCATACCACTAGAAAGTTCAAGATGTGTAGTTTAAGGGTGTCATTTACTAATGAGCACTAAGGTGTTGCAACTAACACATGGTTAGCACTGAAACCATGGTGCATTACATGCAACACCCCCACGTTAAGTGTCAAGGGTATGGAAAACATTTCCCGGGCAGTTAACACAGATCCCTATCTCATAGCGCATGCTCCATTAGTGCGGGTGCACCAAATGCCACCTATTGGCAGCACTATTTGCATAATTACTCACCATGCCCACACTCTGCCCCTACCTTGTCCACTCATGCCTCTAACGCAGCTTGCACACTTTGCACAGGAATCATCCTTTGCTGTTATGTCCCTGCACTACCCGACAACACGCATCATAGCACACCTTTAGCGCATGCCAGAACATGCGCTGCTAAGTAGCAACTATTAGTAAAAGACCCCCTAAATCTTCTACAACTCCATTTTACTCCTCAAAGACACTTGATCTTTAATTACCGATGCAACACCTTTTTGAACGTCTTCCATCTTTTTCTCCATTCCATGAATTCTACCCAAATGATCTTTTTTTATTCCTTGCTTGTGATCTGATATTGTTTTATTCTTGTCGGATGTTACACCACAAAGTTGTTGGATGGGGCCAGTAACATTTTTTTCCACAGTTGTAATAGCAGTCTGCAACATTTCCATTGTCACTGTAGCAGCTGTTTCTGGTTGTTGCCACATATCTTCCAGGCCTGATGCTCCTTAATTCTTTTTTTCTGACCACAATGTGGCATCTTCAGGCTTAACTTTCTCCGAACCTCATGGCAATGCTACATCCGTATCATGGCACATTGCTACCTGTTCAATGTTTGGCTGGAGCAGAAGGCTATGCTGTCATCAACTGGCATAGAGACCATGTTTCTGCAGGCATCCAAGGACTTCAGCTCTGCTCCTCGTTGTACAAACTCCACACACGTACACTGGGCACAGTCTCGAAACTCCACTGGGACCAAAGGTAAGCCCTGTGACTTGGCTTTTCTCTTATCCATTCTTCAAATCATGCTATAGTAACACATTCAGGAAACACTGCTAGCAATAGCATGGAGCATAGCAAGTTTGCTGTTCACACATTAGTGCTATTTTGGATTCCCCATTACAACTTCTACACTAGAATTAGAGAAAGAGGAGATGGAGGTGACCTGGTGGAGAACTATATGCAGATGATATCCTTTTATTTTGTCCATATACAATTTCTACTAATGTACACTCCATTGAAAGTGATCTCTGTTTTTAATTCCTTTCCAGAGTGCTGTAAACCAAATGGATTAGTTATAAATTTTGATAAAACTGAGGCATTAGTAATCTGAAGGATAAGGGTTATAAGCCCCCAGAAAAGATACATCTCAGAGGCCACAATGTATTAGTAACCAGGCAAGGCGGACATGGTGCTCCTGCCCTCCTCTGCCATCCCCCCCCTTATAAAATAACCACAACAGTACACCTTTTGGCATTTTAACTGGTCGCAGCTTTATTAACCATAAACATTATCCAACAAACTCATAACAACCATAACTGCGTCACTCAGGTTCCGGCAGCGGGACGAACCCTCACCAGCCATGTGAGTAGCAAAGTGAGTTCCCTCCCGCCTCCGCTGGGAACCGTCCCCCCGGCAATTCCATCCCCCCTCTTCCGGCTTCGCCATATTATTAGCAAAAGCCCTGAGAAATTCTCCGGGTCGGGGGTACCCCACCCACGCCCTGCGCATTGCCAAGATTCCGGACCACGGACACCTCCGGGATCCCCCCACAGGCTCAGTGACACCTGTCCCTGAGCCTCCCCCCAAGAGCAAAGCTGCGACCAGCTACCCTGCATTGCACCACATACTCCAAGGCCTCTTGCCAATCATTGAGGAGCAAATCTACCCCCACTGGGGATAAATGTACCCCGTCTGGCCGGTATAATCCAGCACAATCAACCTCCACCCAAGGATGCAATACCTGCCATCCCCCATTTTCACACACCCAGCGACCAATTTGCCGATTCACTTTAATCAACCCGTGAGACCACCGCCGGTGGCCCCAGCAAGCCGGCCTCGGAATTATATCCAACCATAACAAGACAACATTCGGAAACATCAGCAGCACCCCCTCAAGGTCCCTCTTAGCTGCTCTGATCAGCTGCTTAACTGTCCAATTCCCCAAATCGTTGCCTCCAAGATGTAATAACAGCAACGTAGGGGATCCCCTGATCTGCTGGGGGTGCCGAAGCAAAGGCAAAAGTTGCGGCCAGCGAAGACCGCGCTCGCCCATCCATGAGACGGTCAGCTCACCAGCATGCAATCCAAGGTTCGCCCCAAGAGGCCGCACCGCTGCTTGTCGACCAGCCCAGTAAACAAATGAATAGCCGATCATCCAGCAACCCGATGGCATCTGGCCCGCATCTAAAAGAAAAACACAGTTACACACCAACCCCGAAATCCCCTCACAAATGCACATACCCCCGGAATGCATTAGAGCGCCACCTGCCTATCCGCTGAATGTTGCGCTCAGTCAAGCCCGCCTCCGCGGCACTAGTGGCTGCCCCAATCCTAAACGAATGAGGCGTGAAATCCCTCGGTTTCAAGCCTACCTGGCACACCATCAAGCGCAGGACTGCTGTGAACTGAAATCGCGTCAGCCGGCGCAAATTCTCATGCAGGAATAGAAAACCGCCCCCACTCGGCCTCACCCATAAGTAAGCCTCCATAGCAGCTACCGGACAAGTTGGGGAACCCTCCACTCCCTGCAATAGCACCCAAGCACCTTTGCCCCTCTGGTCAGTCTTGGACCGGGACAAGCAGATGCCCAACCTCCCTCCGTACACTCGCACATGATGCAGCTGCAGTGCCCCCCCTCCAGTTGCTGAGCTGGACTCCGCCACCAATTCTCCCACTCGGAAAGCCCCAAAAAAGGCCACACAGAATGCTGTCTGAAACAGCGTGACCTCATAGGCAGACGCAGCCACCACAGGCAGCGCTGCACACAGCTTCCCTAGCATCTCATGCGTGATTGGCCGTCGCCTATCACCATGCAGGGGGTTATCTCGTTCCCATCCCAGCAATAAACGGCACGACAGGAACCCCCAGCTGGGGACTCCCCACCCCACGGCCCTGGAGAAAAATGCAAAACCCGCTAAGTGGGCCCGTACAGTCGATCGCGCCATTCCTGCAGCCTTCGCAGCCGCGATGTATAAGCCCATGAGGTGGTTGGAGACCGGGCCCTGCCGCCAGCCTCGGGCAACCAAAAATGCCACCACGCTGTCGCATCCTCTGCAATATGACCGCCATGTCACTGGTGATACGGAACTTCGCAACAGGTTCAGCATGCCTGCAGGCCAAGCCGCCATAACCGCTCCGGGACCCACCTTCCAACAGTATCCGCCTCTGGAGCCAGACGCCAGAACATGTCCCACTTGAAATGGGAAAGAGCATCGGCAATCTGGTTAGCATATCCTGGCACATGACGGGCCCTCACCACAACATTCAAACTCAAACATGTTAACACCACCACCCGCATCAGGGCCGCCACCCTCAAGCAACGCGGGGTATACCTATTGATCACACTAACCACGGCTTCATTGTCGCACCACCACAGCACCCTACGATTGCGCAGCCTGTCCGGCCAAAGCTCCAGAACTACCAGTATTGGGAATAATTCCAGAAAAGTTACGCTATCTGTCAGGCCCGCCTCACGCCATGCAAGCGGCCATGCCTCTGCGCACCAAGAGCCCCCAAAATACACACCCACCCCACAGCCACCTGCAGCATCAGTAAAGAGTTGCAAGTCGAAAGTAGACGTTTCCTTCTCCATCATAACCGCAATGCCATTAAAACCTGTAAGAAAATTGTCCCAAACTCCCAAATCCGCCCTCAGACTCCTAGAAATCCGAATGCAGTGATGTGGCTTATGTACACCTGAGGTAACTGCTGAGAACCTGAGCAGGAAGACCCGCCCCATCGGAATGACTCGACAAGCAAAATTCAGTGAGCCTATCAGAGCTTGCATATCTCTCAACGTAACCTTCGCAGACCCCATCACGTTCGCCAACAGGACCCGCAACCTCGCAAACTTCTCCAATTGCAGGCATGCCACCATGTGCACCGAATCCAACTCCACCCCCAAAAATGTGAGGCGTGTCGACGGGCCCTCCATCTTTCCAACCGCCAATGGGACACCCCAATCCTGCGCCAACCTCCTGAAGCCATCCAAAAGCAACTGACATTGCCCCGACTGCGCCCCGCCGACGAATAAAAAATCATCCAGATAATGGACCGTATTCGCACATCCGACGGAGACCTCGAGGACCCAGTGCATGAACGAACTGAACATCTCAAAATAGGAACAGGACACCGAACAACACATCGGCATGCATTTGTCGAAATAATACTGCCCCTCGAACTGAAAACCCAGTAAATGAAAAGACGCAGGGTGCACAGGCAAAAGACGAAACGCAGACTCAATGTCCACCTTTGCCATTAGACACCCAGGGCCACATTCCCAAACCAACCCCACAGCCTCATCAAAAGACGCGTAACGCACCGCACACATTTCCTTTGGTATATGGTCATTGACCGATGACCCTACAGGGAAGGACAAGTTGTGAATCAACCGAAATTTTCCGGGCTCCTTCTTAGGAACAATCCCCAGTGGGGAAACAATGAAATGTGCGAATGGCCGTTCAGCAAAGGGACCGGCCACCCTACCCAATTCCAGCTCCGTAGCCAACTTATCCCTAACCACATGAACAAAACGCTTGAACGATGGCGAGTTGCGCGCCCTCTCCGGCCCCCCGTTCCCGACCACCGGTATGGAGAAACCATGCCGAAAACCCCCCTCCAGTACCCCCCCCATAATTACGCCTCTTATAACGACTCAGCCAAGGCCTAAGCGCCGCAAGTCTAATAGGGATCGGGGCAAGACCCATCACATCCTTATTGCTTGGGGGCAGGGATGGGGACAACCACTGCCCCCTTTTTGACACATCTAACTGCCGAGTGCCCCCCACCGCAGACGTAACAACTGTGCTGGAACTTACAGTCCGGAAAGGGGCAAGAGCATTTATTAAAACGCCAACACATGACCCCGACTCCAACACCGCTCGATCGTTGCAGCGCCGGAGTCCCAGCCCCTCGAAAGGGCTGCCCAGGAGCCGCTGATGACCCGATACCACCTTTATGACTGCCCCCCCGCCCCTCCCCTCACCGACATCTGCGTCAACCACAGATTTATGTCCTGCGTCCCCCAGGACAACAACTTATTTTCTTCCATTTTGTCACGGAACTTCTCATCATAGTTGAGCCATGCCCAACCATCATGAGTCTGTGCGGCCTCCAAAATGGAATCCGCATAGGCTAGCAACATCCCATATTGCCCCGGGTAGCGATTCCCCCACACACTGGCCAACCGCAAGAAAGCCCTCCTCCAATTAATGACGTTACGCGATGCCCTTTGAACCCTCCCCGCCTTCTCATCCTCTCTCCATTTCTGTTTGCTATCCCCCGACCGCTTCCTACCCTCCAACAACCGAAATATAACGATATACCTCCTCTTCCGAATCTTCCGCCACAGCTTGCGCAGAACCCCCTCCCATAACTCGGAAAAAGACGCCAGCGAAGTGCCAACCCCACCAGAAACCACCACCTCCCCACCCTCTCTATCCCTGGCCCGCTCCCCGATCTCCACGCTCGATGAGGAGGATGAAACATTATCAGACGATGACGTAGAGGACCCCAACCACCGCCTCCGCTTACGCGAGTGCCGACTCTTTTTCTTTGCTTTGCCCCTCACCACCCCCGACACCCCCCCAATGCCCTGCCCCCCCCCCTGCAACTCACCAGCCGCTGAAGTCCCAGGCTGCGTCGCCCCCACGAGGCTATCCGAAGCTGGCTGTCCGCCGCCCTCCTGAAGCACCTCTGGCTGCTCCGCCCTCGTCATCCCCCCCTGTACGCTGCCCGCTGTCTCCGTGTCCATGCCACCCCCTCGAAATGCTGCACCGCCCGGCCGCTCTGACCACTGCATCTCTCCAGGCTGCACCTGCGAAGACAAGGAAGGAAAACGGGGGGGGGGGGGGGAACCTGCCATAGACCATGGCGGCTGCCATGCTCACAGCCACTCCGCCCTGGAAGATCCCTGCCCCCCTCCCCACCAATGCTCCCAAGTCGTGGGACACCACCCCCCAGGAACTGCAGGTCATCCCCATGGACCCCCTACCAGCACTCCGTCCTGCCCCATTGCCCCCCCTTGCGACCCACATGGCAAACACGCTGGGCCAGATAAACCCATAGCCTCCCTCCCCAAACTGGGGGTCCCCCCGGCCCCAGATTGAACCTCAGTCTCCCTAGACACCCCCCTCTGTGCCCCCCGAGCACCCCCCTGCCCCTAGAGGAGACACGCCCACCCCCTTCCCCCCCTACTGGGCCTCTATACGCCGACTAACCTCTCACCCCGAACCCCCCTCTCCTTACCTCTGGACCCCCTGCTTTTTCCCAGAGCCCTCCTTATGCCCCCTGCTTGCTTCCCCTTTGCAGCACCTGCCCGCCCCATGGGCCGCCTACCACCCCCAGCCCCCCCGGCCCTCCTGTGCTGGCATCCCCCCCCCTGGAACCAGAATCCCCACCCCAAACACTGGGAACTCCCTCCCCTACCGTCTGTTGCCCTGTAGCGTACTTATCCCTTCTTACTCCCTTATATTATATTTTTTTTTTTTTGTATTTATTTATTTATTTTTGGTTAGAGTCTTCCCTGTTCCCCAATCACCAAAAAACCCAGCAACATCCGAACCCCCCAAAGCCCAATTTCTCTGGCCTCTCCGCGCTCTGCGGCAGCCGCCGACCACGTGCAGGTGCTTCTACTGCCCATTGACCTCACGCCAACTGCCGTGCCTCCAGCACCCGCAGCCACACGATGCCGGGCCTCTCTCTGAGAAGCAGACCGCTGCCACCCACACTCTGCCACTCACAACGGTGCACTCACGTTTTCTTTTTTTTTTTAACTCCTACCCCGTCTCTACCAACAGCCCAGCACTAACAGAAACCCACCGCAGACAACTCACTGTCACCTCTGCGCTCCGCGTCGGCAGCCGACCACGTGCAGGCACTTCTGCTGCACAGCATCCTCAAGCCAATGGCCGCACCTCAGCCCCCACTGAAAATTGAGATCGGGGCCTCAGACGATGCAGACCGCCGTCCCTGCTCACCGCCGCAGGGAAAGGCACACAGCTCCCACCAAAAAGCAACGCCCTTCCTCGCAGCCAGCTCCGACGAACTGACCGCAGTGCCGGGATGCACCCCCTCAAATCCACCCTCCCGCCTCATCCATTGGCTCCCGCGTCCCTCACACACGCGCGTGAGCCACTGGATTTAAAAGACGCTCTGCTGCCTCAGCCCCCCTCCCCCTTTTCCTCCAAGGCCGGGGCCACGCACCACGCCGCCCGCCCGGTTAAATGCGGCTCGCGGGTACGTGGCCCCGCGGCCTTCCCATTAGAGAAGAAGTTTCTTATTTGGGAATAACAATTGTTCATGGTTTAACATTCAGGGAACAGGCATTAAAAATTGCTTGTAATGTTTATTTTAAACTCTGTAAGTATGAAAGTTACATTATAGTGTTGATCAAAACTGTTTTCATAATGTTTTGCAGCATTTAGACTTGTCTAGTTTGCTCTAGTGCAATATCAATTATATTGGGCTATCAAATAATATTTTACAATCTATGCAATTAGTACAGAATTCTGTTGCAAAGCTAATAGCTGGTATTGGTCAGTCTGATATTCCCAGTCTTGACTGAATTACACAGGCTACCTGTTAAATTTAGAATTCAATTTAAGGTACTTAGCATAGTTGTTTTGGAATGTTACATATGTAGCATCAAATAGACCTACAGTTTTCTCTAAAACTTTAGGTTGCTGCTAGAAATCTTTGTCTGAATGAGCAAACTTTATTGAGCATTCCTCCTTTAAAGCCAGCAAGTAGTAATTAATGGAAGTACAAGCTTTCTCATGTATTGGTCCAAAACTGTGAAACTCTCTTCCCCAATAATTGTGGAAAAAACATATGGGTATGTTTAATAAAGGGCAGTGAAAGAGCTGTGAATAATGAGTGTTAACAGCAGCGATAAGGGTGTTTCCATGCGGTAAAGGCTAGGTCAGGGAGTAGGCATTCCGGTGCTAAGGGCGCTAGGCTCCACTTATCGTGCACTAACAGGGCATCAGGCATTAAGGTGACAAGCATGCACCTCAACACCTGAAAATGGCTGTCACCTTTATGCAGGATAAGGGTGCCCCAGCGAAAGTCACAATAAAGCTGATGGATGGAAGGAAAGGTAGGAGCTGATGGACCTGACAGATCGGCTCTGTTAAAGTTCAGCCCGCCAGTGCACTGAGTGTCGTGAGGGTAAACAAGGGCATTTTCTGTCTCATGCAAGATAGGAAAAAGCTGTTCTTTCTTGTGGCTCTGCAGAGGTGAACCTGGAGGCCGGGCTCCATCTGAAGCCGGTCAGGCAGTTGAAGGGCTCTTCCGGGGGGATGGGGCTTAGGACTGGTAATGGGCTGGTTGGGGGAGCAAGGACTGGTAATAGCCTGATCAGGAGAAGCTAGGACTAGAAATGGGCTAGGACTGGAAATGGGCTGATTAGGGGGCTAGGACTGGTAATGGACTGATGTAGAGGCTAGCACTGGAAATAGGCTAGCACTGGAAATAGGCTAGGATTGGAATGGGCTGATGGGGGGGGAGCTTGGACTGGACATAACCTGGACATAACCTGGGACAGGAAATGGGCTGATGGGGGGCTAGGACTGGAAATGGGCTAATGGGGGGGGGGAGGAGAGAGCTGCTGCCCCTGGAAGAAAACTGGGGGCTAGGGCTACAAATGGACTGATGGGGGGAGGGGAGGAGAGAGCTGCTGGCCTTCAAGGAAGACTGGGGGCTAGGACTGCAAGTGGACTGATATGGGGAGATGTGAGAATGGCACTAGAAGGAAGCTGATGTTGGAGGAGGACCTAGAAGGGGATGGAGCTGGCAAAAGAAAAAGAAGCTGTTGGAGTGAGGATAAAGAGGGGAAAAATATATTTTATTTGGGAGGAAAGAAAAATCTTTGATTGGCCAGGTATTTGGATAGTAAGTGGAGATTGTGGATGGAAGGGTGAAATTTGAGTGGAAGAAAAAGGAATAAAGAAAAAAATGGAGGAAAGAGCAAAAGGCGAAAGATCAGTATGTTAGAGCAGTTGTAAAGAGAGAATGAAAAAAACTAGAAGAGAGAAGAAAGGACAAATGGACAGCAGACAATGGAGAGTTAGCAGAAGACACGAAGAAACCTCAAGAAAGTGACTGAAGCAATTGCGACTGAAAAAAAAATGCCCAAAAAACAAAAGGTAGAAAAATACTTTTTTTATTTTGAATTTATTAACTGAGAAATGTGCATCGCTAACATCTTTGAATTTTGTTTAATACAAGAGAAAATTAATTTATAGCTTTATTTCTCCAGTGTTGTTGTACATTCCAAGGCTGGCTTTTGGGTTTCCAATATTTCTAAATTGGGATCCCTTGTTCTATGTTTGGTGATGATCTATATTCTGCATGTGTAACCGAGCTGCGGTATTCTGTTCATGTAGTTTCTATGTGACACAGTCACACTTGTTCTCTTTCCCCAGTTGAAGATGTATTGGTGTTCTCTGAGATGTATTGGTTTAATATTTGTAATGTTGCCTTTTCATAGATAGAGTTTGGTGCTTTTTGAGTCCTGGTAAGGCTGTTATGATATGACAGGTTTGCTATGGGTTCTAAATGGGCAGCATTTATAGTAATTCCTAATGTGCCTGTCAGTTGGCACTGGAGTATAATAATGTAGAAATCAGGTAGTATTTCTTTATTCTCACTGTCCATGCAAATGGTATTCAGACACTCATTAAGAGGCATGCGTGAAGGCTTTTGTTTTTTGACTGTTTTTTGATCGTTTTTTTATCTCTTTTTTATCCTTTTTGTCCATAGTTGGGAATTGGGCTATTTAAGTTTCACCTGTATTGGTGACATAAGATGCTATCCCTATTGATGGAACGATTGTGACACTCAGAGCACGAAGATCTCTGTGCTTGAAGAGCATTTTGTCAGCAGTTTCTACTTTTGTCTACAACGCTTGAGACAGGGTCCTGGGACCCGAAACACAGTGCTGTGTCGTGGTGGATTGAGCGGTGGATTGATGAACTTGCCAACTTCAGGGTTTTTCCCTGACACTTCTGCGGTCAGCTGTTGCTGAAGTTAACCTCTGACGAATATTACAATAGCTCTTCAATTTCATCATTTCAGACTTTGAGCTCCGATTGCCAGCTAAGTATATTGTGCAAACCTTGGGGTTTTTGAATCTTGGCGTGTTGGCTCTGGGTATCTATTTCTAAGATTTCATTGATTATACACTTCAATTAAAAATTATTAAAACGGAGTTTCTCACCAGTTGGAGGGGTTTTATCTTTTTCCCCTACTAAGTGAACACTCCAACATTTAAACATATGGTAGTATAATATATTTTTCCTCTATTTTTTGGACCAGATATTTTTGGGCATGCTTTCTAATGAGGCTTTCAATTTAGACTTTACAAAAAAGAATTTTTATGTTGCTTTTATAATTTTACTGTTTATAAGCAAAGATGTAAATGCATGCTTTTTGTAAACTGCCTTGAAATACTAGGAAAGGCAGGTTATAAATTAATATAATGAAATGAAATGTCCTGGTTTGATTTTCAGGATAATCTAAATGAACATGCATGAGATGTGTTCACATACACTGGACCTCCAAGTATCTATTATAACATAAAAACTGGACCCACTCACTCAAGGCTAGGTTTGGAATCACTGATTCATTAGAACAACCCGACATCCTTTTTCTGGATACACATGTTCTGCATGTAAGATAGAATGAGCGCAATGGCAATCGGTTCAGCCATCACAGTTACCTCAGCTCCTAATGAATTAAAATAAGTTCAACAGATCTACAATAAAGCAAAATATGAGTTCATTTATTGTAGCACTGAAACACCCCAGGCTTATGGGCCAACTTGAAATTTGCTTTATAGCTTCAACTTCCCTTCTTCTAGGATAAGTGAAAATAAAGTACAGATCAGTTAAAAGAAAATAAAAGTTTTTTGTAAGCAGTCAAATATTTGGCAAGGTAACTCTTTTTTATTATTGACAAAAGAGCTAATTTAGCACCTGTTCATTTTACTGAAGATCCATTTTATTTAGAAATGGCCTTTGGATTGCTGTGAAGAAGAAATATATTGTAATCTCTGCTAAGCCACTAAGCATCTGATTTACTAAGCCTTTTCAGCGTAGAAACAAAATGGGAAAAGAGCCTTAGAAGATCAGGTCCTAAATCTGAAGAACACAAACATGTTAGATATGGTTTTTTTTACAGTTTACAAATTAAGGTTGCTGTCAAATAACCAATACAAACTGGTTGATACATTCTATTTCTTTTAACCCATAGATTTTGATGTTCCTACCACAACCCAATTTTTAACATGCTTCACACCGATGAATAACTAGTGCCAATGGAAAAATTCACTAACCATAATGAATACAGAGACAAGGCAAAGGATTCATTTTCCAAGAAAACCTGAATGCATTTATTGATCAAAACAACATGAAAACAAATTTGTTAGTCTTTTTCTTGTATCCTTTCTTCCAAAGAACTTTCTAAGAAACCATTCTTAAATAGTTCCTTATATACCCAGCTTATGATAAAGTGGTATTTTCTTATGTTTTCTTTTTAAGAATATTGTGCTAAGCTATAATTTCATGAAACATGAGTTAGGAATTGATATTTTACAGAATTGGTAGCATGGATGAGAGAAAAATAGTGAATAATCAGCAGTACAGACTGCTGATAAATATAAAGTTATATAGATTCTTTTTGGTATTGTACTTGGTAAGGATGGATGACACCAACTTGGCCTGCAAGAGGAGAATTTAATTTTAGCTGAACTAATGTTGTGAGTCTTAAATTCAATTAATGATAATTCAAAGCATAGAGCAATGTGCCACGGTTCAGATTTATTTATGGGCTTAAATTTTTCATCTGCATCCTGATTTATGAAAAGAAGTTAATGAGAGCCAGAAAAAGGACCAGTTTGTTAGCAGTAATTTTCCTTTTGGACAAACTAAGGGGCATGTTTACTAAACGGGGCACTTTTGCGGGGCGCACCTGAGCGCCCTAAAATGATGCATTTAAGTGCTCTTAAGCACCCCGTATGCGTGCGCGGCACATTAACGGGTCCCGCACGCGTGCGCCGAAAACGCGCACGTTTGCGGGGCGCTCATGTGCGATAGAGGCGTGGAAAGGCGAAATGAGGGCGGAGGAAGGCCCCCGAGGGGCGGAGAGATGGGGTCAATGGGTGGAATGTGGGAGGGGAGAGGACTCCCCGCACAGGAGCGTGCCCGAATTTACAAGAAAAAATACCGCCAGTGAAACACACGCGTTAGAGGTGATTTAAAGGGAAGAGAAACCATTTCCGTCAGCAATGTACAGCAACATCGTGGAAACCCAAAAAACGTGAGCAGTGTGAAACATGTGCACAGAACAAACTCGCAAATTTAACATGAAAATAACCACAACCAAGTATGCGAAAATCTTAAGTCTGCTGGGCAACACTGCTATTAATGGGCAACAATAATAAACACACCCAGGAAAGCTCCAAAGAATTTAAATGAATATTGGAAGGGTCCATGGTCCGTGGACACATTCAAAAGCACTGCAATGTAATGGAACTGTCCTGGGAGTGCATATCAGGTCATCCAGTGATATCACTGATGCACTGTTCGGTTTATTTCTGTGACTGCACCTATTTGGAGGGCATATTTGTGTGTGTCCTGCACCTCTGTCCCCATACAAAGAAAACGTGCCCACAGTAAACCTATGCAGAGCAGGGTGTCAGGCTTGTGCAGCCAGGTTTCCTATCTCCAGATACTGCACAGTCTCTGTGGGCACGTGTGTGGTGCAGCGGACACAGCCAGTGACTGTATGACGAGAGGTTCACAGGTTCAAATCACAGCTGAGGTTCCTGGCAACCCAGTACCCATTTTTTTAACCACCACTGAACAGTGAGAGTTCACACACTGCTATACTGCAGAGAACATAAGCATGGGCGCAACACCTACATTTTACCCCACACCGCACACAAACCAGAGCAATGGCCATTATGTACAGGCGAGTCCCTCAAATTCCGACCTGGAGTGCCACAACGCAATCAGGTTATATGGGTTTGCCAGATAAGGACTGCAAGCCACAGCAGACAGTGCCGTAGGCGTGTGTAGCCTGGCACCGTACACAACAACAGACAGGCACTGTCAGATGTAAAGTCATGGACTTCCCTCGGAATGCAGAATATATGTTTAGAAACAGTGGTGCAGTGTACACAGACAGTGTGTGCAACAACAGAAGGTCACAGGTTCAAATCCTGTCTGTGGCTCCTTGCAACTAGTGCACATAAGTGTACCTTGAAAAAACCAGGCATTAAAGACTGATACTTTTCTGCTGAGAACCCAAGATATTTTGGCATATGTTTATGTTATCATCAACAGTACCCACCACATAAACATGTGCATCACCTACAGCAGACTCAAACAAAAGCAGTCCTGGAGTGCCCCACATCATTAAAGGGTAATGCAGACTCCAATATAAGGCCATGTGAACATGTTGACGGCAGGGGGAACTGGTTACACCTGTCCACATCACACCATGGCCTATCTGTTTTTAGGTGGGTGCTGTGTAGTGCAACAGACAGGGTTAGTCTGACAAACAGACATGGATGTACCTGGAAATGCACTGTCTCTGTGTCAAGAAGGTGGTGCAAAGCACACAGGCACTGCCTGCAGGAGGTGAAGGTCACAAGTTCAAATCACGTGTGTCAGGTCTGCCGAACCAAACCCCGCAATTGTCACATCCCCAAATTTATCTCAAAAAAAAAACAACCAGAAGTGGGAAAAGTGCAAACAGGGACAGTACATGTATATTGTCTCTCAAGGTGGACATATAAGAGAGAAATGTGCATCACATAGATCAGATTTCCTCAAATGCAGTCCTGTAGGGACACAATTTATTCACATGTTATGATGTTGTAAATAAAGATGTCTCTGTTCATCTGCATGTGCCGGTCCATGGTATGCAGATATATCTCATGCATATATCTGAGGCACATTTGTGAAAATGTAGCAGTGTCTGTTACAACAGGACTGGAGTTGGGGACCTGTGCCAGAGATTACCGATCAACAGGAGGCGAAATGACCAGACACACAGGCTTCAGGACCCAAAGCCAATTGGACAGTCATGATTGTGTGCGTTGCGTCCATCTCATAAAACTAGTATGTGCGCACTGTAGCACTGTCACCATAAACCTTGAAATACACCACACATATAGCAACATGTTGATCTGATCAGTGGCAGATATCAGATATCAATGTCTACGTACACCACAATATGGTTATTGAGTGGTATCACACCAATATGTCTGATGTATGTGGAGTGTGTCTCAGGTCTGTTGTTTGACGATGTTCCCCACCATGGGGTGTGACAGTAGCACTATTTCATAGCCTAGCCATGCATGCACTGTGTCCACGACTGCTGATTTGGCATAGACTGGAAAAACTATCTATAGTAGCACAGTGATGGCATAGCTGTGGGATTGTGTGGCTGTACATCCAGTGTGTGATGTATGCAACACCTTACTCAGCGCACAATGTTTGTACTGTGTGCAGTGTTAGCTTGCCATTGTGCATAATGAGGTGCTAGGTATTGTGGTCATACCCCCGACAGGCTGGTCTCGGCAGGATGCATGAGGACAGAACGTAGGGCAATGTAAGTGAAATTGCAGTGTGTGGTCATCAGTAGCATGGACAAGGTAGCCCAAGCATGTCCTCCTGGAAGGTCAGTCTCACCCTGACTGAGTAGTTACCATAGCATGGCTAGGTCAGCTGTAGTGGCAACAACATCTTTGCAAATGATATCTATGGGTTGCCTTTTGGAGCCCAATCACGAACGTAACTGCTCGGTGAGTGTGCAGACGTCCCAGTTTGGGTTGCACACATTGTCACCAGTAGTATGCAGTATGGATTAGCTATCAGACTGCTTGCACCTAGTATGTGTAAGGGTGCCACACTTTGAAGGGTGTAGCAGCTGCAGCTTATCTGTGTTTGCTGCTGGAACAATGTAAGATAGTGGTGGTGGGCTGCTGAGCATGTCCAGGCATGCCATCTGTCCTGCTGTCACCTTATTGTGTTCACATAAATGCATGCCCCATGCTGTAAGTTGTATTTTCCTCTGCTGGACAGAGGTTATCACTTCCCACCAGCAGCAGCATCCATTGCAGTGATGAGTCTGAATGTTACGTTTGGGTGTTGTCACATAATCCGTCTGTCTAACACACTTCTCCCCCTCCCCCTCCATAACTAATGTGGCGATGACAATGGCCACCACACAGGATATGACTGATGTGGTTGCAGCAAATTGCTTAAAGGGCTACACATCACAGGGAAATAACAGATGCACAGAAGTGTATGTGCATGTGCATCAACAAGTGCTACTCATCAGACACTGTGACTGATGTGGACTCACACCATAGGCTATCTTAGCTGAGCCAGGTGCTGTGGTCATGGTTCTGGGTCTCCCCTCTCACATTCAGGGTGAGCACAGGAGCCGCACAATGTGATGTCCAAGACTAACTCTGTGTCATTAACCTACACGCTCATTAATCATGTTCATACGTAGGTGTTTCAGTGGCTGCATAAACCATAGTGCTTATATTTGTAGACTGCTTATTTACATGTGCAGTGCATCATGGGTATGTGTGATTGAAGTCTATCTTGGTAAAGAAAGCAAACAGGTCATGTGTTGGCCCATACTCAAACTGTAGCCAGCCAGGGGTGTGTTAGCAGCTATGGCAGTGGTTCTGAAGGCAGTCCTCCGTGAAAGTCTAGCCACTGACATGTGTTTATGTTAGTACAAATGAAGATGCATGAGATATATATGCATTACAGATGTCCTTGCCAAACGGAGTGGAGTGTGGCCCTCCAGGGCTGGCCATCAACAACCCTGACAAACATCTCTGTCATTAACGTTTGTAAGTGGGCAAGGTGCTGATGTGCAAGACATCAAAATGTTCACATAAACTGTGTAACATGCTTCTCAGCCTCTCACCACCACCAACATCTTATAGATTATAGAACTGCATGGTGGGCATGAGAATTGAGGAAGTATGTCACAGTGAGTATATATGCTTTTCATGTCACTGACATCTGCACTTTGTACAGTCACACACCTAAATGACAGAGGTGTAAGACAGGGGTCTAAAAATACTGACCTGTAGGGCCACAAATCTGTGAGGTTGCCAGGGTAGCTCTGATGCCTATAGATCTCATGCATATTAATTAGGGCTATACTGATCAGCAGACTGGCCTAGGGGTTCAAGGAGGAGTGTCTCTCATACACAGAGCTATGGAGATTTCGCCCCCTGTGACGTCACAACGTGTACAGACATAGGTAATGCCTCTGATTCTACAGTGGTCTAATCTAATATGGCTCTCTGAGGCCTCTTCCCTTTGTAATGTCATTTGGTGGTGCCACCAACCAAGACCCTCAATGCTGTAGCATGAAGGTCCCTCAAAAGTACCTTACAAGGTTCGGTTATTTGAACATTAGAAGGTGCTGTTGTGGACACTGCACCTCATATTGTCCTCTCTGAAGTGACTCATAGGGTACCTGATGTGCCACACTAGGTTATTGCAATGTCACAGTGTGTTTGTTCAAAAAACAAATCCAAAACGCAAAGGCCACACAAACCACTGTTGATAGTAGATAGTAATGTGCCAGCAAGTTATATAGATTAGGCTGATGGTGTGAAGGCAAACACGACGTCTGTAACATAGGTAGGTATGACAGTGAATGTGTCGCACACCCCAGCCACTCACTCTGTATGTCAGCACATCCACCTAACATCTACATCCATGTCCATCGCATGGCACTCTCAATAAGCTCAAATATGTGTGCTATGCAACCTAATGTGGATGTAGCATGTGCAGATGCAAACCCCCCCCCCCCCATGCCATCACATACATAATTTATGTGTTGACATTGAGATGGAGTAGTGAATATCATCTATTGCGACACATATCCCCATATCACCAGGGTGCCTGATAGGCCAATCTGATGGTCCCTCAAAACACCTTGTTGAAGTAGCAGTGTAGTGGCAGTCAGTGCAATGTGAAAGGCGTAGCACATCACATCAAACAAATGCCTAAGAACCAGTGTGCAAGTGATGATCAAGTTCAAAGTCCCAAATGTGTCAACACCATGAGGTCATGAAATAGTTATGTGTTTTTATATAAGAGACACACAGCACTGTATATTGCAGTTGTGTGCGCATGTGACGCAACTCGTTCCGCAAAACAATGTGCGGGGCGCAGTTGAACGTCATATGTGTATAAATTGCGCCAGTTGCGGGACGCTGTGGGACAAATTATTTATAAATCATGCAGCAGATGAGGAGCGAAATGAGAAGTGTTTCGTCGCCAAAGTGCGCCAATCTTTGGGGCACAGTTGGACGTCATACGTCGCTAAACTGTGCCATTTGCGGGGCACAGTTGCACGTAAAACATTGGAAATGTGTGGCATTTGCGGGGCGCATGCGCGTCAATGACGCTGCGTGCAATCAGGTGATAATATCTCAAAAATGGCGTCCAGAACAATGAAAGAAGCCTGCATTCACTCCTCGGGAGCTCCGCATC
This sequence comes from Ichthyophis bannanicus, assembly GCA_033557465.1. NCBI lineage: Eukaryota > Metazoa > Chordata > Amphibia > Gymnophiona > Ichthyophiidae > Ichthyophis > Ichthyophis bannanicus. The sequence continues at coordinate 618,651,935 of CM066034.1, read as the reverse complement.
CTGTCTCGCCTGATTGCCACAAGGCAGGAGAAGCTGTTCATCCCCGGGCAAAACAGGTACAGGGACATAAGCAGAAAGGTCCGCAGGGCCTGGGAACGGCTACAGAGACGCTTTCAATAGAGAAGCTGACTTCCCAAGGGAGGTAAGTGGATGGGGACAGGTCATTAGAAATAGACATATATATCTAGAGGCTGTGTGGCATTGCAGATCCTCATGCTGTTGGGGTCAGGTATTGTGTGTCAGTAATGTGCTGCAGCTGAACATACATCCCCATATTGTCTTTGTATAATATGTGACAGGTTTGACCTGTACCCAGGTGGTGATGGATATGGTCACACAGGTCATGATGCTAGCCCTATTACCTGGCATTTGCTGCTGTGGACGTGCCAACACATACTGTAAGAAAGCAAACCAATAGATCAGCTTAATTATATCCAAATCACATCATATGAATATGGTGAAATGTGTAGCTGCAGAAAATAACCTTTCCGTCCACAGAAAGGGTATGTGAAGCAAAGCATTAATGGTATGTCAATCACCCAGGTGATCTGGTTGTTTCTTGCCAATGTTGTGCAATATGCCCCCCTATCCCCAGTGGTCCGAGAGCTCACCACAGTGGTCTATCAGTCACCCTGGAGATACGGTTGGTGTGTGCTCAAGCACTGTAATACATACACCCTATCACCAGGGGACTAGAGAGGCCATCACACTGGCTCACCTGTCATCATGGTGATATTGGTCTGTGTGCTGTCAAAGTACAAAACAATATCCCTATCCCCAGGGGTGCTGTAAGATCATCACAGTGGCCTGTCATGTATCCTGGCGATATGGTTAAGTGTGCTGAAACAGTTCATTACATCTTCCCTATTTCCAGGAGTCCCTGAAAGGCCATCCCAGTGGCCTTTTCATGTATCCTGGAGATATGGTTCGTGTGCTGAAACAGTTTAAAACATCTTCCCCTATTTCCAGGAGTCCTGAAAGGCCATCCCAGTGGCCTTTCATGTATCCTGGAGCTATGGTTATGTGTGCTCAAACAGTTCATTACATCATCCCTATTTCCAGGAGTCCTGAAAGGCCATCCCAGTGGCCTTTCATGTATCCTGGAGCTATGGTTTAGTGTGCTGAAACAGTTAATTACATCTACCCTATTTCCAGGGAGTCCTGAAAGGCCATCCCAGTGGCCTTTCATGTATCCTGGAGATATGGTTCTGTGTGCTGAAACAGTTTTAAAACATCTTCCCTATTTCCAGGAGTCCTGAAAGGCCAATCCACAGTGAGCCTTTCATGTATCTGGAGCTATGGTTATGTGTGCTCAAACAGTTTCATTACATCATCCCTATTTCCAGGAGTCCTGAAAAGGCCCATCCCAGTGGCCTATCATGTATCCTGGAGCTATGGTTTAGTGTGCTGAAACAGTTCATTACATCTTCCCTATTTCCAGGAGTCCTGAAAGGCCATCCCAGTGGCCTTTCATGTATCCTGGAGATATGGTTCTGTGTGCTGAAACAGTTTAAAACATCTTCCCTATTTCCAGGAGTCCTGAAAGGCCATCCCAGTGGCCTTTCATGTATCCTGGAGCTATGGTTATGTGTGCTCAAACAGTTCATTACATCATCCCTATTTCCAGGAGTCCTGAAAGGCCCACCAAGTGGCCTATCATGTATCATGGAGCTATGGTTTAGTGTGCTGAAACAGTTCATTACATCTTCCCTATTTCCAGGAGTCCTGAAAGGCCATCCCAGTGGCCTTTCATGTATCCTGGAGAGATGGTTCTGTGTGCTGAAACAGTTTAATACATCTTCCCTATTTCCAGGAGTCCTGAAAGGCCATCCCAGTGGCCTTTCATGTATCCTGGAGCTATGGTTATGTGTGCTCAAACAGGTTCATTACATCATCCCTATTTCCAGGAGTCTGAAAGGCCATCCCAGTGGCCTTTCATGTATCCTGGAGATAGGGTTCTGTGTGCTAAAACAGTTCATTACATCTTCCCTATTTCCAGGAGTCCTGAAAGGCCATCCCAGTGGCCTTTCATGTATCCTGGAGATATGGTTCTGTGTGCTGAAACAGTTCAATACATCTTCCCTATTTCCAGGAGTCCTGAAAGGCCATCCCAGTGGCCTTTCATGTATCCTGGAGATATGGTTCTGTGTGCTGAACAGTTTTAAAACCTCTCCCCTAGTTCCACGAGTCCTGAAAGGCCATCCCAGTGGCCTTTCATGTATCCTGGAGCTATGGTTATGTGTGCTCAAACAGTTCATTACATCATCCCTATTTCCGGAGTCCTGAAAGGCCATCCCAGTGGCCTATCATGTATCCTGGAGCTATGGTTTAGTGTGCTGAAACAGTTCAATACATCTTCCCTATTTCCAGGAGTCCCTGAAAGGCCATCCCAGTGGCCTTTCATGTATCCTGGAGATATGGTTCTTGTGTGCTGAAACAGTTTAAAAACATCTTCCCTATTTCCAGGAGTCCTTAAAGGCCATCCCAGTGGCCTTTCATGTATCCTGGAGTTTGGTTTATGTGTGCTCAAACAGTTCATTACATCATCCCTATTTCCAGGAGTCCTGAAAGGCCATCCAAGTGGCCTTTCATGTATCATGGAGCTATGGGGTAGTGCTGAAACAGTTTCATTACATCTTCCCTATTTCCAGGAGTCCTGAAAGGCCATCCCAGTGGCCTTCATGTATCCTGGAGATATGGTTCTGTGTGCTGAAACAGTTTAAAACAAATTCCAGGAGTCCTGAAAGGCCATCCCAGTGGCCTTTCATGTATCCTGGAGCTATGGTATGTGTGCTCAAACAGTTTAAAACATCATCCCTATTTCCAGGAGTCCTGAAAGGCCATCCCAGTGGCCTTTCATGTATCCGGGAGCTATGGTGAAGTGTGCTTGAAACAGTTCAGTACATCTGCCCTATGCCAGGAGTCCTGAAAGGCCATCCCATGGCCTTTCATGTATCTGGAGCTATGGTGTAGTGTGCTGAAACAGTTCAGTAATCTTCCCTATTTCCAGGAGTCCTGAAAGGCCATCCCAGTGGCCTTTCATGTATCATGGAGCTATGGTTCTGTGTGCTAACAGTTTAAAACATCTTTCCCAGTCCTGAAAGGCCATCCCAGTGGCCTTTCATGTATCCTGGAGATATGGTGTTCTGTGTGCTGAACAGTTTAAAACATCTCCCCTAGTTCCAGGAGTCTCTGCAAAGGCCATCCCAGTGGCCCTTTCAAGGTATACTGGAGATATGGTGTGTTTGTAGTGTGGCGAAACCAGTTCATGTACATCTGCACTATGTCCAGGGAGTCCTGACAAGGCCCAGCCCAGTGGCCTCTTTATTTATCATGGAGATATGGTTCTGTGTGCTGAGAAACAGGTTTTTTTAAACATCTCCCTAGTTCCAGGAGTCTTGAAAAGGCAATCCCGTGGCCTTTCATGATCCTGGAGATTATGGGTCTTGGCTGAAAAACTGAAACAGTTTTTTTAAAAATCTCCCCTAGTTCCAGGAGTCCAAGGCCATCCCAGGGTCCTTTCATTTTATCCTGGAGATATGGTTCTGTGTGCTTGAAAACAGTTTTAAAACATCTCCCCTAGTTCCGGAGTTCCTGAAAGGCATCCCAAGGTGCCTTCAGGTATCCTGGAGATATGGTTCTGTGTGCTGAACAGTTGTAAAACATCTACCCTAGTAAGGAGGCCGTGAAAGGCCATCTCAGTGTCCGTCATGTATCCGGAGATATGGTTCTGGTGTGCGGAAACAGTTTTAAAACTCTCCCCTAGTCCAGGAGGCCGAAGAGGCCTCCAGTGGCCTTTCATGTATCCTGGAGATATGGTTCTGTGTGCTGAAACAGTTTTAAAAATATTCCCTATTTCCAGGAGTCCTGAAAAGGCCATCCCAGTTGGCCGTTCATGTTATCCTGGAGCTAGGGTTATGTGTGCTGAAACAGGTTCATTACATTCCATCCCTAATTCCAGGAGCCCTCAAAGGCCATCCAGAGACCTGGCCTTTCATGTATCATGGAGCTATTAGGGTTTAGTGTGCTGAAACAGTTCATTACATCTTCACTATTTCCAAGAGTACATGAAAGGCCATCCCAGGGTGGCCTGTTCATGTATCCTGGAGCTATGGTTTAGTGTGCTGAAACAGGTTCATTACAATCTTCCCTATTTCCAGGAGTCATGAAGGCCATCCCAGTGGCCTTTCATGTATCATGGAAGATATGGTTCTGTGTTGCTCAACAGATTCAGTACATCATCCCTATTTCCAGGAGTCCTGAAAGGCCATCCCAGTGGATTCCTTTCATGTATTCTCGAGCTATGGTTCTATGTGTGCTCAAAACAGTTCATTACATCTACCCTATTTCCAGGAGCCTCAAAGGCCATCCCAGTGGCCTTTCACTCATCCTGGCAGATATGGTTGTGTGTGCATGAAAGAGTGATATTTAATAGATCCTCCATTTCCCCAGGCGTTTGTGAGGCCATCACAGGACGGCTATCACGTACCCTGGTGATATGGTGTGTGTGTGAATAAAGAGTTGTGGTTAAATCGATCCTCCCGTTCCCAGGGAGTTAAGTGAAGCCACCACAACTTGGCAATCACCACTGTTACCCTGTTGATATGGTTGTGTGTGACTAAAGAGGTTTAATAGAGCATTACCTTTCCCCAGGAGTTAAGTGGGAGGCCATCACAGTGGTCTATCACGGCACCACGCCGGTGATCTGGTTGTGTGTTGAATAAAGAGTTTAATATGAGCATCCCTTTCCCCAGGAGTAAGTGAGGCATCACAGTGGTCTAGTCCCCAACCGCACCCTGGTGATATGGTTGTGGTGCCTAACCAGTTCAATACATTCTCCTATTCTCCAGGAGGGGGGGGTTTTCCTTATGACCTGTGTAAGGTCACTTGTGCTATGATCCCACTGCAATGGACTAAGGCAGCTGATGATGTGTGGCACAACACGCAACCCCCATGGGGTCCGTACGCAACACATTGCACTTTGGTGGGTTATAGCAGTCACATGGTGTGCTGGTAGTTTATGACAGGTAAGTTGCACATCTCACATAGTCTGTGAGGTCACTATCCTCATCACACATGTCTGTGATGTATCCCCCCCCACGGGCAGAAATGAAAAGCCCCCTCCCCCCCATGTGCACATTTTGATGTGTGTATAGGCTACAACCATCTCCATGAACTAGGCAGAAAAAAAAAAGATATTCCCAAGGCCGTTACAGAGCCATATTTCCCCTCACTTTATGCCATAGTTAGGTTTACCCATCCTCACACCTCTGCTACAAATCCATTACCTTGTAGCAGACGGTGTGGGGAACCAGAAATGATGTGGTAGGGAAAGCTACAGTCACTCTTGTGGTTGGGTGGACACAACAGACACAAGCAGCCACCATGGAGCACAGGTGGCAAATTGCGATGCCCTAGTGGGTTTGTTTGTGTTGTCTGATCCATGGTTGACTCACAAAATACTCACATGCTGTAAAAAAAATACCCCCATCCTACCAGGTCATAGGTGTCATAGACAACTGCCATTTCTCCAACATAAGATATACGACGACAGCCTACAGGGGCCCACGGTAAGCTCAGAATAAGGGCACCTGGCCAACAGGTTCGTTTGTAATGTTTGTTTAGTGCTGCTTCTACCATAAACCATAACCCATTACATACTACACCCCAACCTGACTTCTCACACAGGATGGGCGCAGCCACACATGAGGTGGAGGTACAGACCCTACCAAAAGCACAATGATCAGTTTTGTAACCCTTTCCTGCCCTCCTCCATCCCACTGCTTTCCGCACATGTGTGACTTAGCCATGTTGTTAGCTGCTGATAGCATAGTGTCATTGCCTGTACACCAGGTGGTCGGCCAGACACAGCAGGAGCACAAATTAACAAAACATCCCTCGTCCACCCTTGGGTTCTGTCGCATTCAACAACTGCTCCAATGTATCCCTTCACCCGCAATCCTGGTGTTTGCAAAACATGACCCAACAAGAGAGATGCAAATGATGGGACAGCAAGTAGCATCACGCAAGCACCATGGCATGGCTCCACGAGGACTGACATATGTGACGATGGACCAACATTGGTGAGTAGGCTCAGTTGGTAATGGTGTTGTGTGGTCCACATGTGATAAACACATTCCATGTGCCCATGATGATCCCCTGTGAACAGGTGTTGAACTATATTGCTATAAATGAAACACAACATCAGTTGTTAGCTGAAGTGTGCCAGAACCCAGGACCACAAATGGTTCTAGGTTTCTGTTGCCCACCCCACCAGACGTAAGTGCTCACTCATGCTCCCACCCATATTGTCTCACACACACAGGTCGAGGATCTGTAGGAAACAGAAAGAAAGGGAGGGGGGAGCCTGCGCCTGCACCATGGGTGCATACATTGACGCGCGGAGGGAATGCTGAATCATCACATGGTGATGGTGCGTATTGAATGACATCGGAATGCCCACCCACTCCAGAGGTCACAGTGGCCCATCAGTGTGCATGGTACCTGCCATGGGTACATGTGATCGTGTAAAACACATCTACCCCGTGTTGCTGATGACTGTCATCTTCCTAAAGATCATGATGACAGTGACCGGAAGACCCCCGTTACCTCGGCCTATGCCCTCCGAAGGCCCACCTTCCCGCGCTGCCGTGGACACACCCCCAACACCAGACGTGGTACCATACATCCAACTGGAACCCCACACAACCACCCCAAGTGGGCCCGAGGAGCACCCCAACCCGGCCCCCACCCAAGCCCCACCCCCACAAACCCACCCCAGGAGTCCTGCAGAAGACACAGCAGGAGGGGGTTTTGGGGTCAGGGAGGGGGGGAGGGGGGGGGTCTATGGGGGAGGTTCTGAGGACGGAAGGTGTGGGGTTGCCATGGGTCACAAGGGGGGGGTGGGGGTGAGGGCGCAGGTGATGTGGGTGGGGGGGGGAGGTGGGAGGGGGGGAGGGTGGTGGGGGGTGTTGTCGGGTGTGGGAAGGTCGGAAGTCAGGGGGGGAAGAGTGGCCACAGGCGTCTGGCTGGGAGAGTGAAAATAGAGGACAGTGCAGCACAAGGGCACTTGTTGGCTCCAGGGCCCCATCAAGGGCAAGTGGCTCCAAACATCCAGGGCCACCCACACACAGTGCATACAGACTAGATTCACCACACAAAACACCAGGAACAATGGTGTGTGTGTGGTGGCAGATGTGTTGTACATCTGTGTGAGGCTCTGGGATGCAACTGGAGCGCAGAGGGTGCAACCGGTGGGTGCACCATGCAGGAATGGGATGGCGGGAGCCATGGAGAGGGTGGTTGCTGACAGTGAGAATCTGCCATGTCGGCAAGCCACCCCCGGAAGGGTGGGTCACAGGCATCATTGATGGTGCCTGTGTTGACGTCCACACATGTGCCCCTGTGCTGCCCTGTCCGCCATCACGGGGCAGGCTGAGGGGGGTGGCGGTGAGGGGTCATGTGGGGGGTTCGGGTGTTTAGTGTGTGGGAGTATGTTTATTGCGGTGTGTGTGTGGGTTGCGGGGGGTTGGGGGGGAGGGTTTGTTTTTTCGCGTGGGTGGGTGATGGCATTGTCCCCCTACCCTCGATTATGTATATAGTTTTTTTATTTTGTTTGTACATATTAAAGTATTTTTTCTGAACCCTGTAATGGTCACAGTGTCTCCACGTAGCATATGACTATAGATGGTCCCCAGGCATGTCATAGTGTGTGCAGCCACCATACATCCGACGGGGGTGTAAAACATGCGTGTGATACCTCAATTGGCACCACATGCAGTGAGTGGTGGTTCGGGAAAAATCACTGTGTGTAGGTGTGTGATTAGACAGGGTGCTGCATTAATGTTACATGTAGTGGCTGCACCACAGACGTACTTGCCAAAGGGATGTATTATACATTGACCCACATGTTCGCACATATATGAGCCGGCAAAAAAAAATAGGCAAAAAAAACAAACAAAAATATGCGGCACACAAATGTCTGCCTCTGTAACATGCCATCCTAGGGTGGGTTGGGGTGCATGTGGACCAATTATTATAGGTTGAAGGGCACAGGTCACACATATGGCACCAAGTGTGTCGTGTATGGCACACGGGTTGTGAAGATTGGTGATGTTGTATGGAACATAAACA